>CAMZMU010000128.1:12730081-13330081 GCA_947311845.1 Poa pratensis | reverse complement strand
CGATATTCGCGTAACCTCCGTTGCCATCAGAAGCAGCCTGACAGCCCGCTTACGCGGCCTATAAGAACCCTACGCCCTTCACTCTCACTCTCACTGTCTCACTTCCAACCCTAGCCGCTGCACAGTCTCCTCTCTCTCCACTGTCTCGCATGGCTTACATTGCCCGCCCTAGTAGATCCGGCCATCATGGCCACCCCACCCTCCAGGCCTTCACGCAGCACCAGCGTCAGCCGGTGTTGCAGGACGAGCTTGCGGAATAGGCCGCCAGCGCTCCGGCCCCCGCGGGACGGTGTCGTGGTCAACGTCCGCTGACGCTGCAGGAAGAGCACGCCGAAGGCTCCAGCGCTCCGCACCCTTCCGACCGCAGCCGCACAACTTGTCGACATTGTAGCTACGACCAGATCCACCAGGCGGGCTTCCCCGGCCCCCTTCCTTGCTTTCGGAACCATACGTCTTCCTCCTCGTCGTCGTCCTCGTCCTCCGACGACGTGGAAGAGGAGGAGGATCTTGATCTGGAGATCGCTTGCCAACTCTCCCGCGCCGATTTCAAGCGCTAGGACGCCCATCGTCGTCAGGCCGAGGCCGATCTGGAGGCGGCGGTCCACCTCTCCGAGGCCTCGACCCAGGTCGAACGCACCGAGGAGGCGGTTTTCCAGTCTGACCTTCGGGCCATCGTAGCCCTCTCTTTGGTCCCCGGCCAGGGCAAGGGGCTCGAGGTGGGGAGGCGCCGCCAGGGGAGGCCGGCACTAGCTCCGTCGCCGGCGGCGACGCTAAGCGAACCCGCCTCGCCTAATGTAAGACCCCAGTTCAATAGATTAGGGTTTTTTATTTTGCACATACTTTTGCTCGTAGATTAGTTCTAAGTAGTTAATTGTTTAGACATAGATCTGCTCTGTTTTTAGTAAGCATTGTTTGGATATAGTTTTTAGCTCTGTTCTAGTTGTAAGTAGCTAATTGTTTAGACATAGATTTGATCCGTTTTTAGTAAGTATTGTTTAGATATACTCCCTCCGTTTTTTAATATAAGATGTTTTAGGTGTGTCACATGTTGACTACATGCACACTACAATGAGTGAATGTACACATTAAAATTTGTCTAGATACATTTGTGTACATGTGAATGTGGACAAATGCTAAAACATCTTATATTAAAAAAACGGAGGGAGTAGATTTTAGCTGTGTTCTAGTTGTAAGTAGCTAATTGTTTAGACATAGATTTGCTATGTTTTTAGTAGGCATTGTTTAGACATAGATTTTAGCTTTGTTTCTATAATGTCTATGATTAAAATTAGGTGACACCGTGTGATCTGGGGTGGCGCTAGTGATCCTTGTGATATGCAGAAATACACATCAATCTTGTCCATCCTACTTGGCTCGCTTGCTCCATCCCTGAAATTTGTGTGTCCAATCTACATATATATGAGGCATTGTTTAGTCTATGTTCTGGTTGTAATTAGTTTTAGATTTTCTGTAATGCCGATGATTAAAAGAAGTGACACTGTGTGATTCGAGGGTGGCGCTAGTGATCCTTATGGTATGCACAAATACACATATTGTGCATCCTACTCGGCTCACTAGATCCATCCCTGGAATTTGTGTGTCCAATCTACACATATATGAGGCATTTTTTAGCCTATGTTCTACTTGTAAGTAGTTCTATTTTTTCTATAATGCCGATGATTAAAATGATGTATTGGCATTTCATTGCCTAATATTATGTTGCATATTTATCTGTCTTGTGTATAGATCTGAAGAAGCTTAACTTATGAATTTTTTCATCTCCTTAGGGCGAGGAGGAAACCTGGAGACTATGCGGCGGCCGTGAAGACGTAGGAGCGGGGCTCCGTCCACACGGTCCATTGAAGCCGACGCCTCCAGGAGCAAGACTTTTGTACAGTATTAAATAGGTAGAAGAAGACCACGCAATGAAGCAGGGCGAAGAGGAAGGTGAAGAACCGGCGGCCGTCAAGCAGGAGCGAGGGCTCCGTCGACGGCGCAGCAGGCGTGACCGGTATTTTTTTTACTTTAGCCCTCATTACAAACGGTTAAAAACTAATCTCCGTATCAGATGTAAAGACTTTAGGCAACGATTATATATTGTGTCCGCTGCCAAACTTATTGCAAACGATCAAAATCTCCGTTGCCATTGAGCGGCTTCACATCAGTGACAGGGTCGGGGACACAAACCATTTCTCTGTTTCCGATGAGGGTTTTGGCCCGTTTCTGATGTCTCGTTCTGTGCTAGTGTGAATTTATCACTTTCGGCTATGTTTTGCTAGTTAAAACCATTTATTAAATTTGGCTATGTTACTATTTGTTTTGCTAGTGTGGTTTGGCCGCCACTTTGTACCATCAAGTGGAGGCTATGTTTCATCTATTTATGCCTACGACATTGAAAAATGTGAAAAAAAGTTTACCAAAAATTGAATCATTACACCGCAAAATGATGTAGTAATACGAAAGTGGTTTTTCATATCCTGCTGTATTTTTCTAATGCAGTGATTTTGAGCTTATTTCCAAACAGGCCCTCATTTCCTCTTTTATTGCAGAATGGAGCAAGAACAACACCCTATTGAGTATATCCAAGCGGAACACCCACCAGGCGGTCCACCCCCTGAGTTTCGCGACAAGATTATGGGATTGGATTACCCGTAGATGTGATAGCCTTCAGGAGCTACCTGCGTGAAAAAGTAAACGGGGTTAGGTTGAGACTCCAAGTGCAGCGTGTGTAGTAAGTGGAAGACGTGTTTTCCCCACGAGGGTGACTCGAGGGTTTAATATCAAACTCTCGGGAATCAGTACTGAAGATTTATCTTTCCTATCCTTCTTTTGGTTACCTAAAAACAAAATAAATGTTTTGGTCCTCAACCTCACCTAGTGGTTGTCAAGCACAAGGTGTAAAAATGATATCAAGATAATATGCAATGCAAACAAGAAATAAATATGCAATGGTGGTAAATAAATATGCAAGGATGGTGGTAGCAATGATAAATGATATTTTGGGTTTTTATGATGAATGCAAGATGTAAAAGTGTTTTTGTATTTTCGGATTTTTAAATGGCAGTAAATGGAAAAGTGGTAAAAGTGGTTGGAAAGGTGTTTCTTATGATTAAAAATGGACCGGGATTCATGGTTTCACAAATGCACTCTCTCTATAATAAATTGGTCGACAATGGAACACTAGAGTTGACATATGAGATTGCAACACAACAGTTTAACAACAAGTTATAATTATATGGGCATCATGTCCTAACATAGAGACCTTTGGTTATTAATCTCTCATATACTCCACCAAGATGCGAACTAAATCATAACATCTCAGTAATTAAGATAACTCAGAGTATAGCAATAAGTATCATGACATGAAGTTAAAATAAAACATGCTAGATCTAGTCATGGAGTAGTGGCAATGGTCACACACACATCTCCGGTAGCATGGTATTTCTTTTATCCCTAGTGAGGCAACAAAGTAAGGCAGAGATACCCAAGTGGATCGCAGAACTTTCTCTCACGTTCACTGCACTAGCCACCCCCCGTTACTCCAACTAATGCACACATTCCCCCTCACACGCTTTCATAAACATGTTTGATCATCACAAGTAAATAAGAACGGGGTACATAATATGCATCTACTTTCATAACTGAAACAAAACCATTGCAATCTCAAACATATATTAACTCATAAAAAGATCCACCACAAAGGTATTACATAGATGACCGTAATCATGTTCAGCAGCTCATACGGTACTAATTAGTGAAACTCAAGAGAGAGAGATACATAAGTTACTTCCACAAACTCATAGTCCAGAGGTGGACTACTCCCTCTTCATCATGGAGACGGTGGAGAAGTCGTTGGAGAAGATGGAGACCACGCCGGCAGTGCCCCGCCGGAGTTTTCCCCCTCCAATCTGCAACTCCAGGTCTCTGTTTCGGTGTTTCTGTGTTTCTGCGCGCTCCTTCCAGAGAACGTCGGGGGCCTATTTTTATAGGAGGTTTTAGGTCAAAACGGAGTCGTGGAGGAAAGATCGACGGCAGCGGAGCTCCGAGGCCCAAAAGGGGGGTCCCACATGGCCAGGTACAGGGGCTGCGTGGGCCCACTCAAGTTGGCCCTCGGCCTCCTCTTGTTTGCTTCCTTCGCTCCCACGCTTTGTTCCTTCCAAAAACGGATGCTCGTAAATTTCCAGGTCATTTGGACGTCGTTTGGGTCCCTGAAACATTAAAATATGAAAAATAGGGATTTCTGCCTGCGCAGGGTTAATTCCATAAAAATAGGAAACATATCCAATATTCCCAAAATCATTATAAAACAGTGATATAACCCTTATATGATGCAAATATGACTGAAATATAAGTAATATAGTACAAAGTTCATGTATGCATTTTACATGCATCAAGTCACATAAATAAAGAAGAGATCAAGGGAGTCGGCTACACAAAAGATCTTTCTCACCTAGGTCTGAATCATTTAATGGAGGTGCAAACCAGCATCTTCACTCCTAGGATATGCTTCACTTGAAGGTTTTGTTGCATGAAATTGAAACCACGAAATGGATTGGCTTCGTCCTCAGGGGGACAACGCTTATGTGAAGGGTTTCTTTAACAAACATGGTCAATATCAGATTCTTGAGTTCAAGTTAAAGCAAGATGAACGCACAAAAGTCCAATACCTCCCGGAGGAATATGAAGTTTTGAAAGACAATTGGGACTTGAACTACAGTTCTTTTCTAAATTGTACGCAAGCGGAAATTCAAGGGAGAATGTAGGCTATGCTTGAATCTGAAAATTTTGTAACAGAGAATATAGGTTTCCTATCAAGTTTGAACCCGCTCATTGAAGCAGATAGTAGTGAAGAAAAGAGAATACTCGGTGGCTTAATAGTGGGGGCTGACTATCCAAATTGTGTGAAGCATTATTTGTCCTATCCTGTCTATAATGTGATTCAAGACTAACTATCCAAACTATTGTAGATCTTGATTTGTTTACTCAAGCAGGGCCGATCCAAACATATATTGGGCCTGGGTCAAATTCAAAAGAAGTATTTATACTAAACTTGTATACTTATTTTTGACTTAATTTAGTAATATATAATCTTAACAAGTATAGTTTTCTAATTATTAGTTTCCTGGATAGACCATATTTTAATGTTAGTAATATCAATTATATTAATAATTATTATACAATTGCAATGTATATAAATAAAAATTATGTTGTGAGAAATTTAAACCATATGTTGTAGAGTCTATTTTAAGTATCATGGTAGAGTTCTCTAAAGCGTATGATCTAATAAATAAATATATCAATAGTGGTTTCTCGTGTATGATTAGGATATATAGCACATTTATACAAACTTCTAAAGTATAAATTTAAGCATATGTAAATGTGTCTTGCAAGTATGGTTTGCTACGAGGTTAAAAATATATGTATGACTTCTAACTGGTATTGATATAGTATCAATCATAGTAATCCATGTATAATCAACTTTAAGTATGATTTCATTTATCCTATATACTCGTGTGCAATGTGTTTGGCATCATCTGTTGTATGCAACGATATACTTCTTAACGGAATGGTCAAACATACAATTAAATATGAAAATCTCGTTAACATAGATTTGAGTACAACATGTAGAAAATTCTCATGAGAGACTAGCAATCTAACTAAAACTCATGGTTGTCGATCATATTGGTTTGTTTCTACATGGTACACAATATTGGTCCATTGTGTCAACTTGCTCCCGCAAGGTGATATTTATTAGATATTTAATATTTGTTCGGATGTAGTGGAAAATAGTTCAATGGTTACTAATATACTTAATATTATATAAGAGTGTAAAAATGGAGGCCGAGCTACAAGGAGCCCTTTATTTTGCAAAACTCGAAAATCATATTTTCAAATTTCAAAAATTCTGAAAAAATAATGGATGTAGATAATGTTATATTCTACCAACATGCAAACTCTCAACTGCACAAAAATGACAAAGTCTGACATTTGAAAATAGTGAACAATGCAAATTTCAACTCTTCAAAATCTGTTAGATTTTGCTAGTTTTGTGTAGCCCAAAAAATTAATATTTTGATTTGAGATTTTGCAAGTTGGTAGAATACATCATTATCTACACTCATGTTTTTTCAAATTTTTGGAACTTAAAAAAAAGATTTCTCAAAAATTTCAGAAAATAAAGTGCACTGTGTAGCTCGGTCTCCATTTTAGGTTTCCGAATATTATAGGCCCTTTTATTCTAGCCCCAGGACGTTCGCCCTATTATCTGACCTATGGGCCGGCCCTGTACTCAAGCTACTTCTTCCAAGCCTTGCTCTTACACTGAAACTTGGGATGGTATCACCTTCCATGGTTGGAGGTTCTAATCCAAGTACATGATCTAACTAGATGCCGAGTAAACAAAGGATTGTTTGATTTCCATCATGACCGTCACTCAATTTATGTTATAGCCTAGTAGATGCTCTATTTCCTTATTGGCTGGCTGGCTGCACATGTTGTTTGGAGCTTGGAATTTGACATACACATGAACCGATTCAAGACAAGGATTTCAATATCACTGCAACGCAAGACATAGAAATATCCTCGCTATTTTTCAGAGTTGATCAACATTTGCACGACAAACTGATCAACATTGTTGCACTTGCAAGAGGGAGTACAATGACAGTATGACACCGCTGCGACAACATCATCAGGGCCGACAACATTAGCTGGTTATGGATAGAGCGCTTGACAATGGACTTGTTGAAGCTGAGAGCGCAGCCCGCTCAATCCGTGATCCAATGAAGCTGATATCTGATCCTTATTGCGCAAGCTGAAGCTGATTGTTCGCGGCAACTCAATCAAATCGTTCTTGTTATTATTAATCTTTTTTTAAGATCCAAATCCTCTGGTTGTTTTTTACTCTAATAAGTAGCGATCGATGTCCAAGTTTTATTTCTGTACTTGTTTAACTAGGCCTTTTGTACTAAATCTGCTCATTACTACTAGTTCAACTGCGCCCATCAACTGATTTCTCTCTGGTTGGTGAGATTATGTACTGTGAAAAGTAATACTTGAATGTTGTGAAGAGTACCTGCTGGTTATTAAAATGCTGCCCCCCCCCCCCCCCCCCCCCCCCACAACAAAAAAAAGTAATGGTTGATCAGTATTATTAAAAGCTAGCCCTTTGTAATCTAGTAATGCTTCATCTGATTGTGATTTGTGAAAAGCATCAGCTGACAGCTGTTCAAAGCTAGTAGCTGCATATAGCGACAATACTTTCCTTTTTCTTTTGGAAGCCATACAGTTTGTCTCACGGCTTGTCCGCGTATGTCCACTGAGCGACAGCGCTATTGGCTTGGCTTCTCACACGCTGACCAGAACGCTCGCAGCTCCCCGGCGAACTCCTTCTCCCTGCCGAACACCACCGTCCGGTGGTCGCGTCCGCCCACGATACGCAGTTCCGCGCGTGGAACCCTCGATCTCAGGTGACGGCTGCTGCACTGGACGGGAACTACCTGGTCCCCGTCGCCGTGGACCACCCTCACGGGCACTCCCGCCGCCGTCAGGACTTCCAGGTTCCGGTCCTGCATCCCGGCCCCGCCGCAGATCACTTTGTGCATCGTGTGCCACGCCGAGTGGTGCGTGTGCCTCGTCAGGTCCCTCACCAGGAAGTCCACGCCGCTGTGCACCATGATCGCCGGAAAAGGTTTACAGTAACTTCAGTTTACGAACGTGTTCATGGCTGAGCTCTGAGTCAAGTTCAGCGTGATTGATTACCTTGTTCGCGTGACGATCCTTATGAGCCGCTCCCAGACCCGGTGGTTCTTGCAGACAACGAGGCAAACGGTCCTCCCGATGTGCTCGTACTACGACATCACCGCCGAGCCGAACATCGTCGGCGGCCAGAGCTTCTTCTCTGCCAGCCTGCCCAGCGCCACCTGGCTCGCCGTCTCTTCGCACGGCAGGAAGTACGGCTGCAACACAATGCAACAGATTACATGATCGAGTGAGTGGGCTAAAAGAACATCTTAGAATTAACGATGAATGAATTCAGACGGAGCTCTGACGATCGCTTACCGGTGCGACGAGCGTGATCGATTTGATCCGAGCTGGGTGCTTGGCGGCCAGGGCGATGGCGACGGTGCAGCCCATCGAGTGGCTGACGAGATGGAACGACGTGAGGTTGAGTGTTCGATGAGGCTCCGCTCGATGGCCTCGACGTGGTCTCCCAGCGTGTACGCGCAGTTCGCCGGCTTGGGGCTGCCGCCGAAACCGAGGAGATCGACGGCGAGCAGCCTGCGGTTCGCGGTGGCGAGCTCCGGGAACACGGTCTGCGCCCAGAAAGAGGAGGACGACGTGAAGCCGTGTATGAAGATGGCGTCTTCGGCATCACTGTCGCTTCCTGTCGCCGACGCATCTGTAAAGTGTGAAGTCGTATCGGTTATGAGGTTGTACAACTCATATGGCCGTTTTCCGCGTTAATGTCGTGGACACGCACAGCAAGGCAGAGCCGTGCTGATCTGTTCGATCATGGCGGGACACACGCGGATAAACTGAATAACGGAAAATTCTGTCGACGAGAAGCATGGCTGAGAACGCACGGACCTTTGGTCGGCGCCGGCGGCTCCTGCACGACGAAGTGCAGCCGATCACCGCCGGTGCTCCGCCACGCGAGGCACGCCCCGCAGCCGCAGTCGGACCACCTCGGGCTCCGCGCCTTCCCCGGCGACACGTTCTTCTCCCTCCTGACGACGACGCCGACCGTCCGTAGGAGCCCCAGCAGCGCGTCCCGGCAGGCGCTCCTCCGGACGTACAATGTATCGGACACCCCAACCCCAATGTCGTCCTTCTCCTCGGCCCGGTGGCAGTAGCACGCGACGGGGCTCTCCTCCAGGAGCCCGTTGAGGACGCCGTACACGAAGCAGAGGAGCACGTCGAGGACGTCCAGAGAGGCGAACACGGCGGCCGCGAGCGCCGCCGTAGCCCGTTTCGCGGTGCGCGAGAGGAGGCCTGCCCAGGGGCGGAGCCAGTCGTATAACCACTGGGTGCACATGACACCAATGGATTTTTCCGATCAAGTAGCATATACACCTATGCAGCTGGCCTGAACCCAACGAAAAATAACGGTTGAACCCATTGACTCCCTAGTTAGACCAATCGGAAGGGTTTAGCCCATATATCCTGTCAAAAGTAGTATTAATTCACATTCGCAAAAAAAAGTAGTATTAATTCAGCTAATAGCCCACAAGTAAAAAAATAAATCTGGGCCTATACACGCAAGTAGCAGGTTAATGTAGGCCTCGCTGCTTTCTCGGCGTCGTTCACGTAGCGCGGCGCCGCAACACCAAAATCTGAAACTGCTGATTGTCTCTCTCTGTCTCTCGTCGCCCGGATGCCGGCGGCCGGCAGCAGCAACGCGACAGGTACAAATTAAGAAAATCCTCTCCGTCCCTTGCCGTGTGCAAGTCCTCTCTAGCCCTTGTAGTAATTGTTTCCTCTCTACACATTGATTGATCTAGGTCATGGAACGGTATTATGCAAAAAGAAACTGATCGGAAGATTCAGCAAATGATGAAGGCACTTCAAGGCCAGCTCTTAGACGCAAGCAAGCTTTCGGTATAACTAGTCTCCCAAAGCCCTCTAATCAAAGAGAAATTGAGAAATTGATTTAGATTAATTCAGGGACGGAGCCAACCCTCAGGTTTGGAGGGGGCAAAATCTTGTTGGAGGGGGCGAAAATGGCTAAAAACTGCTTATATGAGCATGAATATTAGGGATTTATGAAGAAAATCTGAATGTTGGGGGTGGCTAAGCCCCCCCCCCCCCCCCCCCCCCCCCTTCCTCCGTCCCTTATGACCCAGCTGATTGGAGAGAATTTTGGAGTACACCCGTGATCCTAAGAAGCAAGATGAGATTAGGACTTAACCAGGGGACCATACAGGCCACCGTCTGATTTTGTTAGTATTGATATTGCAGACAAATAAGCATATTACTTTTCCATTGGTCTACCAACTTCTAAAGTTAGTATTGATATTGCCGGTTACGGGTTGCCACGACATCAGTGGAGAGATGGTTTTCAGCTATGAATGTTGTAAGGAAAATGGGTGATCAGTTTACGAGTGATTGTCTAATTTATTATGTGGAGGAAGACAAGTTTCCAACCATTAATATTGATGACCTGTTTGAGCTTTTCAAGAAGATTAAGGATCGACAGGTGAAGGTTTGAATGTGAGTGAGTTTAAATGTTTTTCTTTTTTGTACTTGTTTAAAACTATTGAAATTAACTTGGCATTTTTTTAATCTTTGGCAGGAGGAGAGAAGCTGCCCAAAAGTTACAATCATTTTTACTACTTTATTTTAATATGTAAACAAGTGATTTTAGGATTTCATTACCCGGTATGTTTTCATTCTTTACTTTTAACATGACGGCTATATATGTTAGGATATTTGCTTACTTATGTTGTCTTTGAGTGATATGGTCTTTTTTTAGATGGTCTAAGTTTCTACAGTACGTAGTTAGTTCATGCATTGATCGCGAGTGAACCCATTGGCCAAAATTTCTAGCTCCGCCCCTGGGCCTGCCGGTGCGAGTGGCAGCGCAGGCATCGTGGCCGTGGATCGGTCGTCGGGTGGAGATGTGAGTCGTGAGGCTGGAAAGGCGTGGCGCGCGGCCGCGCGCGGTTGCGGGTTGCTCCACGTCGCGTCGTTTCTTGGCGTGAGTTCCTGGGAGCTTCAAGGAGGCATCAAATACCTCCCGGGCGTTCGAGCGACTCCTCGTGCCGGCGGCGGCTAGTTGTTTGGCATGGTCGTCGTCCCGTCGCTGTCCCGCGAATCGTCACTGTATTTTTGTCGTCGATGGCGTATGCGTATCAGTCAAACTACTTCCGCTTTAAGTACGCAAGCAGGTAGAGGGGTTGTGAGACGTCTGTAACCCCTTTACACCTAGGGCCCTAGGTATGTCGACTGCTATAATACACTAAGGTGTGTTTGGTAGCCTGATTCATCTCAACAAGAGTTTTTCAACCGGGGCAAGCTGAGGTTATACGGGTTGGACTGAGATATTGTTATGTGTTTGGTAGATCGTATGAGCTGAGACGGGCTGATGTGAGAATCTGTTTGGTGGCCTGTACGCGTTGGAACAGGCTGAGACTGGAGTCTAGAAATTACAATTACAAACAGGCCCAAACGTTTACACAAAGGTCTTTAAACAGAAATACAAAAAGCAATCAGGTCCTCACAAAAAGCAATCCGGTCCTGAAAATTCTGCGCACGTCCATGGCGTGAGGGGAGCAGCCCGTCGGCGGCGCTGGCCGGAGCTAGGCGGAGCTGTACGGGGCGGGCGCGAGCATGGACCATCGGCGGCGCTTGTCGGCTCTAGGGCGGAGCAAAGTGCGCTGGCAGGAGGCGGGCATGGGGCCCATGGCCCTGCAGCTTCACCCGGCGGCTGTGGGGTGGCGCGTCGCCAGGAGAGGTGCCGCTGGCCTCGACGGCGCCCGTGGAGGTTCTACAGCAGCGCAGGGGAGGCGAGGGCGAGCAACGGCGGCGCTTGGCGGCGCTTGGCGGTTTTGGGAGGCTGGGGGCGGGCGGGTTGCCGGAATGGAGCAGAGGAGGAGGCGATGGCGAAAGCTGCAGCACGACGAGGGAACACCGCAGGGGGAAATGAGACAGGATTCGGGATGGGGCTCGCGCCGCGGACGCTCAGGTGGGGCCCACGCGTGAGATTTTTTCGGTATGAGTTGGGCAGTGCTGAGGTGCGAAGCTCGATCTGAGCTTCTCATCCAGGCAGGGCTGAGAGACCTTTTCGGTATGAGGTGGGCATGGACCAAGTACCACACCCGGGCTACCAAACAACCTGAAACGGGGCGAGGTGAGATTATCTGGCTTGGACCGGGCTACCAAACACACCCTAACTAGTTGAGTGTCCATGCGTTGCCACGGTTAGAGCATCTCTAGTCGCACGCCCCAAAATGGCCGCCCAAACGCCTTCCGGACAGGCCGTTTGGGCGCCGTCCGGAGCAGTCGCTGGCTTTGGGCGCCGTCGCTCCCCACTCGCGACCCCCAAACCGGCCTCCCAGATTGGTTTTTTTAGCTAAATTCAAATATTTTTACAAGTAAAAATCAAACATACATAAATGTTTTATAGTTCAAACACATAAAATAAAGTTCCACATTAACTAAAAACAAAATTGAACCATGGATCGTACTCCCTCACAGCATGCACGATGTCGTTGAACAATCCACGGTTCATCCGAAAGCGTTGACGAAAATCCTTGGTTGTGGCGACTGGAACATCGGTAAAGTAATCAGAGACTAGCATGCAATGGTCTTCCATTCTCTGCCTCGGCTTGGTCTTCTTTCTGCCGAATGACGATTCTCCTCGTTTTGGTGCGGCAGCAGCGTCCTCGTCGGCTTGAAGTTGTAGAAGACATGTGAGGATCCCTACGTTCTCATCTTCCTCCTCGGTGATGGCTTCTTCTTCTTCCAACAACATCGCGGCCATCAACTCATCGTCGCTATCCATCTGCAATACAAAGGAGATCGATCAATGGCCCGATCGCCGGCGTACCAGTAATTCCGCCGAACACCTTGCAGGCAGGGCGGGTCGCGGGAGGTCGTCGGTGCCGTAGTCGTCGATAGCCGGCAGTCGGAAGCCGAAGGCGCGGCGAACTGCGAGGGCGGGGGAGAGGTAGCCAAAGGCGGCGCCGACGGCGCCGTCCAACTAGTGTGAATCGGGGGAAGAGGGAGCCGGCGGCGTTCCAGATCGTGGCGACGAGGAAAGCCGGCAGGAATAAATCAGAAGAGAAAACGACAACACATATAGTCGCCTCTCTTGCTGCCAGGCATGGCCCGCGCGTCGGAGGCAGACGTGGCGTCGCGTTACGTTCCGTCCGGGGCCGCCCGAGGACTCCCCAAGATGAGGGCTTCGGGTGGGCGTGCCGGACCGAAAAATGGGCCGCGCCGGACCAATTTTGCCTTTGGTCGCCGCGAGTGTGAGGGAAAAAGTGTCCGGCATGACCCAAAAGCCTTTGGGCGGCCGTTTGGGGCGTGCGAGGGGAGATGCTCTTATCTAAATCTTTTCTCGCCACACACAAACACAATGCACATAAAAATTCATGTGCACAGAAAAAGAATTGTTATTCCACTTATTTCAATGAAGTTACATATAAGCATTTGAAACACATAATAGAACTAATTCCATTGGAGAAAGTTTTATTTACAAGGCTACTCGTGCAATTTATGGATCATTTCCTTCTTTATATCACCAAATATTTAAAAAAAATGGACACTCAAAAGAAGGCATTGATGAGTAAAAAATCATGTCGAATAATATCAACTGTGACAGTCCCACACTCATATCAGTAACCCAAACTAAAAGTATAACACCATGTGACGTAATATAAACAACAAATCTACTGTCATCGAGTCTCCTTGTGCCTTACCCATCCTACTGAATATGATCAATTGTGTCAATAATGCCTCTATTTTAGTGTCCCAAAAACGGAACTGTACACGTTTGGATTTAGTTTCCCAATCATATTCTATACTTAATATAATCCTACATAATCAAGAAATTCTCAGGACTACCAGGAATATTTGACAGGGATCACACACTCATTCAGCACCAGGTTCAGGATCTTGCCAGTGAGCATAAAGGAGATGAATCTCTCTCTTAGTCAGGGACCATCTTCAGGATCTTGCCGACATGCACAGCTGGAGATGGAGCAACACTCATTTAGCACTGGCTTCCAGATAACTTAAAAACCATATAGAAAAAGATATGATACTGCTATTTATGTAGCTTAGAAATGAGAACTGTGAGTCTCTTATGCTACTTTGAAGTTAAAGCAAAACATCTAGACCCTCTAAGAGAAAACTTGTCGCTACCAAAGTACAAACAAATTAAGTGCTCAGTTCTACAAAAAAAAAAGAACAAAGTACAACTCATAAGCTATAGAATTAGAAAATGAAAGGAACAAATCCTAAAATGTCTGCAACCATACATGTTCCCAAGATTTACCCAAATTAGGAACATGTTCTAAGATTCGTAATACTCCTAAGGTATCATTCCTTGATGTTGTTTTACTTTAGACAGTTCCACATGTGACCTTTGCAAAAGCTTAAGCATTTTCAATACAATTTCATATGCTAAAAAGATAAGAGCTATAGGTAAATATACAATAATCAATACTTCAGATTGTGTCAATGGTACATAAAACTCACAACACACTTGTCTTTAAACATGATTTCTCTTGTCACTTTTAACCTCTACTTCATATCCATTTCGTTCAAGAGACAGCAGGGTAACAGAGAGATTGAAATAAAATCGACAAAGATAGGTATGATCAGATCTCTACTGAAATCAGGAGCATGTATTGCACTATAAGAAAATGCTATCTGCCACTGTTTTAGTTTGTAGAAAAACAAGAAGAAAAAGTACCGATACAATGAGCAGAGCTTGACTGCATCTGAAAACTAATTTTACATGTTGCAGTAAGTTAATATGGGAGTGGGTAACCATCGTAGAACTTTGGAAATTCAGTAATGACAGAGAGAACAATGCTGATTCTAGAACTTGTTGAAAACGGTGCTAGTTCAGTTCTGGAAAACAGGGCATTTAGTTTTCTCAACCTTGTTGCCGATTCTGTACTTTCTTCAAGAAAAGTAAACTGCTACTCCGTAGCTTTTAATTAAGTTGATGTGAAATGGAACAATGCTAAGAAATTTTTGACTTTTGCAATGGATATTTACCCTGCATCAACAAATGGTTGCAGATAAAATATACGCTATGGTGGATTCTACTGGAAAATCAATCTACTAAACTACAATGCATTAATTCCTCGTGAAACAAATAGTGTACACTCGTAGCCGTGAATACTGCTGTGGTAATGTGTACATAAAGGTTCTTATCGACCGAAAGGAAATAAGCTAAGGAGGTATATGTATCCAAGATGTTCACAACAAACTCTTCATATTAGCTCGTCATGGCCAAAATCTTGAATTTGAAAGGCTGAAATAACCAAATGCATTCCCACATAGCCAATGTGAAGGAAATTTAGGTATGTAGGTAAAAACTGTAATATAGTACATGTCAACAGATGAACAAAAGGCAGTGGGATTATGCATAAGTAGATATAAATTAAAGGTAAGAAAACTGACATTTTTTAGAGCACGTGGTTGGATAGTTGAAGGGAAATTGCTTTTAGTGCTCAAATAAGGAGTTATCAGACATAGAAATACCTATATAAAATAGGGAAGGAAACCGCACACGCATGAATCAAAAGGACGGGTGAATAGATACGTAGGTAAAATATTTTTCTCCAAAACAAACTTTGCATAAATGTTCTAGAGATCAAGATAACGTACTTAATCTTTGTTTGAAAAGGCAAACATACTGTTGCTTGAACGCTCAGGTAAGGAAGGGCGCGGGAGGGGGGGTGATCTTGGCGACAAGCTGTTGCGGTTCAACGCGCGGGAGTGCGGGCTGGAGGTCCAGGCAGCGGTGACAGCTGCAGGTGGCGGAGTGCTTCTGTCCCATCATGCACAACAGCAAGAAAAAGGTTGAGAGCTCCATTTGAAGAAAAGATGAGGCCTCAACTGAAGAGGCGAACAATGCATCCAGCATTAATAAAAGTAACCTACATTTGTGAGCTAAACCACTCTACAAAGCATCATGTGACTTGTGAGTACAGGACATGCACGAAATGTATAATATTGGGGCCACACTTAGAATAATTGTTTACAAAAGCATAGTGCTGTGCACTCTAGACATTGTTATTCTACATGTATGAAGTACCCCAAGCAACAATATGCACAGCTTGCATGCGAATAAAAAGTGCTACCAAAAGAACGAAAACGATTCCAAGGGAAACCGGAGTAGTAGCAGAGCTGCAGGTAAAAAAATGGACGCATACCAACACTTTCCTAGCTATTCTATTTCGTGAACAGACAATCAACAGACCCTTGTTGATGCACAGGATGTCCACCAAACAGGTGCGGCACTGCTTGGTTGTTCCTGATATCAAAACGCATGTTCCCAGAGCCTGCGCACACGAGTAAGTCTAACTGTCGTTGGTTTCAGGTGTTTCTCCTGTCGCAGTTGCCAATTCTCCTCGAATTGTGTCGAATTTCCAGCCTAATTTATCACACTTGGAGCCATATCGCAACATATTTCCTTGCCAATGCACTAGTAAGAATATGCCTACCGCTGGCGCACGAAAAATGTCTACCGCTGGCGGCCACGCGCCCGCCAGCGATGACTACGCCAGTGGTAACATATACCGCTGGCGGGCGGTTCGTCCGCCAACGGTAAGGGTGGTTACCGCTGGCGGGCGGTTGCAGTGCCCGCCAGCGGTAGGTGTCACAGCGCTGGTGGGCACGGCGTCGGCCAGTGGTACGAGGTTCAGCCCGCCAGCGGTACTTGTCGCTGGATTGAGGTTCTGGGTGCTTCGTCCGCCAGCGGTAAGCCTCCTTGTCCGCCAGCGGTATAATTTCTAGGTATTACTTTTTTTTTAGAAAATCGTATTCCAGCAATATATCCAGTATAAATATAGTATATTCAGCTCTCTTTCAGTGGTTTCAAGTCCCTATCTTCCGCCTCCTCCTTAGGTACTCTCCCACTTCTTCATCTGTATACAAAAAAGACAAATAAAAATGTTAGGCAACTAAATTGTAAACATGTCGTGCAGAAATATGCAAAGTAGACACAAATAAACTAACCCAACTCAAAAGCATGCCTCATATACTAGATAGGACACATAAATTCAGGGATGGAGTAAGCGAAACCAGTAGGATGCAGAAGCTCTATATTCTTGCATTTTACAAGTCTCACTTACACCACCCCTGAATAACATAGTGTCAGCTTATTTTAATCATCGGCATTGTAAGACTTAGACAAAACAAGATTTAAAAAAAATATGCCTCATACTCAGAATATTATTGGAAACACACAAGAAATCCTAATAACCTTGTTGAACCAAGTAGGAGGCACACAACTTGTATGTGTGCATGATACAAGGTTCAACAAACTATCAGGATATCATATAGTGCGCCACATCATTTTAATCATCGGCATTGTAAAAAAATGAAGTAGGGTAAACTCAAAAGCATGCCTCATACTTAGACTGGACACACAAATTCAGAGATGGCATGAGTGAGATCCAATAGGATGCAGAAGATCTGTATTCTTGCATATTACAGGTCTCACTCACACCACCTCTGAATAACATATAGTGTCACCTCATTTGAATCATCGGCATTGTAAGCCTTAGACAAAACAAGATTCAAAAAAATTATGCCTCATACTTAGAATATTATTGGAAACACACAAGGAATCCTGATAACCTTGTTGAACCAAGTAGGAGGCACACAACTTGTATGTGTGCATGATACAAGGTTCAACAAACTATCAGGATATCATATAGTGCGCCACCTCATTTGAATCATCGGCATTGTAAAAACGAATATCAAGTAGGGCTTTGAAACTAGAGCTAGGCAATTTAATTTAACAAGAGTACTAAATCGTCAACACACATGGTCGGCTTTGACAGTGGCTTCAGCGGGAACGGTTGACAACCATTCAAAGAGTTGAATGGCCTGTCGTCACACTGCAGTGCTATGCGATTTTCTAGATCTACGTTAGATGGTGTTGCACCCTGGTAGTAGAACAACCCATTAGGTGGCTCGTCACGACAAACATCGTTGACGATTATTGAAGCAAACGTCTTATGGATTAGAGCAAACTCTTGCGTGATATCAGCATCAGTGGTTTTCGCCATGTCCTTGCACCATTTATCGATAGCAACTTGAAATTCTAGTCTTCGGTGATTCCGTATGTACTCCTGCATTAGATAGATGACATACCAGGCGTCCGTCGGACTGCCAGGCGCCTTCTTGATGCAGGTTAGATCCACTTTGTGGGTGAATGCCATCTTGCCTCACTTATTGTTATTTCTTCTTAGGATGCCTTCATTTAGAAAGCAGTAACCGTTGAGAGCATCATCGAGAACACTACTGATGTGCCTGTAGTCTTTCTTCTCATCACTACCCGCGTCGAGTTAGAAGGCAAACGACTCTTTAGGGTACAGAACGATGAGGGTGCCGTCTTGGTTACTGCACAAAACAATGAAAAGAGACCATCATTCTCACTTATGCAAAATTAACGATGAAAATGTACGAAAAGATGTTATGGCGGCTAGGTAATGACTTACTTGGGAAAGTAAGGCATGAGAAAGATGTTCTTGGTATTATTCGCCACGAAGACATTTTCGATGAACTTTGTCACGCGTGTCCTACCCGTAGTGGTGTTCACGAAGCAGTCGGACATGTAGAAAGGGTCGATTATCATGATGTCCGGGGTATTGCGTGAAAATGTTTAAGTCTTCTTCAGAAATGGAGGGCCACTTGGCGTGGATCTTAGTGTAATCGTCACCATCAGCAAGGGCCTTTCACACTTCTGATTTCTAAGTTGCATAGGCTTTGGTGAACTTGCCGAGGGCGTATGTGTTTACCAGATTCTTCTTGATATCATTGTCCTCGTATTCTTCCAGGAAAGTGTATTTTGCGTGCAACTTGGAAATAAGGTGTGCGGCCAGGTTGATGTTGCCGAAGTTCCGCACAATGCATCCCAAGGCTAAGCCGTACCCTTTTGCATATTTTTTTGGCTACGTAGGAGCACCACAGCCGGGATCCACCTCCGTAAATGTCAGTCGACCGGAAGCGAGCCTGTTTGGGCGCCTTGGCTTACGTTGACGCTGGGATCCACCAGTAGATGTGGTCTCGTTGCCACCTGTTTCGCCACTAGATGTGGTCTCGTTGCCACCTCCGCCGCCACCAGATGTGATCTCGTGGCCACCTCCGCCGCCACCAGATGTGGTCTCGTCACGAGAAGTGTTCTCCGCCATCTCATCGTCGGCATCCACTATCAGCTCGGCGTCGATTGACTGCCGAACCATCCTCAAATAGTTATCCTCTATCGGCTCCTTGCCTCCACTCCGAGAAGTCCCGGCCTCCATATTGTCAGCCATCTTCGCACAAAATACAAAAGGTCATAGTTAGTAAAACAAATATAAGGAAAAATAATTCACTTGGGTGGTGATGAAAAGTTTGCATATACCCATGAGACCATTTGAGATTTCCAAAATTCAGTTACTCCATATGTCATAATTTTAGCAAGTAATGCCAAAATTCACGAAAAATTTCGGCATGACCTTTGCTAAAATTATGGCATATGGAGTACCCGAATTTGCCGGAATGGAAATTAATCAACATTCCGACAATCTCAAGGGTCTCTAAGGGTACCTGCAGATATTTCATACATAGCCACAAGGCCGCATTCGCAGCCACCACCACAAGCACAATAAAAAATTATCACCGCCACAAGGCCGCATTCGATCGCAGCCACCACATCACATCGACACACATGTCATCTCACCTGCAACTGAACAACGGTGTCAACCTCCTTCTAAAATTCCTGCATACAATAAAACAATTTGAATTAAGAACAACAATCATAACAATTTGAATATAAACTAAACTAACCTAAACCCTAATTTTGAACTAATATATTACTTATCTAAATTACAGAAATGGCAGAAGTAACATAAACTAAACTAACCTAAACCCTAATTTTGAACTAAACATAACAATTTGAAAAAAAAATGAGCTAGGCATATTAGCAAACACCTTGTGGGTGTGCTAGGTAGGAGGAGAGGAGGGCGGGTTCGACGCTCGGGGCTCAGTCGACGGCGGCGTGGGTGCACGGCGTGGTTGCGCGGCGTCGGCACGAGAGGGAGAGGAAGGGCGGTGCGGGCGCTCGGGGCCGTCGCGCGAGGGTGGGGTGGGCGCGCTCAGGGCCGTCGCGCGAGGGTGGGGTGGGCGCGCTCGGGGCCATCGCGCGAGGGTGGGGTGGGCGCTCTCGGCGGCGGGAGGCAGAGCGGCCAGCGGCGAAGGAGGAGGGGGGAGGAGGAGGGGGAGCGGGCGACATCAGGCGGCGAATCTGGCGGCACGCGCGCGGGAGAGCGAAGAGGAAATTTTGGAGAGGGTGTGGGCCAAGAGAGAAGGGGGCCGCGGGTGTGTATTTTTCGGGCCAGCATACCGCTGGCGGACGGCTGTCATTTTTCTTATTTTTTGTTTTGGTATTTTTTTCCTTTATCTTTTCAAATAATTTTTTGCATTTCAAAACATATTTCAAACAAATGTGTGTATTTCAAAATGATTTTACAAATTATTTTTACAAATATCATTTTCCTTTTTCTAAGTGCAAAAATGACTTTTTTGGGGGAACGACAAGTATAACAAATATGGTGCAAAATTGCACCCATCTAAATATCACAAGGAGTAGTCCACATTTGATGGATAATCCCTAAGTATTAGGAATTTTCATCATTTCTATCTAATTTCTCCTAGTTAAATGAGTTTATGTTGATTTCCCGAAATTAATCCAAATTTGAACTACAAGTGTTTGATTGTTTGGTCTCAATTTTTTTAAAATCATTTTAAGGTACACAAACAGTGGTTATATCATAGAAACATCAATAGTTTTAGAGAATTTGACCTCTTACGATAAATAGTCCTGGTGGCCATTTTGACAGATTTTTGAGAAAAATCAAATAAATTGAAAAAACTGTCAAAAAAAGATATCCTCTTGCATGGAGTCCTTTTATGTGTACTAGTTGGTATGAAAAATGATAAACTTAATTTTTGACAAATTTTTCAGAAAAATTCTTCACAAAAAGGACTATCATGTATAAACATCGATAAGTTTCAAGCCAAATGACCAAGTTATGACAATTCCCACGACATAGTTTGTGATAAAATTCTCATGTTTGACAAATAGGTGTGTCTTGGTCTAGGAAGCAATGGTTCCGAAGGGATTTTACAAATTATTTTTTATAAATATCATTTTCCTTTTTTTAAGTGTAAAAATTAAAGTTTTTTGTGAACCAAGTACAACAAATATGGTGCAAAATGGCACCCATCTAAATATCACAAGGAGTAGTCCACATTTGATGGATAATCCCCAAGTATTAGGAATTTTCATCATTTCTATCTAATTTCTCCTAGTTAAATGAGTTTATGCTGATTTCCCGAAATTAATCCAAATTTGAACTACAAGTGTTTGATAGTTTGGTCTCAATTTTTTTTAAATCATTGTAAGGTACACAACCAGTGGTTATATCATAGAAACATCAATAGTTTTAGAGAATTTGACATCTTTCGATGAATAGTCCTGGTGGCCATTTTGACAGTTTTTTGAAAAAATCAAATAAAGCGAAAAAACTCTCAAAAAAAGATATCCTCTTGCATGGAGTCCTTTTATTGTGTACTAGTTGGTATAAAAAAATATCCTCTGGCATGGAGTTTTCATATTATTTTTATAAATATTCTTTTTCTTTTTTTAAGTGTCAAAAATGACTTGTTGCCAACTGTAACACCCCGAAAATTCAAACCTAATTTTAGTGGTGTTTTCCGACACCGGAAAAACTTTTTCCTCTTATCCAAAATTTTTCCTCTTCTATGCTGGAGTAGAACTTGTATCCTTCATTTCTGAAATTTCCCTTCTGTACTGAACTTAGTGGATGTATCAAATTTGAAGAAAAAGTTTTTAAATGGGGTATAAATGGATCGTTCAAGAATTATCTTGTATACCCTACTTAATCTCGAGGACGAGATTCTTTTTAAGGGGGGAAGGTCTGTAACACCCCAAAAATTCAAACCTAATTTTAGTGGTGTTTTCCGACACCTGAAAAACTTTTTCCTCTTATCCAAATTTTTTCTTCAAATCTTTGAGGACGAATTGACTTGGGAATTGCTCTCTCAAGAATTTCCCGGTGATCCACGAACCACTCCATCACCCGTGATAATTTTGATGCTTAGGTTTTTCCCTCGAAAACCCTAGCTCTAATTATCGAACCTTTTAAACCCTTTCTCCACCTACCAAAGGAAAGCCTATTTCCATAGCTGAAAAATTTCCACTAAAAATACCAGAGAACTCCCATACCCATATAAAGACAATCCATGCAAAAATATTGCATGCTTCAATGCAATATTTCCAAGTTAGGCACTATTTTCCAAAATGCTATTTCTGATCCAGAAATGTTTGAGTCAATCTTTGCATCTCCAAAAATTCTGATAAATTCAGAGGATTAATATTTTTACATTCCCTGCACTTCATCTTTTGGAGCCAAACCCATTTGAGCAACTTTTGATCTACTTCCTTCGTAAGGCCATTTTCATGCCTTTTTGAAATCTTCGAGCAAACCAATACCTAGACAAATCCTGTGACCATGAGACTTGGTCACCCTGACCACATGGTCTATAGACACCCAAATCCAGAAGATCACCCCAAGGTGAAGTGTGAAAAATCCATTTGCCATGACCATGCAAATATGCCAATTTTTGGACATCTTGCCAAAACCCAATTTACCGATGTACAATTGAGCTCAAACTCCATAGACACCCTCCTTGTACCAAGTAAACCCAGTGGTGAAAATTTGGGATCATTTGGACCAACTTTTTCTTATAGAACATCCATCGAACACCTTCTGCCACTTTCGAAACCCGAAAATGTTTGCACATGAAATCTTCTCCAAATTGAGTAAAAATGGACCACATTGCTCACTTACCAGTAGAACATCTCCAGTAAAAATCCTAGCTCCATTGGGGTAGTGGAAGCCCCTTTTCATTTCATCGAGCACCTTCAGTGTTTGCGGTTTTCTGAAAATCTTATTTTACAAAGTTTGGAATCCTTGAGGGATTATTGTTTGGTTGTGTTCCCCTCGTAGTTACGAACCCAGTGGTGGAAACCATGTTTCATTTGGAGCTCTGAATCGTCGGGAACGCGACGATGTCGCTCGCGTCGCGCTCTGGACATGCCGGTGTCGGCATGAACCCAGTGCAAACCCAGCCCCCTTGCCCTTATCCTCTGCAGCAGTGCCACCACGTGCGTTTCTGTGCATCCAGCACGGCTGCCTCATCCCTTCCTCCTCCTTATCTCTCCCCTGTAGCCGGAGAACGCCACCCATGACCTCAACAACCAAGTTAATGGCCACCACCTACTTCTCCTCCTTTCCCCACTATATTAAGCCTCCAAGAGCAGCCCAGGCACACCCTAGCCACTCCCCACCTCTTCCCTCTCCCCTGCCCTCTCCATTCAGTGCGCAAGATCCACCAAAAAGCCTCCACGAAATCTTGCCACCATGGTCACCATGGCCGAGCACCTCGAGCTCGGGCGAGCGCGTGGGAGACCGCCCCCGCCTCCGGTTCCTCCTCCCACGGCCGCGGTGCACCGCCTCCGGGCCATCCCCGCTGCCGGCCGGCCTCCCGGCGAGCCCCATGGCCAGCCCTGGCTGGTCGCTGCTCGTTCCAGTACGTGCAGCCAAGGAGGAAGAAGATCCATCTCCTCTTCTCTCTTTTTTCTGTTTTTTTTTCCAGCGAATCGATTTTTCAGCCCAGCAGGCCAGCAGCAGGCTGCAGCCTGCCAGCGGCCCATCAAGGTGCACCGCAAGCGCTCGCAGCGCACAGCGCAGTCGCGGCCCATTTACGGCCCGCGCAGTTTTTTTTCGCGGACCTTTTTCTTTTTCCCTGCTGGACAGTTTTTCAAACATCAATATCTTTTGAACCGTAAGTCCGTTTTCGGTGATTCAAATTTCTAAATCTTCCTCTCGACGAGATCTTTCCGGTGGTATTGATTTCATCTTGTTCCAAAATAGTTCTTTGAGGTGCCCTTTTTTACGTGCATTCCGGAGTCTGTGGAACGGGGCTATCGCTACCCTACGCCGCGGAATCACCCCGACCTTTCCAAACCCGGTGGATCCCCGTCTTCGAAGGCAAGCTAACCACTTGCTATGAGCAGTCTCACAATGTTTGTTTGTTTATTTGCTTATTGCCATGCCGGGTGTTAATATTTTTTGTCTGTGTACAGTCATATATATGCATGTCTGTTTGTTGTTCTTGTTTAATATGAGACTTGTAATATTGCTCATGCCATGTTGCATATTATGTTGCATATTTACTTATCGTACTTGCTTGGTTATATTATGTATTGTAATATTTGTCAAACACACATCATTACTGAGACAATGGACTGGGGGAACTGCCGCCGTCTCACTAAAATATTAACGTCGATCTGTGATGGCGCTGGTCGGCGGGATCGCCGCCAACCAACTGTGTCATATTTTGTAGCTGATCTGTGAAGGCGCTGGTCGGCGGAATCGCCACCGTAGTCTTCCGATTGACGTTTCTTTTTCCTTGTCAAACGAGAAGGCGCTGATCGGCGGAATCGCCGCCGTAGTCTTCCGGTTGACGTTTCTTTTTCCTTGTCGAACGAGAAGGCGCTGGTCGGCGGAATCGCCGCCGTAGTCTTCCAGTTGACGTTTCTTTTTCCTTGTCGAACAAGAAGGCACTGTTCGGCGGGTTTGCCGCCGTAGTCTTCTGGTTGATGTTTCTTTTTCCTTATCAAACGAGAAGGCGCTGGTCGGCGGGTTCGCCGCCATAGTCTTCCGGTTGACGTTTTTTGTTTTGCTAAGTATGGATTTTGGTACATGCAGGTTGATATGATTTATTTGCTGCCGTTATTATCATGTGGTTACTATGTGTTGCTTGAATTATTATGTTGCTGATGTCTTGTTGTTTGAAGATATATTATTATTATATTGTGATTATTGTGCTAGACTAATCCTCGGTTGTTTGGACTTGTTATAATGAAACTTGATTAAATGAAACACCCCTCCAAACAACGGTACCAACTGGTACACTCGTTTACTCGTCACGGGTAATCTCTTTGTATGATTGCCGGTGCACGATCCAACCCCACCTGGCTTGGACTCTGTACTGGTGATACCCCCGTTGCTTGCTTATGCCATGTTTGGTTGTCAATGCCATGCTACTTTTATGTCATGTATCTAGAGTACACTTGTCATGTGTAGTAGTTTATTTCCAATATATATATCTTGTTGCATGATTATTGGATTGTTTGTAATGAGTGGCGATTCTTGCTGAGTGCATACAAATGTACTCACGGGCCTTATGTTTGTGGCCAGATTTTGGCGAGGATTCATCTTCCACCTTAGCGAGGAAATGGAGCAAGAGCGTGCTAGGATCAGTAGCCCAGCCAGATGCCTGTGGAGTGGAGCCGCTCCAAGCCATTGCCTTAGTCGTCTTCCGCTGCCAGTTAAACTCTGTCCTGAGCCATGCTTGGCTTGATATTTGGTCATGCCTTGATGGACTTGTAAACCATTTGTAGCACTTCTTGTGCCTGATTGTGTAATGATTTCCATTATGTTGCACTGTCGTGACGTGCGGCCAGATATCTTGGGCTGGCGCACGGGGCGACCGCCTCTCTGGTGATATGTACCAGGGAGGGGTGTCACAGACGTGGTATCAGAGCACCAGGCTGGCTTTAGACTACCCTAGCATGGAAAGCCCCGCCTTACTTTTGCCCGACAGTGAGCCCGATGGATTTAACCCATCTCCGCCTAATAGGCATGGCTGGTGTCGGTCCACAGTAAGGTGCAGTAGGACATGTCCCATTCCCTGAGAGAGGCTCGCCGGTTTCTTCCATGAGAAGGAGCCGACACAACCCAGCTTATATGAGACCTAGTCCTAGCTGCCGTTTATCCCCCACCCTCGCCTGCTATCCTTAGCCACCCAACTCTCTTGAAGCAGGATCCCACCAAGGAATCCCGCGTTCTCATCTTGTCCTACACCTAGATCCAAAATAATCCGATGGCGAACCCCAAGGTCATCCTAGAAACCACTGCCGAGGATCATGGTGGATTTCCACTGATGCTTTGGAAGGCCGTCTGTGTTCTTCTTGGTAGGCCTGCTCGCCCTCGATATGTGGTGTTCGAGAACTCGCTCTCGCCTGCCGGGAGTGACTTCCGAGCAGACGTGCATGTCGGCTCGTGTCCGTTGGGCACAAGTCCGTCTTACCTGATCCAAGGTAGGAGCATGGCCACTCTTAATCAAGCCATCCAGGTAGCAGCCTGGGAAGGTCTCGTCCGCCTGCGGTACTCGGAACCGGCAATGGCGAAAAGTCGAGCTTTCCACCTTCTCCCAGCCAGACCCCAGCATGGTGCGGAGGCTATCCAAACTCCCATTGGAGAAGAAGTTGACCCTGCCGTAATCACCCTGGCCACCTACGGAGCTGCGATGACAAGGCTCAGCCATTCTCTGATAGAGGAACTCATGACCACAAGGCGCAACCTTGGTATTGCTCGCATGCAACTGAGTCGAGTAAGGAACCTACCTCCCCTCGACCATGGGCAAGCTCAGGGTACATGACTCTCGTTCCCAGATGATTTGCTGGAACGCGGTCTTGATGCATCCGTGACGCAAGCACTAGCCCGAGTTCAGCAGCACCCCCAAGAGCGAGGTATAATCCTCGAAGGCATGCCTGCAATTCCCCATCCCGCGGGAGATGGAGATGTGGACACCACTCTTCGTCTCGGCCACACTCCACCGACTACCAGAGGCCGCCAAGCGGAGTAGAACCCAAGTTTAGTTAGCCTGAGTGGCGCTTGTATGTTGGTAGGTGAGAATCAGTGAGGTTGTTTGTTTTTCTTGTGTTGGCTTGTAATGCGAGTTGTTGTATGCTTTCTGGTTGATGTCGAATCAGCCCGGAATAAAACTTGGTGTTCTGATTCTCTTGTTAACCCCTATAGTTGAGATGGTTATGCCACACTCCTGCAATTGTTTTGGGCCATAAAATGCAGGATTATTTTCTAAAAGATATTTTTCTCAGTGTAGCAAGTTCTTCTATCTATATGCTAGTACCCCTACAATTCTATCTGTGCTGCAAGACCAAGATTGTTGCAGCTGAGGAAAATTCAGAAATGAAAAATCTTGTTCTAGTTCGTCAGAGGAGACAAATTTGATACATCCACTAAGTTCAGTACAGAAGGGAAATTTCAGAAATGAAGGATACAAGTTCTACTCCAGCATAGAACACTACAACTACCTCAGTGCTGATGCGAAGGCACCCCAGAAATCCTACTCCCTCTCAAGCTCAGTGGCGTTGCTGGAAGATGAGCCCGGCTCACCCGAAGCCGAGTCGCGAGCCGCGCGACGGTGACGGACGGCTCGAGCGGCCGGCTCACCTCCAGCTGGAAGAGCGGCCACCTCAGCAACCGGCGGCGCCAGACCACCAGTTGCACAGGCCAAAGATCAGGAAGACCACCGCCGCAAACAGCAGTGCGCCCACCACCGTACACGAGATCACGAAGAGCACGAAGATGATAATACGCTTGATGAAGCATGCGTCCTCCATCATCTCGACATAGGCTCTGAAGAAGCTTTGGACGAAGCCCGTGGTTGCGATGAAAGAAGAGACGATTTCGGAGATATCTGGTTTATAGCTGGAGCTCGGACGCCGCTCCTCGGAACCACACGCGGGAAAAGAGAGGAATCGCGAGCAGTGGCGCGAAACCATCGAGGACATGTTCCCCAAAGCCGTGATGGCCGCTGCGTCGACGGACCGCACGCGCAGCAGTGCCGCACTGGAGTGCTCCGCGCACGCAGAACCAGTCATGTACAGAACGAGAGATAGCGAGGAAGAAGAAGGTAGAAAGGAAGAAGGAGACTGTCAGGTGGACCCCGGTCCCACATGTCAGCGAGTAGGCCGATAGCCACGGTGTGCCTCTATCCCTTTCTCAGAAAATTATCCCCTCGTCTCTCCAGTGCATTTTTTTAGGGAAAATCTTTGCAAAATAATTTTGGGAAACGGCCCTATCCCACAGTGTCTGTGAGCCAATTATTGGTGACACAGATATTTTCTTTTGAAAAGAAACCCTGTTATTTTTCAAAACCTGTGTATGCATGAAAGTGAATATACAGCTTTTCTAAAATAAAACCGTAAACTTTTGTTTTCCCAAACTTGAGGTAATTATTTGCCTAAGATAAATCTTTGGTTGTTGGTTGATAGTTTGGTTGTAGATCTTGTTTGATCCTGCCATGTCTGTGTCTAGTTGAGCAAAAACCTTAGATTTAATTTTTACAAACCTGCTAGTAGATCCTATGTTGGTTGATTGAGTGAGCCCCTGCCATGCCATCTTTTAAATGTGTGGAGTATGGTAGAAATACCATACTGTTTTGAATAAAAATCTTGTGGAGTGTTAATCACTTGAGTGTTAAACTCTAAGATTTTGTAGAAAAAGTTTTTAAATGGGGTATAAATGGATCGTTCAAGAATTATCTTGTATACCCTACTTAATCTCGAGGACGAGATTCTTTTTAAGGGGGGAAGGTCTGTAACACCCCAAAAATTCAAACCTAATTTTAGTGGTGTTTTCCGACACCTGAAAAACTTTTTCCTCTTATCCAAATTTTTTCTTCAAATCTTTGAGGACGAATTGACTTGGGAATTGCTCTCTCAAGAATTTCCCGGTGATCCACGAACCACTCCATCACCCGTGATAATTTTGATGCTTAGGTTTTTCCCTCGAAAACCCTAGCTCTAATTATCGAACCTTTTAAACCCTTTCTCCACCTACCAAAGGAAAGCCTATTTCCATAGCTGGAAAAATTCCACTAAAAATACCAGAGGACTCCCATACCCATATAAAGACAATCCATGCAAAAATATTGCATGCTTCAATGCAATATTTCCAAGTTAGGCACTATTTTCCAAAATGCCATTTCTGATCCAGAAATGTTTGAGTCAATCTTTGCATCTCCAAAAATTCTGATAAATTTAGGGGATTAATATTTTTACATTCCCTGCACTTCATCTTTTGGAGCCAAACCCATTTGAGCAACTTTTGATATACTTCCTTTGTAAGGCCATTTTCATGCCTTTTTGAAATCTTCGAGCAAACCTATACCTAGACAAATCCTATGACCATGAGACTTGGTCACTTTGACCACATGGTCCCTAGACACCCATATCCAGAAGATCACCCCAAGGTGAAGTGTGAAAAATCACTTTGCCATGACCATGCCGATATGCCATTTTTTGGACATCTTGCCAAAACCCAATTTTCCAGTAGCCAATTGAGCTCAAACTCCATAGACACTCTCCTAGTACCAAGTAAACTCAGTGGTAATTTTTGGGGATTTTTCTGATATGTGCAAGGCCCTTATCATTTCATCGAGCACCTTCGGTATCTTTGCTTTTCTGGAAAATCTATTTTACAAAGTTTGGAATCCTTGAGGGATTCTTGTTTGGATGTGTTGTTCTCGTCGTTGCGAACCCAGCGGTGGAAACCGTGCTCCGTTTGGTGCTCCGAGTTATCGGGAACGCGCTAGACACACGCTTTGGCGTGACCTAAAACCGCTTAGCGCTAACAACCGGCCTAACCCTCCTACACCAGTACACCCACGTGCTCCACTGTGCCCCAGCTCGACAGCCACATCTTCCCCTCATCCATATCCCCTCCATTAAATGGTGGAACGAGGTGGGGCATCGGTGCCCATCGGAGCTCCTTCTTCCTCTAGCTACAAAAGAGACCGAGCCCTCCCTGGAAACTCAGCTCCCTCATCTCACTTCCCTCTCTCTCCTCGTTGCTAGCTATCCATTCCCCACCCTCTGTCCGCCCTGGAAATCAGTAGGGAGAGAGAGCCGAGAGCAGCCGCAGTGGCCGAAGCTCGGCTGAGGTCGCGCGCGACGCCCCGGCCTCCCCTGGCGTGCTGGACCTCCCCCCGGGCGCGGCGCTGTCCCACGGCGTCGCCGCCCTCCCCGGCTAGCCGCCGAGCCCTCTGCCGCAGCCGGCCGGCGCCTCCCCGTGCGCTCCCGTGCGTGCCCGCGCGGAGAAGAACGACGACCACGTTCCCGTCCCCGCCCAGCTCCTCCTGGCCGAGGCCCTCCGCCTCCACTCCATCCCCGCCGACTGCCTGCCGGCCGACGCGCTGAGCCTCCCGCTCCGGCGACCACGGCGCCCGCCCGTGCAGGTGCTGGAGGTGGAAGAGAAGGGATCGATCGATCCGTTGCTTATTTCCGTTTTCTTTCTTTTTTTCTTCCGTTACGAACAGTTTTTTTCCGGTCCAGCAGCAGCCCAGCCCAGGCGGCCCGCTAGCGGCCCAGCCCAGTGCGCAGCGCAGCACGCGTGCAGGCGCGAGACGGCCCAGCAACGGCCCAGCCGCGCACAGAAGCGGCCCGAGCAGTTTTTTCTCTGCAGTCTGTTCTTTTTTTTTCTTTTCTGGTGAGCAACTTCGAACGCCCCTAGTTTTTGAACCGTAACTCCGATTTGGCCGGTTCAAATTTCTAAATTTGTATCTCGTCGAGACCAAGCCAGTGGTACTAGTTTGGTTGTCTTTGGAGCTGGTTAGTTTCTTAGCCTTTATTTAATACCCCGTTGTCGTTTCGTGGTTTAGGTGTTCTTCAGGGTTCCGACCCGCGGCGAGTCCAAGACTTTCCGAACCATTTGAAAACTGTCTTCGAAGGCAAGCTAACCTCTTGCTATGAGCAGTCCAGCAGTGTTTGTTTGTTTGTTTACTTATTGCCATGCTGAGTGTTAATATTTTTGTCTATACCGTTATATTTGTGCATGTCTGTTGTTGTTCTTGTTTAGTATGAAGCTTGTAATATTGCTCCTGCCATGTTGCATATCATGTTGCATATTTACTTCTCGTACCTGCTTGGTTATATTATATATTGTTAATATTTATCAAACACACACCTTTCTTGAGACAATGGACTGGGGGAACCGCCGCCGTCTCACTAAAATATTAACGTCGATCTGTGATGGCGCTGGTCGGCGGGATCGCCGCCGTAGTCACCCGGTCGACGCAAACCAACTGTGTTATATTTTGTAGTTGATCTGTGAAGGCGCTGGTCGGCGGAATCGCCACCGTAGTCTTCCGATTGACGTTTCTTTTTCCTTGTCAAACGAGAAGGCGCTGGTCGGCGGAATCGCCGCCGTAGTCTTCCGATTGACGGTTCTTTTTCCTTGTCAAACGAGAAGGCGCTGGTCGGCAGAATCACCGCCGTAGTCTTCCGGTTGACGTTTCTTTTTCCTTGTCGAACGAGAAGGCGCTGGTCGGCGGGTTCGCCGCCGTAGTCTTCCGGTTGACGTTTCTTTTTCCTTGTCGAACGAGAAGGCGCTGGTCGGCGGGTTCGCCGCCGTAGTCTTCCGGTTGACGTTTCTTTTTTCCTTGTCGAACGAGAAGGCGCTGGTCGGCGGGTTTGCCGCCATAGTCTTCCGGTTGACGTTTTTGTTTTGCTAAGTATGGATTTTGGTACATGCAGGTTGATATGATTTATTCGCTGCCGTTATTATTATGTGGTTACTATGTGTTGCTTGAATTATTGTGTTGCTAATATTTTGTCGTTTGATGATATATTATTATGTTATTGTGGTTGTTTTGTGGACTAATCCTCGATTGTTTGAACTTGTTATAATGAAACTTGATTAAATGAAACACCCCTCCAAACAACGATAGGGTCAGTCCATGGTGCCACTAATCTGAACTTTGAATGCAGAACCATCGTCGTCTCATGGAGGACCGTGACCTAGTAGGTTGTTGAGCCCCTTCTTATGGCATCCATTGGGCGCAGTCGTTCGGTTGTGCTGTCCGAGGGTAGTGGTCGACAGGCACGGGTTCGACTGTGATAGGGAGTCCAGAGCTAGGCATACTCGGTCGCGCCGGGGGATGTGCCGGACTTACTTGCCCGTTGTGCCACGCACATAGGGTGGTGCAGGAGAGTGTCTTAGCAAGTGGACCGTCATGTGAGTGTATTTTGCTTAGTACGACTTTGGGCGTGAGAAACCTGGAGCGTCGGCTGAGTAGGGTGCATTCTGATAGGTGGTAAAGCAAACTCTCGAGAGACTCAACCTAGCAAGCTAGCCCCGTTCCTGGGATATGGAACAACAGTTCCGTGTCGGTCACACTGTGTGTCTTTGTCGTGTCAGGAGGTTAAACTTAAGTTCTGTTTGAAAAAATTAATGAACGACCTGATCTCACTAAATGAACAAATAAGATGATGCAGGGAATGTTACCTTGAGATGTTGATGGTTACCCGTGGTATAGGATGGCGGTGTGATCGTTGGGAGCCTAGAGTTAGGCCTGAGCCAACATCAACCGTGCATGCTCAGAGTGGAAAGATGAGGCCAGTGGGCCTAGCAATGATCACAGGTGTTTTGTATATTATTTGGTACCAACTGGTACACTCGTTTACTCGTCACAGGTAATCTCTTTGTATGATTGCCGGTGCACGATCCAACCCCACCTGGCTTGGACTCTGTACCGGTGATACCCCCATTGCTTGCTTATGACATGTTTGGTTGTCAATGCCATGCTACTTTGATGTCATGTATCTAGAATACACTTGCCATGTTATAGGATTTTATTTCCAATGTATATCTTGCTGCATGATTGTTGGATTATTTGTAGTGAGTGACGATTCTTGCTGAGTGCATACAAATGTACTCACGGGCCTTGTGATTGTGGCCAGGTTTTTGGCGAGGATTCATCTTCTACCTTAGCAAGGAGATGGAGCAAGAGTGTGCTAGGATCAGTAGCCCAGCCAGATGTCTGTGGAGTGGAGCCGCTCCAAGCCGTTGCCTTAGCCGTCTTCCGCTGCGAGTTAAACTCTGTCCTGAGCCATGCATGCCTTGATATTTGGTCATGCCTTGATGGCCTTGTAAACCATTTGTAGCACTTCTTGTGTCTGATTGTGTAATGATTTCCATAATGTTGCACTGTCGCGACGTGCGGCCAGATATCTTGGGCTGGCGCACGGGACGACCGCCTCTCTGGCGAGATGTGCCAGGGAGGGGTGCCAGATAAACTTAATTTTTGACAAAATTTTCAGAAAAATTCTTCACAAAAAGGATTATCATGTATAAACATCTATAACTTTCAAGCCAAATGACCAAGTTATTACAATTCCCACGACATAGTTTGTGATAAAATTCTCATGTTCGACAAATAGGTGTGTCTTGGTCTAGGAAACAATGGTTCCGAAGGGATTTTATAAATTATTTTTATAAATATCATTTTCCTTTTTTTAAGTGCAAAAATTGACATTTTTTGTGAACCAAGCACAACAAATATGGTGCAAAATGGCACCCATCTAAATATCACAAGGAGTAGTCCACATTTGATGGATAATCCCCAAGTATTAGGAATTTTCATCATTTCTATCTAATTTCTCCTAGTTAAATGAGTTTATGCTGATTTCACGAAATTAATCCAAATTTGAACTACAAGTGTTTGATAGTTTGGTCTCAATTTTTTTTAAAATCATTGTAAGGTACACAACCAGTGGTTATATCATAGAAACATCAATAGTTTTAGAGAATTTGACCTCTTTCGATGAATAGTCCTGGTGGCCATTTTGACAGTTTTTGAAAAAAATCAAATAAAGTGAAAAAACCCTCAAAAAAAGATATCCTCTTGCATGGAGTCCTTTTATTGTGTACTAGTTGGTATGAAAAAAAATATCCTCTGGCATGGAGTTTTCAAATTATTTTTATAAATATTCTTTTCCTTTTTTTAAGTGTCAAAAATGACTTGTTGCCAACTTACCACTGGCGGACGACCTACAATGTCCGCCTACGGTACGTCAGGTGCCCCTGGCTGACAGTTTGTTGTGCCCGCCAGCGGTATTTTGGTCGTTTTCGAGTCCAGCCGAGCCAACTGCCGCTGGCGGGCACGCCACACCGTCCACCAGTGGTAAGTCTAGTACCGCTGGCGGGCACTGATCCCGTCCGCCAGCGGTAGGTAGCCCCGCCTCCTTGCATCTGCCTGATACTACCGCTGGCGTGCAAGCTGGGATGTTCGCCAGCGGTACGTCTAGCACTAGTGGCGTGCAGTATAAACCGCCCGCCAGCGGTAATAGCTCTGGCGGACGCCCGGGGCCATCCGCCAGCGGTAGGGTGGTGGCTATAAGCACATTCCTACTAGTAATGTCAGCCAGAAAACAACATCGAAGGTGGCCGGTGGGAGCAGGGGTTCAGGGATGGAGTTGGTACTGGCATTCACGGCTAGATCTCGCGGCGGCGTTCACGGCTTGATCTCGCGGAGGCGTTGATGACAGGAGCTCGGCCAGCGACGATGGCGGTAGATCGACGGGTTCAGGCAGAGGCAATTGGGGATGGGAACTCGGCCAGCGACGATGGCGGTAGATCGACGGGTTCAGGCATAGGCAATTGGGGATGGGAACTCGGCCGTGCGAGAGCGGGGACGGCGCGTGGGCGGCCGGTTGGGCCGGCGGCGAGGTCGGAGTAGCGCAGGCAGAGGCGGCGAGGTCGGCTGTGAGATCGATGGCGGCAAAATTGTCTCTGTTGGTCGAGTTGGATGAGTGGAGCGGCGGCGGAGGGCGAGGGCTAGGGGAATCGTGGTGAGCGTGTGCGAGGGGAATCGTGGTAACTGGTGAGAGTGTGCAAGGGAGACGACAATGGGCCAGGCACAGTAGCGCGACGATGAAACAACTATCGGCCTGGCAGACCATTTTGACGACGTACGAACCGCCAACTCCCATTTAATAGTAAAGATAAGCCTGCTACTGTTGATTAATGTACTTACAATAAACATAAGCACAAATATAGTAAAAAAAGTTGCAATTTCACGTGTCTCTCCTTCTACTCTGTCCCCGTTGCTGCGGCGTTCTCTCCGACGACATGGTAAAGCAGGAAGGATGTGTCGTCCAGGAGTACGTGCAGACGGTTGTCTGCGCAGATGACAGCTGGAAGATGTTGTATCCTGTGCTGGAATTGTGGATGGAGGCTGACAGTTCTGGCTTGCTCCTTCGACATCGTAGTCGTACGGGGGTGTCAGTTCTGGAGCTCGATGGCGTGTCCGGGGACATGTTGCCCCGGTCTGATTCGTTCAACGGCAATGGTTTTGCTTCTGGCAAACTACTTTCGAGATCCGTAAAGCTGCTGATTAGCGATGGAGCCGCGTCGACCTCGGGTGAAGAGCTGATCTGTCTCGCTTCACTTTGGTGTCTGCTTTGGTGGTGACAAAGGAGAGGGATAGACGTTGGTTTGTCACATAGGATTATCCTATCTTTACAGATCTGTAAGATCGGTGTGTACGTGCTTTGTATCTTGTTCTTTATTTATTAATGAGAATCGTATTACCTTGCAAAAAAAAAGTTGCAATTTCACGTGCAGATAAAAAAGATAATGTGATAGTGACAAAGAATAATACAAACTAATACTACATTTGAATAACTATAATCGAACATCATGTGCAACTATTTGCAGTGCCATGTCTATCTGCCAATGCGTTTAAGCATCGTGTGACGGTGTTGACTTATGTTTGACATTGTGATATTAAGTGTGAAACAATTGTCCATATCTAGGACATCAGTTCAGACCATGATATTCCGCCTAGCCGGCGGCGGCTATTTTTCAAGTGATAAATGTCAATGAGCTACATACACATATAGACAAATGGCATTGAGCCACATAGACAAATTAAATGTTTAATTTCTTCTCTCCAAATATGATGATAGAAATCATTTCATTGATCAGATATCAGCTCCAGGACATAAATTCAGACCGTGGCATTCCACCGAGTCGTCGACGGCTATTTTTCAATTGATAAATGTCAATTAACTACATACATATATTTACACATTATTTATCTAAATATGATGATGCAAATCATTACATTGATCCAGTGCAAATTGATGCGACACCCCAGCCTTCTACATATGTACAACAGGTTACTTAGATGCAACTATAAGTTTCCATCGAAACTCAAATGCACACACGAACAACAACTTAGATGTTTACAAGAAGCGCATTCCAAACAGTGTGTCACATAGTGGGCTAGCCGGAATTCATTGATCTCGGTGATCTCACATCCATAGTCTTGTACCAATAAATTATCAGAGTGCTACTCTGGGAGTATGAAGTACCAACGCCTATTGCTGTTCTTGTGTCAAGCGATATGCCCTAATAAAGCTCAGGCATGTTCTCAATTTTTTATCACAATCACAACTAAAAATATCCCTCCAATTGGATATCCATGTAGTTATTGAAAAAAATTCTACCACCGCTTCTTAGCTCTGTGTGCACACATTGGGCTAGCCAAATTTATCTAAAAGAAGTAGAGGTGCCAAAAAATAGTTATGCCATAAAAATATAATTATATATCAATTTACATGGTTGAGAAGGATAATAGACGATGTTAAGAAAATATGCCATGAAAATAGAATTATATATCAATTTACATGGTTGAGAAGGACAACAAACGATGCTAAGAGAATTTCCAATGCAACAAACAAATATAAGGCAACTAGCCGAACCAAATGAAATTGTATGCATGGTTAGTCCACAATTCCAAATAATGGTAGGAATCAAATAGTGTATAAATTCAGGACCACTTTGTATGTCCTATTATAATTTCCACACCTCTCAAACTGAAAGAGTAATATCTGCTCACTACTCAATTGTACGCACTAAGGAAAATCATAATTTGCAAACTAAAAATTAAAATAAAATGTGAACTTGGCTTGGAAAAGCTTTAGCGTAGCTTCTTGTTATAGAAGAAAAAGAATGTACATAACTCGAGGGCCCATGGAGGGCGGGCAGGGATGGCTCCCCATCGCCCCGGGATGCTGCACTGGCTACGAACGCTAGCACAGAGGCTGGTCCCAACAACAAAAAGAAGAAATGGAAGAAGAAGAAGCCAGTGGGGACATGATGTTTTGCCTCACGGGTGCAGATGAACCCGTTGTGCAAAATGCATTTTCAACGCATTTCAAAATGTTAAAAAATTTCAAACAAAAATTTCAGGTGTTCATATGAAAAATGTCTATCCGTACAAAAAAGTTTCGCATCGAAAAGACATTTTGTGTGACCGGTATAAAAAAGATAAAAAAATGTTACGTGCGGAGGCATTTTTGAACACCGGGATTTGTCTTTTTTACACCGTCCACACCAAATGTCTTTTCATCCCGATTGTTTTTTGTACGAACATAGAATGTTTATATGTACACCCGAAATTTTTGTTTCAAATTTTTTGACATTTTAAAATTCGTTTTTTGGCTAGTGGGTGTAGATGCACCTATGAGCCGAAGTGGATATCCCAAGCCAGTGGGTGCTATTATGGGGATGAAGGCCAACTCGGCCCCGGGCCCAGATGGCCTTCCTGTCTCCTTCTTCCAGAAATTCTGGGAGAGTATTGAGGCGGTGATTATGTCGATGTTCCAGGAGTTCTATACTAGAACATTGGTGATGTCTCGCCTCTGTTTTGGCGTAATTACCCTGATCCCTAAAGTAGTAGGGGCCACGGATATACGCCAGTTGATCAATGTCATTCATAGACTGCTTGCCAAAGTGTGTGCATCACTCTTGGCGGCAATTGTGGTTGCACACCCATATCAGTTTGTCTTTCTTAAGGGACAATTTATCCATGATGGAATTCTAGTGCTTCATGAGGTTGTCCATGAAGTTAAGGCTAGACATCTTAAGGGTGTCTTCAGTCGTTTTCTTATTTCAGAAAATCATCTTTTGGTTTTTGTGCGACATAGTGGTAGAATTGTAGTGTACTCTATTCATAAAATGGTTTTGCCAATCTCTGTATTTGTTGTGTTCTAACCATGCTTGTTTTTTGTTTCATCTTTTATCTTCAGTCGTTTTCCTATTTCATCTATTTATGCCTACGACATTGAAAAATGCGAACAAAAGTTTACCAAAAATTGAATACGAAAGTGGTTTTTCATATCCTGTTGTATTTTTCTAATGCAGTGATTTTTAGCTTATTTCCAAACAGACCCTCATTTCCTCTTTTTGTTGCAGATGGAGCAAGAACAACACCCTATTGAGTATATCCAAGCGGAACACCCACCAGGCGGTCCATCCCCTGAGTTTCATGACATGACAATAGTTATGGGTGCGGACCCCCGAAATCCTTTTGCGGACGTCGCGACAAGATTATGGGATTGGTTTGCGGATCACAGAAATAAATAAGAGATCATGGGAGTCGGCTACACAGGAGATCTTCCTCACCTAGGTCCGAATCATTTAATGGAGCTGCAAACCAGCATCTTCACTCCGAGAAGATGGCTTCGCTTGAAGGTTTTGTTGCATGAAATTGAAACCACGCACTGGATTGGCTTCATCCTCAGGGGGGACAATGCTTATGTGAAGGGTGAACGCACAAAGGTCCAATACCTCCCGGAGGAATATGAAGTTTTGAAAGACAATTGGGACTTGAACTACAGTTCTTTTCTCAATTGTACGCAAGCGAAAATTCAAGGGAGAATGCAGGCTATGCTTGAATCTGAAAATTTTGTGGTAGAGGCTATTGGTTTCCTATCAAATTTTAATCTGCTCACTGAAGCAGATAATAGTGAAGGAAAGAGAATACCCGGTGGCTTAATTTTCAGACTCTAGCAGGGCCGATCCAAGCATATATTGGGCCCGGGTCAAATTTGAAAGAAGTATTTATACTAAACTTGTATACTTATTTATGACTTAATTTAGTAATATTATAATCTTAACAAGTATAGTTTTCTAATTATTAGTTTCTTTGGTAGGGTACATTTTAATGTTAGCAATATTAATTATATTAATAATTATTATACAATTGCAATGTATATAAATAAAAATTATGTTGTGAGAAATTTAAACCATATGTTGTAGAGTCTAATATTTTTTAGTCTATTTTAATATCCTTAGTATCATGGTAGAGTTCTCTAAAGCGTATGATCTAATAAATATATCAATAGCGGTTTCTCGTGTATGATTAGGATATATAGCACATTTATACAAATAGGATTTGCCGGAGATTGATGCGGTGTAAAAATAGGATTATGAAAAAAGGACTGCAAGCTGATTTTTTTAGAGTATTCTGATGAAAACAAAGGCATAGAAACTTCATAGCCCACAATAAAAGCCCATTATCCAAGCCCACAAAGGTCCATTTCTTTCGGCCCACAGTCAAGCACTACCACCGTCAGCCACCGCCGGAAGGAAGCCACCGCCTCCGCCGCGCCGGCAACACTGCTCTGCTTACACACCACGCTAATAACCACGCTTCATAAATCTTCCAGAATACTTCGAAATTCCAAACTCCCTTCTGCTGCCTCGGCTCGCCGCAGCGCAAACTTCTCCGGCTTCCCTCCCAGAACCCTAGCCCCCGTCCGCCGCCGCCGCGGGCCATGGCGGCGCCTCGCGAGCTGGACCTCTCCGACGAGGTCGAGGGCGAGCAGGACGGCACCACCGACTTCGTCTTCCGCCTCGTCGGTGACCCCATCCCCGTCCTGCCCACCGCCTCCTCCCCGCTCCCCCTCTTCGACCTCCAGTCCCCTCCCGCGCGCCCGCTCGCCGTCTCTGACCGCCACGCCGCCGTCTTCCTCGCCCACCCCAAAGGTAAGTCAAGCGCCCGCCTCTGCATTCCCGTCGATCTCTCATCCCCTTAGGGTTTCACGCTCCATTCCCAGGGTTTATCGCCGCGCGGACCAAGGCGTTGATCGAGGCCAGCAAGGAGGCGCGGGAGAAGGGCAAGGCCAGCATCCGCTGCGCGCACGACTGCTGCGTCGCCGACGTGCCCCTCCCCGGCGTCTCTCTCCTGGCGCTCTCCCGCGACGAGTCGGTGCTTGCTGCGTGCGCCGGCAGCGAGATCAAATTCTTCTCGGTCACTTCCCTGCTCGCTGATAAGGTTAGATCATCCTCTTCAGTTCCCCGCAAAATCGTGTGGTGTCAGTCCAGGGCACCGTAACAGGACAATAGAATGGGATTATCTGTGTTGTTGCAATGCAAGTTTCACAGCAATTTCCGAGATACTAGATGTTTATGTAAGAATTGGCCGGTACGTAGTAATGAGCTAATCGCATCTATGCTTGTCAATCAACTCTAATTCTTTGGTCATGCCCAGAAATACCAGTTTTACTGTTTGTTGATTCCTTTTTTAATAAGGTCTGGGTGATTGTAGTTAGATGGTAGTATGGATCTGTAGAAGATCCATTGATCTGGATATTTTTGTTTGTGTTTGTCGATTCCGGTGCTGGATAAGGTCTGGGTTGCTGTAATTAGATGGTAGTATGGACCAGCAGGAGATCCATTGATCTGGATATTATGTCTTCAGCAGTAGCTGCTTTTGTTTGTGTTTGTCGATTCCGGTGCTGGATAAGGTCTGGGTTGCTGTAATTAGATGGTAGTATGGACCAGCAGGAGATCCATTGATCTGATATATGTCTTGAGCAGTAGCTCCTTTTGTCAAGTTTATCATATTTCCTTAATAATGATTTCGCTATATAGGACTTCGAGTCATCCTCATCTTGTAGCCTGGGACAATCTGGCACTGTTAAAGATTTTAAGTGGCTAAATCACGCCTATATTGTACTCTCAAATGGTGGCCTGCTATCTCGTGGGAGTTTGGGGGAAGGCCTTAAGGATGTAATGGAAAATGTTGATGCTGGTTCGTCTCTTCTCCTACCTCTGCATGAGTTGATATTTTGTACTTTCGTAACTTGTACTATATTGGAAAATGTTGATGCTTTTTTGTCAATGGGTTAGGTTTAAATCATGCACTAATTTGTACCCATAAAGGACATCAATTAATTCGTAGTTCTCTGATACTCTGTTGATGCTAACTTCATGTACTTATGCTGTTTCTCCAATATATACTATTGGTTGGGAATTTCAACCACTAGTTTTTCCCTATGGTATATTCTTTGTAACACTTAGGATTTACAAAATCAACCTGATTAATATCTTTAGAGGGCTTTCTTGGGTGCACGCAACATAGGTCTTCAGGCGCCAACTCACTTCTGGGGCTCATACGTGTTGTCCTTTGTAATTCTTGCAATTTTCCAAGACATTTCTTTCGCTATTGTAATTGAATTTGTTCATAAGTGTCTTTGTTATACTGAAGTTCACCATCTTTCTGAAATATATGTAGTTGACTGTTGCAAGGACGGGAACCATATTGCTGTTGCAAGAAAGAATTCACTCAGGATATTATCCTCGGATTTGAAGGAGACATGTTGCATGGCCCTCTTGTTTCAGTTGTGGTCTGAGAGTGATTCAGAGGGCACCGACATCAAAGGTAACGAACCTGCATTTTCATTTCTGGTATATGTACACAGTCACCGCTATGCAGTTATGCCTGATGGCCTCGTGTTTGATTGCAGCACTAACAAAATGCAGTTTCATAACATGATCGCATAGCTACCCTGAGAGTTAGCTTGTTTCTTCGCTGACTCATGATATGTTCTCTGCCTTGTAAATTTATTGATCTGTAGTAGATAGCGCTAGTAAGCTTGGTTCTCCTTAGGCACAAAATGAGCGAGCAGCACACATTTTGCTAGTATGATCGCATTGCAGGATGAACAAAATGGTGGGAAAAAGATGTCTGTGAAGTGCACCACAGACTAAAATTTCTATCATAGTATCTTCTACAATTATGTTCGAAGAACAAGCGACAACGATGAAGACTTCATTAGGAATTTGCTTACATCATATTAGAAGACGATATATCATAGCGAAGTTTGATTTAACATTGATCCCATGACCTTGTGGTGCACCTTTTCCAAACATTAGATTCATCAATTCTTTTTGTTAGTCTTGTTGACCTACCATTGATTACTTCAAATATGTCAAGTATAAGTTACCAATTACTATGATTCCTTGTTGATGTTATATTTTCTATTTTTTAGTGGATTCCATTGGTTGGGTGCGTGATGATAGCATTGTTGTCGGTTGTGTTCGATTGGATGAAGAAGGCAATGAAGTGGGTTACCTGGTCCAAGTTATAAGAAGCGGATGCGATACATTTTTCGAGGTTAATTTTTCTTCTAGTTCTGGCTGCATCGCTTTTGGTTCACATTTTACTGTATGATGTTTCTTGACAAATGTGTCATTTACAAAATATTCTTTTTGGGAACATGCTTGCAGAAAGGTTCCTCAATTTGGCATGGATTTATTTTTAATCATATTTATGTACACAAGACCAATAATTGGCAATAGTTGTATATGTTTCAGAAATGTAAAGTAAATACTCCCTCCGTCCCATAATATAAGGTGTGCTCCATCAGCACATAAATTATATGACATAAAATTGATGTAATTAGATCTGCAATCAAAAGTGTTATTAATAATTGTGATTTTGTATTACATAAACCACATACTAATAGAGTAAATATTGGTCAAAACTTTGTCTTAACGAACCAAATGTATCTCCATCGTCGGAATGTTACTCTTGATGATCATCCTGTTGTTGGTTGGAATTTCCATGTCAAAATTGTGTCTGCACTCTGCACTATGTGGACATATTGTGCTGCCTGTTACCAAAGAGATTGGAGGCTTGTGAGATGTGGTGATATATCAATATTTTCATTGAGTTTTAGATACTTCTTCACAATTAAAGAAGTATTTGTAACTTGTAACTCCTTGGAAGCAGCAGAATCCATTAGTCAACTACTTGCAATTATTTCTATCCAAAATTACTGAACTGATATTTGGCTTTGCATAACTTTATCATGGAAGGGTGTAAGAATGCCAAATGTATGCGAAGATGTATAAATGTATAATCCTAGTAGGTTCTAATAATGGATAAGATATGTGCTTATATAGTTAACTACTCCCTCCGTTCTAAAATACTTGTCTTCCATTTGTCCAAATTCGGATGTACCTAGACATGTTTTTGTGTATAGGTACATCTAAATTTGGACAAATGGAAGACAAGTATTTTGGAACGGAGGGAGTACTTAACTTAGGAAGGAACACTCAGCGTTTTTTTTGTTGTTGTCTAACTTTACTAAGATATTCTACTTTGTCCCTCTTTGACTTTTACATATCAGTACTTACTGGCTGAAGTTAATGATGTTGCTTTCTTAATGCCTTATAGAGCTCAAGCAAGCCAGTTGTTTTTAACTATGATTATTTTGGAGTTATCATGGATGATATTTTACCATCTGGAGTTGGACCAAATTTGCTATTGGGCTATCTGCATCGCTGGTATGCAAAAGCGTACTTGACATTCTCTATTGAATATTGCTACTCTATAATTATTTGTCATCTATCTTGTGACTTTGTTTGTATGGTTATGTTGCGAAGAGGAGTTGTTTTTTACGTAAATACCGTAGGGGAAACCTCTACGTCAGGAATAATTAACATGATCGCACCATACAAATGGGTAAACAATATTTAGAATAGGGTATCTGCAGATGGATTATGTCATTATCTTGTTAGTACACTTGCCGTGTCTGATATTTTTGTGTAATTTGACAGGGATCTCATGGTTTTTTCAACTAAAAAGAATACCGATGAGCACATTTCGCTTTTGAAATGGCCGTCCATAACTGACGACGAAAGAACTGTGGTATACCTCGAAATGGTTGAGGATAAATATAGTCCTAGGATTGATCTGCAAGGTATGACATAACTCAGAAAACCACTATAAAACACACTATTCTTTGCTCTAAGACAATGTATACTCTTTTTGGCTTTCAGAGAACGGTGATGACAATGTCATATTGGGGTTTGGTGTGGAGAATGTTTCGTTATTTCAGAAGATCACAGTACTGGTCGGACCTGAACAGAAGGAGATTTCCCCTCAACATCTTCTACTTTGTTTGACTAGTGAAGGGAAATTAGTTATTTACTATCTTGCCAGGTAGGTCTTCTGTTGAAACTTGGCAGTACCGAATTAATATAGATGACAGTTCACCTTTTCTAATGCAGTTCCTATATACTGACGTTTTGAATGTATCGAAACTGTTCTTGAATTTAGGATTTCTGACCCTTCCGATTTACCTCAAACAAGTCTGTCTACCATTGATGATAGTAATGTGGATAAACAAATTTCTCCTGCAACTGTATCTGGAAAGGATTTGACTCCAAGTGTTACAAGCTCAGTAGGCAAGAGTCTGCTCACAGAACCTGGGGCTGAGCCATCTAGTGCACAGGCAGGTAAGAGATTGCTACACATGAGTTTGTCTTGCACATCCGTTGGGCTATTTTTCTATATTTCTCATGTGTGTTTGGAACTTATTGAATTCTCTTGCATTCTTGCAGAGACAGACCAGCATGGATCAAGAGATGCAAAGAGCAGTTTCCCAGTTGCCGGAAGCAAGGACGTAGTTGGCAGTTCGTTTTCTATCTCTTCTGATAAGAACTCATTGACTACCAAGCCAGTCAACGTGGCTTCCCCATTTGCACCTCCCTCTAGCTCAGCACCAACAAGCAACATGAAATCTGGAATGCCATTCAACTTTTCTACTGCTAATAATGTTGGTCTGAATTCAACAGGAAGCAAGGGATCCAGTGAATTAGTTTCTTCCTGGCAACCGAACAACAGCAGCAGTTTTGTAAACAGCCAACTTGGTAAAGGTGGCTTGGATCCAGCCAAACCACTGGGAGCATTTGGGGGATCTCAAAACGCTACAAGAGGTGGTGGTAGCCTCACTTTTAAATCAGTGTTCAGCTCTGATGGATCAGTTCCAGTTAAAACTGCAGAAAGGAATGAGGCTACTGGTTTTGGAAGCTATCCGGCACAAACCAGCTACACTAATGAGAAGAAAGTTCTTGGTCCCTCATCTGGCTTAAGTTCTGCGCCATCGTTGCCGATTTCTCCAAATAAACCAGTTGGATCTTCATCTGCTGGGTTTGGTGCAGGAAATCTCGAAGTACTTCCTACCTCCCGTGGATCACCTCTGCCGGAGCATACCATTGGCAGATCACATAACAATCGGACTCATACGTCAGCGGATTCAACAAATTTCAAGTTAGGCACAATGTTTGGTACCGAACAAGATCTATCTAAAAAGTTCTACAGTGTAAGAGCAACAAAGTTTTTTTTAGTATGATTTTCACTATTATGCCTTGCTGCTGCCTGATTTAATGTTTGTTATCTTTTCTGACTATGTACAACATATCTATGATAAGTCCTATCAATTGTGTTTTCTAAATATTTTCACCTTTTCAACCTATCATAAATATCATAGTGGTTGAGTTTCTTACATATGCTTACCTTGTCCAACCTCTCCAGCATATTTTGTCCCCTTAAAATTAAACCAGATCATTATATGTTCTTTTGCACCAGTCCAGGGACCTGAAATTGTTTTATTTTGTTTCTACTCTTCGATTGCTTCACGCTAGGACCATATTCCTCTCTCAAGTGTAGATAACTGTAGTATAGATGTTATCCTCCAATGTATTGAATACTTTAAATATTGGAATTTGGATATACTTCACAGTTCGCTACCTCACTGAGAACCTAGCTACCAACAAATGTGTGTTGCATCTTCTCTGTTTTGACCAATAAGTTCTTGCCCTTTCATTAAACAGATAGATGATATGACAGAGGAGTTGGACACTCTCCTGGCATACATAGAAAAAGACGGTGGTTTCAGAGATGCTTGCATAACCTTGCAGCAGCGCCCTCTTTCAGTTCTTGAGGGTGATCTGCAAAACTTATTGGAATTATTGGAGGTCTTCAAGGTAATAGAATTGTTTTCATTCAGACCCTCGGTGTTGCCTGTTCAAAATTGTTACTTAACATGTCTTATTTTGATCTCCAGAACAAATTAGAGGAACAATGTTCAAAAGCTGATGACCTGCGAAATAAGATGTTCCAAGGTATTCCCTCTTTACTCCTGGAAATAGGACAACAGGAACACTTAATCTTAACCTAGAACAAGGGTGCTGTCATTAATATTTACCTGGAGAAATAATTTCATCATCATTCAAATCATTAGTCTGTACACCAGCTCTGGTTTGTAATCGATAATTAGCTGAAATACCATGCACTTGGTCTAGTGCCTTTTTTTTGCAGAATAGTCACTGAACATGGTATCTTTTGTTTTTTGGAAAAATGTTGATATATTGTACTGCCTCCGATCCATAATAAGTGTCGCTGTTTTGCAAAATAACTTTGCTTACTTCACAATTTACCTGCCACATACCTACTCTACATTTGAGAAATTTTAGGCCCTCTTCAAAATATGATCCTTCAGACAGAAAAATAGCTGGCACTATTATACAATTACACTATGGCTGTTAGGCCAGGGGACAAACTGGGGATTCCTTAAATTGCACCTGTGCAGATATCTATGTGCTGGCAAAATAGATCTGCAAAGAGTTTACCAAAGGCTTTCTTATTGAGTCCCCTAGACCAGTATCTGGGTGCTGTGGGCCTGTATGTGCTTTAACAAATTCCATTAAATTGAATTATTTACACTGTATCAAAATTATGGAATCACCAATTATCTGAACTTAAAGATGCAAATGCTTTTAAGTTCACCAGATGGTCTATAAGGATATTCCAAGTTACAGTGTAGAGATTGGAGAGATAAACAGTTAATCCGCGTACCTCCAAGCTTTTTCTTAGGCAAGGATAAATGTCCAAATACAATCATTTGAATTGCGCATTAAATGGCCTTATTTTCTATTTCTCCACAGTTTCTGCTAGGCAAGTTTATATGAAGGGAATTCTCAGTCAGTCTTCAGATACTCAGTACTGGGATATATGGAACCGCCAGAAGTTGAGTCCAGAATTTGAAGCGAAGAGGCAAAATATTCTCAAAGCTAATCAGGTATTAAGGTTTGACTCAAGTATTTTTGAAATATTAATGAACTAATATTGTCTTTTTCTTTATCATATAGAATTTGACAAATCAGCTAGTAGAGCTGGAGAGGCACTTCAATAATCTGGAGATGAACAAATTTGGTGAAACAGGAAGAGTTGCTTCTAGTCGTCGAGCTGTTTATTCCAACAAGTCACGGTCTAGGTATTCTCCTACTATACCATCTCGGTCGAAATTTCCATTGCACCTTGTTCATAACATCAGATGGATGACAAACGTGGAATAATATTCAAACATCTGTTATTGTGATTTTCTTTCAAAGTGAAATCAATCATTTTGCTAGCTTGTTCCTTCTGTGACCAGATTGATCCGTAAAAATCCCACTTGGCATAAAATAGATGTTTTTTTACTGTATTAGCTTGTTGAAATTGCTTCTCATTTTAACGAACCTCAGTCACTTTTTTAGTTTTTGTGTGCCATAGTGGTAGAATTGTAGTGTACTCTATTGAGAAAATAGTTTTTCCAATCTCTGTATTTGTTGTTTTCTAGCCGTGTTGTCTTTGTTTCACCTTTTATCTTAAGTCGTTTTCCAGTTTCATCTATTTATGTGAGCTTCTTACCTGATTTCCAGTATTTTTTTGACAGCCAGACACAATTATCCAGCGTGTACAATGCATTGAATTCACAATTAGCAGCAGCAGAGCAACTATCTGAATGCCTTTCAAAGCAGATATCTGCACTAAATATAAGTTCTCCTGCTAAGAAGCGAGGGGCAGTGACCAAAGAGTTGTTTGAGTCAATTGGTCTAGCCCATACGACAGATGCAACCAAATTTTCAGGCGGTACCCCTTCCAAGTTAAATCAGAGATTTCCATCCACAAAAGAATACGCGAAGGGCATGCTGGGACCTTCCAAGAGTGCTGAGCCTGAGACTGCACGAAGGAGGAGAGAGTCACTGGATAGGGTAAATTATTGAACCCTGACTAAAATTTGCATTTAATTATATCTAATATGCATGCGGATTTCTCTTTTCTCTGGGATATGTTTGCTTTTGTCTTCTTTTTTGTCTTCTGTGTGGTTTATTGAAATCAGATCTAACTTTTTTTTTCTTTTGATAGAGTTTGGCTAGTTTGGAGCCTCAGAAAACTACTGTAAAGAGAATAGCACAGCAACAACGACTCAAGATCAGCAGTGATCTTCCATTCAGGTCAAACAAGAAAATGTTTGATTCTCAAATGGCAGCTATCTCTCAGGAAACTAATAGTGGTAGCCCCAGTTCATCCTTAGTAGAATCATATACTAGCAGGCTGCGTTCTCCAACTGAAGGTAAGTTATTAGCCGCAGGCTCCAATAGATACTTTTTTCGTTGAGAAACGATACTTCGGTATTTCAAGGAGATCCTGGTTATAGATATTGTTACAACATTTGACTTTCTGCTTGTCTCTTACAGTGCCGGATGAGAAAACAAAACCGTCAGGACCTCAGCACAACTCTCTGTTCAAATGGGTAAAGGAACCGGCTGGGCCATCTCAGGGCTTGGAGCAAAAGCATCTCGAGTTACCAGGGCGAATGAAAAGTGCTGATCAGTCTTCAAAGTTGGTGCCATCTTCACTGGCATCATTCAGTTACACACAGAAGGATGCGAGGGATAGGATAAGCTCACCCAATGTTGCATCCTTCGGAACAACTCATACTGTGCCGAAGTCAAATACTCTGACCTTCAAAACCAATATAACTCCTAAAACTAATGCCAATACACGCCAGATATGTCACCAATGACAAGTTCACTGCCTGTCAAAACTTTGTCTGGGGAATCTGGAGCTGGATCTACCTTGACTACAAAGAATAGACACTGTGACCAGGATGTACCATCTTTTGGAAGCATGAAAGGGTTGGGCATTTCTCCACAGAATATGGGTGTTAACAAACCTTCTTTGTCTTCTGAACCTTCCAAGCCTGTTGTGTTGCATGGGAAGACTTTTCAACTTAGTGGAGTCAGTGATAATGTGCAGAACTCAGCCAAAGCTTCACCTCAGGTGGCACCACAACATCATCCATTTTCACCAGCATCACAATCACCTTCATTCTCTATCATGTCAGGTGCTTCCTCTTAGCTGCATCGCCTTTATCAACTATGCAAGTATCAGCTGCAAAGACTACAGATGTTTCATCTTCAACGGTTTCTTCCATACCCCCACCACAGAAATCAACGTCAAAAACTTCCCCAACAGTACCTGAGGGTACCGTGCCTAGCTCCATACCATCTATGCCAACACCTGTAAGGAGTCATCACCTAGCTTGAATAAAAATGTATCTAAACCTGAAGTGGTGGCATCAGAGGTAACTGGAACCACAGTCTCTGTAAGTGCTACTTCAACAGGCTTATCTACAACCGAAAGCAAAACTGCATTTCTTCCAATGACCAGTAGCACTTTACCTTCTAATCCTCCATCTGCACCTAAGATTGTAACAGGGCCAACAGAATCTGCTGTTATCACTTCCACAAGAAAAGATTTAGGACTCTCATCAGATGAAGATGATATGGAAGAGGAGTCTCCTTCTGCAAATGCAGATCTCAATTTGGGAGCCCTTGGTGGGTTTGGTCTTGGGTCCGCACCTTCTTCAAGTCCTAAAAAGTCCAATCCTTTTGGGAGCACGTTTGGTACATCTGACAGTAAATCGTCAGGTTCACCATTTACTTTGACCACCAGCCCAGGACAGCTTTTCCGTCCAGCATCACTGAGCATTCCTTCATCTCAGCCAGCACAGCCATCTCAGTCAACTAGCTCAAGTGCATTTTCTGGTGCATTCTCGAGTGGGCTTAGTGGATTTGGACAGCAAGCGCAGGTTGGAGCAGGGCAACAGTCGGGATTCGGGCAGTCTGCACAAATTGGAACAGGTCAGCAGGCAGGTTTTGGGCAGCCAGCACAAATTCAGTCAGGATTTGGTCAGCCAGCACAAATTGGATCTGCACAACAGTCAGGATTTGCGCAGCCTGCACAGTTTGGCGCTCAGCAGGCACTTGGATCTGTTCTGGGTTCTTTTGGACAATCACGCCAGTTGGGGGAGGCTTTGGTGGATTTGCTAGTTCCTCCTCTTCTGGGGCTTTTGCTTCTGCACCTTCCAGTAATTCTGGATTTGCTGGTGCTGCAGCAGGTGGGGGCTTCTCTGCAGCTGCTTCTTCTGTTGGCGGAGGGTTTGCCGCTGCTGCAACTGGTGGAGGGTTTGCTTCTCTGGCCTCCAAAAGCGGTGGTTTTGCATCTGCTGGTGGTTTTGGAGGTGCAGCCCAGGGTGGTGGTTTTGGAAGTGCAGCCCAGGGTGGTGGTTTTGCAGGTGCAGCCCAGGGAGGCGCTTCGGAGGTGGTAAGATCTCTATTTTTTCTGCTCTATTTCTGTTATATATTTACTAGCAAAATGCCCGTGCGTTGCTACGGCTGATGAAAAATTAATGATTTATTTTTTACACCGAATAACTCTAGGTTCATCCAAATATGGTCAGAGTAAGATCACTATCTGACCAATAGGCGCATATGCATACATCTCATAGTCTCGTAGAAGCGTAAGATAACAAAGCAGCTATACTAATAAGTATGCCTCCCATGGTGATCTCATTATGCCTCCGATAGATCATAGACACTTGCTTCAGAAAGTGTTTTTTCTCATCATCTTAGATGGTAGGAAATGAAAATGTTTAGGTGTAAATGTGAACTCAACACCACTCCCTTTTCCCCTTTATAGTAAAAATAGCATATGTGTAAATGACGTAGACCTCAATACACCCACATAAGTTAGGTCCCTAAATCCATTAAAATTCACACGGCTTCAAGTCAAGTTTTTTTTAACACTTTAAGGCCTCGATTGGAATGGCGTTTTTTAGCCAAAATGATCGTGAAGATATACAAACCTCTTCCGGTCGCTCTCGAAAGAATGGGCCAGGCGGTGGAAATTTATGGCTCCGAAAACTGTCACGGTAATCCAATCGAGGCCTAAGGCCTCGTTTGGATGGCCGTTTCCGAGCGTAAAACGGGGTAGAAAAAACAACATACTAGATGTTTCCTTCGTGGATCGGAATATACGCGGTCAGTTTCCACACCGTAGAATAAAAAGAGTATCCAAGCGGGAACTAAATGAAATGGCTATACTACGCTTGAAGATCGGAAGGACTTTTTTTGAAACGCGAGCAAAAGTTATGCCCGTTCCATTGATAAAGAAGAAGAAGAATAAGAGAGTCGCCCGGTTAATTACGGAAAACCAGACGAAAACCGGTACACACTAAACAGTGTGTCATCTTTTCCTAGTTGCTCCTTAGGCAACAGTGTTCTATTAATCCAGCAACAAAAGCAACATGAAGATCAATCAATATTATTTCTGAGCCGCAATTGAATCCAGTATCTAAGACCATAACTTCTTCCATTTCTTATTTTCTAGCAGCATAATTGATACATTGACTAAACCAAAATCCTCTTTACTCCAAAAATTCATAGAACAGAGCGTGTGTGCAGTTTCACCAATGCATCTTGTAATGGTGCAGATGCAACATTGTTGGGCATGCAGCGCCACGGGCTGTCCTTGTGTGCTTCTGCCAGTACCATACATCGCCACCATAACACGGGGTAGACTGGTAGTCGGCGGCCGCGTGTGGAACTTCAGAGGAGAGCACAATCCGTGGAGGAGAGGGCAGCATGGTCTTGGTTCTTTGCGGAGCAGCGGCCGCGTAGCTGGGAGGAGCGACCCATCTCCAGGCCGGTCGACGAAATAGACCGCGGGTGGAGCGGGGTTGGGGCTGAGTTCGCCGGCGTTGGACTGTTTGTGGCGGAGCGGGCCGGTAATGTACGGATCGGGACAGAGCAGTCCGACGAGGGACGGATCAGGGCAGAGCTTGCCGGCGAGAAACGAATCATGGGCGGAGCTCGCCGAGCAGGGATGACCGGATGGGGCACGGAGTGAGTGGAGCCACGAGGCCATCTGGCCAGTCCCTGTTGGCCATCGACTCATCGATCTCCAGGTCGGATCCGGCCGCCGCCGCTGGGTCGTGCGGGTCGATCCTTTCGCAGCCTTTTGCAGAAGTAACGTTTCGTCGCTGGTCTTTCCTGGATTGCAGGTTAATTTCGAAATATTTCAGGGGGTTATGTGCAAAATGACCACGACGTATATTATATAGTAGAGATATGCACTATATGGCCTGTATCTATATATTCATGATTAGATGTGTTGACCACATGTTTCCGTGCCAATGCTCTAAGTGACGGTTAATGGTGGTCACCTGACCTATTTTTGTTCTTATGTATCAAGCATCCTTTTTACGCAGTTCAGCTAATTCAAATTCCGATAATTGATTACATAATTTTACAATATAAAACAAGCACCTCATGCATCTTATACACATAATGAAATTCCCACCAGTACGTGGCAGCAGCAGAAAGGGGGAGATTTGGCTAAACTATGCTTTGTTAAATGCCTCCTGTTTGATGTTCCATGCTATAGGCTTTGTCGAGAAACATATATTTGTATAATTAAACGGCATTGGTAAAGTTTAGTTTAACATATCACTGTATGGCTTACCTTTACCTTGTTATTGGCCTTTTACGAGGCCCTCATGGCCTCTATCTGGCATAGTGATTTGAGGTTGTTAATTTATGTCAATCAAGTGTAGTAGATGTCTGATGTTTGTACGAGTTAGTGAAATTTAGTAAATCTGCTAGCATAGTGCTTGCTTCTTCTCGAAACAGAACATCAATACATAATTCTTTTTGGCCCATGAGAAAGTGTGGAGTTTGGCTTCCTTGTCAGAACAGCAACAATCAGGTTTGATAAGGTTGCTCAGTTGGAGCTGTGTTTAGAAGTATACTCCCAAAATAAGTGCATTATTTATTCTCGTTGAATTTTTTATCTGGTCTTTGGTTTAGGAGTACTCAGCTTATTTAAGATATTATCTCTCTGCATAACCGTGAAATTGAGTAATTAATCAATTTCCGTATGTTACTAATAACTTAGTTGTTGATCATTTTACATAAACATGTCTCTAAATCATTTGTTACTTTAATATTGGTATTGTCATTTGTCATTCCAATTGTAGGCTTGGGGTCCCACAACATGATCGTTAATGTAATCCTTTTAGTTGGCATAACAGAGTAAAAACTTATAACTAGCTTTCCTTGCAAAAAAGAACATATAATTGCAACTAAAAATGATGAGTTTTATCTTACAGCTTGATCTTAAACAACTTTTCAGTTCTTCCACATATCACATATTTCTGTGTGTTTTGCATGGTTATCCTGTCTGCAATTTTTGAAGACTAACATAATTATGATCAATCTGGAAGGTGGCTTTGGAGCTTTTGGCGGTAATAGTCAAGGGGCTACTGGTTTCTCGACATTTGGTGCGAGTGGCGCCGCTGGGCCTGGAGGACCGCCGGCGGATTTTTTGACACAGATGAGAAAATAGGAGCAGTTTGCTTCCAGGCACCCCCCAAGTTTCAAGCGGAAAGGTTGGAATGCTTTGTGGCTCTTGTTTATAAGCAAAACTATGCTGGACGGCAACATTTATGCAATAGCTGACGTGACTAAGATGGAGTCGATTATTCACCTGTCCCGTATCTCCCAGAGGCATTTCTTCAGTACATCATCAGTCCTTGTCCTTCTAAAAAAAGTATAGTATCGGTCATGGATAGATTGGTAATGTGGAACCATGTTTCTAGCAATATTGGATGTACCACGGTACAAGGGGCCTTAATTCCGAATGCGACTTCATTATCGTTAAGCCCTGAGATGATATTAACGTTGTTCATGGCTACACAAAGGAGGCGCATGACTTCAAATGTACTACAGTACCAGGGCTTTACATGTAAGCGTTAAGCCAAGATAATTGCTGTGCTACACGATGCATTCATCTGCACGGACACCAGACACTTATTAACAGCAACATGAATGAAGAAAGAAAAACAAAAGCTTGTGATGCCAAACACTTATTAACAGCAACAGGCGAATGTATTCACTCGTCTTTGTGCAAAATATAAGGATGAGGAAAGCTACGGCCCAGAAGGAGTTTATTCCACGCTGTAAGGCGCCATGTTCTTCTTTGGCTTGGGAACCGATGCCGAAAGAATACGTGCATTGGTTTTAGTTCCTTGTGATCACCAATCGGTCATATTTGTTGACAACTCACAACCATTGCTGGAGGAATCAAGCATCTGCTTGGAACAGAACATATGCACGCACGCCTCACTCAACAGGGAGAATACAGGGAACGAGCATATCGCAAGAACACATTGCTTATCTCAGTATAATCATGCGATGATTCGTTCCTGGTCACAGTTACAACGGTTGTTGATTCTGTTACCAAATTAGAGCATATTTCATCTATCCACGTAGCAGAAGGAAGCATAATCCACCCCACAAAAAAAGGTACATGCTTTTAAAAGAACAGAGAAAATAATGCTCTGTGGCACCCCTGCTTTACTTTCTGTATGCGCAAGCCCGTCAAGCTTTTTCAGCAAGTCCCACAGCATCTGGCTGCAACCAAAATTTCATTTGGTTTCTGTATGGGCAAAATGCAAATGCAGCATAAAACCACACACACACGCACCAGATGTCGGGAACACAAACTCTTCATGAGTGTGAACCTAACTTTGTATGCCACATGTAGAACAAACAGTGAAGTTGCGGCACCGGCTTCAAAGTTCACACGGACATTATACAGCAAACCCTACCAGCATTCCTTTTGCCCTGGTAGCCCTTGTACTGTAAGAGGTGCCAAACTTGCGAAAGGAGACACATACAGGGGAACTCTATGCTTATTCCCTTATTCCCATTCCTTGCCTTTGGGCAGAGTCCCAAGAAGGCATCCAAGAGCGTTAACAGAACGGGCACCTTCGCTTTAGCCTCCTTTGCATGCAGCACTCAATGCCACATTCTTCTTCTGGATGCCCGCCTTCAGTCAAAAGGTGGCCGTTCTCAAGCTCCGCAGCCTCGGCTGATATTCCTTAACCAGCTGCGCCTCCTGCTTCCGAAACAACACGCACCGGTGCAGCAAGTTCTTTTTTATAAAAAAAATTACATGGAATCCTAACCTATATATGCTGATTCACCCTTTCATTTCAGCACTCGGAGAGGCCAAGAAATGCAGTGGAGACGCCAGAATTGGGTTCCGAACGAGTAAACATATCACGCAAGGAATCTAAGAGAAGAGGCCTGCAAGTTCTCAGGCAACCAAAAGTTGCCAGGAGAATGAGGTGCTCCCCTAGCCTCTCCAAGCAAAAGATCGCGCCTCACTTTTGGGCTTTCGCGCGCCCTTCTCAGGGCCACGCCACGTAATTTCAGCCAAAGTTGGCACAAATGTGTGCTCGGCACCGGAGAGATGGTTACTGTAGCTGCAAAGGAAAAAGAATCGGGGGTCCTCCATGGGCACCCCCTCGGAAGGAATAAGGATCATATCTCTTTTCAGTTGCTGCGAAGATAGGGTCGTCAGGCTTTGAGTGTTGGCTCCAATGATCCGAGATTCTCCATATCTTTCTCTGCCCTTATAAGCCGAGGCTCCGCACTTAGAACGGTCTTGCATCAGAGGTAGCTCGGTTTCAGAAGCTAAGGTTGTCTCACTCCCACAGGACCATAATCCAAGTCTTTGGTTACTAGAAATAGAGGCAGCACCGGTAAAGCTGCAGAGGATCTTGTCGGTCAGGAATGTGCAGCCTTCAAGCAGACCATTGTCAGTACATGGCAGAGCCTGAACAGGTAAGAAGAATTGCACCTGCAAGGATGAGAAACCTCTCATCAACCTATGGTATGTATATTCATTCTTACATGAGATGTTTGATGGCAGATGTATCATCATCAGCAGCAGCAACAGTTTCATAGTCATAGGCAACATATGTCCTCAAGGCCTAGCTTATCTCCGGAGAATAAATTTCTGTTCAAAGGCCAAGGAGGAGTAGGAGGAGGAGATTCAGGGCTCATCCTATCAACGGATGCGAAACCTCGGCTTAAATGGACTCCTGAGCTGCATGAACGTTTCGCAGATGCGGTAACCCAACTAGGAGGACCTGACAGTAAGTAGATGATCAATTTATTTTTTGCCATGCATAACAAAAATGAATGTGTGAATTGCCTTCTGATGGCTACATTACTCAAAACTATCGCAGAAGCTACGCCGAAAGCAATCATGAGAGTCATGGGAGTCCCCGGATTAACTCTGTACCATCTTAAGAGCCATCTTCAGGTACATATATGGAGTTCTTAATTTGTGATGTGATATCTAGCACGAGGCATGTGTTGGAGCAAGAAACTAAGCTGGTTAATTGTTTGCTCACAGAAATTCAGATTTAGCAAGAGTATCCAAGCGCAAGCTAATTCTGCCCATGCAAAAAATGGTGAGTGCTCTGAGGTTATTCAACGGTTAATTATCCAACAAGTGATATATTATTAACCTTGCTTTCAATTCTTATTTTCAGTTTTAGGCTTCGTGGCAGCCGCAGCGACAGATGAAGCCTGTGAAGGACAGGATCACCGGCTGATCACTTGAACCAAGAGACGCAGACCAGCAAGTAAGAAATAATTAAGGTTTGCTACATATATGTGCACTCTACATGCATCTTGCATAAAGGTAACATACCGTGGCAAATTTTATCAGGTCTATGCACATAAGCGAAGCACTGCATATGCAAATTGAGGTGCAGAGGCGACTGCATGAGCAAATCGAGGTACACCAATTAGCATCATAATCTCAGTCTACTTTACTAACTAACTATATATGGGACAGGCAATTGGGCACTGTCCATAATTCAGTAAGAATAAGTCACCATCTTCATTAAACATGAGAAATTATTGTTTGTCATCCTGGAAGTTTGGATCAGCAAAATCTTGGAAGAAAATGGTAACCTTGTTCTGTTATAAGCTGATCTGAAAAGCTGTCATGTATATTTAGGAGTGCTCAGTGTCTTGAGCTGCATATTTCTCTTTCTCGTTGTTGTTGCTGAGTCCGGTAAACTAGCTACAATGTCTGAAATTATGAGTGACGATGCATGCATGACGGGTTGATCTTTGAAGGTACAAAGACACCTGCAGCTCCGGATCGAAGCCCAAGGCAAGTACCTGCACTCCGTGCTGGAGAAGGCGCAGGAGGCGCTCGCGAAGCAGCACGTCGTCGCCGGAATCGCGGCTGTGCCGGAGGTAGCCTCGTCGGCGAGACGACGATCGCTCCAGAACGATGGGTCGGCCGACGGCAGCTGCTTGACCGCGTCCGAGGACATCCTATCCATCGGCTTCTCCGCCGCCGGTGGCGATGCTGTTCGGAGAGGCTGCGCCTCGCCATTGGAGGAGGAGGAGGAGGAGGAGTGCTACCTGTTTCTCGGCAAGCCTGAGCGGCGCCAGCAGGAACGGCGGCGTGATTTCGCGGCGGACGGGTGCAACGGTGGCGTTGCGTTCGAGACGGCGGCGGGGCTAGACCTGAGTATCGGCGTCGTCGCGGACAACAGTCAGCGGCCGCTCGGTGGCGAGAGGATCGACCTGAACGGGTCGGGCTGGAACTGAGCGAGAAGAGCAGACAGTGCATTGCGGAAGTGTTCTCGCTTCGAGCTTGATCATGCAAAGGCGAGATTCAGAAGCAGTGTTTGGAAAACCTGAATGGCCGAACAAGATGGATGCAGCTGTGTTTTGCCGAAAGTCATTTTTGTCACAGTGGCTCATGTTTGTTATGGTTCTAGTGCTTCTACATATTTGATTTAGGATCGTATAACTGTTTTTTTAGCGGAGAGAAAAGAAAGCATTGTAGCTATATCAGTGTCATCATACTTAACGAACCGAAAGTCCCTTGGGAGTCCAGTTTTCTTTCCCACATGTTATTTTCCACAACTGTATTTCTTAATGCACAATGATACCACCGGAAAAGAAACGGGCCATGCAGAGGTCAGTCAGTTTTTCCGGAAGATAACGGCCGAAACCAACAGGAAAGGGAAAGCAAAACGCCCAACGGCCCAAGTAAGCGGTATTTCTGGACTCGGTAGGAAAGTTTGTGGGCACGCAGATAAGTGTTATACAAGCTCTGCCGGCTGGCCGGTTCCGAGGGGTACAACATAAGCGAAGTTGTTGAAGGCATCATAGACCCAAAGAATACACAAGTACAGAAAGTAAATTGACACAGAGAGTAGGCAAAGATCTCTTTATTAATCTGTTTCTATAACTGATACGTACAACTCAGTCTGTTAACTAGTGAGAGTCCCTCCTATATATTACTGTTGGACCAACTGGGTCAAAGGGATAAGACCCAATTTGGAGGAACTTTGACAAGGCAAAGGCCTTTATGTGGGTCGTACGGTTTCCTAACAGTTAGGCCGATATCGCGTATTCTCTATATCTCAAAAACTCCGAAAACCCAGTGAGTGGGATTTGTTTTTTGGAGAAAGTATACGTAGTTTTGGCTAGAATCCAACCAACCATGTGGGGCATTAGGGTTGAAAAAGGAACGGAAATTTTGTGTCCGTTTCTACAGAAAAAGGAAACATAGAGCAATCGACGGTAACAAAAACGGTATTTTACAACGGCAAAGGAAATGTGAGAACAAATTTCGGCGAAAAAGGAAATTGCATAGAAAGAAAATTTTCAAAAATACAACCCAGCCAGTACAACGTACTACCTCGAGGTGGCGAATTCCTTTGTTGTCCACTCCCAGGCCAGATGTACATGTTTTTCAAAATTATTTTTATCACAATCGTGAGTGTCCTAGCGTCTATGTAAAATCATGGTTCTCGAAGTGGTGAGCTATGCGTGTGTTACTCTATGTTTACTTGTGGTTGTCGAAGTTGTGAGCAATGTCTTGTCGCCTACTTCTTAATGTGTTTCTTTTGGTGTACGAAGTAAGATATTACACCGCTAGTGTGTCCCGACAAATGTCCATTTTCGTATCGTATCCATCCCGTATACGTTTCATAATCATCTTCAGTGATTTTTGCTTATATATATTCATTTATAGGGTTTTCGATTTCGTTTCCGATTCGGGTAAGACAAGCGGAAAATGAAAAGATAAATCATGTTTTCGTGCCTTTTTCGGTCTATTTCTAACCCTATATGAGCTCATACTCTCCTTTGTGCACCTGCTCCTCCCCTCCCCCTCTCGTCGCCACTGAGTCACCACCGGGAAAGAACTGTGAGGTTGATGGCGGCGACAAGGTGGCCATGGCCGCGCTTGGAAGGACGCTGCGCACCGAGGTGGCCCGGTGGCATCATCTGTGGGATGCACACAAGGTGTTCATCGGAGGGTGGTGTTCTTGGTGGAAGACAGGGAAATGCCAGCACAACATGTCTGGAGGCTAGTGTTGGCTTCATCCCGTTAGAAATATGCCATAGTAGAAATCATAGAGATGATTATGTTTCATCATATTCATGATTTAGTGAATGTTTCTTGAATAATTTATCTCTATTTATTGACAAGTACACCATTTATTTGTGAAAGTCTATCTTGTATGATTATTCTAAAGTAGTACCAAGTCGGAGTTCATGTGAGGACATAGATGAACATTAGAGTAGCAAATCATGTTATGGAGTATAGAGTTGGGCCGACCTAACTTGAGACATAGTGAAAGGGCATGGCACCCTCATGTGTGGTTTTGGTAATGAATGACAATCCATATGGACTAATGGTTGCATTGAGTTGTACTTGTAGTGTGTCCATAGACCATGCTTGAACTCCATATGTTAGATTCAAGATTGATGCCATGAATATATTGATATAATGAAGTATTTGGCATCAAGATCATCGAGGTGTATGGATATATACTTGATATGATCAAGAAGAAGAGTATGTGATGACCAAGTTGTTATTCGAGGAGTTATCCGATGATTGGTCATATGTGAGTTGAATATATCGCAAGTATGTCTTGAAGAAAATGATTATGTGATCATTCATGGTTATCTTCAAGACATCATCTATTGAAAAGAGAAGAAAAGATACAAGGTTGATCAAGATTTTGTTCAACACACAAAGCTACATGATGTACCAAGTGGGATCATGTATCTCTTGGTATGGTAAGCAATTGTCCATATAGCTTTGTGAACTAACCCATGATATGTGTGTGACATTTATATGTATGGTTAGGTATCTTTCCATGGGCTTGCATCAAATGAAGATTTCATATAGCCCATGAAGGATGACGTCAAGTGGTGATCATCATCAAGATTAAGTTGTGCAAGTTCAAGAGAAGTATCTCGAAGATATTATATGTTTGAAGCTTGCCACCCATTTGGAGATAATGGTCAAGTGAAGATGTGCCGATGAGCGGCTCTCCCATAGTGGAGTATGGGGGAGAAATATGTGGATCTTCACCAAGCGAAGCGCAATCAAGAAAGGTGGTCCACTTGAGAAGATCAAGATCGCCATCATCTAGTCAAGTGGAATGCGCAAGGCAAAGGTATAATCTTGATAGGGTTTCTATTTTACCGGTCTCATGTTGTTAGTCGGGAGACCGGGTCATTGGATAGACACCGTACTATCAAGAGGGGCTCTCGATTGAGCTTTAGCGTATCAGTTGGAGAGAGCTCAAACCTGTACATACTTAGCATCATCTTTCTTGGTTCTTATTTGGCTTATCTCTTTATGAGGTTTTGAAGCTTGTTGTGACCTTCATAACAAGCTCAAGTTCACCGAAAACGGATTTCGTATGAAAAACTTGTTGCGTTTTCGGTTTTGGAGTTTCTCCCGGTTCATCTTCTATAGAGAGGTTTCACCTTTCTATATTTGGTTTTATACTCCCTTGTTGGACTATGATGTTTTCCTGCATCATCTTGTCGTGCTCGTTGTGGTGATTCCAACGAGCCTACGAACATCGAAAACGGAGATCGGATACTCAAGTTATGCTCGTTTTCGTGTCAGTGTTTTTCTGCAGTTTTACATGGTCGGTAGTACCAGAAATAACCTCCGGTACTACCGGCGAAACGCGTTTTGGTACTGGTTTTGAGTGTTTCTAAGAGGTAGTACCGGCCAATAACCCCCGGTACTACCGGCCCTGCACAGAAAGCTGGCCAACGGGCAGATTTTGACCCACCTATATATACTTGTCTTCTTCTCCAAAGAGACCAACTCTTGAGCTCGAAATTTGCCACCATTGTTGACCTTGTTGAGCTTTGCTATCTCTCTATTCCTCCATGATTCTTGCCTCTAATTAGAGGGAAAAGAGAGATGAGATCTAGATCTATCATTCCACCAATCAATCTCTCCTCTAAGTGAGGGGAAGCTTTTTGATCTAGATCTTGGAGGGATTTGGTGTTCCTCTTTGTTCTTCCTCTCTTCTCCCCCCAATAGCATCAGTTGCTTTGGTGGGATTTGAGAGTGAAGGATTTTGAGCACTTCTTGTGTTCTTGCCCATTGCATTGGTTGTATCGGTTTGAGTTCTCCACGGTGATACGTGGAAGTTGAAGTTGAGAAGCTTGTTACTCTTGGGTACTTGGGGTGCCCTAGAGATTGTCCTCTTGGATACTTGGGGTGCCCTAGACGGTCCTTGTTGTTCTCAGAATTTTGGTGGCTCGTGGGATAGTTGGGAGCCTCCAATTAAGTTGTGGAGTCGCGCCCCAACCTTGTGATTCTTGTGGCTTTGGGAGCCACGGGAATTCGGTGAGAGCTTCCAATTAAGTTGTGAAGTGTGCATCATTCTTGTACGGGTTCGGTGACCACCCTCAAGTGTCCCATAGTGGTTTGTGGCACTCCGCATTGGTGGAGGCACGAAGGAGATTACGGTGTGCCATTTGACGGCTATTCGGGGATCACTTTGTGACTCCGCACCGCTCCAACGGAGACTAGCTTCCATTGGGAAGTGAACTTGGGATAAATCATCATCTCCAAGTGCCTCGGTATTTCTATACCCGAGCTTCTTACTTATGCAATTTACTTTGTGATAGCCATCGAGCTTGAAGTAATATATCTTGCTATCACATAGTTGCATATCTTGTTTAGCATAAGTTGTTGGTGCTCATAGGTAAACGTAGCTTGTTTAGGTTTTGTGCTTGATAAATTAAACGCTAGTTTTATTCCGCATTTATTCAAGCCTAAATCGTAAGAATTTTAAATCGCCTATTCACCCCCTCTATGCGACATCCGTGTCCTTTCACATAGCAATAATGATTTCAATTCTATGTAAACAGCGTATACACTTTTCACTTAAACTTGGGATGGTCGCGTGTATTCGAGATGTGGCTTGGCTTACTTAGGAGCTATCAAAGGTTATTCCGTAACTGGGTAGTTACAAAGATAACTTTCAGTATTTTCATGAAGTTTTCTACGAAGCATGATCCACCGAGATGGCATTTCCCCCTCTCTACATGCGAGAGTTATGTCCGCGCCACTTGAGTAATCAGATCTGTAAATGCATATATTCAAAATCACATGATCAAAAAAGGGTGGTCGAGTTGGAGTTTTAGCAAATATCGTGAAACAAAGGGAATGACATGTACATTGTACAGTGATGGTTCCTCCGATATGTTCTTGAAAGATCACTTATTTCGACTAGAGGGAGATGGGGAATATGAGACGATCAATAATTAAGACGAAAGTTGACACTTTATTAATTGTTTCTACAATTGCCTAAAACACCATATGCATGCAATTCTACAAATATATAAAACTTGCAGAAATGTAGATTTCAAGAAGGTAAATGAGCTAATGAAAGGGATCGCAAACATGAAGACATATCCCCGGGTTGGATAATAGGTGCTATCCAACGCCCTCGTTGGAGGTGTGGACGCATAGTCCAACAGAATAAAGTATTCGTTCACAAATATACCCCTATATATCCTTGAGCTAGGACACTTAGTCCATGATAAACCACTAAGATGAGATCTTCACACAAAGTTGCTTATATTGGTCTGACCAAAGCAAAGTATTTCACTCTCGTGAAACTTGGTTTTCAGCCGGGAGGAGTAGTTAAAAAATACAAAGGATTAATTTCATTTCCACAACTTTTTCCATGTCATACTCGTGAAAATGACAGTGTCTTTCGCGTACTAGAGAATCATAGTCCACCATCTACCATATGTGGCATAAGGCCAGCCACCTGACCATCATCTTTTTCTCACACGATGAGAATAGTGGCTAAAATGTTTGCGACAATATTAGACATGATTGGAGACACATGACCACCTTGTCTTAAACCCTTCATAGTCTCGAAATAACGGCCGATGTCATCATCACCATCATCATCCACTTTGTGAACCACCAGTCCGTCTTGCACACACTTATCAATTCGGTCGCATCACTTAGGAGCAAAACCATTCTTGCACAATACCTGCCGCAAAAGGTTATTTAACCTATTCATGTGCTTTTATTGAATTCGACCTTCAAACTGACTATTCGCTTGGAATGAAGCTCGTGAATTGTGTCGTGCAGAACAACTACCTCCTCCAGGATGTTTCGTTCCGGCTAGAAAGCAGACATAATCGGTTGAACCACAGTATGTGTAATTTTTTGTTCTCTCTTACTTCATACATAACCTAAGGCTAAGAAGTTGCACTCACATTTTCTCAACTCAAACATCGTTATTATTGCAACTCTATGCTAAGTAGTCTATAGTTCTAGGTAAACAAGATTAACTGAAAGCAACCGAGTCAAAAGTTGTTTTCAGTTTGCATGGTTCTTTATACCCAGTTCATCACAATAAAATATCACAACATAAGCATACAAATATGAATTATCTAAAGCATTGCACTTTGTATCAGGATTAAGAGGACCGTGAATAATAGAGCCACCAGGTTCCACAAGGTAAACATCTAAGAGTGGCTACATAAATCATGTGTCCTCAATCACTCCTTTGTTTTCCTTCTTTGGAATGGTGGTCTAGATCTATATCGGGAAAGGACAACCTGTCACTTGTAATGTGTTTTGTGGAGGTATTTTAAAGACACTTGTTTGTGAATTGTGACCGGTGAAGCTGTGACTGGTAAGTGTATTAATTTCTTTCCGGGAGAGAATAAAAGATAAACAGGGGACCCATTGGTGTGCATTCTTCCTTTCCTAGCCACATAAAGAAATATCAAACATATTGACACTAACATATTGAGTTGCTTGTTGTTTGTGGTCGTATTATTTTCTTTTTGGCCCTGTCCCATTCCACTAGTCTTTTTTCTCCGCCGATTTATTCTTTTCCATTTTTCGGCCTTCTAAGCTGATCCACTATATGGTTTATTTTGGGTCTGTGAGTGACTACATCTTAGTGGACTTGAAATAGTTATTTGTAGTGATAGCCATCTGATCTAGAAATTCTCCTATGTTTGCATTTACACGAATCTTGACTCTGGATCGGATGGTACATAAATTTATTTAGGAATATTATGTTTCTAACCGTTAGAGAGGCAACCAAGTTTTTTTTTTGCAGTGAGAGGCAACAAGTTATGTTTTTAGTTGCAATGAAAGTTAGTCAACAAACCAAAAATACCGCAAAATATCAACTATTCAACCAAATGCCAAAAGATAACACGACCTAACGAGTAAAAAAGAAATGCTTATTACACAAAAAACATAAATTTTTAGCTGGATTTCTTTCTCCAGTATATGCAAGATCAGTAAACATCGTTTTCAATTGGCCAGTGCATCTGTTCTTTAGGTATCCAAGGATGTGGAGGGGCCAACATCCATGCGTGGTCCATGTGATTAGTACCACCGTGCAAGTTGCAAGCTGAAAATTGTGTGATCTGTGTATATTATTGCCTAAGCAACTGGGAGCACAGGAAAAGATTTTTATCATGTGGTTGCTAACAAGCCAGGGCGGACGTGTGGGTGTCGATGCACGCAGCTTCTCGTGCCAAAAAGGTCTAAGAATATATTTTTCCATAGAGCAATAAAGGTCTCTGAGTTGAGAGTAGCTGAGTAGACAAGCTGGATATGCGCTTGGAAAGTGCAAATTGCAGCCGAGCTACATTTCAGTGCAAAGTGCAAACTGACAAATCCGAAATCTGCATTTTTATATTTCAAAAGTCCGAAACAAAATTTCTACTACCTCCGTTCCATAATATAATATGTTTTAGATATTTCAGTATGTACTACATACATAGTTAAATGAGTGAATATACACACTAAAATATGTCTATATACATTAGAACCCATCCAAATCTGAAAAAGTTTAACATCTTATAATTAGAACATAGGTGCATATTTTTTTGAGATCTACCAGGGTGCAAATGTTTAATGCAAATCCATATACTTTAGGCTGTACAAAAATGATAAATCTTGCAACATTTGAAGTTTTTAAACTGTGCACTGATCACCGATCTAGATATAAATAATTTCATTTTTCCTAGGCCAACATAAAACGAATTTTTCATTGAGACTTTGCCCAGCTGTAAAATTTCGACATTAGCTACACCTTGTAATTTTTCTGAATTTTTTGAAACATAAGAATGTCGATTTAGATTTTTTTTAAAGCCGAGCTACATGGAGCTGGAAATGCCGTGCTCGATTGGCACTTACCATTTCAGTTAGTTTTACCCTTCATTCGTGTGTGGGTCCGGTCTGATCGTGTTTTGCTTAACAATGAGCGATTTTCAAATCTCAGAATAATTAACTTGATTCTTAGTAAATAATTGATTGGTAAATAAATATTTTGTATTAGTTGCTAAGTTTTACATGACTACTAGTAATCAAGCACGTGCACATGCACGTTTGATGCAATGCCACAATTAAATGCACATATAACAATATGTATTCACATAGTATGACCTAGACCCTAAGTTCACAGCAACCTCCGTAAGCTGCCAAAAAAAAATTCCGGTCCAATAGGGCAACCGCCACTCTTCCATTGTTTTAATAGAATGCAAGAGAATATATTTTGTTTACACGGCAGACTGTCAGTTCAGATGAATTACATTCTAGTTGAATATCGAAGTGGTAAATCACTTGTTATCACTATAACATGAAAAGATCTCTGAGCAGGTTTAAAAATTCTTGCATGTAAATCCTAGTTGATGTCGGAAAAAAAAAGTAATTGTTGCTTGACACTCTTATAGCACAGGAAGTATTCTCACTACAAGAATAAAATTGCCGATCGTCCTTTCATGCTAAATGCCCACAGAACAATTGTTGCCAAAGCAAAGCGGGTTTAAAGATTTTTGCATGCCGTTCCTAGTTGACGTCAGAAATAAAAAGTAACTCTTGCTTGGCACTCTCAGAACAGAGGAAGTACTCTGACTTCAGGCAAAATTTGCAGGTCTATTTTTCTGGTAAATACCCGCAGAAAAAATTGTTGCCAATACTCAAGCATCAACAGGAGTGTCTATCAGATAGCCACTTCTCAATTATACTTCGATTGTGATATATGAGATAACAGAGCACCACTCATTTTTGCATATCTCTAGCGTCAATTGAGAAAAATAACCTAAATCCTAAGCATTAGTTTAGTTGAAAAGGACATAAGCTAAGTTCCTAGCAATACAATACTTACGATTTTTCTCAATTGACGCTAGAGATATGCAAAAATGAGTGGTGCTCTGATTTTAACAATAGTGCTAGTGAAAACCAGTACCATGTGACCCATTGCAGAAAACCAGTTATTGCCTAAGATTTATTTTTAGGACATAACAGAGAAGTATATGATCTCCAGCTAGCATCACCACCAAATTAAAGCCATATAGATAACTTTGTATATTTTAATCTATCTCTTATTTCGAATAATTTGCATGTGCCTGATTCTTTGAAGAGATTCATGTTTTCCAGTGATCACCCTGAACATTTAATTTTTGCAGACATGCACCTAGTTAAAACATCAGGTCTGGTAGCACAAAAGCTATGAGAAAACACTCCAGGATCATACATGTGTTCACCTTAACAGGACATTTGCAATTATCCCACAACTATGTCTTCTTTTCCAAATCCACCTTGAGTCAAGAATTTTATTCTCTTCGTTGTAATCGAGATTTGATCGAACCCGTGTTAGTATCCCATTTATAGCACTAATCCATGAATTGAAGAGTAAGAATTACAATACTGAAACTCTGAAGCATTCTATTAGCAATATGCACTAATACCTAAATGTTGTACAATATATACACATAATCTGAATGTACAAGACAAAAAAAAGTCTGTGAACTCACTTGCTGTTAAAATCAACTGTGCCAAAGCAGAGCAATTCTTCAAAGCATCTTGTACCGCTGCAGAAATTTATCATGCCCATAACACAAAGACCTCACAGTTCACATATATCAGAATTCATAAAATAATAGGCAGCTCGAATCTAGTAGAGTTTCAATCACAAAGATGAACAGAACCTTGGAACAGCCTGCCATTGAGGAACCGGAAGGCTTGGAGGAGCAGGACGCTGGCGCGCGGACCGCTGGTGTAGGGCGGCGGCAGGATGGGGACGTGAGGAAGCGCGGGGACATGGAGGACGGCGGTGCTGGGGTATTGCGGCGCCTTGGAGGAGCCGGACGCTGGCGCCGGATGGCAGGTGCAGGGCGGCCGCGTCCTCGCTACGGCAGGACGACGCTTGGGTCGTGCGGCGCCTTGGAGGAGCAGTACGCCAGCGCCGGACGGCAGATGCAGGATGGCGACGTGGGGGCCAGTGCGTGGCCGTGGAGGACGGCGGCTCTGGGGGAACCAGATCCTCTAACGTCAAGGAGGAAAGTCAGTTAAGCTACAGTGCTAAGCTAGTGTAAAACGAAGAAGGAAAGTCAGGTAACCTACAATGCTAAGCTAAGCAACACCGTGTGTTATTCACTGTAGCTAATTACTGTACATGTGATTTTTTCAAACTAATAAATTAGGTAGTCACAGTTGTGATTATAAGAAATTATTGTAAATGAATACCACAAATGTGTACTGTGCAAATTAATTTAAATCATAATTGGATTAATCATATAAATGTGAAGGAGGGAAGTTAGAGTACTGTAACTTACCTGACTTCACTCCTTAAAGTTAGAGGATCTGGTTCCGGCTCTGGGACGTGTGGTTTGGGGATGGAAACGGGTTTTGATTAGCGGCGTTGTCCGTTCCGCAATGTTTTAGCGCTAATGACGGATGAAATTTGAGCCCTTAGATGTTCGTTGGATGGATGCGATTTCTTGGATCTGTCCTCTTCTGGGCCTTTTTATATTGGTATAGATAAGATTACGGGAACAACATAGAAATAATCCAAGAGAGAGTAAACTCCTCCAAAAGAAAACAGCACTCGAACAAAAGGCGAAAGCTCCTTTTGCCACCCCACCACCCACAGTCGCAGACACGTGGGCCCAAGCCAACAACCGGACCCACATAAAACACCTTTCAATGATCCTCCGGGAGGCGCAGGTGCGGGACGGCTTGAGCGCACGAGGACCAGGCGTTCGTACACCGCACACGCAGAGGGACAATAACAACCAGGTGACGTGGCGTTGCGTAGGGCCCGTAATGTGGTGGGGCCAGGGAAATTCGTGGCCAAGGATCGCTCCCCGCGGCAGGTCCGGGTCCCAGTCAGCGCGCGCCGGTCGCTACGCACCGGCCTCTCCCGGTAAAGTAAACCACATGTACTCCTTTGTCAAAACACCCCCTAGCTATCTCATAACTGCAACAAAGTTTACAGCGTGATGCACTGGATTGTTGCAAATGGAAGCGGGTAATAATACCCGTTCATCCATTCCCATCCCCTTCATTTCCCAAGTTTCATGACATACTCCATCAAAAAAGTTTCTGACATAGACAATAGGATGGTAGGATTCTTCACGCTAAACATACCTTGCTTCCAAGATCCAGTTTTCGTGGACGTACGATGCTTTCATCGTGTAGAAACATCGGCACACGGCCCGCTGCCTTCGGATGGAACTATAGAAGGGAGTAGCAAGAGTTGGCTAGTGGGCAAATCCGGCATATACGTCTAGTTAGTCTCGTCGATCGTGTTCATCTTCACGGGCACGCTAGCCTCGTCTAAGATCCAACCTACTACTGCAACGGAACTCGTGTAGGTTGGCAATGCAGAAATGAAAATTTGATTCGAGGGACATATCATCGTGCTGTACTGATATGAACTTATAGCCATCGTTTGAAATGCACAGCCTAATTTTCTTTTTAAATCACAAAGGAGTACATACAAGAAGAGGTGCACGACATACATTCACCCAATTGGATCCGACCGTTTAGCACCAAGGACCACAATACAGTTCCTGAAAAAGTGCAGGGGTCTGCCAGCACGAACGAGAGGCTAAATGGGAGCAAATCTTTTCCCCCTTTCTAGCCGAGTCGCCAACTGCACTTGTCGGATCTTGCCCCATATGGAGCTCGCCGGAGCCGAGCATCCCCAGCCGCCGGACTCCCACGTGGCGCCGCCCCGTACGCCTCCGCAGCAGCCGGTCGAGGTGAACTTGCGCGAGCTCCTATCCCCCTCTTCCAGATTTTCCTCCCGTCTCCCCTTTCAGTTCGTCAAATGCTCTGTTTCCTTTATCCTTTTCGCAATCTGATTCGACGAGATGGCGCGGTTGTATTCAGTACAAGTGTATCCGTGCTCTTTTCTTCTCCTGTGTGTGAAATCGGTGAAGCTGTTGCGAACTGCGTCTCTCTGTTTGCTTCAATCAGTTCATGTCAGTGAGTTTATGCAATTAGTACCTCCAGATAAGGCATAATCGTTTAGTCGTAGCAGCTAATTGGTAACGTGCTGGATCTTTTCTAGATACTCGTCTTATTCGAATATTTGTTAATTTCGCATATTGCGGGACGATGGTTAGTTTAGGATCTTATAAGTTAAGTAATATGTCGAGCTTTTGGAATTAGCTGGTTTTGCAGCTGAAATCCTCAAATCCGGGGTGTGTATCGTGGCTAGTAGTAACAGTATGACGCATCCGTTGACTCTGCCTGCACATAAGTTTTGGGTGGGTGGATACAGAGATAAGACCAATCGTGTACTGATTACTCATACTTTTATCTATTTTAGTTGAGGGATTTTGATGTGGCTACAAGTTCCTCCTGCTTAATAGGATTTACTCATGCTATTATAAAGCAGCTCTGGACTGCCTAAGAGGATTTTTGTGTCATGGTAGTCTGATCCACTCCTGCTTGGAGTCTATCTAAATGGAAACTCCTCATGAAGTTGGCTGTTTTGATACAGTTTGCACTTTAGTTACTGTATGTACTTTGGCAATTTCACTTTTAGGGCGTGATGAGTACTTTGGATCAGGTAGATGGAGATCCATATTAAGTTTCCTGCCTTGGTTCTACTTGAGTTGTGCACCAACTGCTTTATAGAGCACAATTACATTTCTAGTCAGATTTTTTATCCTATAGAGCTTAACTGTCGTGGTATCTTAGATTGGTCCACAGCAAACAATATAGTATCATTTACGATGGTTTGGCTCAGTTGCCTCCACTGTGCTCAAATTTCATAAAATGTTAGTTGAGACAGATCTAATTTAAATCTGAAAGTTCGACCCACAAACCAGAGCTCGATAATGGAAAACAGCGAACTATTCCTGTTAACCATAGGCTGTAAGCTTTCGACACTGTTAAAAGTACTAAACCTTGCTACAATACTGTATCACTAGAAAATTCTTTCAGTGATGCCACAAAAAAGATACTTTGACAGCAAGAAGAACAATAGCCCATCATCCAGATGCTCATGGATGGAACAAATTATGCTTCCACTGAAATCACCCGTGTTCATTTCAGAAGCAAACTAATCGGTTCTCTGATACCATTTGGACATTGGCTCATCTTTTTAAGCTCTTCACCTCTTACTGATAAGATTTACACAAAAGAAGGTTTTCCTGGTTGCCAACAATATACACACACATGTAGGAAGGCATCGAAGGTAGGGATTAATTGTACGGAATTGTATTATAAATATTGTTGTTTAAGCATATATTTTCTTTGTGAATGCCTTAAATATAAGAAATGCAAAGGGCTTCTAATACTTGGATTTTATATTTTTTTTTCTTTTTTCCTTTCAAAAACATACTTGTTGCTTTGCGATTCATCTTTTTTACTTACTCTTCATCTAATCATCAGGATTCATGCAAAGATACAGGAGACATGAGGATCTCTGAGGAAAAGTCTTGCACACCACAGGAATTAAATCTTGGCAAAGGAAATAATGCTGGCCTTAATAGTTCCAGTGAGTGTGAGAACCAGACACCCAATGGTGATGAGATGACTGAGCCAGAATCCAAATCAGAAGCAGCTAAGAACGAGGGTGACGGATCAAGCGGAGAGAAGGTCCTGAAGAAGCCAGACAAGATTCTGCCATGTCCTCGCTGCAACAGCATGGATACAAAGTTCTGTTACTACAACAACTACAACATCCACCAACCAAGGCATTTTTGCAGGGGTTGTCAAAGGTATTGGACGGCAGGTGGAAGCATGAGAAACCTCCCCGTCGGTGCTGGTAGACGCAAGAGTAAGAGCTCCAGTGCAAACTGTCATGGTATATTGATTCAAGGAAGCAATCTAGCCTGTCTTGGTGGCGACGGGTCCCTCATTCCAGTGCCTATAAAAGAAAATCAAGCAACAGTTAAATTTGGTTCTGATTCCCATCACTCTAACTCCACGTCTTCTTTGTTGAGAGTTGAAGAGCAGAATAAGAGTGACAGCCCTGCCTCAACAGCACATCCCAGAAATGGAGAAAACCAGGCCTGCCCACCTTCAGCAACAACTTCAGATATTCCTCGGACTGAGTCAGTTAAAGGAACAGTTAGTGGACATCAAAATGGAATTACTGTGGATTGCAATGGTACCACTCCCATGCATCCTATACCATGCTTCCCTGGTCCACCTTTTGTGTACCCATGGAATCCAGCATGGAATGGTATTCCTGCCATGGCAGCACCAGTATGCCCAGCCCCAGCTGAACCAGCAAATTGTTCGGAAAATGGCAATGGAGCTAATGTTCAATGGAACTTTCCACCAATGGTGGCGGTACCAGGATTCTGTGGCCCACCCATTCCTTTCCCACTAATGCCGCCTTCCGTTTGGCCATTGGTTTCTCCCTGGCCTAATGGCGCATGGAGCACGCCATGGCTTGCACCTAGTTATAGCATGCCAGCGGCACCTCCCACAAGCAATACTACATGTTCAGATAGCGGCTCTCCAGTCCTTGGAAAACACTCAAGGGATTCTAATCCGCAAGGTGATGAGAAGGCAGAAAGATCCTTGTGGATTCCTAAAACACTCCGGATTGATGACCCCGACGAGGCTGCAAAGAGTTCAATCTGGACCACCCTAGGGATTGAACCTGGCGAGCGTGGCATGTTTAGGCCGTTCCAGTCGAAATCTGATGGCAGGGAGCCAATATCCAATGCAGCTCGAGTCATGCAAGCGAACCCGGCGGCTCAATCGCGTCACCAGACTTTCCAGGAGACAACGTGAAATGTATCCTGTGCGGTATTGTTTTTCTCTTCAGACATGTTATATCAAGAAAATGTTGTAATCTGAACAATGATCGGCGACGACGTAGATGTTGCGCTGACTTGTACTACCAGAAGAGTGTTCTCACATTTTTCTTTCTGTATTTTATCTTGTAGAGCATGCACCAGTCCTCCGGGTTCATGGACAGATTGTCAGCATGTATTTTGTTGTACAAGAATAATTGTGTAAATAGATTTGCTAAAGCGTACAGGACCGGTATTCTGCTTTCAGAGTCGGCGTGGCCTGTTAATTTATTACTCCAAAAGGATTCAGAAACATGAGTCGGTGACGGGAAGTTCAACTCCGAAGAAAACCGGTAACATTTCTGTGCTCCGATTGTTTGCTGCTGCCTCTGCTTCTCATTTGCCACGAGTGTGTGCGAGTGATGAGCACTGAGTAAAGTGAGTAGTTGGTTGTAAGGGGGCGGTATCTAGAAGTAGAACTGGTAGTGGTTGCTCACCTTTGTGGCCTGCACTCTGATTAGTTGAGGTGCCCCTGTCTCTGTCTTTGTTCTTCTACTACTCCTACATGTTGTGCTGCCTTTATTTACATGAACAACTGGAAGCTCAAGTCTCAAGTCGTAAAGCTATCCTTTTGTATATATGGTTCGGTAATCTCTTTGCCGATGTGACAAGTGACTCGGCGCGGCGAATTCCGTGTGCCTTGTGTGCATGCTCCACCATATTTTTTCAGTTTTCAGAAAAAAAAAATCAGCATGCCAGTAGCTCTGCGACTGAACTAATGGATCTTTTGGCCTGTTTGGTTGCTTGCATGGATTTTGGACACTTTGCATCTGTGGCTCCCTACAGCCTGGCCCTGGAAAAACGCGAGTTGAGCCATGTTGTGCATGTAGTTTGATTGCCAACAATGTTTTAGCTAGACCCGTTTCGCTGGATGCAAGTTTTTTGAGCATGGTGTTTGATTTGTATCTGTGTTTCCGGTGCTCTCACCTCTTTGCTACATGGTGAACTTACCTCACACCATCACGCATGTGACACTATGAAGCACGGCGAGAAGAACAATGGCGCGGCGTGGTGGCGGTTCACCGGCGGAGGTTGAGAAACACATACACCAAGCACATCCTAGCAGCATGATGGCGAGAAGAACTACGATCTGACAGTTGAGTTCATAGCGACGAACGGCGGTGACGGAGGTTGAAGAACACCATGTACGTGTACTATGTCTAAACACGTACGAACTTCAGTACAAGATCTAATCATATACGTCTGTCGAAATAGAAAAGTTACAACACGAAAGTTGTGGGAAATGTCAAGATGAACATGCTCGTGAAAGGATTTTTCAAAACTTCAACCAAGTGTGACGAATTTGACAAAATTCGTCTAAAAAAGTTTCGAACGTTGTTGCAAGTTACGGTCGATGAAACTTAGAACGGAGTACGAGAATGGAAGCTACACGTCGACGCACACATATTTCGTGTAAACAATATTTTGATTCGAAGTGTATTTGTGTAGATTATAGAGCATGTGAAAATGAAAAGGGGAAAAGGGGAAAACAGCTTCGGTGGGGATGAGGACGAGCCTGGGGAGAGCTCGCCGCATCGATGGAAGATGGCCGGAGTCGCCGCGAGATGGCCGGATTTGGGGGAGGAGGCGGAGGATGGACAGGGAGACTCCCAGCCTAGCAACCGTGAGCGCTCGCTGCTCTTCAAGGACAGACGGCTGCTTGCTTGCCGTACCCCGGCGAGGCGTACTCGCCGCCGGGAGCTGGAGTGTGGCGGCAGTAGTTGTGCTTGCGGCCGCCTCCGCTGTAGGCCACCGTGAAGAAGAGTAAGGGAGGTGAGGAGAACAAGTCGCTCTTATCCGCTTAGCCAGGACCGCTTGCGGAACAGTGCCAAAATACACTATGCGAGGGTGGCTCTGGAGAAACGGCCGAATCGGGCGTTCCTCCAGGGCCTGCCCCAAGGTGCTTTAAGTTCTGTGCAGATGCAGGCTCACGGAACGGGGCAGGCAACTAAACGGGCTGAAAATGAGGAGAAACACCGCGTTCATATGGCCCGTGGGCAACCAAACATGTACTTTGTTCCTGAGAATGCTTGCTCCTGCACCGAAGAACTATCTGTGGTACTTCCGTGTTGGAACATGAAATACAGTGTGTCGTGCAGGTGATGGGGGTGAGGTGTTTGTTCTCCTATTATTTTCTTCTTCTTCTGGCGATGATGAGATGAGTAATGGTGGGTTGATTCATTGGAGCTTTAGTACCGCAGCCGATGCATATCTGACTGTGTTGATGCAAAGCTGTTTGCACAAAAATTTCAGAGTCTGTCACTGGCCAGCTAGCAGGATCGGCCGATTGGTCATGGTGGTTAATTTTCGATGCTACCCAGCTGCCAATGTTAGGCAGAGGGCAGAACCATGGAGGTAGGGAGGGAATTTCAGTCAGTCAAAGTTCCAAGCAAGCCTACTACCTGAAAGCGTACTTGTGATGTTAACCAGCGTCTTAGTTTGACTGACACGTAGTAGTATAGTGGAGAAAGAGGGAGATTCCTCCATGATAGTGCCACACTTTGGCAGGCACTTGACCGATATAAGTCCCCTAGGCTAAGGCTAGGGCAGTGAGCAGCGACCAGAATGAGAAAGCTAGGGAAGGCAGATGACACTACCAGGAGTAGTTTATGCGATCCCAAGCGGAGCGTGAGGTGATGGATTAGTCAATCATGGTCACCAGATCCAAGAGCTATAGCTCTCAAGTCTGAACCCGGCCGGCACTCCAAGAGAAGAAGTAGAAAATGATATGCTTTTTTGACACGCGGTGTCCTGCTTTTGGTCGGCACGGGGCGGTGAGCTCGGCTCTCACTTCTTTCGACACGTCCGTGCACAAGGAATCCCCTCTATTCTATGCAGCGATTCTTCGTGCCAGTTCGGCGATATGTCGGCATATATATATATATTTATATATGGAGTAGGAGTACGTAAGTTCCATGCAGCTAGAAACATGTCTTCTCTGTATTATATATTTGGCGTTACATTTCGACGAAGCAAATACAGAGAAATTACACACTAGGTAGGTAAAAGAATGCATTACTCGGATGAGCTAGGTAAAATTAAGAACTAGGCTACAACACTCGTAGTGCCATCGACCGGCCGTAAATCGGCTACAATGTGTTCACAGTGGTATGGGGCAGATTGACGATTTATATATGTGTGGAAGTTGTGGACTGCGCATGGACGGACATGGTGCTCTATCTCTGTCGCCCGCAATATCTATATATACTTGCGTATATATATAGACCAGGCAGCCCGGCCGCCACGGTTGACGGTTCACCGCTTAATTGCTTCTCTATCCCCCAACGAGCAAGACTAACCGAAACCACCTTCAGCATGCAAAGCGTCTCCAACGACCTCAGTCAGCAACCAGCTTTACTAATTCGACCTCGTGACCTGCGGATCAGGAAAAAGTTAACACATTTTGCATGCATGTTTTGGTAACATATTTGTGCATGTGCACAGTCTATTAATTAGCTAGTGATATATATGCTACACTGACCAGGTAGTAGCTCTCGCCCATCTGCAGGCTCTGCATGAGGACGCCGTAGTCATCGACGGGGAGGATGCCGCCGGTGGAGTGGACCAGCATCACGTCGTGGCCGAACATGGAACGCAGGTCCATCGGCCTCTCGGCACCTCCGTCGCCACTCCGTTGATGAACACCGTGATGCCCGCTGCACGCACGCAAACAAACAAAAGTTAGTTAATTCAGCTTCAGTTAATTAAGCTGTAAAATGATCAACGTACACCAATTGTCTGTGATGATGTCACACATTATTCGCGCTAATATGTTCCCTTGTTATGAACATGCATGCCTTTGTTGCAGAAAATTCACATCTTTCGATGTTTAATGTGTTGGGTGAGCACGTGCGTCAGCTATTGGAGAATCAAGTATATAATGCATCATGGTACCGTCTTATATATAAGATATCCTAGTAGTTCAGTCTAAACTGTCAGGACGTCTTATATTTAGGGACGGAGTGTGTACTACATATAGAATTTGAATGCATCTATGATGCGAGAACGTCTCATATTGACATCTCTCTTCGTTCCTTTTATGATCCAGTACACGAGCAGTGGAAAGCTAAGGAACACGATTTCTTTCCATACACCGCAATTGGCCGGGTTTCAATATTATCAGGTAAGGGAGTAAAAAAATCAGAGAAAATCCATGTGCACAAAGGGAAGAGAGAGGGAGAGAGGGGGGGGGGTAAAAAAATCAGAGAAAATCCAGAAAACCCGATTTTCGTATTAATAACCGAACCTATAATGAAGAAAAAGAATGAAGTACATCGACCAATCAACAAAGAACTAACCATTTTTAAGTTAGGTATCAAGGAAGCCAAAATTTTGACCTAATGTGCTGACTTAGGCCTAACCCTTTAGCATGTCACCGAACAAAAGCAAAAGGGTTAAAACATATATTTTAAAAATATAAGGAGACTTTACTTTAAACATGTCCCAATAATATAGAAATGTTGCATTTACCTTGATAGAAAATAAAATCAGAAGGCGTGAATATATTCTCGTAAAAAGCCTCAAATAATTAATGCCGACAAACCAAGGAGGGCACCACAAAAATTTCTTCCCGGCAAAAAGAAAGGATAATACAACTTCAGGTTTAAAAAATTTAGTCCCCAGAATTAGCCAATGTCTGTATGATGCGGAAAGTTTCTCTTCAATAAGGTTATCATCCAAACTATAGGTGAAAAACTAAAGAATGTGATTTCCTTTTAACCGAGTATATAGCGAAGAAAAAGAATGAACTCCATCGACCGATCGAGAAAAAACCATAAGTTGGGATGGAGGAAGCCGACTGGAAATGGGGATTTGGTCATTTCCCACAATTCACTTTGATAATTTGCCACCTCCTGCGATCGATCGAATTGTTCGTTGTGACGTGGGACATGCATGGCGGGACTCACCAGGTTGGCACGAGTAGTAGAGCTGCTGCTGCTGCGCCGCGGCCGACGAGAACGTCGACGACCCGGAGCCGCCACCGCCGTCCACGTACCCCATCTGCCTCGAGATAGCAAACAGGTCATCGCCGCCCCGCACTGATCCATGTCCGCCAGCATCCCCACCGAAGGTGGCGAGGATGGCCAGGACGACGAGGACGAGGAGGAGCTGTACGCCCCACCGCCGTGCGCGAACAGCCCCAGCGACGTCGAAGAGGCCGCCGAGCCGTGGCCTCCTGGCGCCGGTGGCGATCCAGAGGAGGCGGCGGACGCCTGTGCCTGAGCCTGCGCCTGCGCCTGCGCCTGTGCTTGGAGCTGGCGCTGTCGGCGGCGGGAGCGGGAGCGGCGGTTCTGGAACCAGTAGAAGACGTTGGCGTCGCCGACGGCGCCGAAGCGCTCGAGGAGCTTGCGGATGCGGACGGTCTCGTCCTTGGGCGGGTTCACCATGCCGCTGTTGAAGATGGACTCCAGGATCAGTATCTGCTCCGGCTTCGGCGTCCAGCGCGACCGCACAGGCTCCGCCGCCGCCTGCCTGTCTGGGCTGTGACCGCCGCCTTCCATGGACACGAATGATCGATCGAGTTAGCCGGCTAGCTAGCTGGGACTTGGAATATTGGACGATGAGGGAGAGAGGGAGCGATCTTACTTGGTCAGAGAGAGCCTTTGGCCACACTATATATAGTGTTGCTTCGCTTGCCGCGAGTGAGTCGGGTAACATTCTTTGGATGGTGATACACAAGAGAATCTTCACCCGTGCTCTTTTTTTTTCATGCATATTACGCTCCATTTTGGCCATCGTCGGCGGCTGTCCACCGTGTCGGGTTGGTGTCCCGGTGTACTGTTTTCGCGCCTTATCACGGTAAAGTCGAAGTTGTGTGTCGTGGGACGACGACATGACATGACGGTGATGTTGACACGCGGAGAATGGTTTATGTGGTCATGGGCTACGGAAGGTTGCATATTTCTCCCGCGAGGTTCGTACATGGATTTTGTGTGATTCCATGGCGGTGTTGGTGGAGTGGTAGTTGCCTACGGTGAACTTGAACTCGTAAAATTGGTGGGTGGTGAGCGACCGATGCCGATGATTTTCGCGATGGAAACACCACAACTTTTTTGTGGTTTTGGGCATAAAGGTTATGTCGTTGCACATGCATATAAGTTTTGTTGGTACTTCTCAAAGTGGGTTGTGTACAACTATTCGAGGTAACCATTTTTTGATAATTACAAACTATAACCTATGTTTCGTACATATAAGTTGTTATTATGACATCTTAAATTGAACCGTTAGAACGTCCTATATGTCGGAACAGAGACTTGTGGATGATAAGCATATGTAAAACATCGTTCCTTCTGTGACGAAAACCACTTTGCTAGGTAGACCCAACACGTATACACAACAAAGAGACATTGGCAAAACATATAGTAGTACAAAGATGAGAAGCATGGTTGGGGTCACACTCGACCGCCACCAGATGAGCAGGCTTAAAGCCTTAAAGGCATTATTAAGCAAGAGCGTACAGACCACATGTGCTCCTGGAAAAGGAAGGGGAACAGCACATGTGCCCCACGGCTTGGATTGCACTTGGCTGCATGCAGGCAACCGATCGATCGCTGCCCGGGCCGTCCCTTGCCGTGCGGCCGGCCAGGTCGGGTCGGCGTCGGCGAGACTAGAGCTCTGGACTGGACCACGTCGTCCGGACCCCGGCGCGCGGCCGGCGTCGGCATCGCGACGTGGCTCCCCTGCCCGCTCCACTGTGCCCTCCTTGATCTTGTGCCGGCTTCCCGGTATAAGAACAGATTCCGAGCACCTGGAGCCAACCCCACATCGTCGTGCAATTCCCATGATCCGTTGCCTTGCTAAGATGACGATGCGTACATCCGTTGCTGAATTGTGCAATTTCGTTCGTTGTTGACGGCGTACATACGTACGTGCAACGATAGATTTGTTTATTCATTCATTCATTCATTCGTCCAGGAATCTATCCATCCATCTACCAGCTTGGTGGTGCTGCGATGGGTGGCAACCTCAGAGCAACTTGTTGTGCGGCGACGATCGAGAAAATTCCCCTGCTGCTCCTCGGAACAGGCTAAAGAATTGCCCGCGCGGGGGCTCGTGTCGCCTATGATTGGCCCGCCGATCGGTTCGCCCCGGCTGTTTCCGCCGTCCGCGTCGGCACTCGGCACCCGGAGAGCAGACGACGACGACGACGACAGCAGACGATCTTGGCACATTGCCTGCATGCAGCGCACCCAGGCAACGAAGGAATCTGCTGACCTCTGCATGCGCGGCCCAAAAGTTACCGCTCGTCGTCGAACTTGCACGGAGCGGTGCGTCAACTCTCGCGCCGTACGTTGGTTGATGGCCCTTTTATTAGTAGATTATAATTGAACGATTCGATAATTACACCCATTCTATACGGAGGCCTAATCCGTAAATCACAGGGCCACCCATGTTAGATAAAAAAAAAATCTCGCCGTAACCTCTAGTTGTGTACACGACTTCATGAATAGGTCTTGGTACTATACACGTCGTAGCGGTAACCATGAACCGAGGAGTAACTTGTACACATATATAGATGACATGCGGAAGCGGAAAAAAATACCGTTAAAAATCTTATCATTTCTACATAATAAAACCGAAAAAATAACGGTAACTCGCTACCCACTAATAAGCTTGTGATCAATACAATACGATGTACCCATTGCTGAAAACATTTGCAACACTACGTGGCGGGCACAACTTAGAACTTATTTGGATAACTCACAATACAAATCTTTGATGAAATTGCAACTGAAGAATAATAAGTAAATGATCGTCTCATTTTGATGAAAAAACATACGCCTTTTTTACTTCCAAGCTAATTCCGTCTTACAATGTTATGAACTACTCCTTTATGAAATACCATGCAAATCTTTTATTTTTAGCGATATCTTTGTTGTGAACTACTCCTTTACGAAATACTGTACCATGCAAATCTTTTATTTTTAACAGTATTTTCATTTTTTTAATTGGTATCAACTGGCATAATTGGCTGGATCAAGACTCTTTATAAGGGATTCACTAAGAATTCACCATTCTCATTGAGATTCCACGAAATTAATCAGCTCATTAAAATAGTTGGACCATTGCCAACTGCTCAATAAGAGCATTCCACGATGCAAGTCTGGGACCAATTAAGGTCCAATTCTTTTGAGTTTCGGCTTGTGCATAAGTCACCCTGAGTAGTGATGTCCATAAAATCAGCTATGGATTTAATCTAACCAGAAACTGCAGTCCAGTTCTTTTGGGCTTCCGCTGTGCTGGCTTATTGGCTGAGTTGTATGATGAAAAGTATGTAACGCCCTTGTAATAGATTTATGTTCTAACTTAACAGATTTTGAGTTTGTTTATGTTGTTTTCGCATGTATGATCACAATATAATATTTCGACGGCTACCCGCAAGAGCGATGGCCGGCGACCTCGAGTTCGACAGCGGGGCAGACGAGATGGAGGTGTGCCGAGGAGTTCGACTCCAATCTGAACTGGGGGCGGCAGGGGAGCGGGCACGGCGATGGCGGCGACTGGTGGTGACGGAGGCGGCGGCAGATAACCCTAGGGAAGAAAGAAGCACGGGACGGCTCGGGCGTGAGGAGAGGAAAAAAACAAGGAAAATGAATCGCGAGTGTCTCCCAGGTAAGTTTTGACTCGGTGGCAATTTCCTGTAAATACAATGTCCAACAGGGTACATCGAAATAACGTTTCGCTCACTTGCGGGAAGCCGCCAGGAAGTTGGGGTACCCCGGCTTTTTCCCACCGTGAAGAATCTGTTGAAGCCGACTGACCCAGGAAACTGCTCAAAATCCAGTTCTTTTTATTTTAAGCTTATTTTCACCTAGAAGCTGCTGAGAAGCTATAGAAGAACTGGGCCTAAACCATGTCTTAAGAACCACATTTGATGGTGAAGACTCGTAGTGATTGCATCACTTTTCTGTGACGGACACTGTTATACATAGCGCTAGATATTGTTGCCGGAGGGTGGCATTACGTAACCACTTATCGTTTAGAATCTGATTTCTGAGCCATTTTTAATTATAAATGGTCCAAAGAGAAATAATTATCGCCATTAGACAAGCCCATAAAGGTGCGACTCACCAATTTTCCAATATAAACTCAGAACAATTTCTCAAAGCTTATATAATTTCTTTTAAACAGAATCACCCAGATACGTGTCCGCAGCCGGCTCACTCCACTAATGCTGGCGTGATTAACGCGGCCAGTTGATGAAACGCACTGGCGACTTGTCGGACCAGATGCGCCGGTGCAAATAGCTGCGGTCTAAAGTACTACTCCTACTTAGCAGGCAGCCGGCCGGCGACAGACCGCAGCCATCGCCGGAGGCGGATTTCGGCGGCGAGTGGGCCGACAGCGGCCCGAAAAGGGAGGCCCAGGTTCCATGATTTCATCTTCTTCTCCTTGTAATGTAATTAAACTAACCGGACGGCCAGACCAATCATGCGAACCTGCCTAACACCTCTCCCTTTTTATCCTTCTACGTCCTGTCTGTCTGCGTGTGTTTACTTCAATGGCCCTAGAAATGATGGCAACGTGTAGACCTAAGTTATGCTAGGGTCTCAGTTTAGTCTACATGATCCCCGTTTGCCCACATTGATGTATGACTTTGCTAATTCTTCTTTTTTGTTTACCGAGAAATTCATGAGGTCGACCGTGCAATTGAGAGGCGAAAGGCATAACGTCGGAAAATAGCAGCACATGTCCGGCCAATGACGAGCATATGTAAGTTGAAGTCGTCCATCGCGAGCATGCCGCCTCGTACCCGAAGGAGAAGGTGCCCTCGAGGTCATGTTGTAGATCATTATGTCGTCAGGATTTTATTATGTCCATGTGTATAACTTACTTTTCACTTCCAGATTACTAAAATCCCAAATCATATGTTAGAGCACCTCTAATGTGTACCCGGGTATCCGTCTGCGCTAATCATTAGTACTGCCAAGTAGTGACAGAAGTGTTATGAAGGGGCTAGACCTTTGGATTAGCCTCTTATTATTATTTGGGTGGGGTACTAGTGTCACGCCTCCAATGAAAAGTGATATAATTTGAGTATGTCTTTATTTTAGAAAAATATCTCATATACAATATCAATTGAGTTCAGGTTAAATTCTCGTTGTGTGGAGCAAAAAAAAGTTTAAGCATGCTCTCGCTCCTGCGAATCTAGAGAAAGAGGACAAGAAAGTTAGGCAAGCTCTTGTGCAAGTTAATCTAGAGGATGGGAGGGGATGATGAAGAGGAAAAGAAATATACATACGTGATGTTGTTATTGTGATGAAAAAAAAGTTGTTTTAAATTCGGAAAATGTTTTTGACTCCCGAGCTCTAGTGCTCTCTCCATTTAAAAAGAATCAAAAATCACATTATGAGTTTCAAAAATTCTGGAAAAAAATCCGATCGTAGCCAATGGTTTATCCCAATAACCTGCGAAATATAAATTTCAAATACTTTCTACACAAAATAAAAAATTCTGGTAAAATTTAGAGATTTGAAAATATCCATACTCAGATCCACAGTTTTGTCATTTGTGTAGCCGACTGGAATCGGTTACACGAGATTTTTATTTGCCGGAGCACCTCATTACTTGCTAGTAGAATTGAAGTTTAAGACTTATTTTTAGATGCTTGATTCATGTATCGACAATATGTCATCTGTACACTGCACTCTGGTTGAATATTGTACAATAATTAAATAAATATGCCTCATGCATTGATTGATACAGAGGATGGGCCTTTTCCTTTTCAAAAAAAAATAGCCATGAGCGTTGAAGTTACTACCATCTAAAAGGTGATAGATTTTTTTTTTGAGTTTTTAAAAGGTGATAGATGATCCCACCATCAGATCAAAGTAAATGGACAGTCTAGAATGGGCGTGTTAAAGTTTCTATTTCCCAGCATAAGAAGTTCACCGACGAAAGATTCATCCAATTAAATATATATATACGTTCATGCATGCCCAATCATTCAGTTCACTATACGTGTAGTAACATAACCAAAAATAGTATAAATAAATGAAATTAGCAGCGACCTAGCTAGACCTTCACTGTATGCGGCGTACGCATATTTTCCAACCACTCGATCTCGTGAGTCATCCCTGTTTTTTAGTCCCTGTCAGTTGTTAGTTTAAAAAAAAAAATAATGGTTGTCAGCTTGTAGTCAAACAATCAGGGAGAAAAAAAATACACTTCCACATAAATTAACAACACTGCTTGCTGTCAACTTTAGGCGTCACGCACCAGCTCTGAACTTAGTGGACTTTCCACCGAAGTACACGGCCGAACTGTCATCAGGGAGGAGCATATGCACGCACACAATGTACACTTTTGGCGTCATGTCGGGGTGTATAAGCTAATTTTGTAAGCTGTTAGTTGCATTCATAAACCACTTTAGGACGCACAATGATATTTTTAGTCCAGAACTGTTGGTGCCTAGGTAGCTACTTCAATGATTTCTCGTAGCTATATTACTATTAGACTTATTTGTATGCATATCTATTAGGAAATGTCGGAAGCCACTAACAGCATCCAGCTTGTGGATCTCGACAATGCAAGTGGTGCGAGGAAAGTATATGATGTTCAAAAAGTTACTCCCTCCGTTACTAAATATAAGATGTTTTAGGTGTTACACATGTTATCTAGATGCATAATAAAATGGATGAACACACATGTAATGTGTCTAGATACATTTGTGTACTGAATATGGACAAATGCTAAAACATCTTACATTTAGGAACAGAGGAAGTATAATATAGTTTATACATGCACAAATTACTCAAGTATATATTTGTTTTTGAAAAGCAGGTCATATGCTCCCTATTACGGAAGTATATACTGTTTGTTTTCCTTATAATGCCGATTAATTAGCGGTGTATCGAGAGATCGAAAACTAATTCACAAATGAATCATCGATTATCGAAGATTTTTTTTCTGCTTTAGATTATTTACTATGAAGGAAGGTTCGAAAATCAGATTCGTGGCTAGGTAATACCACTCTGGAGACTATGTAAAATAAAGTTTGTCATAAGAGCGACAAAAGCTGAGGTTTTGGAGATGTCAGCAGCAAATGTGATGTTCATATGAGATTTAGTTGAACCAAAACTGGTGGCATGGAACGCTCTTCATGGGATGGTCGCAAATGTTCCATTGTTGTCAGGGACAGTTGAGATTTTTATGAGAATGGTAATTTTATGGTGGGTCCTAGGTATGGAGGCTTTTTTTCAAAGAAATTACTCTACTTTACGCACTTGTTCATTCAGGGGCGTGTCAGTTGGTAATAGCAAAATAATCCAAAAAAAATGTAGGTACCTTTTAAAAGTCAAAGTTTCACCTGATACCTTCGCAAAGGTGCAATCTTTACCGAGCATAATCTAGCGAAACACAATTGGCATGAGAATTTACAATGCGTATTTTGCCGACATGGTAAGACAATTAATAAACACTAATTTTCCAGTGTAATTTTACACGTTTTGTGTGGTCAGTCATCCTAGTGGTTTACAACTTGTACCGCTACGTAGTGTTGTAAACATTTTTGACAATTGGTTACGTGGTATTGATCACAAGTTCAGAATCGACGGGGACGTTTGTCGTCGTTATTGGGTACACAGCTTTGTTTCAGTCGACTGCAATAAATCCACGAAGCTAGGAACCAGGGTGGATGTACGTGACGACAACAAGACGTCGCTGAGATCAGGTGAAAAGGAGCAGGCCGCGCGCGGACACGGCACGAGGCGCTGTCGTCAGGCCGGGGCGTGCATGCACGTACGCAACGGCAACGGCAACGGTCGTGGGATCACACCGCGCCGGGCCTGCCTAACTAAAGCTTCCCTGCTCACCGGGTCACGTCGTGCGCCCCAAAAGACCAACCGGCGACCAACCCCGGTACGTGCCATGTCTGTCGCCGGTCGCCGCCGGCCGGAGCTGGATTTGCTCATTTATTGACGTCGGAGCCGGAGGAGGAAGAGACAAGCTAGATGCCAGATGGGGCTGACTGTTCCCCGGATGCAGATCTAATTTGGATGACTACCGTGAGCAGAATAGAGTATAGATGTACTCAAGTAGACGAAAACGTAGTAGTATTTGATTGCTATACCTAGCGTCTACATACGTACACATTATAGCTTTTGGATATGGATAGTGTAGTACTGGCTGGTCAGCAAATGCTGCTTGGCCTAATCCGGCCGGCCGTGTTTTCCCCATGCATGCATATGGTACAGTTTGGTACGTGCTCTCTTTTTGTTGCTTCACTTTGAAGGATAGAGCTTTCCGCTGCAGAATTGCAGGTCTTGGAACTCGGTTTGGGAGTACAAAGGTGTGTGCCGATCCGAATCAATCATCATGACGTACTATATATATCAAGTATGAACCCATGATGAACTGAATATTTTCCTAGAGGAAAATGCAAAGTCAATTGGGAGACGGTTTGTAGGCCTACTCATTTTGGAGGGCTAGGTGTTCTTGACACGGAGAAATTTGCGACGGCTCTCCGATTACGGTGGCTTTGGCTACAATGAAAGGAACCGGATAGACCTTAGGTGGGTATTGGGGCCCCTTGTGATGACACCGACTTGGATTTCTGATGCGGCAGCACCTACGAATAATATAATTTCATCTTCCAAGAAATATGTGGTTCCTGCAAGGCGCAATAATAGAGAGAAACATCGTGTTGTTTGCGGCGAGGAGGAAACAAATACTTCTGTTGCAGATGTTCCGATTCAGCTAATTGCACTAGAGAAGATAAAGCCTACTTTCAGGACTCCATGCGGCTCTATAATGGTGGGCAGGATTTCCATCAAAATCTGAAGGTGCTTCATATTTATTTACATCATTTGTCTCTAGTGTTATTCTGGTCTCGTTTGTGTGCTCCTGTGTGAGATATTCCATGACCAGCTAGCTAGGTTGCTTGTTGGGCTGGCTTTGGTACCGATCCAACTTAGAGTCCATTTAAATTAGAGTATGTATCAGGTCATGAGTCAAAGTGCTTGCATGCACTATATATAGGACCAGCCGGTCATTGTTTTAGGGCAGACAAGTTTATTCGTGAGTAAAAGGTACTAGAAAATCGCCATTGGTTTGGCGGCCAATTCTGTCGTGATTTTGTTGAGAACCCATCGAGGTTTGTTCCAGCTGCGCTCGGATTGGAGGCGCGACCTCCTAATCTGCTGCTGATTCTAAACGGATCGTCCGAGTTGTCTAGCGTACACCAATCAAGCTGCTACTTGTTCTAGCATATTGTACCGTGAAAGCTTGGGAAATTACACTGCGGCTAGTTATGCCGTATCAATTTCTTTTACGCGGCCACTACCATCACCACAGGTGACGGAAAGACGGCGGAATTTTGGCACTCCCATTGGTTTCGTGGCTCAAACCAAAAGATATTGCGCCCGGTATTTTCGCGCTCTCTCAAGGCAAGAAGATCAAAGTTAGCAAAGCATTGAAAGATAACACTTGGGTTACCAAAATCAACACTTCACAAGGCTTCACCATCCAACTCCTACAACACTTTTGCACCCTTTGGGCCGAGATACACCTTGCCTACCTTGATCATGGCACATCAGATTCCATCGCTTGGAACCTCACCTCTTCATTCGAGTACTCGGCATCCTCAGCTTACAAGCTCCAATTTGAAGGCGTCATTTCAACAAACATGAAGAAGATGATTTGGAGCAATTGGGATCCTCCAAAGTGCAAGTTCTTCGCGTGGCTTATCACCAAAAATATGGTGTGGACGTCGGACCGGCTCATTCGGAGAGGATGGCCAAATACTGGTGCTTGTCAACTATGCAAAAGAGAGCAAGAATCCGCGTCTCACCTTCTATTCAAATGTCGATACTCCTTGAGAATTTGGTGCGCTTTAAATGATTGGATGGGGCTTCCCGAGTTGGTGTTGGAGGATTGGGACGCATTCGAGTCGGTGAAGGAATGGTGGGAGCATATTTGCCTCTCCCACGGTCATAGAAAGAAGGCGCTAGCGTCCCTCGTCATGCTGATTTGGACTGAGAGAAATGCACGAGTCTTTCGCAATACGGCTTCAATGCCACAATTTGTTATTAATAGGATTAGAGAGCAGGCCCGGCTTTGGGTGATTGCGGGTGGCAAGCACTTGAGTTGTATTACCCCGCGAGTGAGAATAGACGTTGTGTTCCGGAGTCAACCTTGGGGGCGGCTCCAAGACTTGTTTCCTAAAACCCTTCTTCTTAATTAATGAGATGAGTCAAAGCTTTTGCCTTCGTTTCGAAGGGAAACACATATAGTTGTGCTTGATGGATGTACAGAGAGCGCGCAACGGCGCATGCATGTACAGCTAGCACAACATGTGCTACATCCCTGATGCATCCAGGTGTTGGATCACATCGATCACCATCAGCAACCAGGGACCAGGTGAAACGAACGGCTCATGCATGCAGCTCGATCGATCATCCATTACGCTGTCACTTCGATCATGGCTCGAGTCCATATTGCCATGTGCATGTGCCGTGTGCATATATAACCGTCGGCGTGGCGCTGTGGCTGACCGATCAGCCTGTCGTCCTGCCCTCGACGGACGACGGCTCACCTCGCAGCGCTGTTCGCACGGTCGCCATGGCTAGGAACAAAAGCTGCAGTGGAGATCTAGAAGCATAAAAGCGACGGGGTTTGGTTGGGGTTGGCAAGGATAAGACTTCCGGTTGGTCTCTAGCTAGCTGCTAGCAAAAGGAAGAGGAAGCAGGAACGATCAAGAAGCGTCGATGGTGTCGCCATGGGGTCCTCCATCCACAGGCCAGCCTCCAGCTCCAGGTAGCAGCTAGGCTAGGGTTAGATCGATAGCGCTTGGGCTCTTGGCGTGTCTCCGAACCGAGGAACACCGCGTGGTCCACAAACAACGTACTGCTAGCATGGATTAATCATATTCCCGTTATTATATATAGTCGCAGATGCCTCGTGCGGGGAAAATCTTTTAGTATTTTTTCCTTACTTTGTTTTTTCGAATAGGACCCGACATTAAAATAAACACTACAAAACATTTTAATAAAAACGAACATTATATCGAAATCCTTGAGATGCTCTTCATCTTCAACCTCCAGACCACGTCGACCCTGCTGCCACTCCTTCGAGAGCAGGCCTTCAAGAGCAAGTCACCGAACGAAGACCACATCCGTTCCGGAGCCGAAAAAGAAGGAAGAACCGCCGTTGAAGCTCCTTAACGATCTGTAGAACGCCACTGCCAGAAGAAATCCTCGATACCACACCACTCCCACGGGCTTCTCGACGTCGTCGCCGAGATGGGACTGTAGTCAGGGAGACCTTATTAAAACGAGGTGCCACCGCCGCCATCTGAGCGCCGCCCCAACAATCATTGACCCTAACACCCGAAAAAGGAGCCCTCCCGCCAGTTCCCGCCAACGAGGACCCAGAAAAACCGCGTCTTCAAGGCCATGAAGGCGGGACAGATCGGCGGCCGCTCCAACGGGAGGCAAGGGAACCCTAGTCGTCCGTCCTTCGCTCACGGGAACTAAGGGTTGTAGCAAAAGGAAGCATTTTTATCTTTGGCAGTCGCACACGAGTCTATAATTTCAGAGGCGTTGCTGTTGAAGATCGATTACGTATACCCTGAGCGTTGAGCATGCAATTCTGTTGGCGTCGTAAAGTGCTGCTGAGGTTTTGGAACATTCGTTGGCAAAGTATAACTTCGGTCAAAGACCGTATTTTAGTGGTAGATACATTTCTTTTAGGGTCAATTAATATGGAAATGGGGGAGTATTATTTTTCTTTATGAAATAGTGACTGTTCGAGGGGATTCTATTTTGCGTCTAATGTGCATGGTCGGCCACTGTACAAAAAACCTGATGCCAATGTTACAATGGTGGATGAGTTAATTGATACTGATCTCATGTGTTGGGCTGAGGACAAATTGGAGAGAAATTTTATTGAAACAGATAGGAGGGCTATCCGTGAAATTCCCTTGGGAAGACATGCAGAAGATACATGGGCTTGGACACCGGAAAAGTCGGGGAGTTTCTCTGTACGATCGGCTTATCGTCTACTGGCGGCTGAACAACATGCAAGCCAGCCATCAGGTTCGGGGAATGCAACAAATATGTGTTGGAAAAAGATGTGGAAACTCCCGGCTCCTCCCAAAGTTAGATCCTTTTGGTGGCGTGTGATCAACAAGTTTATCCCAGCAAGAAAGATACTACGTGACCGCCATATGGAGCAGATTTCGTTCTGTGAGTCATGTGGGGTTGAAGAGGAATCCATCTACCATGCTTTGTTTAAGTGTACGTGGTCCAAGCTGTTTTGGGAGGAGCTGAAGTTGGTAGCTGATGTGAAAATCCCGGAGTTCCATCCGGATACTTGGGCCATGGATATGATTGACAGTAAGCTGCTATCTGACTCACAAACAAGCATGATCCTATGTGGAAGCTGGGCTGTATGGCAGGAGAGGAATGCGCGCAAGCACGGCGAGGGGGTCAGACAGTGAAGGACTCAGTCCGTTGGGTTATGCAAACAACTTTGGACCTCTCTCATCTGGGCCGTGACAAACCAACAACACCTCCGAAGAAGAAAGAGCGGTGGCAGCCACCGGTGGACGGGGTAATAAAAATAAATACTGATGCAAGTTTTTCTATTCCGGCAATTGGATGGAGGGACTGGTTTTATTATTCGTGATCACATGGGAGCCATGATTAGGGCCCAAGCCCTTTGGCATGACCACGCTGCTAATGTGTTGTGTATGGAAGCAATGGCGATTTGCGAGGGAGCGAGACATGCTCTGGAACGGGGTTATACACATGTTATCATTGAGAGTGATGCCAAGGTCGCGGTAGACCTGTGTAATGATGAATCTAACAACACGTCAGAGATTATGGCCATTTGTCAGGAAGTTAGGGAGATCAAGAGAGTTTTAGCTAGTTGTAGCATTATTTCGGTGGGGCGTGATGCTAATAACGCTGCCCATTTATGTGCTAAACAAACTAGAAGTGATAGGAGGAGATCAATTATAACCCGGGTTTTCTCGTTGATTCTCCTCGGAAAGATTGTAATTCTGTCACGTGATTAATAAAGCTCTAAATTCGCAAAAAAAAAAGATTCTACTTTTTTAGGGCATTAAGGGAATTGTACTGCGTGTGCCAGACTGCGAACAAAACATTTTCATGCCCAACTCTACCACACTGTGTCTCCGGCCCGAGGCCATTTACATGTTCTGCGGGCCATGCGGGGAAGCAAACTGGGTTGCGTGCAAGGAAACTGAACCCGTGAAATGCAGCCTAGTAAGCACGCATATCACAAGGGCGTGGACATTTAGGCCCATTTAGATACAAATTTATTTTGGAGTTTTCATTTTAATACCCTGATTTCTATAATAATAATACTTTGGTGTTCCGATGCAATGTAAACCCGTAAATATAAACTGTATTTTCTATATATCCACGTCCAATTTTTAAACCTATAAACGAGAAACGCACTGTTTCTTCTATCGCTGTAGTTGCTAACTTGATACTACATATGCCATTTCTCGTTATTTTTTCCTCCCTTTGTATAGGTAGCCTAATGCTACACGATATAGAATATCGGGCAAAGATATTTTTAGACTAGCGCGACGCCTAGCTTAATAATTAATTAACCCACAAACCAATGAGCCAACATTCAACAAAGTAACAAGTATGTCGAGGATTTCAGGTCAAGTTGATTACATGCCAACACAAAATACGAGAAGTGACAAACAAGATACAATAATACTCCTTCCGTCCTCAAATAAGTGAACGTTTAGGTTTGAAATTTTTCCACAAAAGAGTGTACGTCTAGATTATCAATGCACTTTGAAGTGAAAAAAAATGCTTCTCTCTCATCACACTGGAATCAAGGCCAATAATCTCTAATGCATAGTATCCTCATTTTCTACATGCACTTAGCTTATTGGAGGTGGGGCAATTAAAGAGAGATGTGATTTGCACATTCCCAATGCATTTTTTTAATCCATTCCATAATTTGTCTTGCAATTTCCATACGTCCACTTATTTGAGGACGGAGGGAGTACGCAGATGCCTCGTGCTTGGAAAATTGTTTTTTTTATAGCAAAGGCAGCATTTTTATCTCTGGTAGTTGAGCACGAGTCTTTAATTCAGCCGCTTTGCCATTCATGATCATACCACACACCTTTTGTTTTCAGCATCTTCCTTCTATTTATGGTCAGCGCTTGTGATCTACTACGTATACCCTGAGCATGAAATTCCAGATTTTGGTGTCGGACAGTGCCGCCTAGGATTTGGAACTTTCGTTAGCCATTTGTATCGGAGTCAAGTGTGCTAATTTCATTATGAAATATCGACTATTTGAGGGAAGTTTACTGCGTCTGCGTGTGCCAGACTGTGATGCATGTAAAATGCATACATGAACTTTACATTTTATTACATGTTATTCCATATTATTTGCATCATATAAGAGTTATATTCATGATTTATATTAAGTTTTGGGGATAATTAACCACTTTCCCATTTTTCTGGAAATAACCCTGCGCTGTCAGAAAACCCCTTTTTCTATATTTTGATGTTTCAGGGACCCAAACGACGTCCAAATGACCTGAAACTTTACGGGGATCATCTTTTTGGAAGGAACGAAACGTAGACGCAAAGGAATCGAAGAAACGGATACCAGAAGGTCAAAAGGGGTGGGCCCACACGGCCAGATTCCCTGACCGCGTGGGGTCCCCCATCCTGGCCTTCGGGCCTCCGCTGCCGTCGATCTTTCTTCCCGAAACTTCGTCTTGACCTAAAAACGACTATATATAGACCCCCCAGGGCTTTTGCGAAAGGAGCGCCGCAGAAACACAGAAACCACGAAACAGAGATCTGGAGCTGAAAATTGGAGGGGAAAACTCCGGCGGGGCGCTGCCGTGTGGTCTCCTTCCCCTCCAACAACATCTCCACCGACGCCATGATGAAGAGGGAGTAGTCCACCCCTGGACTATGGGTTTGTGGAAGTAACTTATGTATCTCTCCTCTCTATGAGCTTCACTAATTAGTACCGTATGAGCTGCTGAACATGATTACGGTCATCTATGTAATTCCTTTATGGTAGATCTTTATTATGAGTTAATACATGTTTGAGATTGCAATGGTTTTGTTTCAGTTATGAAAGTAGATGCATATTATGTACCCCGTTCTTATTTACTTGTCATGATCAAGCTTGTTTATGAGAGCATGTGAGGGGGAACGTGTGCATTAGTTGGAGTAACGGGGGTGGCTAGTGCAGTGAACGTGAGAGAAAGTTCTGCGATCCACTTGGGTTTTCTACCTTACTTTGTTGCCTCACTAGGGATAAACAAAAATACCATGCTACCGGAGAGTGGATGTGACCTTAGCCACTATCTCCATGACTAGATCTAGCATGTTCTTATTTTAACTTCATGTCATTGAATTTATTGCCATGCTCTGATTTATCTTAATTACTAAGGTGTTATGATTTAGTTCGCATCTTGGTGGAGCATAAGAGAGAGAACAACTTATACTTGAGATCCCTATGTTAGGACGTGATGCCCATATTATTAATAACTTGTCAAACCATGTCTTGCCATCTTACATGTTAATTTTAGTGTTCCATTGTCTACCACGTTATCAAGAGAGAGTGCATTTGTGAAACCATGAACCCCGGTCCATTTTTAATCATAAGAAACACCTTTCCAACACTTTTATCCTCACTTTTGTTTGCTGCCATTATTAAATCCGAAAATACAAAAACACTTTTACATCTTGCATTCATCATAAAAAACCCAAAAATATCATTTATCATTACTACCATCATCCTTGCATATTTATTTACCATCCTTGCATATTTACTTATTGTTTGCATTGCATATTATTTTATTATAATTCTCACACCTTGTGCTTGACAACCACTTGGTGAGGTTGAAGGCACAAAACAATTTATTTTGTTGCAGGTGCTCAAGAGAAGGATAAGAAGATAACACCGGAAATACTGATTCCCCAAGAGTTCGATATTAAACCCTCGAGTCACCCCTCGTGGGGAAAACTGTCTTCCACTACTACATACACTATGCACTTGGAGTCTCAACCTAACCCATTTACTTTTCACGCAGGTAATCACACGAAGGGGCTAGCAACTGTTTTCTGGCGCCGTTGTGGGGTAACTACGTGAAGGGCCATCAAGACGTTTTCTGGCGCCGTTGCCGGGGAACCATAACTGAAAGGTTTATCCAAGGATCACTCACATCAAGTCAACTTCATCACCAACTTGTGTAACAACCTAAGCTTGGGGAAGTTGCACCTACGTGAGCATCATCTTATCCATCTTTACCTACAATCATTTTATTTTGTTTTGTTCTTGTCTTGCATATCATCTTTATATTTCGGTTTGCATATTTATATTCAGTTTTACATTTTTGTGTTGCATTTGTTATTTCAAGTTGCATTTGTGTCATTTTACTTTCAGTTTTGCATAAAAAATTAAAAAACCCATAAAAATTAGTGTTGTTTTTAATATGTATGCTAAGCTATGGAGAAAGGTTATGCCAAAACTATGGAGCTTACTATGAATACCGATCAACCAAAGAAGGAAATAGAATGCTTGAATTGCTTGAACATCTCAATGATATGGCCACTGAGTTTTGTGAATTACATAATATAACTTGCTGCTTTAGAAAAGACTATAAACACTCCCTCTATCAATGTAAGTATAATAGTGATCCTATTATTGCTTCTTATCAAGAGTGTAAATTTGCATGCCATGATATAGAACCAGTTGAGAAATATATTGCTTATGTTGCAACCCATGAGATAGACTTTCTTATTGATAATTTTTTGCAACTAGTCATGAAGCTCGTGTAATGAAAGAACACATTTCTATTCTTCTCCAACTTTGCAATAAGGAATTTAGTGATAATGTTTATGTTAAAGAAAGAATTCTAGCTTCCATGGAAAGTACTAATATTTTGCAGGAAGAGGATGATGAAAACATAAGCTTGGAAGAGGAAGTATGTGAAGAGGAGATTGAAATGGATGTGCTCCAACCTAAGCTTGGGGAAGAGTTGGATCTCCCAACTTCACCATCAACATTTGATAATAGCACTCAAACTCAAAAATCTTTCGTTATTTATGAGAATCCAAGTTATGATGAGTGTGAAACTAAAAATGCTATGGTCCTATATGATAACCCATGCTATTATGATGAAACTAAAAATGCTCCTTTACTTTCTATTAATGCTACTAGTGAATTTATTGATGATAATGAGGAGTATTGCTTAAATATGCTATATGATAATGCTTTAGATGATGGTCCTATGCTTATTGATAAACCTCCATGTTTAGTTGTTACTAAATTATGTGAGGATAAAAATGATATACTTGCTGTTTGTGATGGTACTCTTACTCATGAGAGTCCTACTTTGTTTCTTAATTCTCCTAACTACACCATAGAGGAGAAATTTGCTTATGTTGAGAAATACTTGTGTGGTTTGCAATCATCTTTAGTTTCAAATCTTTGTTGCAACCATGATATTAAACTTGATATTGATCTTATTAACTATTTTGAAAGAGGGAAGCATGCTAATGAATTCCATAATAAATTTAATAATCCTCTATATGTGCCTATATTATCTAAGTTGAATAATTCTTGTGGTTATATGGTTGAATTTATTTCTACTACTTGCAACTATTATGAAAGAGGAGGTGATAAGAGCCCTCTTTATGTTACTAATAATTATATGCTGCAAGTAAATATTGTTAATATGCATTGGGAAACTTCAATTTATGGTAATTCATTCATATACAAAATGCCAATGCATAGAAAGAAAGTTAGACTTCGTTGTTATTACTTTTGTGTTTTGTTTTTCTCTCAACTAGGGTTCAACTTGAATATTATTTTGATTGGATTAATAACACCATGGGATCCTGGTATTGAGCATGGAACACTTCCCAAGGAAGAGGGATGTCGTGGTGGTATCACGGCAGATGCCATAGGATGGCTAAAGAGCGGGGCCGATGGGCGCTGGAGGATCCGGGAAAGGGCTAGCACGCTAAGGAGCGTACACAGATGAACACACAAGCACCGGAACACTCACGATCTACCCAGGTTCGGGGCCCTTGTAAGGAGGTAACACCCCTACTCCTGCCTATGTCTCTGTCTATATCTCTCTATCACACATACAAGCGGCTCCTTGAGCTGTATGATCTCAACCACGGATGAACACGAGGTGGAAGATGAAGCTATGGGGGGAAAAGAGTCTCCAGCCTCGTCCCTCACGCAGGAGGGGTGAGGGTCTATATATACCCCAACATTAGCAACGGTCACATCACCATACCGGCACTACAGACGCGCACGCCTGCGCGTCATGATTGTCTCTGCACAGTGGACCGGACGTGGCTTACCCATGCCCTGTCCCATATCTCTGCTCCCAGGTACAGCCGAGGTCAGCGGTGTCCTTCTCCTGCTCCCACGCGCGTCCTTGGTCAGCAGAGGTGAGCCCGGTCACCTCAGACATGCGCCGTACCGCACGCCGCGCTCCCGTGTCAGACGGGATGTGACAGCAGCGCTGACCTCCGTCCGACATAAGGTGCCTCCTCTCTATAACCCGGCATGGATATGCCGGATTCCCTTTCCTGAACAACCTTCCCTGCACAAAAGAAAACACACAAGATACCGACATACATATGTCGGTCATTATGTCTCGGATCCCTTATCTCGGATCCCACGTCTCGGTCAACATAACTCGACTAGCATGTCGACCACCGTCTCTCGACCACCATACCTCGTAACCACATGTCGGTTTTTACCAACACCATAACCCGGTCCCTCCTGGGCCCGGGTATGTCGGTTTTTTGTACTTCGGTCCACTCTCAGACATTGCTTATACCACACCATGGCCCTACCCGGGGTAGCCCCCCGACATTAGTCCCGAAGCTGGTGCGGTCCTGCAGCCTCGGATGAAGGGCCACACCAGGTTTACCAAACCCAACCAACTTGACCAAAGTATCCAACATAACTATGTCGAATCAAGTCAAATCAACAAGCATCCAATCTCCAACTCCTTCCGACATCCGCTCCTGTGTCGGTTTCTCCGACACAAGTACTCAGGTGAAGGACCATGTCAAGCTTTCACAACCAACTCAACTTAAACCAACTGTCCGACATAACCATGTCAGTTCAACCGTAAAGCCACTAATGACCTCTCCAACTGATTCCGACGTCCGCCCTTATGTCGGTTTCTCCGACATAAGGCAACTGCTCTAACCTGATCAAATATCCGACATTCTTATGTCGGTTCATCTCAAGCTTCAAGGACCAAACTTCCCACAATCTTTGAGATCTGCTCTTGTGCCGGTCTCTCCGACACAACAAGATTCCCACGATCTCTTCAAAGATCTCTCCATGGCACGTGGCAGGGAGACGCTGCGCATCGCCTCGGTTCCTGTGCGTGGACATACATACCTCTGCGTGCACGCTGCCCACGTCACGCACTGTCACGTCCCCAGCGCACTTGAGTGCATTTGACCGCAGCGCGGCTCCTCGATTTTCGCGCCAGCTACTATGCCACGAACCGCGCCGCGGGCAGTTACCATTTTGTGGCCCACGATGCGGCCGATCGTGCAGCCGCGATTACTGCAACCGCGCAGATCGTGCACGGTTAATCCCGCGGCGGTTACGGGGAACGTACGCGGTAAAAACGCTAACCGCACCCCCCACGCCCATAAACAGGGGAGCGGGCAACCCACATCGTCTTCTTCGCTGCTCTTCTTTCTCTTCTTCCTCTCCATCCCTCTGCGCAGAGCACCTCCACCGCGCAGCGCGCTCCGTCACCGCACGACGCCGGACCTTGCGAGCCCCCAACGAACGGAGCACCTCGCGCCGCCGCCGGACACGCTCAACTCCGGCACGCCCTGCGCTTCTTCGCCTTGCATCGCCGCCGCAACTCCGGTAAGATCCTCGCCCGTAACATTGCCGATGAACACGTTCATCTCCCCAGATGAACTTGTTCATCCTCTCCGATGAACTGGCTCATCCTCTCCGATGAACTTGCTCATCCTCTCCGTAGATGCTCTTAAATCCAGTTGCCTAGATCCCCTCTAGATTTTCTTCATCGCGTTTCTTATTATCCTTGCAATAGTTCCTCCGTAGATTTTCCTAAGTTTCAACTCATAGATCTTGCATTTATCTTCTATTTTTCCTTCTCCGCAGATCTTCTTGTTAGCTTCTTGTTTATAGATTCTTATTTCTCTCCGCCGCGTAGATGCTAGAAAGCTCATCGCCGGTGAACTTATGTCCTTTTTGCAGATTCCGCCGCCGACACGGGCACCAGATTCTCACTTCCTCGCCGCACCGCTGAGATGTTGGCTAGCAATACTCCGGAGCCTGCCGACATTCCCGCCGAGGAAAGCGAGCACGCCGGATGGGAAGGCTCGGATGTCTCCCAAGCCGAGATAGACTGGCTGGTCCGGACCAAGCGAATCCCGGCAAAAGTAATATGCCGGATTCCTGGCACAGAGGCCGAGCCGAGTTTGGAATCCGGTGAGCGCGTGGTCTTCGTCGCGCACTTTGAGCGCGGCTTTGGACTCCCGGCGAGCCAGTTCTTCCGAGCTTTCTTGGATCGGTTCCATCTTCAACCCCATCACCTTCCAGCCAATGCCATCACCACCCTCTCGGCGTGCGTTTCTTTCTCCGAGGGATACCTCGGACTCTGGCCCACCGTTGAGCTTTGGGCCAAGTACTTCCAACTTCGGAAGCAGAGCGTCCCGAACCCGGATAAGACCCTCCCCAAAGAAATGACTCCTTGCGGCGCTGCCAGAATTATACCTCGGAAAGCCTCTATCTTTCCTCGGGTTCAAGCCTGGAGTCATGCCGGAAGTGGCAGCGCACGTTCTTCTACGTGAAGAGCCCGGACCATGTTGATCTTCTGAACCTGCCGACATTCAATCTCGGTGCCCCCACGGAGCAGTTTAACTGGTCACTCAACCCGAAGGAGACGAACCTCGAGATCAATCAAATTCACTATATCGTCAACCAGCTTGTGGAGGGAGGTTTAACGAGTGATGATCTCTTGAGGACCTTTGTCAGCCACCGAGTCTCCCCCCTTCAAGACCGGTTCACAAGATTTGCCACATGAGTGGCCAGTACGATCCAACTCGGACCAGCACCCATGAGCTGACCAAACCCGAGGTCAGAAGACGCGTCAAGGCAATTGACCGAACAATGATGACCGAGGAATGGGAATGGGGTCTAAAACCTCATGATAGAACTCAACTTCCGGAGCAAGTAAGTAACTTGCAATTTATACCGACATACTTTTTTCTGCCGAGATAACTCTTATGTCGGCTCCATACTTGGCTCATAAAATAACTCGGCTTTACTGCTTCTGACTTGCACAGGTTTACTCAGCGAAAGACTGAAGATGGAGAGGATCCCTCCGCCAAATGGGGCAAAGATCTGCCTGCTCCGCCATCACCGAGGTAGATGACCCGGACGATGAGGATCAACTGCCGATTCCGGCTGCTGGTGCCCCTACCTCGGGTAAGCCTCGAGCCCGAGCCTCAATCCGAGATTGGTTAGACGACGATGATTGCGAAATGTTAGAGGTACTTGATGCTCGTCCCATCGCCTATGCTCACCCATTAACCTCGTCCTCAGCTAACCCGGGCGGCCCTGCTCCGAGTACACGCCCTGCTACTATGGGCAAACAAGTCGGATCTCGCAAGCGTGCAGAGACCGGTATCTCGAATACCGGGACCTCCACATCCTCAGATCCAGCAGCACCGAAAGCGAAGAGACAGAAGAAAGGAGCGGTTAAGCCGCCACGGGTTAAGAGACACCGCCAGTTTCTCAAGGGTAAGATACTTTTTGCCGACATACGCTCGTTTCCCTTTCTTCCCTTTTCCCGGGATAATCTTTCCCCGAGATAACATCTTTTCTTTTTTTTCAATACAGTGATGCCCTTGAGGTTAACCAGAGCGCCTCCTCCATGCGCTCACCCCTTCCGACTGCAGCGGAACCTCGGTCAACTGACTCCGGGGTACATATCACCCCATCCGTCATATTGCTGCCGGCTTTGATGCCGCACTTGGAGGAGGCCAAAGCACTCCCGAGGTCATGGTCCTCGACCGAGATGTTGGCTCCGGTGCCCCCACCGCGGACTCCGACATTCCGCGGGCCGACACTTCGGTAGCACCGGACCCACAGCAACTACCACCACAACAACAACAGCCGTACCAACAACAACAGCAGCAGCAACCGCAGCAACAGCAACAACAATAGCAGCAACAACAGCAGCAGCCACCGCCGAAGCCCACCACAAAGTCCACCAAGTTAGTAACTCGGAAAGCTACTCCACTGCCCAAGCCGGCACAGAGTCAAGTGGCCACCAGGAAACAACTTGTCAACCCGGAGAAACAAGTGGTGCTAACTCCAACCACTACACCGGCCCACCAAGCTCTCACCGCCTCCATCTCCCGAGTTTCCACTGGCAGCTGGGGTTTTCCTCAGCTCCGAACTCGCAGCGGAGATAGCTTGGGCTCGAAGGAGCAGTACCATATGGACTGGAATGCCGCCGACACTGGCGAGGTCTCTTCTGCGAGTTCGGCCACCAAACATCCAGCTGGACCCAGCGCACTTGCTCAGGCCATGCACAACTTGCAACTTTCGACCCTTCGAGCCAGCAGGCTTGCCGAGGTATTTTTTTCCTCAACCAGACCTTTCTTTCCTTTGTAATAGATGATAAACATATATAATCCCCAGTCCCCGAGATTCGGGTCGAGTGATCGACGCTCGCCCGAGTAAAGATCATTCGGCGCGAATCTTCACAAAATTTCCATCATTAATTTCAAAAAATCCGACATCCAGTCTCTGAGATTCTTGTCGAGTTTTACTCGGCATGAATCTTCAAAAAATCATACTAACCCTTTGCTCTTTTCAGGAGTGCACCAACACCCGGACTGCAGTATTCCAGAAGCTGCTTCCAGACCACAACAAACTCAAGAGGTCCCACAAGCAGCTTCAGGAGGTGCTGAAGAACAAGGACGCCGCGCACGCCACTGCCCTCTAGAAGGAACTTGCTCGGGTCCAGGGCGAGAAGACCGACATTGAGAAGGCCCTGATGCAGAGGAGGAAGCTGCGCAGAAGCACAAGGAAATCCTCGAGGAGACCGAGGTTCGCGCTACCTCAGCATAGGAAGAACTGGATGCCCTCAAGGCAAAATGCGACATCTGGCTAGCCGAGCTCACCCGGATCAACCACGATATGGACAGTAAGTTTCCTTTATCCTTTCTTTTTGTTTCCATTGCTTGTACCGACATTAAATATATGCCGGTATATAACTCAACTCGGTGATAGCTTTTCTGTCTTCAGATCATTTTTCCCATTCCAAGGCCGCTGCAGTCAACACTACCCGAAGGGCAAGAGCAAAAAGAGCAGAAGCTAGCCCAATCTCGGAGGAATGGGACATTGAAGATCATCTGACTGCTTTGAATGCTCGCATATCCCTCTAAAGAGCATTGGTACTGAACTCCTTGATGCTGGTATCCGGGTTTACCGGGCTCTATGGCCGAACTCTGTGACTCCAATTTCCATCTCCGAGTTATCCAAGTGCCTGCTGGCTGCCGAGACAAGGCTCCAAGAATGGAGATCCTCCTCAGCCTGTGCCGGTGCAGATCAAGCTCTGACCTTCATGCTCTCTTGGTACGAGTCAATCAACCTTGATGTCGTGCGGTCCCTGTGCCAAGGCTCGAAATGGACTTCAGATCCGACATTGATCGAGAGCCGCAAGGAGGCAGCCTCCTTCATGGCCAGTTATGCTCCTACTCAAAATTTCCTTCCTGGTCCAGCCTACTCGGAGGATGAAGAAGATGACGAGGATGATAAAGAGGGTGACGACGAGGAAGATGACGTCGATGAGGAGATCGAGGTCAAAGCTCCCGACACTGCCACTGCCAGAGCAGACGACACTGCTGCTGCCGGAGCAACCGACACTGCAAAGCTGACCTCTTCCGACACCTCTGAGAAGCCGGCAACCAACACCTCGGTCGAGCCTACGACCGAGATATCTTCTGAGACTCGCACCGCTCTACTGCTCCGACCTCCTCCGAGGCTGCTGCCTGAACTTATCATAAGTTGAACAATTAAATCCCGGAATGCCGGGTGCAGATGTAAATATACTTTTAAGTACCTCGCAGTGCTACTTTATCATGCTAGCTTTATTGAAAACGGCTTAATGCCGGATCACTTTGCATCCAGCCCCGAGTTTACTTTCTTGTTTACTATGCTTAGTAATCTTTGCTCTTGTCTACCATTTCAGCGTTCGACAGTCGAGTCACAAAACCAAAATTATAGCATACAGTACTTGTAAAATTTTGAGGTAAGATTCAGAGTCATCCGACACAAAGAAAAGGAAAGAAAAAACGGGTTAGTAAACGACATATGTCGGATCTTTTTAGGACCGAGTCCCCGAGTCCATTTTCATGTTTACCATATACCATAACCTCTGCTCTTGACTGCCATTTCGGCGTTCGTCAGTCGAGTCACAAGATCACAACAAAATAGCATACATTACTTGAACTTTGAAACGAGGTCTCAAAACATCCGCATATGAACAACATAGAAAAACAGAGATAAAACACATGCATATGGACAAGGCAGTCCCCGAGTTTCTTTTCGGAGTGCCGCATTTTATTCAAAGGAAAACCGAGATACATACATTGCGCCCTTATGAGTAAAAGGGGCGGAGTAGAGCTACATTCCAGGGTCTTTTGGTCTCCTCTCCGGATTTGTCCATTACATTTTTCCTCGGTGCCTGCGCATCTATAAGATAGTATGAATCATTGTGCAGAGCCTTGCTCACAATGAATGGTCCCTCCCATGGAGGTGACAACTTGTGTCGGCCTGCACTACGTTGCACTAGCCTCAACACCAAATCTCCCTCTCGGAATACCCGAGGGCTGATCTTCCGGCTATGATAGCGTCGGAGATTTTGCTGATATATAGCTGACCGAGATAAGGTCAGTTCTCGTGCTTCTTCGAGCAAATCAACATCATTTTCCCGAGCTTCTTTTGCCTCGGTTTCAGTGTACAGCGCCACTCTCGGCGAGTCATACTCCATGTCGGTCGGCAGGACCGCTTCTGCTCCATAGACCAGAAAAATGGCGTATAGCCAGTTGAACGATTCGGTGTGGTCCTTAGACCCCACAATACTGCTGGTATCTCCTCTATCCAGCATCCCGGAGTTCGCAACAGTGGTTCAATCAACCGGGCTTTGATACCGGCAATACCAACATTTGCTCTTTCCACTTGCCCATTTGCCTCTGGGTGTGCCACCGAGGCTATGTCCAACCGAATTCTTTTTCCGCACAGAACCGAGCAAACTCTCCCACAGCAAAGTTTGTGCCATTATCCGAGATAATGCTATGGGGGTAACCATATCTCAAAATGATGTCCTTCAAAAAGGACACAGCTGTGTGACCATCACACTTCCTGATTGGCTTCACCTCGATCCATTTGGTGAACTTGTCCACCATCACCAGCATATGAGTCATGTTACCTCGGGCTGGCTGAACTCTCCCACCATATCCAGACACCAAACTGCAAAGGCCAAGTGATTGGAATTGTCTTGAGTGCCGAGCTGGCAGGTGGATCTTTTAGCAAATCTCTGACATCCCTCACACTTTCGGACGATATCTTCTGCCTGATTCAAAGCACTGGGCCAATAAAACCCATGCCGGAATACTTAGCCACCAAGGCTCTTGATGAAGCATGATGACCACACTCTCCCTGATGAATCTCCAGGAGCATCTCTTGCCCTTCCTGCGGCTCGACACAGCGCTGCAGTACCTCGGTCACACTTCTCTTGTATAACTCCTGGTTGATGATGGTGTATGCCTTGGATCTTCTTTGCACTTGCCTGCCTCAACTTCATTACTTGGCAAACTCCCGTCCATCATATACGCCATTATTGGTTGTGCCCACCCGGCACAGGACGCACAGGAAAGACCGGATCATCCACCTCCATGAGATCAACCGACATTGCTTCTCGAGATTAGTAACCAGTCCCGAGTTCTGCCAAGCAGTCCCCGGGTTCTCCCAAATGCATCCGACATCGACGTCCATGGGAACAGCACCAGACTCCGGTTTCCCGGATAAAGATTGACTCGGACTCGGGCGATGGTTTGATTGATGGCTTCCTCAATGCTCCAAGGATATGCCGGGTGGAATTGGATCCCGAGATGAACCTAGCTTGGACAGTACATCGGCGGCTTCATTTTCAGCCCGAGGTATATGCGTGAGCTCGCAACCTTCAAAGAACCCCGAGATCTTCTGGACATGAAACCGATATAACGCCATGTTGGCGTCTAAAGCATCCCAATTTCCCGAGACTTGCTGCACCACCAGATCCGAGTCTCCGAAGCATTCTATCCGGCGAATACCAATTTCCTTGGCCACATTGAGCCCATGAACAAGTGCCTCATACTCGGCCACATTATTAGATGCCGCAAAATGAATCTGCAACACATATCTCAGTTGATCCTGCTTAGGCGAGGTAAGGACTACCCCGGCACCTAAACCAATTTTCGTCCTGGAACCATCAAAGTGCATTCTCCAGTAATTGGAGTCAGGCAATGGTGGCTCATATTGCATTTGGCCCAATCCACCAAGAAATCCGGCAGTGCCTGAGACTTAATGGCATCTCTTCTTTCATAGTGAGGAGTGTAAGGGGACACCTCGATGGCCCACTTGGCTATCGGCCAGTTGCATCTTTACACCCAATGATCTCCGAGATAGGAGCCTCACATACCACAGTGATTGAATGCTCTTGGAAGTAATGTTTCAACTTCTTAGCAGCCAGATAGACACCATATGTCATCTTCTGGTAGTGAGGATAGTTCTGCTTGGATAACGAGATCACCTCGCTCAGGTAATATACCGGCCTTTGCACAGTTTTGCCATCTTCTTCTCGCTCCACTACTAATACGACACTCACAACCCGGTTTGTGGCTGCAATGTAGAGCAACATCGGCTCTTTGGGTAATGGTGAGGCCAGTATCGGCGCAGTTGCCAGCATCTTTTTTAACTCGGTGAACGCCGCATCTGCTTGCGGGGTCCACACGAAGTGGGTGGTTTTCTTCATGAGCTGATACAAAGGCAATGCCTTTTCTCCCAACCTGCTAACAAACCGACTTAAGGATGCCAAACATCCAGTGAATTTCTGCACGTCCTTGAGACATGTCGGTAACCTCATGCTTTCAATAGCACGGATTTTTGTCGGGTTCACCTCGATACCTCGGCTGACACGAGGAAACCGAGTAACTTGCCTGCCGGCACACCAATGTACATTTGTCCGGGTTAAGTTTTATCCGGAATTTCCTTAGATTCGCAAATGTTTCTCTGAGATCATCAATCAGAGTGGATTTCTCCTTAGATTTGATGACGATGTCATCGACATACACCTGCACATTTTTGCCTATTTGATCATGCAAGCATTTTTGCATACATCTCTGGTAAGTAGCACCAGCATTTCTCAAACCAAAGTCATGACACGATAGCAATAAGCCCCATACGGGGTAATGAAAGCAGTTTTCATTTGATCAGCAGGGTTCAGCGGTATCTGGTGAAAACCAGAATATGCATCTACAAAGGATAACAGCTCACACCGGCTGTGGAATCGATCACTTGATCAATCCGAGGCAGCGGGAATGGATCCTTGGACATGCCTTGTTCAAGTTTGAAATCAATACACATGCGCCACACAATGGCCACATTCGGGTCATCTTTTTTCTTTTCCACCAGGACCGGGTTAGACAACCAGTCCGGGTGCAGCACCTCCATGATGAAACCAGATGCAAGTAATCTGGCCAGTTCATCGCCTATCACCTTTCTCCTCTCATCCGAGAGACGTCGCATAGGTTGCTTCACCGGTTTCATATCCGGTCTGACGAACAATGAGTGCTCAGCCAACTCCCTCGGAACACCTGGTAGGTCCTGATTAGACCATGCAAAGATATCCCGGTTCTCACGGAGGAAGTGACTGAGCTCGCCTTCCTATTTCTCTGTTAACCCGGTACCAATGATGACGTTGTGGTCCGGAATGCCGGGTCAACGTTGATCTTCTTGGTCTCCTTTGGCACCTCGAAAGTCGCATTCTGCTCCGGGTTAGCCATACCCGGCATGCCGAGTTGCGCGGACTGAGCCAACGCCACCACTTCATGGATCTTCTTCTTCTCTGCAGCGATAATCAGTGACTCGGCCAAGCATGATCAGCCGAGGCACACTCCAGTGCACGCTTGTAATCACCCGAGATGGTGATGATGCCACTAGGACCTGGCATTTTCATCTTGAGGTAACCCACATGGGTTGATATCATGAACTTGGACAGCGCAGGCCTATCGAGCAAAGCATGGTATGGACTTTCGAGGTCCACTACCTCAAACTGGATGCTCTCAGTTCGGCAGTTGTACTTGGTGCCGAACAACACATCAACCCAAATTTTGCCCATAGGTGCACATGAGACACCCGGCACTATGCCATGAAAGGTCGTGCTACTCGGTTGCAGCATGTTCATCAACATACCCATCTTCACCATGGTGTCTCGGTACATGATATTGATAGCGACTAGTACTCCACCGGGTCAAGTAATCCCAGTCAGTTTCATTATCCCTCTGTTTGCACATCGCAAGCTGCTGAGGACGATTCGGTCTCTTGTATGTGCTGGAGAAGTTGCATGCTTCTTCAAAGTCCAGCCAGCAATCAACGCTGCCTTCTCGCAGGTTGTTCAGCCAGATCCGGGCTGGCCCTTCCAACATTTGCGGGATATACCTCACCGCCCATCGGCGGTTTCCTCCCGCGATATGCACTGCCGACACATAATCTGTCAGCCAGTCTTCCGGCTTAGTACTGCCGTCATATGTCTTTGTGCCTCGGTTCAACTGAAAGTGCGGCACCGGTGGCTCCCTCATGATCCGAGGTCCAAAGCATGCAGGGCGAGGTGGACCTTGCTCTTCCAGCATATCGGACATATAGATCCTGTCCAACTTGTAGCGTGCATCATTTGGTGACAACTGGCGAGGTCCCAACCGGGATCCCAGTGCACCTTCATATCTCTGATACCCGGCTTTCTCCATAGCTGAGTAACCATCATCATAACGGTTAGCCACCTGGTCAAACCTTGTGGCTGCTGGACATGTTCGACATTCTGCTGCTGCTGGGCGAGATTTCGTGTCGGATACCGAGGTGGATAGCCTCGCCAGCCGAGTTAAGTACTCCGACATCTGGACCACTAGTGGCTCTAGGTTGATAGTGCCAGAAACAATGCTTACGTCACACGTCAGTTGGGAACCCCAAGAGGAAGGTATGATGAGTGCAGCAGTAAGTTTTCCCTCAGTATGAAACCAAGGTTTAATCGACCAGTAGGAAAACGAGGTTTGCTTCGAAGGTGTTGGTGAAGGAGTGTAGTGCGGCGCAACACCAGGGATTCCGGTGCCAACGTGGAACCTGCACAACACAATCAAATTACTTTGCCCCAACTTAACAGTGAGGTTGTCAATCTCACCGGCTTGCTGAAAACAAAGGGTTAAACGTATCGAATGGAAATGATGTTTGTTTGCATAAAACAGTAGAGAACAATGATTGCAGTAGATTGTATTTCAGATGTAAAAGAATGGACCGGGGTCCACAGTTCACTAGTGGTGTCTCTCCAATAAGATAACTAACATGCTGGGTAAACAAATTACAGCTGGGCAATTGACAATTGATAAGTGCATATAACATGCATGTGTGAGCTGTGGTGTCTACTATGAGATTCATTTGGGCATTACGACAAAGTACATAGACCGCTATCCAGCATGCATCTATGCCTAAATAGTCCACTTTCCGGTTAACATCCGTACCCCTTCCAGTATTAAGTTGCAAGCAACAGACAATTGCATTAAGTAATGTGCGTAATGTAAACAATACATTCATCCTTGAATAAAGCATTGCTGTTTTACCCCTAGTGGCAACAACACATCTACAACCTTAGAACTTGCTGTCACTATCCCAGGTTAAATAGAGGTTGAACCCAACTATCATGCATAAATACCCCCTCTTGGAGTTACAAGTATTCACGTGGCCAAGGCTTCAACAAGTAACGGAGAGCATGCAAGATCACAAATGACATAGACATGATAATATAATATTCAGCTCCACATAGGTATCAATATAAGTCAGATCCCAGCAAACACAACATGTAGCATTACAATAAGATGATCTTGATCATGATAGGCAGCTCACAAGATCTAAACATGATGGCACAAGTGGAGAAGACAACCATCTAGCTACTGCTATGGACCCATAGTCCAAGGATGAACTACTCACGCATCACTCCGGAGGCGGGCATGGCGATGTAGAGCCCTCCGGTGATGATTCCCCTCTCCGGCAGGGTGCCGGGAAGAGCTTCAGAACCCCCCGAGTTAGGGTTGACGACGGCGGCGGCAGCGAATATGTTCTGGATGAAAGGCTCGGTGTTTTAGGGTTTTCGTCTCGGGGAATAAATAGGCGAAGGGGCGATGTCGGCGGACCCCCGAGGGGCCCAAACCACCAGGCGGCGGGGGGGCCCACCCCGCCGGGTGGTTTGGCCACCTCGTGGCTCTCCTTCGTCTCTCCTTCGGACTCCGTGTACGTGCTGGAAAAATAGGGACTGGCCTTTTGTTTCGTGCAATTCCGAGAATATTTCCAGAAGTAACTTTCTGAAACCAAAAACAGCAGAAAACAGGGAACTGGCACTGTGGCATCTTGTTAATAGGTTAGTCCCAGAAAATGCATAAAAGTGATACGAAGTGTATATAAAACATGTAGCAAATGGTATAATATAAGCATGGAACAGCAGAAATTATGGATACGTTGGAGACGTATCAAGCATCCCCAAGCTTAGTTCTACTCGTCCTCGAGTAGGTAAAACGATAACAACAAATAATTTCTGAGGAGACATGCTTTCACACAATCTTGATCAATATATTGCAAGGCTCATGTCATGAATGAAGTGACTCAAAGCAATGATCTATAGTTTGCTAACAAATAGATAAAGAGTAAACAATGAATCATATAAGCAAAAACTTTTCATGAATAGTACTTTCAAGACAAGCATCAAAAAGTTTTGCATAAGAGGTAACTCATAAAGCAATAGATTCAAAGTAAAAGGCATTGAAGCAACACAAAGGATGATTAAGTTTCAGCATTTGCTTTCAACTTGTAACATGTATATCTCATGGATAGTTGTCAACATAAAGCAATATAACAAGTGCAATAAGTAAATATGTAAGAATCAATGCACACAAAGTTGACACAAGTGTTTGCTTCTAAGATAGAAAGGAGTAGGTAAACTGACTCAACATAAAGTAAAAGATAGGCCCTTCGCAGAGGGAAGCAGGGATTAAATCATGTGCTAGAGCTTTTTAAGTTTTCGAAAGCATATAGAGAGCACAAAATAAGTATTTGAGAGGTGTTTGTTGTTGTCAACGAATGGTAGTGGGCACTCTAACCCCCTTGTCAACCAGACTTTCAAAGAGCGGCTCCCATGAAGGACGTTATCTCTACCAGCAAGGTAGATCATCCCTCTTCTCTTTTGTTTACACATGTATTTTAGTTTCTTTATAGATGACACTCCTCCCAACCTTTTGCTTACACAAGCCATGGCTAACCGAATCCTCGGGTGCCTTCCAACATTCACATACCATGGAGGAGTGTCTATTGCAAAATTAAGTTGCTTACTGATAAATCAGGGCAAAACATGTGAAGAGAATTATTAATGAAAGTTGTAATTAATTGGGGCTGGGCACCCCGTTGCCAGCTCTTTTTGCAAATTATTGGATAAGCGGATGTATATGCCACTAGTCCAGGTGAAAGTCTGTCAGAAGTAAATGACAAGATTGAAAGATAAAACACCACATACTTCCTCATGAGCTATAAAACATTGACACAAATAAGGAGTAATAAAGTTTTGAATAGTTTAAAGGTAGCACATGAAATATTTACTTGGAATGGCAGGAAATACCACATAGTAGGTAGGTATGGTGGACACAAATGGCATGGGTTTTGGCTCAAGTTTTGGATGCACGAGAAGCATTCCCTCTCAGTACAGAGTTTAGGCTAGCAAGGTTGTTTGAAGCAAACACAAGTATAAACCGGTACAGCAAGAATCACATAAAAACATATTGCAAGTATTATAAGACTCTACACTGTCTTCCTTGTTGCTCAAACATTTTACCAGAAAATATCTAGACCTTAGAGAGAACAAATATGCATCCCAAGTCTCAACAAGCTCTACGGTAGTTCTCCACTACTAGGCTTTAACTACATGATGCAAGAGCTTAAACATGATCTACTTGAGAGCTCAAAACAATTGCAAAGCATCAAATCAAAACAAGACAATGATCTACAAGAATGCATATGTCTTTTCCAATACCAACTACTACATGTAGCATTTTCTTTCTTCCAAACAAACACCAATAATTTATTAAACATAAACTCTCCAAATGATAATATAATGCAGCAAGAGAGTATTTATAAACAAGTGCTAACAGCTCGAAGAGATGCATGAAAAACAGGAGCTAAAAGCACTGCAGTAGCTAGTTAAGAATACTCAACAAATATAAGTGAAGAACATGAGTATTCACATGAAAAAGCGGAGCGTGTCTCTCTCCCACACAAGGATTGCTAGGATCCGAATTTATTCAAACAAAAACAAAAATAAAAACACACAGACGCTCCAAGTAAAGCGCATAAGATGTGAAAGAATTAAAATATAGTTTCACTAGAGATGACCTGATAAGTTTGTTGATGAAGAAGGGGATGCCTTGGGCATCCCCAAGCTTAGACGCTTGAGTCTCTCTGAATATGGTTGGGATGAACCACGGGGGCATCCCCAAGCTTAGGCTTTTCACTCTTCTTGATCACATAATATCACCCTTCTCGCTTGATCCTTGAAAACTTCCTTCACACCAAACTCAAGACAGTTCTCATTAGAGGGTTAGTGCATAATCAAAAATTCTCATATTCTGTAATGATACAATCAATCCCAAAGCTTCTGGACATTAGCTACAGCCACCAATGCTTTGTGGAGCAAAGAAATCCACACAAACACAGTAAAAGAGCGAATGCAAAACAAAAGGCAGAATCTGTCAAAAACAGAACAGTCTGGAATGACGAATTTTTTCGAGGCACTTAAGTTGCTCAGATGGATCTGGCCTAAAATAATGAAAGTTGCGTACATATCTCAGGAATATGCGTGATTTTTCTCAGAATTTTTTGAATTTTCTACAGGGAGATAAGCTCAAATCCGTGACAGCTAAAAATCTGTCACTGCGCAGAAATCCAAATCTTGCATCAACTTTCAATATAGAACTTTACTTGGCACAACATTGCGATAAAATAAAGATACAAAGGAGTTGCTACAGAAGTAACAAAACTCCTTGACTCAAAGAAAACAAAAATAACAGCAAATAAAAACGATGGGTTGTCTCCCATAAGCGCTTTTCTTTAACGCCTTTCAGCTAGGCGCAGAAAGTGAAAATCAAGTGTTATCAAGAGAAGAAGCATCAACGGAGAGTTTAGAAGTTTTCTCAACGATGCATTGCACTTTATCTATGTAAGTTTCAGAAACTCCCCTTTCATTACTTTTAGGTAAACTATCCTCATCAAATAAATTTTCAGGCACAATCCAATTAAAGTTCTTTTCTAGTGCCTCATGCATTCCTGCAATCTTAAAAGGAATTGGTATTTTATTCTCTCCTTCATAACTAGTTTCTTTAGTGTACTTGGATCTTTCCTTCTCTAATTTTTCAAGTATATTGGCGATATCAATGTAATAACCAAGCATCCTATATCGCATAAAAACTTTTCTAGCTTCACTAGCTACATCTCCAAATTCTTTGAGAAGGGTTTCTAAAACAAAATCCTTCTTTTCCCCCTCTTCCATATCATGAAGTCTAAGAAACATATGCTGCATTATAGGGTTAAGGTTAACAAACCTAGCTTCAAGCATGTGGACTAAGGAGGCAGCAGCAATTTCATAATTAGGGGCAAGTTCTACCAAGGATCTATCTTCAAAATCTTTCAGCTTGCTAACATGACTAAAAAATTCTTCAATGTTGTCTCTTCCAATGATAGACCCACTACCCACAGATATTTCTTTTAAAGTGTACTTAGGGAGAGCATGATGAAATAATAAAAACTAAACAGAAAATAAACTAGATGCAAGTAACTAATTTTTTTGTGTTTTTGATAAAGAGAGCAAACAAGACTAAATAAAAATAAACTAAGCAAGACAAATAACAAAGTAAAGAGATTGGGTGTGAGAGACTCCCCTTGCAGAAGCAATTCTGTTTTCCCCGGCAACGGCGCCAGAAAACGTGTTGGTGGCTCTAGGTTAATAGTGCCAGAAACAATGCTTGTACGTCACACGTCAGTTGGGAACCCCAAGAGGAAGGTATGATGAGTGCAGCAGTAAGTTTTCCCTCAGTATGAAACCAAGGTTTAATCGACCAGTAGGAAAACGAGGTTTGCTTCGAAGGTGTTGGTGAAGGAGTGTAGTGCGGCGCAACACCAGGGATTCCGGTGCCAACGTGGAACCTGCACAACACAACCAAATTACTTTGCCCCAACTTAACAGTGAGGTTGTCAATCTCACCGGCTTGCTGAAAACAAAGGGTTAAACGTATCGAATGGAAAATGATGTTTGTTTGCATAAAACAGTAGAGAACAATGATTGCAGTAGATTGTATTTCAGATGTAAAAGAATGGACCGGGGTCCACAGTTCACTAGTGGTGTCTCTCCAATAAGATAACTAACATGCTGGGTAAACAAATTACAGCTGGGCAATTGACAATTGATAAGTGCATATAACATGCATGTGTGAGCTGTGGTGTCTACTATGAGATTCATTTGGGCATTACGACAAAGTACATAGACCGCTATCCAGCATGCATCTATGCCTAAATAGTCCACTTTCCGGTTAACATCCGTACCCCTTCCAGTATTAAGTTGCAAGCAACAGACAATTGCATTAAGTAATGTGCGTAATGTAAACAATACATTCATCCTTGAATAAAGCATTGCTGTTTTACCCCTAGTGGCAACAACACATCTACAACCTTAGAACTTGCTGTCACTATCCCAGGTTAAATAGAGGTTGAACCCAACTATCATGCATAAATACCCCCTCTTGGAGTTACAAGTATTCACGTGGCCAAGGCTTCAACAAGTAACGGAGAGCATGCAAGATCACAAATGACATAGACATGATAATATAATATTCAGCTCCACATAGGTATCAATATAAGTCAGATCCCAGCAAACACAACATGTAGCATTACAATAAGATGATCTTGATCATGATAGGCAGCTCACAAGATCTAAACATGATGGCACAAGTGGAGAAGACAACCATCTAGCTACTGCTATGGACCCATAGTCCAAGGATGAACTACTCACGCATCACTCCGGAGGCGGGCATGGCGATGTAGAGCCCTCCGGTGATGATTCCCCTCTCCGGCAGGGTGCCGGGAAGAGCTTCAGAAACCCCCCGAGTTAGGGTTGACGACGGCGGCGGCAGCGAATATGTTCTGGATGAAAGGCTCGGTGTTTTAGGGTTTTCGCGTCTCGGGGAATAAATAGGCGAAGGGGCGATGTCGGCGGACCCCCGAGGGGCCCAAACCACCAGGTGGCGCGGCGGGGCCCACCCGCGCCTGGTGTGGTTTGGCCACCTCGTGGCTCTCCTTCGTCTCTCCTTCGGACTCCGTGTACGTGCTGGAAAAATAGGGACCTGGCCTTTTGTTTCGTGCAATTCCGAGAATATTTCCAGAAGTAACTTTCTGAAACCAAAAACAGCAGAAAACAGGGAACTGGCACTGTGGCATCTTGTTAATAGGTTAGTCCCAGAAAATGCATAAAAGTGATACGAAGTGTATATAAAACATGTAGCAAATGGTATAATATAAGCATGGAACAGCAGAAATTATGGATACGTTGGAGACGTATCAACCACCGCCCGGACCGGGATTGCTTTTACCCCGGCCGGCACTGCCTCGCCCAACTAACTGTTTTCCGGCATATGCCGGATCATACGCCTGTATCTGCTTGTTCTTACCGGAGTTTACACTCCGGTCCCGATCTCCACCGACATGCGGTGATGAAGCTTGCCCCTTAGATCCACTGGCTCCCCTAGCCGAGTGAACAATCTCGGACCCACCTGCAACTGTGTTAGCCTTGCGATAGGCCTCATTCTGCCGGGTAGCCACAGCTACCAACTCATTAACTCAGTCTTGCTGCCTATGGAGAGCTTCTCCGGATAAGCCTGACAACTCGGCTCTTGCTGCCTCGGCAGCTCTAAGAGTCTTAGCAGGAGAACTATACTTCGGTTTTTGACCGACAAATAACTAGGAGTCTTACTGGAACTAGATCTACCATCTCTAGCAATCCCGTCATTGAGGCCTTTACCCCTCTTTCGCACATCCTCTATGCAAGTAGGGCGAGCAGCTACCGGGGTTAAACCATGTGCCTGGTTATACTCACGGAGAGTTATCCCAAACTCTCTCCTCACCTCGGCCATCTCGAGAGCCTCCTGATGTAAGATCTGATGACGTGACTCCAACTCTGCCTCCATTTGTGCAGCATCTGTACCGGCAGCTACCGGCACAGCCAGTTTCTCGATTATCTCCTCGAGATGAGCCGGCCTAACTGGTACCTCGGATGTACCGGCCTGGTCGCAGAGGTTCTCCCTCCTCTCCAGCGGCACTTTCGCCGATCTGGTGGTCTTGAGGGCAGGATTGCCGGCATCTCCTTTGCCGGGTTCTCCTGTGCCGGTTTCTCCTTTACCGACACCACCCGCAGCGCCGGTCATCATGACCTCTGCGCAACTCCCGGGACGAGTGATACGCCGGCCGCGAGCCGCACAGACAGCAGGAGGATCCTCGGCCACAAGCACCTACTCGGGGTACTTGCAGACAACCTCGGTGACGACGTAGGTCACGAAGGCGCCGAAGCTGATGAGGCAGCCATTCGTTAGGAACCGCCTGCTGCCGAAGCATCCCGCATTGTCGTTGATGAAGTTCAATGAGCCAAGCTTGCAGATGAGCCCGCAGACGACGCGCTCGCCGGAGTCGATGATGGAACCCGTCCAGATGATCACACCAGCCAGCGCCGCTGCTGGCCCCACGGTGGGCGCCAACTATCGTGGTGGTATCACGGTAGATGCCATAGGATGGCTAAAGAGCGGCGCCGATGGGCGCTGGAGGATCCGGGAGAGGGCTAGCACGCTAAGGAGCGTACACAGATGAACACACAAGCACCGGAACACTCACGATCTACCCAGGTTCGGGGCCCTCGTAAGGAGGTAACACCCCTACTCCTGCCTATGTCTCTGTCTATATCTCTCAATCACACATACAAGCGGCTCCTTGAGCTGTATGATCCCAACCAAGGGGATGAACATGAGGTGGAAGATGAAGCTATGGGGGGGGGGGGAAAGAGTCTCCAGGCCTCGTCCCTCACGCAATAGGGGGTAAGGGTCTATATATACCCCAGCATTAGCAACGGTCACATCACCGTACAGGCACTGCAGACGCGCACGCCTACGCGTCATGATTGTCTCTGCACAGTGGACTGGACGTGGCTTACCCATGCCCTGTCCCATATCTCTGCTCCTAGGTACAGCCGAGGTCGGCAGTGTCCTTCTCCTGCTCCCACGTGCGTCCTTGGTTAGCTGAGGTGAGCCCGGTCACCTCAGACATGCGCCGTACCACACGCCGCACTCCCGTGTCAGACGGGATGTAACAACAGCGCTGACCTCCGTCTGACATAAGGTGCCTCCTCTCTATAACCCGGCATGGATATGCCGGATTCCCTTTCCTGAACAACCTTCCCTGCACATAAGAAAACACACAAGATACCGACATACATATGTCGGTCATTATGTCTCGGATCCCTTATCTCGGATCCCACGTGTAATACCCTGAATTTTTGCTAGATTAATTAATTTGATTAAAATGTGATTAGCTTTTGATTGTTGTAATTTCTGCTAATCTCTTGTGCTTAAATTAGATGTTTTAATATTGGTGCATGCAATAGAAAAGTAGGGAGTTGATTAGTTGGTTTGTTTGTGCATGTGCCGAGCTAACTAGTATTAGTGCATGCATTCGATCGTTCAGTAGCCAGGTTGCTTCTTCGTACCTGCATGCATAGACAATCTGAACCATGCATGACGTGAGAGCATATGTCAACCGAGGTCAACGTGGCATTACTCTAGCGGAGGTTAAGACGTGGTGGCCTTGGGTCTTCGGCAGATATTTCTGCATGGCGGAGCGAGTCAGCTCCTTCGTGTCGTCTGAGGAAAGGATAGCAAATAAGAGCTGGGCACGTAGCAGGCGTAGGAGCGAAGGATTGCACAGCTTAGATATTTTAGCCGGTGCTCTCTTTTATAGATAGTTAGCTGCTGCTGCGGCTGCCTCTCAGCTTCTGTACTCTCCTCACTCCCATACAATGTTCATCGATCGACTGATAGAAAGAGAGGGCGACTGAGAGAGTAAACGCGGCAGCATGCGGAAGGAGATGCTGCCAAGTTTTGCAGAGAGGGAGCTAGATAGTAGAAGGCGACGGCGGCAGAACTCTCTGGCCGCCGGTGAGCGGAGCGTCTGCGGGCGGTATTCTTTGGCTACGGGCTGGCGTATGATCCCGTATGTCGTTTCTAGCTGATCCTGGAGCGGTCGGTTAGTCGTTTTTGGAGTTGACCACGTCGATAGTTTTGAGTGCTACGACTTAGCAAACCGAGGCAAGCTGCTCATACCTCTCTCATATATTTTGTAGAGTATGCTTTGATGTGAATATGCATGATACCCAGAGTGGTACGAGCTTTGTGTTGATATACGTGGCTAGTTTGCGGGTGTCGTTACGGTGATGGATCCGTAGGAGCCACCGGTACGGGCCGAGCTTAGCACGTATAGTTGACATGGAAATGAAACAAGAGTTTTATAAAGTAAACTTGGTGCTACGAAGGTGATCGTATTGTACCGGTCGCAGTACAGGTATGGGACTGTCTGAGTTCTCCGTGAGGGGCGGCCCTTGAATGGAAAGTGTCGGTGATGGATCCGTAGGAGCGACCGACATCGAGTAGGTCAAGGTGTCCGGTGTCTGAGCGGGTAAAAGGGCTCTGCTCGTTCTGGAGCCTGTGTGGCTCTGGGCGAGGCTGTTGATGTCGGAGTACCCCTCTTAAGAGTGTAAAAGCGTGGATATTCACCCCTGTGATTCCCGGGTAGGGAAACTCACTTTCATGTGTGGCACCATGCTTTTTAAACCTGACTAAGAACTTAACCACACAATGATTCAGATGTATTTAGAAAACCTAGTGTATTTTACAAAGTATATGAAAGTGTATGAATTGTTTGCTGAGTATAACTCCTGTTGTACTCACCCTTGCTTCCCCTGTTTTTGTATGTTATCAGAGTTCGCAGCGGAAGACTTCGTCGTACTCCGAGGAGTAGGCTGGACCAGTGGGTGGGATGCGACTAGAGAATTTATTCCTGTAATTGTAATAATCCTGTAAAAATGAGTAAATGAGCTGTCTGTGATCCACTGTGCTGGTTTATCCTGCTTCTCTACGCCTTGCGCGTGTATAGACTTTCGGGTCTATAGGCGCGCGGCGGCTGTCATTCTACCGGGCCGGGTCTCGGGGCGTGACAGTTAAAGTGGTATCAGAGCTCAAGGTGTTAGGACACGTGGGGAAAAATGGGTAGATCGTTAGTTGAGTCTGCGACTAACATTGTTGTGTTTGTTGTTTGCGACTAACTTTGCCACATGTTTTGTTGTACTAACGTTCATGCATGTTTTCTTGCTCCAACATTTAGATATTTTTGTTAAATAAATTGTTTGCTTGCATCATAAAATCTTTTGTATTGATTAGCCAAGATCATGCTTGTTTGTTTAGAAAAATAAAGTTTGTTTTGTGTTGAATTTCGGGGACGAAATTCTTATAAGGTGGGGAGGATGTAATACCCTGAATTTTTGCTAGATTAATTAATTTGATTAAAATGTGATTAGCTTTTGATTGTTGTAATTTCTGCTAATCTCTTGTGCTTAAATTAGATGTTTTAATATTGGTGCATGCAATAGAAAAGTAGGGAGTTGATTAGTTGGTTTGTTTGTGCATGTGCCGAGCTAACTAGTATTAGTGCATGCATTCGATCGTTCAGTAGCCAGGTTGCTTCTTCGTACCTGCATGCATAGACAATCTGAACCATGCATGACGTGAGAGCATATGTCAACCGAGGTCAACGTGGCATTACTCTAGCGGAGGTTAAGACGTGGTGGCCTTGGGTCTTCGGCAGATATTTCTGCATGGCGGAGCGAGTCAGCTCCTTCGTGTCGTCTGAGGAAAGGATAGCAAATAAGAGCTGGGCACGTAGCAGGCGTAGGAGCGAAGGATTGCACAGCTTAGATATTTTAGCCGGTGCTCTCTTTTATAGATAGTTAGCTGCTGCTGCGGCTGCCTCTCAGCTTCTGTACTCTCCTCACTCCCATACAATGTTCATCGATCGACTGATAGAAAGAGAGGGCGACTGAGAGAGTAAACGCGGCAGCATGCGGAAGGAGATGCTGCCAAGTTTTGCAGAGAGGGAGCTAGATAGTAGAAGGCGACGGCGGCAGAACTCTCTGGCCGCCGGTGAGCGGAGCGTCTGCGGGCGGTATTCTTTGGCTACGGGCTGGCGTATGATCCCGTATGTCGTTTCTAGCTGATCCTGGAGCGGTCGGTTAGTCGTTTTTGGAGTTGACCACGTCGATAATTTTGAGTGCTACGACTTAGCAAACCGAGGCAAGCTGCTCATACCTCTCTCATATATTTTGTAGAGTATGCTTTGATGTGAATATGCATGATACCCAGAGTGGTACGAGCTTTGTGTTGATATACGTGGCTAGTTTGCGGGTGTCGTTACGGTGATGGATCCGTAGGAGCCACCGGTACGGGCCGAGCTTAGCACGTATAGTTGACATGGAAATGAAACAAGAGTTTTATAAAGTAAACTTGGTGCTACGAAGGTGATCGTATTGTACCGGTCGCAGTACAGGTATGGGACTGTCTGAGTTCTCCGTGAGGGGCGGCCCTTGAATGGAAAGTGTCGGTGATGGATCCGTAGGAGCGACCGACATCGAGTAGGTCAAGGTGTCCGGTGTCTGAGCGGGTAAAAGGGCTCTGCTCGTTCTGGAGCCTGTGTGGCTCTGGGCGAGGCTGTTGATGTCGGAGTACCCCTCTTAAGAGTGTAAAAGCGTGGATATTCACCCCTGTGATTCCCGGGTAGGGAAACTCACTTTCATGTGTGGCACCATGCTTTTTAAACCTGACTAAGAACTTAACCACACAATGATTCAGATGTATTTAGAAAACCTAGTGTATTTTACAAAGTATATGAAAGTGTATGAATTGTTTGCTGAGTATAACTCCTGTTGTACTCACCCTTGCTTCCCCTGTTTTTGTATGTTATCAGAGTTCGCAGCGGAAGACTTCGTCGTACTCCGAGGAGTAGGCTGGACCAGTGGGTGGGATGCGACTAGAGAATTTATTCCTGTAATTGTAATAATCCTGTAAAAATGAGTAAATGAGCTGTCTGTGATCCACTGTGCTGGTTTATCCTGCTTCTCTACGCCTTGCGCGTGTATAGACTTTCGGGTCTATAGGCGCGCGGCGGCTGTCATTCTACCGGGCCGGGTCTCGGGGCGTGACACCACGTCTCGGTCAACATAACTCGACTAGGCATGTCTACCACCGTCTCTCGACCACCATACCTCGGTAACCACATGTCGGTTTTTACCAACACCATAACCCGGTCCCTCCTAGGCCCGGGTATGTCGGTTTTTTGTACTTCGGTCCACTCTCAGACATTGCTTATACCACACCATGACCCTACCCGGGGGTAGCCCCCCGACAAGGGACACACCAAGGTTCAAGCTCCCTCATGAGCTACGTCCCCTTTGATTATCAAGTAAGTAAGCCTAGCTATATGGCTATAAAGAAAGCGCTTTACGGGAGGCAACCCGGTTGTTTTTGTTTGAGATTTTCTTTGAGTCCTCTTGCTGTAACAAGAGAGTAGTTTGTTAGTTTTGTTTCTGGGATTTTTAATAAAGAACCAAGTTTTACCTATTTTGGGTTTGAAAAGTTGCTATTCATTTTCGGAGAGTTTTCTGCCTGCACGAAGTCTGTGCACGGTTTGATTTTTCATTTTTTATCTGTAACTCCGATTGAGCTGTAATTTGAACTGTAGCTTCAACTTTTCATCCTCTGTATACGTGATTTTTTCAGATTTTTCTGACGAGTTTAAGTAGGGTAGAAAAATGCGTTTTGCTGCTGCTGTTTTTCTGGACAGATTCTGTCTTGATATTGTTTGATGCATTCTTTGAGCTTTTTGCTTGAATCTTTTTGATTCAATTGAGTTTATGAGTAGGCATACAACATTATATACTCTCTGGACATTCATATGAATTTTTGCCTAAGGATTTTATGCAGCAAGGAACCTATTTGTTTATCACTACTAATATCACCCCACAGAAAAGAAATGGGAGAAACGGTGTTTTGAAGTTTTTTCACAGGGATTAGAGGAGCTGCACCAAGAGCTATCCAAGGATGGTGAAGACCATAAGCTTGGGGATGTCAAGACAACCCCACTGACCAACACACTCTCGGTTTGCACACGTCTAACTTCTGTTTTTCGATCAAAGCACTTTATCGTATAAACTTGGAGCGTCTGTTTTTTTTGCTTTTGTTATTTCGGTTTGATTTTATTTTCTTAAGACCACCACTATCATTTATATATGAGAGAGCTACTGGAAGTTTGGGTTGAATTATGTTGGATGCTATTAAATATATTGGGATAGGGATGTTTGAGTTGATTTTAAAAGATACATATAGTTGCATAATTCATGTGCTTTGAATGAATGTTAATTTGCAAGTGTGTTGTCAAGAGCTATCTTTTACCATGTTTAGATGTTGAATTTTAACTTTACTTGGTTTAACATGGATTGATTAGTTCTATGGACACTTATGCATGCATTTAGATGGTCAACTTTCTCCCTATTGCTAGCCCAAAAATTACAACAAGTAAAAAGCTTGTTTCCCAACACCTTCAACCAAAGTTTTTCCAGTGAGTCCACCATATCTACCTATTAGCTTTATGCTATTCCAAGTATGTTTATCATGTTATATTGTGTTATCTACATTTCTGAATTTAAATGCTTATGTTATTGATTGTCATGGGAAAAATTGGTTAAAAGCTCTCACGAACTTGATGCACAATTTACTTTTATTGCATTTAATAAGCATGAACCATTGTGATTAAAATTATGAAGTTGTGGGCTTGACAATTGTTTTGGTTGGGAGTTAGCCCATATGTGCTGTCACATGGCAAGCTTTCAACATTGCACTTATTTATATTTAGTTGATGTCATGTACTTTTGTTTATGGATGCCTATCATGGGTGAAATGAATGTGGATACTTAGTAAGTTCAAAGAGTTTGTATAAATGGTTAGAGAAATGCCTGGGCCGCTAATCTAAGCCATGCATCATTCATGGTGGAAATTTACAGCATAACCATAATGTTCATTCAGTGATGCACCTCATAATAAAAAGCTATACCCATAGTAAATAAAAGAGTGCTGAGATTGTTCATTGTCTGTTTGTCTTGTTGTTTTGACATGGGCTTGTTCATGTCAAGGGGCAAGAGGTACCCCAGTGCAGTTCTTGATGATACTATTATTACTTGCAATGACCTTTATTTGAATTTACTTTGTGGACCAAAGTGAGTAACACATGGTGTAGGTACTTGTATTCAAGGGACATGAGACATTCAACCAATACATTGTCAAGCACACCACTCATATTTGCTTTCACTTTAAACATTAATCATTCAAGATGCTATGATAGGGGTAATGAGAGCTCCACACCAATGACTACCACATTGCAAGCATTAACTTAAGTAGAAGTGTTTGGAAGTTAGATGAAACTTATTCATGCTTTACCTCTACTTATTTATCTATCCAAAGTGTCCACCTTTTATATTCAGTTTTCATAAGAAGTACTCTATGACCACCATAGGATGTTTTTACTTTTCATTATGCATACATTTGGTCCATAGTACTTTCTTCTATATTACACTTTGTGAATTTATCATTGAACATCTTTACATTGAGTATTTGATATCACTTCATAATTTATCTTGCATATTGTTATTCCTTTGAAGAATGAATCATTTGACTCTATGTAGCAATAGTAATCACCTTTGATATCCATTGATAGTATTAAAATGCAAAGTCCATGTTAGTTTTATCACCTTCATACTCGGGACGAGCATGGGTTAAGCTTGGGGATGTTGATGCATGTAAAATGCATACATGAACTTTACATTTTATTACATGTTATTCCATGTTATTTGCATCATATAAGGGTTATATTCATGATTTATATTGAGTTTTGGGGATAATTAACAACTTCCCCATTTTTCTGGAATTAACCCTGCGCTGTCAGAAAACCCCTTTTTCTATATTTTGATGTTTCAGGGACCCAAACGACGTCCAAATGACCTGAAACTTTACGGGGATCACTTTTTTGGAAGGAACGAAACGTAGGCGCAAAGGAATCGAAGAAACGGAGACCAGAAGGCAAAAGGGGTGGGCCCACGCGGCCAGATTCCCTGACCGCGTGGGTCCCCCATCCTGGCCCTCGGGCCTCCGCTGCCGTCGATCTTTCTTCCCGAAGCTTCGTCTTGACCTAAAAACGACTATATATAGACCCCCCAGGGCTTTCGCGAAAGGGAGCGCCGCCGAAACACAGAAACCACGAAACAGAGACTGGAGCTGAAGATTGGAGGGGGAAAACTCCGGCGGGGCGCTGCCGGTGTGGTCTCCTTCCCCTCCAACATCTCCACCGACACCATGATGAAGAGGGAGTAGTCCACCCCTGGACTATGGGTTTGTGGAAGTAACTTATGTATCTCTCCTCTCTATGAGCTTCACTAATTAGTACCGTATGAGCTGCTGAACATGATTACGGTCATCTATGTAATTCCTTTGTGGTGGATCTTTATTATGAGTTAATACATGTTTGAGATTGCAATGGTTTTGTTTCAGTTATGAAAGTAGATGCATATTATGTACCCCGTTCTTATTTACTTGTCATGATCAAGCATGTTTATGAGAGCATGTGAGGGGGAACGTGTGCATTAGTTGGAGTAACGGGGGTGGCTAGTGCAGTGAACGTGAGAGAAAGTTCTGCGATCCACTTGGGTTTTCTACCTTACTTTGTTGCCTCACTAGGGATAAACAAAAATACCATGCTACCGGAGAGTGGATGTGACCTTGGCCACTATCTCCATGACTAGATCTAGCATGTTCTTATTTTAACTTCATGTCATTGAACTTATTGCTATGCTCTGATTTATCTTAATTACTAAGGTGTTATGATTTAGTTCGCATCTTGGTGGAGCATAAGAGAGAGAACAACTTATACTTGAGATCTCTATGTTAGGACGTGATGCCCATATTATTAATAACTTGTCAAACCATGTCTTGCCATCTTACATGTTAATTTTAGTGTTCCATTGTCTACCACGTTATCAAGAGAGAGTGCATTTGTGAAACCATGAACCCCGGTCCATTTTTAATCATAAGAAACACCTTTCCAACACTTTTATCACCACTTTTGTTTGCTGCCATTATTAAATCCGAAAATACAAAAACACTTTTACATCTTGCATTCATCATAAAAAACCCAAAAATATCATTTATCATTACTACCATCATCCTTGCATATTTATTTACCATCATTGCATATTTACTATGTTTGCATTGCATATTATTTTATTATCATTCTCACACCTTGTGCTTGACAACCACTTGGTGAGGTTGAGGGCACAAAACAATTTATTTTGTTGCAGGTTCTCAAGAGAAGGATAAGGAGATAACACCTGAAATACTGGTTCCCCGAGAGTTCGATATTAAACCCTCGAGTCACCCCTCGTGGGGAAAACTGTCTTCCACTACTACATACACTCTGCACTTGGAGTCTCAACCTAACCCATTTACTTTTCAGGTAATCACACGAAGGGGCTAGCAACTGTTTTCTGGCGCCGTTGTGGGGTAACAACGTGAAGGGCCATCAGACTGCGAGCAAAACCATTTTCCTGCCCAATTCTACATCTCTACCACATTGTGTCTCCGGCCCGACCGCCCAAGGCCACATGTTCTGCAGACCACGCGAGAGCAAACTGGGTCGTTGCCAGGAAGCTAAACTCGTGAAATCCAGCCCAATAAGCACTCAAATCACAAGGGCGTGGACATTTAGGCCCGTTTAGAAACAAATTTGTTTTGGATTTTTCATTTAATACTGTGATTCTTCCAAAATAATAATACTTTGGTGTTTCGATCCAATACAAAAACGTAAATTTAAACTTTACTGTTTTCAATATATCCACGTCCGATTTTTTAAAACTAGAAACGAGAAACACACGGTTTCGTTGGTACCTCGATATTGCTGAAGCCATTTCTCGTCAATTTTTCTTCCCCTTTATCCAGGTAGCCTAATGCTAGGTGATATTGTATTATCAGACAAAGACATTTTTAGAATGACGGGGCGCCCAAATTTAACATTAGTTAACCCACAAACCAATGAGCCAACAGTCGACCACGTACCAAGTATGTTGAGGCTTTCAGCTTAAGTTATTACAGGCCAACACAAAATACGAGAAGTGACAAAGAAGATACATGGCTAAGATGTAGTTGTCTTTTCGAAGGAGGAGACAATTGTTGCTAGGGGCCCTCTAAATTTTCTGAGGATCAATTCCACGTGCTCATGTCCTTTGGCCCTATTATCGGCCTCTGAAACTGGAAGAAAATACATAGGTCTAAATAAGCAGTCCTAAAAGTGTTTATAAACTAGAATGACACCCCGCGAGTTGCAGCGGGTATCTCTTACGAAATTCAATAAAACACATGAAATGTTGACTAAAGAAATATGCAAAATTTAGTTAATCATGGGAGTCAAGAGACTAATTTTTTTATATATCTAATGTATGTGTGGTTAATAATTTAAATATGTTAGGGCTGTATTTGATTGATACAAATAAGATTATATCAAAGGGTCAAAGAATCGGATGTTGTGGATGGCTTGCATGAAGATGACATGCACATTGCCGCATAATATTTCTATTTTTTGAGTGAATACATATAGAAGAGCCCATAATTTAAGATAAAAACACATTTTCATCATTTAAAATAATTGGCAAAATGTTCAAAGGTGAAACTAATTCTGGTGTTCTACTTGCATCTTATTATTCAAACATCGAAAAAAATGATGTGGACAATTTGATGGGCTAAAAAAGATGATGTGGATGCTTGCATGCAAAGATAGAAAATAATTAATGAATATTAGTGGGATGACATGGACAATTGATTGGCTAATAGAGCAAGTGATGTGGATAGCTTGCATGTGGAGATAGAAAAATATTAATTACACTTAGTAGGGTTTTGCTTTATAAGAAGTATAGATAGATAGATAGATCTGAATTATGTGGTAAGTTCTATTATGAATTTTCCAATAGTTCCTAACTCGGAGTAGAGAAAAACATTCAAAGAAGTTGCATAGATTTTCCGGAAATAAACCCTTGTGGATTGCAAAAAACTCGAGCGAGGGTTCGACTAACCTCCAAGGAACTTGCGCAAACCACTCCACATGAGTAGGGCAAGTTCCCCCAAAAAAAATGCTCACCCTCTGTGGTGGAATATTCTTCTAAAGGGAGAAACCAAAAAAGCGATTATTACTCCAGAAATAAAAACTCTATTCCTACTCGATAATGAAACATTGCAGCCTTATAGGGGAAGAACAACACAAAGTATTTCAAACAACCATAACTTTAGATAAACATCTTCTTCAACATGAGACACGAGAAACACAATCACAAAGTCTGGGCTCCATAGCGACAAATAGGATTCCTGTATGGGCCTTCTACGGCCCATTTATAGGTACAATTTCTTATTTTAGAAATCCTAAAATTTATATTTACATTATAAGTTAGTTTAGTAAATGAAAAATATAATAAATTATTTAATAAGGAAATAAAAAATTCATGTACATGTAAATAAATGTTAGCATATACATAAATAATTGTTCACCCATATGTAAAAAAAGTGTCCACTTGTTATAAAAAGTTTTTATATAAAAAATGTTCATGTGAAATAATTCATACATATCAAATTAATGTTTCCATACATCAGTAATATTACTTTTATTATTAAGACAAAAAAGGAAATAGTGAATAATAAAAATAAAAACAAAAAATAAGAAAGCAAAGTCAAATAGTAATGAGAAAGAAACAAAAACCTACAAAAATAACTAAATAACGAAACATAAGAAAAAACACATTATCGGGACTGGCCTAGAAAGCAATTTTTCCTATGTCGGGCCACCGGTTAATAGAGCCGCATGGCGATGACACATCTCGGTGTCCGTGGTTACTCCTGTGAATCTTTCTGATCTGGAACCTCCCAATTGGCCGGCGGCCCTTGCGCTAAAGTCTACACCTGAATTTAAGAACGTCAACTGTCGGACCCACTAGAATCAGTGCAACAAGTGAATTTGTGTACGGCAAGGAACGACCAGACTCTTTGCTGCTGGAAGAGATCACGGTCGTTCTTTTGAATTAGTAGGTGTTAGGGCAACCTAAAACAGACCACTCTTACTCATTTATACTAAGCATTTTCACCATTTTCCTTACAACGCATTCTCTCGACGTATGATTTTATCATATTAGTTATTTATCATAGCTAGAAAATGAACACGTGACAGTACAACTATATATGAAGATGCTATCGTTCTTAATAGGTAATTTAACTTCACATTTAATATTTCACTTTTACTAAACTTAAAGCGTATAAAATAAAAATTTCATGTCTTCACAAAGCCATGCAGTTAGGTGAAATAAAAATATATGTAAGTGTCCATGTGTATTTTATGTTTCTTAGATATCATGATCCCCACTTTTAAACCTAGCCGATGTTTCTCGAATACAGGATTGTCTACTTTAGGTGTAACTAAAGAGAAGATATATCAATCAATGTGTAAACATAAACTTTTAAGAGTGTATAAAATATCTATGAGTTTAAAAAAAAAATATTACATTGCTCATTTACTAGTATGCTCATGGCCAAGTATGTCTTTCACCTTCTCGGTTTAAACAATTGGCTGGCGTTACATACTTCATTTGCACTTAGTACCGAAATAGTATCAATCAACTCAAGTCTCCTAAAATTCATTTAGTTCTTTTTTGTGTTTGATCCATAATTTATTAGACAGATTACCTTATAGTTGGTAATCTAATAATCACTTGCCATAGATATGCAGAGAAATTATCCATTTAGTTATTTCTTGGTTTGTTGTATACATGCAATCTATATGATAGAAGCACCTTAGTTTTTTGTTAATCGTCTACAAAGGGCAGCATGCGCCGTGCACACTCATGATTTTACCTCAAATCGGCTAAGTTCTAAATTATTTACTAATCACTGAGTCGTGTACGATGCACTGATAACTCGGGCAGGAGATAAGATTCAACAATAAATTGGTGCTTATCTGCTCCAAACAACTTTATTTAGTACATATTCTAAGAAAAAATTAAGCCAAGATATTAGCAAGTTGAACAAATTAGGGATATTAAAACTGAGCCAAATAGGAGGTCCCCACGTCTCCCTCATGATCTGGTTGTTTCTGGCCATCCGATCTCCTTCTCTGTACGTTTTCGGTCGTTGGATTTTCAGGTAATCCCGTACTAGGCCATATATCCCTGGATGCTATTCTGCGCATCAAATTGGCCTTCCCCGCCATTCCCTTTGCCTCCTCGCCTCCCGGTGCTCCCCCGTCATCGCCCCTCCTCGTCGCTCTCTAGGGAAGCGCCATCTCAACCCTCAATAAGAACTCTCGACCTCACGCAGCCAGCCACCGCAACAATGGCGTCCTTCTTCAATGTACGGATCACACGGAACCCTAACCAAGACGACATCGGCATCGGCGCCGTAGGAGGAGGTTCCCTGGGAGTTTGCGACCGTATTGGCGGCGACCTAGGCTTCTCGTGAATCCCCTTCGCATGGCCTACGGTAAGGAGTTCTCGGGGTGATTGGCCATGGAGTAGTGTGATGGCGACGACGGACGGTCGGGGGGCGGTCGGGGTACCTGAGCGACAAGGAGATCGAGCGCCGGTCGCAGTCGAGTCAGGTCGGTGTGGGCGCCGCCTAGGAGGCCCAGCTCCGGGCCACTCTGCTGGGCGAATAGCTCATATGCGACGTTTTTTCATGCCAACTGATGCACAACGACGACGTTGGTTGAAATAGCTCGCGTGCGACACCACCTCGCTGCTGAAATAGCTCGCGTGCGACAGTCGGGCTTAACCGCAAGGGACAGGTTAGGGGTTGGAATTATGTGAGCCTGGTGGGACCCCCACTTATCCACATCAGCAAAGGACCCACAGGAGCACCTTCGACCGTGGGACCCACCTCTTTGTCCATGTCAGCAAATGTTAACAGGCCATATATGGGCCATTTTCATTCATATTTAGGGGGGTGGGCCACAAACGGCCATTTTACATAGTACTTCTAATAATAACAAAATATAAAAACTAATGCGGCGTCGGTGGTGCGGCGGCGGCGGCGGTGTCGTCAATCTACGGATCGACGCCGAGGTCCTCCTGCTCTACGATGCGGAGGACGGCCACGGCGACCTCCCGCGCGTCCACCGCCACACGAAAGCGCTGCTCGGCGCCCTCCTCGCCGGCCTTGAACGCCTCCTCCGCAGCGGCCAGCTCGGCGTCGGCGTCGTCCACCCTCTTCCATGCTGGCAACATGATGTCTTGGAGGACGCGGAAGCTGTAGGTGCCGGTGCGGCCGCCGCGCGTGACGCGGCACCCGCCCGGCGGAATAGGCGGCAAATCGTCCGGAAGGACGAACTCATCGTTGTCCTCCTCCGCCGGCGAATCGTCCATCTCAGGCTCCGGCTTCGGCTCCGGCGCCGGCCGCTTCTTTCGCTCCTTCCGCTCCTCGTCAGAGCGGTTACCGCCACCGGAATGGCCCGCGTTTGAACTCCCCCTCCTAAACATTGTGGCGCGGTGCTGGATCTGCAGCTGGAGGTGGATTGGTCGCCGGTGGCGAGCAAGTGGGAGCGGGAGGCGACACCTTTGGGTGGGCAAGAAGGGGAACGGGAGGCGGTCGGCGTGGCGTTGGGCCGTGGTATTGGGCCGTGGCGAGACGTTTGGACCTTGGTATTGGGCCGTGGCGAGGCGTGTCATCGGCTGGTACAAAACAGATCCATCTCGCCCCCGTGCTAGAGCCATCCCCCGCGAGCGAGCTTTCCGACCGTTGCCCGCATCCTCTCGTCGCCCTTCTTCTCTGGCAACAGCGCGCATCAACGCCGGTGGTAGAGGTATGTCTTCGAGCTCTGCTTCCGCCTCCCAGCGTAACTGGCCACGCTACGGTCCAGTTCCGCTATTTAGTTGCCCTGAGTGCCCACGGACGGCGCCTCTGAAGCGGCGGGTCACCACCAGCGACAAGAACAGCAACGCCGGGCGCGAGTATGTCAAATGCGAGAGCAAACCAGAGCCGGGGAAGGTGAGATCTGGGTTTCCCCTCACCCAATTTTCCCAATTTCGTTTTATTTTCCTCAATTTTGGGTTTCATCCGATCTGGGTTAACTGCATCCTATTTTTCAGGATCTGGTTCCATGCGATCATTTCGAGTGGCTTGATCTGTATATCAAGAGGATTGAAAAGGCGGGCACAACCCTGGCCCCCAATTTGATGTCGGCGGTGGAGCAACTGGGATCTGCTACGGTGCAGAATGCAGATCTCGCGGAAGTGAAGGCCGAGCTGAATAAAATGAGCAAACAGCTAAAGAAACTCGTCGATCTGAAGAAGCAGGACAATCAGATGGCTGCAATTTTCTATTTGTGTGCAATTGCTCTTGGAGTTGTCTATGTGCTGCTCATTTTTCTTTTACCTGTTATTCATCCATCGTTAGCTATTTGAGGGTTTAGTTGGTCAGTTAGCTCGGTATGTGACGGCAGAGGACGCGATCTGTGCGCCATGCCAAGTTCATGTAACTGAATCGAAGAAGTAATTTGGAAAGTTCGTCTGTTCTTCACGCAATTTTTGTTCTTCAGTTAGCGGGTGCCCTCAGTTAACAGAGTGTAGACCAAAGTTCAGTTTCGAGAAAAAAAAAACAGAGTGTTGGGCCGTGAGAAAGTAATTAGGCTCAAATAGAAAAGCAGCCCACCCGTGTAGGGGAGCCCATAGAAACAAACAAATGGGCCCGTTTATTACGTTGCTTCGGCAAAATGTTCTTATTAGAATGCAAATAATATTACTTGTCTTTATTAGTTGTTCTTATTATGTACTTCTTCGAATGCAAAGAATATTTTTTGTCTTTATTATGTACGTCTTAGAATGCAAAGAAAGTACAATATTACTTGAACGAAACATAGATATATTAGCACGAACAATACATAAAAACATATAGTAGCACCCTTACAACTAATGAAAACACACTCTTACAACTCATTACTAATAAGTAGAAACTGGATGGAGACACGACACGACAGGACAAGGGAAAGTAAATGACACGAAGTAAATAAAACTTAAACGGGGCTGCAGCATCTTCTTGCTCGGGCGCCCCTTCTTGCTCACTCCTCGTCGTTGATGTTGTAGGGGAGCCTGTGCACATGGCGGGGGGTGGGGAAGGCCGCGTCGTAGTTGGTGTAGAAGTTGTAGATGGTGAATGCGATGAACTCGCAGTCGCACCACCAGACGGTCCCGAGGAGGAAGCGGGCGTCCAAAGGGTTGGCGAAGGTGGCCGTGAGCATCACGACGTTGCCGAGATTGTCACGGGTTTCGTCGAGGCTAAACATGGGCCGCATGCCCGCTGGGCGGTTGAGGTGGCGATAGCCGGAGGCGAGGAACTCGCGGGCGAGCTCAAACGGGGTCCTCCACCTCGAGATCACCCACACACGGAGTCTGTTCTCCACGAACACGCCGGGGGGGTAGAGTTCCTCCGGGTAGGTGCGCGGCGGCCAGTACGTGACTACGGTGAACTCCATCTGGCTTCTGTGGCTTTGTGCTTCGAGAGAGGAGAGGAAGACAAGAGGAGATGGATGTGGCTGTGGCTTGTGTGGAGAGGGGAGAGGAAGAGAGATGTATAAATAGAGAGAAGAGGTTTGGCATGTGTATCGGCGTGCGATTACTCTCCCGTGTAATTGCTGCGGTGCGACGGTTCAAAGTCTGAAAAGAGCTCGGTTTTTTAGTCTGAATCAAAGTCTGACGCGTTTAATTGCTGCGGTGCGACGGCTCGGTGGCAGCGAGGCGTGCGTCTGAAACGGCGGCTGAAATTGCTTTGGTGCGACGTGGAAGGAGACATGCATGCAATCTGAATCGCTGACTAGGTCACGGGCGGAGAGGCTAGACGGGCGCGTAGCACAACGCACACGGTGGGAACCACGAGCCAGTGACTCAAATCCATTCCCCAACTGCCCACCCCCGAACCCTGTGCGTGTTGGAAAAAAGAAAACATTAGAAAACAGGCCAGCCAATCAGAGTACAGAACCCGAGTCTCGCGGATCGCCATGGCTCAGCCGATCGCAACCGTCCGTGCTAGATTCCTTCTAGAAGGCGTCGATCCAACGGCCAACGGCCAAAACGCGGGAGTCTGCGGGTTTGCTTGATCGGACGGCCAACGTAGGGCTTATCCAACGGCCAAAAATACGAGCTAGGGTTAGCGGGGTTATGCGGGGTTTCGCCTCGGTCAACGGGGTTTCGTGAGGATTGACCAAACTATGGTTGAGCATAACTAATTCAAAAAAAAATCAAAAAAATAAGAAACCTGCGCACATGGTTTTGTAATGTTGTATAGTAACTAGAAAAAAATATAAATATGGTTTATATGCATTTTCACGAAAAATCCTAAAATCAAGTGAGAGACCTCGAACACTTTCAAATGAGCATAATTAATTAAAAAAAATTAAAAAATGAAGAAACCTGCGCACATAGTCTTCTTATGTCATATAGTAACGAAAATGCCTTCACTCAAATGTGAAATGTTGTACAGAGTAGTATGGATTTCAAAGGAGAGAGTAGGTGGATTGAAAATGTTTTTGAAAATGAAAATTGTGAAAACCCCACCAAAGCTTCATTTTTGAGTGACTAAGATAGATCTGAGCTTATTTTTTCATTTTCATGTTTTGAACTTTATTTATTTATGATTTGCAATTAAACCATTATTATGCAAAAGAAAATAATTAATATGAAGATTAATTCAATAAAATAGTGAGACTTCGGAATGACACTTTATAGGTAGAATAGATGTCTAGGAAATTTATTTGGCTCATTTAGACAAGGTGGAAAAAAAACTTGCTTAGAAATGGGGCCGTTTACCCTACCTTTGGGGCTCATTTGAAACACATTTTTCAGGAGTTAGCAAAAGGCCTCGGATTGATGACCATTTAGATCAAACAAAGTGCATAATAGTTTGAAATCATTGCAACATCCAAGCTTAGCATAACACAAGTGGCATAAAAGTTTGAATTTTGGTTCAAATTTGAATTGAAATGACCAAGTGGCAAATTATTACAACAACACCATTCATAGTTATTACAACAAATCAAGTTTATTACAACAAATACAACAAATCAAGTTTAGTATAACAAATCAAGTTTAGTACAACATCATTCTATTTATTTTGCCTCTTCTTACCACGGGCACCACTCGGTTTCTTCTCCTTCTCAACTTGTACAGCAAGCAACTTGTTGATACTTTTCTTTTCTTACCAAAACCACTAGGCCTACCCACAGCACGGCCAAGAGGTTCATTTTGGACAACATCAGCAACATCTGGTTCAGTTTGCACCACAGCAAGGTCCAGGACAGGTTCAGCTTGCACAGCCAGGTCCAGGACAGGTTCAGCTTGCACAGCCAGGTCCAGGACAGGTTCAGGTTGCACAGCAAGGTCCAGGACAGGTTCAGTTTGCTCCCGTGCATCCAGAACAGGTTCAGTTTGCTCCTGTGCATCCAGAACAGGTTCAGTTTGTGAACTGAAACTTCTCTTCTTTCTACTGCCACTGAGTCTTGCTTTTTTCTGTGGCCAGCATTGTTCAACAACAAGAGGTGGGCCTTTTTCTGCACGCTTCCTTCTGAAAAATAAATTATATCGCTTGGTTAGACTGAAAAAAGCAGCAAAATAAAAACAACACACAAACAACAAAATTAACATACTTTGGCCTTTCCGGAGTGTAACGGCATTGTGTGGAACCAACTCTATGCCCAAGTTCCTCACACAACTTGCATCTGTTTTTGTTACCTTTTTTAGGCCTTTTTGGCTTTTCATCTTGATCTTTTTTCTTTTTCTTACTACTCCCACCTTTCTCAAACCAAGCTTTGAATCTGCTCTGTTTGGGCCTCCCAGCCTTCCTTTTAGTGAGGGGTGGACACATAGAAAATTCAAATTCCACCTCAGGCCACTGCGATTGGTCTGTCAGTGCTGGAATTGGAGTTGCATATGCAGCCTTGAATCTTTGTACCGAGTAATAATCATGCAAATATGGGTGCATATTTAACTTGGGTTTAGATGCCAAAAAAATTATGGCATGCTCACATGGTTTCCCAGTGTGTTGCCACTCTAGGCAGGTGCATTCATGCAAATCAGTGTCAACAACATGCCTCTTGCCAGTCTTTGTATCTCTAACTTCAGCACCCCACAATGAAGATTTCTCAACAGATAGATGTGAAAGCTTTCTGCTCCTGTTGACCACTTGTTGTACCACTGCCGGAAGCTTATCCCCTTCCAAAATCGATCCAATTTTTCTTCTCAATTCCCACATGCGCATGATCATGATCCTGATTTGGTCCACCATGTCATGCACAGGCAAGTCTTTCAACTCCTTCACCCTGTTGTTGAAACTTTCTGCCAAGTTGTTGTTGATATGATCGCACTTGATTGCAGTATTAAAACCTGACCTATACCATAACAGAGAATGATAGGTGTTCAACCATGAAGCAAAATCATTCTCACTACATGCTGCCATTATCTTACCAAGGTGATAGGAATGTGTCTGTGATGTGTAGGCTCTTGCTGCCGGCCACATGCGCCCAAATTCTTCTCCTCTGAATTTTTTTATCAGATTCATCCACATATGGCCAAAGCACTCCCTCTGCTCAGCATGAGGGAAAGCAAACTTCACTGCATTTTCTAGCCCTTTACATGCATCTGTGTGGATGGCCAAAGGTGATACTGACCCTAGGGCTCTTTTCAACTGCATCATGAACCATGTCCATGATGCCTCTGTCTCTGACTGAAACATTCCAATGGCAACAGGAAACATCCAGTTGTGTCCATCAAGAGCATTGCATGCTGCCAACTGACCATTCCATTTTCCAGTCAAAAAAGATGAGTCGATGCTCAAATATGGACGACACCCTGCTTTAAATCCATCTACGCAAGGCTTTAAACACATAATTTTTTGCTGAAATAAACCTTGCCATCCTCTTTTACCTCAGTATCTATCTCCACCACACTGCCAGGTGACCTCTTCTCCACCTCTGCTTTAAAACTATACAACATCCTAAATGTATTTGCCCAATCACCATATAATTCTTTCATTGCCCTTTGTTTTGCCTTCCACACTGTTGTATATTTCAGCACAATGGGATACATCTTTTCCAGGTCAACTTGAAGTCTCTTTGCTGTAGTGTTTGGTGTCTTGGCTAAAATAGGAGTAATCTTTTGTGTAATCCAAAGCTGTGATGTCATCCTTGAAACTTGCTGTGAACTGCTCATACATGTATGCTCATGTGGAATTTGATTTACCCTGATTGTATGGCCATCAGGTTGTCGTCTAGCAGATATGTACCACTTGCAAGGTTTGGCACCTCCATCAAAACCTTGGCACCTAGCATAAAATTTCTTTCGATCAGTCCACAGAGTCTTGGACTCAAACTCATGTCTCACTGCATAGGTCTTGAAACACATCCTAAACTCTTCCATGTTTGGCCACATCTTCCCCACCGCAATGACAGGGTTCTCTCTGTCATACACATGCACCAGCTCATCAGCATGTGCATCATCTACATCATCTGCAGCATCTAACATCAACTCTCCATCCACTTCTTCATTGCCTGAATTTGTGTTACCATCAGTACGCAAAGTACAGTCATCCTTCTCCTTATCTCTGTCATCAACTGGAATTCCAAACATTTCGGCCATCTTAGTGTCAGCTATTGGTTCAATGACCAAATCTGTGCGTTCAGCTAATTCTACTTCATTCCAATCAACAACAACCTTCCTAGCATCATGGCATCCCTGTTCTGGGGTACCCCCTGTTCTGCATCTCCAGCAGCCCTCGTGTCCTCACATACCACTGTCAGTTCAGGGAGCATTGGCAACAACAGCTGCTTCTCTGCAGCCCACTCAGCATCTGCCATCTGTGAAGCCATCTTTGATGGCACATAACCAACCCTGGAATCTTGGTTCAAATCAATGAGCTCTGCCCAAAAGGTTGCTTTTTTCCTTGTCCAACCTTCTTGTCGATCAATTTCATCAACCATATCTTCTCCATCCTCAATTCGGACATAAGCGTTCATGCAATCATCATACCGTAGCAGTGATACCTCTTGTTCTGGACCCCAAATAACGCTCTCCCCAATTCTCTCCACCAAATTCTTCACTGCCTTCTCCTCCATGCTCTCAAGTTCTTGGGGATCAATATCTGTACATTTGACCTCCCAAATAATCCTCGTGTCTCTCTCAATGTTTCGAACGCTACCATCACCTAGCTTGGCCTTACAAGGAAAGAATTCAACTGTAAATTCGAAACTAGGTGCAGAATCTCCCCTGTCAATGGCGGGCGGGAAGCGGCAGTCAGCTAGGGGTGCAGGGGACGAAAACCAAATCGAGTTCAAATAAGCTAGAAGAGGGTGCGCATTACCGATTTGAACTCTCTCCGGGCTCCATCTCATTCAATCCACGCGCACCTCTCCACGCTTCTCTGATTTCAAATCGGCCGGGAAACAGGGGGGAAACAGATATAGGCCACAGACGCATCCAAAATTGAGGGGAACGAGACTAGGGCTGCGAAATTACTCACCAGAGAAAGCTGCGCCGCCGCCGAGAAGGCGCTCCACAGCTGGCGAGAAGAAATCGTTGCCGCCGCCGGACAAGGGGGCGCCGCCGTCGAGCAAGGGGGATCGAGCGGGAAGGGGGTTGGTCCGTGTGGTGTCGTGGCAACTGAGTGGATCCCACCAGTCGGACCACATAACCAGCCAAGTCCTAACCTAATGTCAGCCTCCGTTAAGAGCAGACAGCCGTTTTATCAGTTAGTCCTGTCTGAGCTATTCCCACGCTAAAAGACATCGCACCAGGGCTATTTCAGCCAACGTCGTCGCATGCTGGAGAATTGCCCAAACGACGTCGCATAGGAGCTATTCGCCCCACTCTGCTACTTCCTCCGCGACGTCGGCCTCACGCTCAAGATGGAAGCCACCATTCTCTTCTCACCTGCCGTCCACCCGATCTCACAATTACCCTTGAAGTAGCCCGATGTGTTCTCCAAATCATGCAGCTGTACGCGTACAAATGGCTGGGAATCGTGGGCACAGATTGCATTTGGTTCGTTTTGGGCGCTTCTGACAAAAACGAGATTGTTTCTTCTCTTGTTGCAGGCCCAGATCACAATCGGCAATCAAGCTCTGCCACTGCTTCTACCTCCACGGGTCCCATGCCAAGAACGAGTAGCAGGTATACATATCCCCCATGTTCATGGGACCAAACAAGGGAGATTGTTTAAGCACCACGACTTTTAAGGGCTTGTTTGATTCATAGGATTGGCAAAGGATTTGTATAGGATTGGAATTCTATAGGATTTTTTTTCCTTTGAAACCGTTTGATTCATATGATCATTTTCCATAGGAAAAATTCCTATAGGAATCTTGTAGTACAAACTTCATAGGAAAATAACATGAGGTCCAACCTCATGGAAAAATTCCTTCACCACAATCAAACAAACTTCTCTTTCCATAGGATTCAATTAGACATGCCATCCTAATCCAATGAAATTCCTATTCCTACACTTTCCTATTCCTACGAATCAAACAAGCCCTAAAACCCTTATTACTTAACTAAACCCTTTGGTGCACCCGATGTGTTGTATTCATGCCGAAAATCGAGAACCTGTTCACATGTCTTTTGGGCTTTTTAAGCTGTATAATCTCTTTGAGGGTAAAGTGTCTACACTTAACATTTTTTTGTTAGTCTGGATAACGGCTTACTCGTGTAGCACCGGGGTGTAGCTAACGGTTTTCCTTGTCTGTACTAACAGTTTCTCTCACCTGTGTAATCTCTTGAAAATGTTGTTGTTTTCTGTTTAGCATGTCGTACCCTAACGTCACCTTGTCAGATGCTAGCATGACTTGACTTGCAATATTTTGGGATAGTGCAGGATTGTGTAACGTATCTATGCGTTTTGACCGCACCTAACTTGTGTGACGAAATTACATGATAGTGTTTGGATGGGTAGAGTTGAAATATTTCACACTTCGTCCTTCGAGTAAGAGGTCTGCAAGTGAGGTATAGCTTTATGCAAATTTACCCGGAGCACCTAGAACTGCACAGATGAGAGTGTGGTTCTTGTTCTATTGGAGCACTGTGTCGGACTTGAAGTGGCATTTTCTAATAAAACCAAGACAGTAAATATTAAAAACCTGTTTTACTGCTATTTATTTTCCTCCCCGTAATTTGCATCAGATTTTAGGTTCTATTCTTTGCTGCTGTGGGTACTTCTTCCCCAAAAAGGAATTTGTGTAACACAACTCAGTGACCTGTAAATGATGCATCAACACATCTTCATACCATTTCTAATTATTCACTTACCAGCTAAGGTATGTTTCTTGCCCTTTGTTTCTTTCAGACTGTTTTAATTGTTTGCATTTTTCTTGCTTCGGAGATTGAAGAGCGTGTTGTTATTGTGGCACATGAAACAACCTATAAGAAAAACACTTGCAAAATCTTTCAGAAGGTGCCGGCAACCTCTTGCCGTCTGCTACTGGGGGTTGCAGTTGTCCTGTTCCTTGTGATGTTTCTGGTCTAATATTGTTTAACTTCCCTAAATAAAATATAGGAGCTTGAAGGCCCTAATTTCTGCAGGGAAGGGCGCTATTGCTTTCAACCATTAGATATGGTTTCAATATACAGTGTTCTTAAGAGCCACTAAAGGTCGCTCTTAAGAATTTGTGGATATCGCAGAAGGAAGTGAAACAAGGTGCTCATAAATGATACGTAAGTTATTTATGCTATGCTTTCATATGTTTCTTCTGATTTGGCAACCTTTTTTTATCTCCTGACCTGGTTATCCACCTATGCAGACTTCAGACTACGCTGGTAGTACATTTTAAACCACACTACATTGCTGCTGGATCTCTCATCCAAGCTGCTAGGTTTTACAAAGTAAGGCTTCCTTTTGAAATAGGAAAAGCATGGTGACATCTATTCGATGTTGCTCCAAAGCAGTTGGAAGGTACAGTGTAAATATGACAAGCTTCTGAAGTTAGTTCTTTTTTGCATCCATTGACATAGTCGTTTACTTTTCAATACCATCAATTTTCTCTCACAGTTGACGCTTAATTATATTTGCAGCTGTTATTCAGCAAATGAAAGGGATTTTTTTGAGGTCTGCAATCCAGCCCACTCCAGCACAGATTCCGGTGGAGAAACAACAGATAATAAGCACGACATCTGCTATCCGGCCTATTACAGCTCAGACCCCGGAAGACAAAACTTGTGCTACCCGGCCTATTCTCAAGATTTTAATTGAAGCAACGAGCCTCCCTGTTTGTCTAAAAAACATTAGCAACGAAGAAAAAGCTTCAGTTGTTAGTTCATCCTAGGAAGTCGATATAGGGAAGAATGCTCTAGCATTGACACTGTTTACTTTTTCAAGTGATAATTTCCTCACCCTTGATTCCGCTGAATTGAACATTTGTTGCAATGCTAGAACTGTGAGATTAATCTCTATATGCTTTTGTAGTATAAAGACCCCTATTCTGTACAAAATTGTAGTCACTACGTTGTAACTGAGTCTTCTGTTGTATTTGTCATTCTTATCTGTTATGTCTTGGAATACATGGTTTTGTACTTTTGTGCAATGGCCAGTGTTAATTAAGGTACTACCATTTCAGTGCAACGATATCTGTGATTCTATACTTCAAAATTTAGACACATATCCCTATATCGAGGCAGTATAGTTATACTGTTCAAATTTGGACTGTCCAAACTCTTATATATTCCTATTGTGGGCCATTTATCAATTACTAATTACTATATCACCCAATTGGTACAAATTTAAATTTCATTGGTTTTGTCTCGCTTGTCATGCTATTACTCAAAATACACTTCAAAATTTTAACTTACTTTAAATATCAAACTTCTAGGTTAATTTTAAATATATTTTGTAAATTCTTAACATTCTAATTTCATAATGGACGGGCGCGGCAACGCGCGCCTAAATGATCTAGTTGTAGATTGAGGATGAGCTCGCGATTTGGGTGTTGGCCAAAAGCGGCCTCTCCTGATGCGAGCATAGTCTTGCGCGTGCAGCACCCTTTGCCGCCTTGTCCTGACTTTCTAGGGTTTCTTTTAGGCAGAGGCCTAGTGTTAGGGGTCACAGTGGTACACCCTGCTGGACAGAGTTCAAATCAATATTTGACATCTCACCCTGATGGGCTTCTTTTCCTCCCGTAATTTTTATGTCGTAACGATATGTGTACCCCGACCCTCTTCTATGAAGAAATACTCGGCTCTCTCTCTCGTGCGTATCTCAAATCTGAATTCAATGTGCACAATCAAAAGCACTACTCCCTCCGTCCAGGATTATAAGTCCCATAACGAAACACACCGTGACCAAGGCCTAATTCTATTGGCCTGCTCGATCGAGGCTTCTCCTTCCGTTTCCACCAATAGTTTTGATTTCATATTAAATAACACAGTTAAGTTAGCCATGCAAACCAATAAACGGGAGAGATTTTAGGAAATAAATAAATGAGAGAGAGAGAGGAGGCTGCGGCTGGGAGAGATTTTAGGAGTAATTAGGCACGGTTTGTTAGGGGAATTAATGCTTACGGCCTTATTTGGAGAGAGTTTTGGGACAAATAGATTTTTGTTAGGGGACCTATAATCCTGAATGGAGGGAGTAGAAGTATTTTTTTTAATTTCAGGCATGGGTCATACTATAGATGCCAGCGATTCCTTTGGTCATGTGGTTCACTGAACTCTGTTACCACTTCGTTCTTGAAACTGAACCTGAGCGTTGATCCCTGTCAGTCTGTTCAAAATGCTACTCCCTCCGATCCTCCATTTGAACTGTCGCTGGAAAACAACTGAGCTAGTACAACTCGGTAGTATAGGTGGCAACAATTTTTTCGGATCAGAAGCAGTACTACTTAAATACATGCGTGATGCGTTGGCCCAACCTTGTAACAAATGCTACTTAGGGACATGCTTGCCAGCCTGCATCGGTAGGGAAGGTTATAACTTCCGAAGTCGGGTTCCCGGTAAACATTCATTTGAACTCGCTGCAATTTCGCGAGAATAAGCCCCAATCGCTCCTACTATCCAATGCTAACAATGGGTACTTCTGGAACGACACTCTGTTCTTAATCGCAAAAAAAGACACTTTGTTCGGAATTCACGCATACAAAGACAGATTCTGTGAAGAAAACGAGAAAAAGAACAATACCAGAAAATGTACCTGAAACATGAAGAGAAATAATCGCGAAGGAGTAAATGTTTTCATGCCTGAGCAACACTTGCTACAACGCAAATCAATAGCTGTCAGCATTCAAATCATATCGGTTAGCAGTATGGCATGACCGTTCGCGTGACTCCATGACCAGCCATCTGCATGTCGTTTGCTCGTTTCGGTGGATATACTGTAGTAGAAAGTAACTAAGCGACAAGGGTAGCGGTGTCCGCCTTATATGTCTTATCCATGAACTATCAAAGCCCCAATAATGCTTATCATCACCATGCCCAGTTGATGCAACACAACAACACATCTTAGGCCTCCCGTCTCAGCAAAACCAATCTCCTTCTTGATTGAACCAACCGCGCCCACACACGCCCCTGTCAACAGAAAACTTTCTCAAAAGAAAATCAAGTTTGTTCAGAAGTCAAGTTCACATCGACTAAGTGTCTGAATCTTACAGAAAGAACAAGGAGTAAACATAAGGAAGGAGACAATTAGTCAAGAAGGATCTTCATTAGCATTTTCTGAGTTCTCAATTCATACGAACATGAGGCATCCCTTTGGTCATTAAGCAAGGATTATCATACTCCAACAAGGACCAACGACACAATCGACAGCACTTCAGCAGGCTTACAAAAACTAAACCTTAGCCTGAGATTCTGCCCCTCAATAGCACAGCACACCACAACAACAAAAATAAAATCTGTACAGAATTGGCCGAATTTCTCCAACAACTATCTTCCAGAGGGGATCAGCGAATTATCAGATCCCTGAGTGAAGAACTGCGTCGCGGACGAAGGCAATGGAAGCCACGGGCCACCAATTGCAGCAGCCTCCATCTTGATGGCCTCCGCTATCGGCACGAGCGTCAGCTTCTCGCTGTAGGTGAACTGCAGGTCCCTGTTCGCGGCCAGAGCCAAGAGCTCCGACTCCTCCAGCCCCCGTGCCGGGCCGAGGCTGCACCTGTCCGGTGAGTGCTTCGCGAGGGCCTCCATGAACTTCTTGATCTGTAATTGCAGTTGCAGCGAGCATGTCAGCATTCACCCTAACTGTTTCTGAAGAACATATGCACATAAGTTTTGAAATTGTAGAGATTCTCACAGTTGCATTGGTGCAGCTGAAGCTGCTGACACGGCCCTGAGCTCCCCTGTAGAACCTGAAGAAAGGGAGGACATGGACATGGAGGCTGTAGCACATGGACTTGTGCTGCTCGTAGTTGACTTGCAGGAACAGCACATCCGGGTTCCGCTCGGCGAACTGGGCAATCTGCACATCAGAATCACCAGATTCTTTTGAGCAAACAGGAAATAGGCGACTACTCCGTACGTACTACTCCCTAGACATGTTACATGTAAGTACCTACTACTCGCTAGACATGTTACATGTATACGTGCATCCATATTTGGATAAATAGAAGTCATTTAATTTGGAACGGAGGTAGTAGTGTATTGCAGTGTTTGGAACTAGATTATCAGAAACAACCAAGGGCTTGGCCGCGAATTTCTACCTTGGGGTGGAGAGCGCGGCAGCCACCGCAGCCGGGGGAGAAGAAGTCGACGACGACGAGCCTGTCGCCGGCGTTGCGCAGCGAGTCGGCGAGGTCCTGCGCGGACTCGACCTCCCTCATGTTTGGCTGCGTGCCCTTCTCCCACCACCTCATGGCCTTGCCAATCGTCAGGTTGCCGTTCATCTGCAAGAACCAACAACCAGCTCAAATTTACTTTGCGTCGAGCAGAAATCTGCATTGCATTTTCCAGCAGCTAAAATCACAGCCTAGACGACGGTAGGAGATTAAAAATTTCTTTGTTTGGGGAATATATTCGAAATGATGAACCGACCTGGCCAGCAGCCGCCGCCACATGTAGACTCCGAGGCTGGGGCCCGTCCGTAAGCGCCACCCTCCCGGCGGCGAAGGAGCCCTTGGCGCGGTACCCACCGCACATCGGTAGAGACTCCGCGAGCGCCGCCGGTGCGCCCAAGTCCCCGTACGGCACCACCACGCTGCCGTTGCCGCACAGAGCGTTAGCCATGGCTGCCGAGATCGTTCTCACGGGAACCCAAAGGAACAGCAGACGAGGGAGCACGAGCGCCGCGCAGAGAGAGAGGGCGGCAGGGGAGAAGAGGAGAGCACAGGGCAATGGCGGATGGGGAGATGCGGCGAAGAGGAAAAAGGTCCAACCTTTTAACCAAGACAAAAAGCGAGAAGGCCCACGCTTTTTTACCTAGCCCTCTTACCGTGTTCACCGGAACGGTTTTAACATGGGGTAATTCTCATTGACCGTTAGATCATCAAACGAACGGACGGATATAGGCCACGAGGTGGAACGGTTGTTGCTGACCGTTTGTGCCGGTGTAAAAGATGCGGTGGAGTGGATATGTTTTGGATAAAAGAATAAAGCTGGGCCTCACGAGCGGTGGGTATTGGAGGTTAAAGCGCCACGTGTGGTTGGTCAAGGTCAGGGCTCCACTCGCGGCGCCCAAATGGGCGCCCAAAGACCGTCCGGACAGGCTCTTTGGGCGCCGTCCGGACTACCTTGCCCATTTGGGCGCCCTCGCTCCCCACTCGCGGCGCCCAAATATTATTCAAATATGAAATTTTGATATGAAAATATATATATTTTATTAAAATTTCATTCAAACTAACATAATTCATTCAAATTTAAATCTAGACCTAGACTAGATCTAATAAGTAGGGTGGCACGCCGGGCACCGTCAGTTGGGGCAGGCGCCGGCCCTTGCGGCGGCGACCACAGGACCCCGGCGGCAGCTCGAGCAGAGGCAGTAGAGGTAGCCGGTGGTGGAGGTGGTGGCGGCGGAGCTGGAGGTGGTGGCTGCGGAGCTGGAGGTGGTGGCGGCGGAGGCGGTGGTGGCGGCGGCAGAGGCTATGTCGGCCTCGATGGCGAGTTGCATGTGGCCGGGATCCCACTCCGGCGTCGGCGGCCAGTCCTCCAAGCCGTCATCATCACCGTCAACCTTCTCCGCCTCTTGTTGAGGTTGCGGCGGAGGAGGTTGCACGCGGCCTCCTTCCGATCTTGCGCAACGAGCCTGCTCCACCGCCTCGTAGCGAACCCTCTCCCGTTCCATGCCCGCTGCGAAGTCCTCGTCGGTGGTGTTGGTGAGGTCATCGTCGTCGGTGTCGACGGCGTCGTCGGAGTCTTCGATCCAGTCCGCAGGCGGCTTGGGGGGCGAAGAAGGAGTGGAGGCGGTAGGCGTGCTCGAGCTCGACCTGCTTGTCCCAGTACGCTGAGTTCGGCTCGAACCTGGGGTCATCGTGCAGCTCCGGCGCCATCGTCCCCATGCACGAGGCGACGTAGTCGAGCCTGGCCGGCCAGCATGGGTGCAACGGGGACGTGCACTGGGTTCGTGGCCCATCCCTCGGGGAGGACGCAGTTCGCCGGCACCGGCGTGTTGGTGCGGACGAGCTCGCGCGCCTCGGCTTCCGTGAGTTGGTTCGTCGGTGGCGGAGGAGGCGGTGGAGGAGGTGGCGGAGCGTTGACGGCCGACGAGCCGTCCTCCTGCGATGGCCAGCCGCGGCGAGCCATGGCGCTCTGCCAAACCTGGCTGTCACGGCGGCGACGACGGGCCTCCCTCTGCGCTCGTCTCTCTTCCTCCGCGGCGCGCCGGGGAGAGGCCATGGCTAGGTGTGGGATGGAGATGGTGGAGACGGCGAGGAACCCGCTCTATATAGCGGCCGGGGAGGCAAACGGATGAGGTAACGGCTCGCCTGCATTGACGCCGCCGTGGCGCATACGCTTCCTCGCCGCAGAGGCGAAGCGACACGTCGTTGCGCCCGGCTGGGAAACAGAGACGCCACCCGGCATTAATGCAGCCCCTTGTCTCACTGCCAGGCGTGGCCCGCGCGTCGGGAGCCGACGTGGCGTCGCGTTTCCTTCCGTCCGGGGCCGCCCCAAGCCTCCCCAAGTTGAGGGCGTGGGCTGGGCGTGCCGGACACAAAACTGGGTCGCGCCGGACCGAATTCGCGTTTGGGCGCCGCGAGTGGGGGCGATTTTGTGTCCGGCACGCCCCAAAGGCGTTTGGGCGGCCGTTTGGGCGCCGCGAGTGGAGATGCTCTTATGGTGCGCAAAATCAGATTACCGTCGGGAGTTCTCGCAGACCATCAAAGATCAATTTGGATCATAGGCTATTAATGGGTTTCCGTTAGGTTTTGAATTCTGAGATTTTTTGGCTACATACTATTTTGATTACTCGATTAAGATTACAAAATTCACATGGAATACATTTCTATGTTTTCTATTTCATTAGAAATTCAAAATGAGCTGAAAGCTTATATAATGTTTTCTTTAGAAGTAAAATACCGTACCTTTCTATCGCTCTCTATCTCTCTTCTTAATCCTTTACAATAATCTACAATACATTGCATTTCTATCAAGCGTTTTTCTGTATCTCTATTTTTGAATTATGCAATTCAAATAAGCCGGTCTTTCTTTAGAAGTTTAGAAATACTTTAACTTCATCTATTGAGCCTTTTTACCTCTACCTCACATTCTTCGTCTTTATGATACTTTTATTGGCCATCATAGCAGCAGTTGGCTACTATGTTTTCGGATTTGTAATTTTTGAAAAAATGAACGTTCTAACATTGTAGCAGATCTTGTGATGGGGTACATCTAAAGTGTACTTTTATGAGATATTGATGCAACAATGGTATGAATTCTTGAAAATAATAGAAGTGTGGTTTTCACAACTAATGGTGAAAATCTACATAGGAAAATGAATCCAGAGAGATTTATTCATCGAAATCTACATATGGTATACTGAATTTTGGAGGTATCTGACATGCTTTCTTACATGTGGTTAGAGTTTGAAAATAGCTTAGCATATCTAAGTTTTTAGGGTTATGCTTAAAAATAAGATAACGACTAGGTTATTTGTTAGTGAAATGGGTATATCTATACCTCTCGACAACAATTTATGTTCTTACATTGAAATTGTTCATCATCTATTTTTTAAATATTTGATTGCACAGCTGTAGTGCGCTAGTGTTTGAGAATTTTTTATGTGCATGCTAGAAACTTTTACTTATCTAGCTTCTCGATGCAAATGGAGCACTAGATTATGTCACTAGAATCAAGAGAAACGATGAGTGGAAGTGTGGGCGAGAATATCTTTTATTACAAATCTCAAACGATGCATAATATAAGAATGAATATTATATAGGTCTAAGAAAATTGCGAGCCTACTAGTTAAATTAAATTACATTTATACTAAAATTTATACTTATTTAGTGTTTGTTTTAAATGAAAACTCTCAATTGGTATGCTTTTTATTTCTTGACAGAAAATTAACCACATAACAATGTTGTTAAATAATACTATTATATGTATAATGTTTCATACCATAGAATTCTAGTGTCCCCCATTCAAAATACATTTTCACCACAACACAAAATATTTCGTAATTAAACTATGTTATTTTTTCCATTCCGAGATATTTCACATTAAAACAACTTAATTAAACGAATCCACTCAAGGATACGAAGAAAAGAAATCGGAAAACTAAATGCCTCCATGGATTCGCTACTATGAATTCTTATGTATAAATATGTAAGTGGAGTGTTTGCTCTCTCTCTCTCTCTTTCTCTCATACTTTACTATAGTTAATTATCTTGGTAGAAATTTATAAAGCATAACGTATAGTATCTTGACAAAGGTTTCTAGTGTATGATTAGCTAGTGTAATAAACCATAAAATTGTAGTATATAAGGCTGTGGAACTAGTCATCTGTGTTTTTGATTGGTTATGCTTTTTTCCTTTTGCATTTTAGCCTATAAGACGCAAAAATAACTATGATTTTTATTTTGTCTTTTAACTTATATCACCAATACAATATTATTCAGTCCAAAGGAACAAATCAAAGCCCATATTTAGATACTTTTTTGGTTATAAGGCAAAGTCCAGAAAGTTATAAATAAGGTTAACCAATCATTCTCTATCGCCTCCTCTGATCACTTGTCACCTTGATTCAACGCCCCTTTGGTCGACGACTCTGCTGAAATGAAGGGGGCGGCCACCAACCGGCGACTCTGCGACGGATAACACAGTCGCCTGCTGGTGGCTGGCCGGCTACCGTTTCTTCCTTGTGGCTATTTTGTGGTATATGTTAAATTTTGTTTTTCAAAAGGAAGGTACACTTTTGCCATTACTGGATTTTTAGACAACATTAGAAATTAATTAGCGGTACAATTTTAGGTTATATAAAATTTTAACATCTTATTACTATCATCGTACTAAGTGATCATGCTCATATAAAGTATTAATGTGTCTAGATAAAAAAAATGCATCAACTTTTTTACTTTAAATTTCGTCCGAACTCAAAAAAAAAATCATCCTTCGCCACTGTTGGAATGTAGTATATCAGCTGCAATCCTATGGGGTTTGTGGAATGATAGGAGAGAGTTAGTATTTAACAGAGAAAAGCCGGATTAATTCGAAAGAGATTTGGTGCCCAATTATGATGTATATGAAGAACTGGAAGGTGTTATTCGAATATCTGGAAAGAAGGGAATATGGGAAACTTCGAGCAACTTATTCTGATCAAGATCAGGACCCTATGCAGTTGAAACCAAGCTAGTAGTATGCATGGATTTTGATTAGATCCAGTCATGGAAGTGGTGAGCTCAATCATCTGTGCAAAGGGGAGAGCTAATATCGATAGCTTGAAGGCACATCTAGAGGAGAACAACTCGATTTATTACTTGATTGGCAAGAACAAGAGGAGTCTAGATTTGTTTCCTATCTTGTCTCTCATTTAATTTCTTGCTCTATAAGCTGGAAAAATATCATTATGCCAATATGTTATGACAAAATAAATGATAATCAGAGACTACCTTTTTTTTCATGTTTTGAGTTGGTTGGTTGGTTGGTTGTGACTATGGTTTTGTTTCATTGAAAATGGAACAACGAGTAATCCCTATTTATCGTAATAAAGAGCAACTAGCAATAAAAATTAACAAAACGTGTGCTTCTCTTCATCAGCATTTATCTCGGTTGGTCCTAATAATGTATTTACTCCGTTTTACACCATCAATGTCGTGATTTTAGTTTAAGTTTAAACTAAAATGACGACAAGAATTGAGTCTGAACTATATATTGGTAATGCGGCCATACTTCCTTTGTCTAAAAGATTGGTTAACTTGGCGGCTCTTTTTAAAAGGCGTGAATGCGAATAAAAACATTAACATCCTCTAGATAAACTTCACGGTGGAACGGAGGGGGCACTAGTACGTGTTTGATCCGTAGTGTCGGTGCACTCGTTTCGCGTTTTAGCCTATGCACCGACAACGTTGACCACTGCCCTAGCTTACTTTCTGCAAAAAAATTGAAGGATCATTGGGGCATATTGGCAGTTAAAATGCACGTTTATCTTGCAATGCGCCCGAACGCCCCATCCAGATTAGGCTCGTTGACAGCCACGCGGGTAGCGTGGTTGCACAGGTCGCTAACAGTAATTACCTGGATACGGCTGCTATTGTCTGCAAAGACAGGCCGCGATTCTATTTTTGTTTTGTTTCTGGTGATCGAAATATCGAATCTGTCAGCATTTTTTATTTAAGAAAAAAGAATCAGCCCCCGGGATTCTTTCCGGCTGCACACAGGAAAAAGAAGGCGCCAACAGAAAACTCAGATAGGGTGTGTATGCGTGTGTTATCCGCTGATACATCCATGTGACTGCGTGAGCTACCAAACGGAACACAGTTACTACTGTTGAACTGGCGAATTTTATTTTGTTTAAACCGGAAATGGAGCTAGACGACTAGACGAGGGCAGCGGCAGTTCATCGCATCCGGGACGACGGGGCCACGAGGAGCGGCCCATGAATGCGACGAGATACGGAATCACGGAGTAGCTTCCTCACTCCTCGTCAGCACCAAGTGGATGATATCCGAAATCGAAACCGGGAGCGCGGCACCCAGAGACCGACCGACCCACCCACCCATCTACCACGGACAAGTACACGGTACACTAGTACAGACAAGGCAAGCTGGCTGTAGCCGCGCTGGTCCTGTGACTCGGACGCCAGTCAGCATTTATTAATCAGTGATGATCACGCGCGGCGCAATGCGTTCGCTAGCTGGCCATTTTCCTCTTCCAAGTAAACGGTACGCTTGTTTTTTTAGAAAAGGGGTATCCCGGCCTCTGCATCGAATGATGCACACAGCCATTTATTACAAATTTCAAATCCACAAGTATTTAAAGTTTACATCTCACGAATCACCTAGGGCCTGTTTGGTAGCCTGCATGCCTTTCTCACCTGCGACGGGGCAGGCTGGGGAGGGCAGTGCTGAGCTAAAACAAACTCTGGGTCATCTTGGGCTAGTTATTTGATAGCCCGCATCGCATCGGTTGGGCAAACAACTCCTCTTTGTTTGGTTACATGCAGCTTTTGATTAGCCTCACCTAATTTCACATGGGTGAAGTTATCACCTACCATCACACTTGGACAGCTCAACAATGGCGGCAAACGGCGGCATGTCGGCGACGGATCTGGACAAGGAGACGCCATGGCGGAGGCGGAGATGGACGACGACAACACGACATGACGGCGGCGGAGTTCAACGCTGACGACACTACATGGCGATGGCAGAGTTCGACGAAGACGAGTTCGAGCAATCTAAATACGCATCCTCAGATCTACCCATCTACAAGCATCGAAACGCAAAACTTACAACACGATAGTTGTGCGGCATGACGAGGTGAAGCTGCTCCTCAAAGGAAATCGAAAACGATCAGCTGTGTGCGACAAGATCTGCAAAATTCGGTAAAAAAAGCTTCAGAAAAGAACACGAAATTAGGACCGCACGGTTAACGAAAGCTCGAACTGATCGCCGGAATGGAACCGCAGCATCAAAGTGCATCATTTGGGTGTACACCTTTTTTTGATCCGAGCAGTGTATAAAGAATTGGAAGAGGGTAAGTGAAAGAGAGAGTGAGGGGAAGCAACGCCATGGAACGAACTTGCATGCGTGTCGCTGCTTTTTGCAGCTGCGCGGCATGGCCGCCTGGAAACGGCCGATTCGGCCGTTCCACCAGGGCCTGGCCCGAGGGTGTTTTGAGAAACGCGCTATGCAGGCCCAAGAGCAAAAGCAGGCAACCAAACTAGAGCACGCTGCAGCTGGTAGGCCGGGCCAAGGGTGCTGCAGGCTACCAAACGCGCCCCTAGAAACTGAGACGAAGCTCAACCGAACGCAGCCACAAAACAACAACTACAAAAGTCTACTAATATGTTGCCACGTATGCCGGGAGAAAAAATCTTGTGCCACCAACAGGAGTCTTGAGCATCCAACAACCATAAGTTCCCGCTGGTCCGAAGGTAGCAGGAAAGCCCATAGCCAGTGGGGGAGCCAGAACTTCATCTCTGTGTAGTCAATGCAATCTTGTGTAGTCAAATACACGTATTTATGTATTTTTATTATCTTTTGCTTGAGTTTTGCCTATTTTAACCAAAAAGTTGTGTAGTCAGATGACTACACAGCTCATGTGTGGATCCGCCACTGCCCATAGCTGGATCCAGTGCGTCGCCATATGAATAACCTGTAAAACATGAAAAATTTCCTTTCGGTTAAAAACCAAATTGTTCCTACAATTCCAAATAGACCAACAGATAGCTGAAACGCCTATACGAATCCTAGATTTGGTCTTCTTATCACCCCGTTCAACCAATTACCGAACATATTGGTGACATTAGAAGGGGGAGGAATATTGTAGGTACAAAAAACAACACGCCAAACAAGCTTTGCAAAAGGGCAATTAAAAAATAAATGCTCAATAGTTTCGGAATCTCCACAAAATGGACACCTAGTATTACCCTGCCAATTCCTCTTTGCAAGGTTATCCTTTGTTAGCAAGACTTTTCGACTTAGGAACCACATAAAGATTTTAATTTTCAGCGGTATTTTTAATTTCCATAAGTAAGTTCGCAAATATCTAGTATGTCCATTCATCAAATCCTCATACATAGATTTTACGGTAAATAAGCCATTTTGCGTAAGTTTCCAGCAAAAAGAATCAGGGTATCTGTTAAATTAACATCCATTAGTCTGGTACATAGATGAGACCACATGTCCCATTTATTACCAACAAGCGCCCTTCTAAAACTCATATTTAGTGGTGGCGCGTTAAAAAAAATCAGACACGGATACATCCCTATGTTGTATGATGTTATAAAGTAATGGATACTGATCTTTTAATGGAGAGTCTCCCAACCAAGTGTCCTCCCAAAACCTGGTGGTTCTCCCATTCCCACTTTGAAAACGCCTCTGTTAAAGAACTCCTCTTTAACCCTCATGAGCCCTTTCCAAAAAGGAGAATCAGTGGGTTGTGCCTCAACCTGAGCTAAAGTCTTGGAATGGAGGTATTTATTCTGCAACAATTCTTGCCACACCCCCTCCTCATTTAACAATTTAAACAGCCATTTGCTAAGTAGACATTTATTTTTTAATTCTAGCACTTCCACTCCTAGTCCCCCTGATCCTTTGGTCTACAAATAATGTTCCATTTAGTTAGACGATACTTTCTCTTATTTCATCACTCTGCCAAAAGAAACGAGATCTATAGAAGTCAAGCCTTTTTCTTACCCCTTTAGGTATTTCAAGAAATGACAACATAAACATCGGTAGCTTGTTAAAACAGCATTAATAAGTACCAGACGATCCCCGTAGGACAACATCTTTCCTTTCCAGCAGCCAAGTTTGCCATCAAAACGGCTTTCAACTAGGTGCCATTCGGCGTTCCGCAATTTCCTATAATGAATTGGAACTCCTAAATATTTAAATGGAAGAGAACCAGATTCACATCCGAAGATCTGTTTGTATTGTTCTTCCACCTCCTTGGCCTTCCCAAAACAAAAAATCTCACTCTTGTGAAAATTTATTTTGAGACCCGACAGTTGTTCAAAAATACAGAGGATGAGTTTCATATTACCGCTTTTGCCATATCGTGTTCCATAAATAGAATCGTGTCATCTGCATATTGCAAAATTGAAAGGCCCCCTTCCACTAAGTGAGGTATTAGCCCCCCAATCTGGTCATCTTCCTTTGCCCTTGCAATAAGAATGGCCAGCATGTCCGCAACAATATTAAACAACATTGGAGACAGTGGGTCTCCCTGTCTAAGACCCTTTTTCGTTTGAAAATAATGACCGATGTCATCATTAACCCGAATACCAACACTTCCTCCCTGAACAAATTGCATAATCAAGTTACACCACTGTTGTGTAAATCCTTTCATACGCAAAGCTTGTTGGAGAAAGGGCCATTTCACCTTATCATACGCCTTCTCAAAATCAATTTTGAAGATGACCCCATCCATTTTCTTCCGATGAAGTTCATGAATGGTTTCATGAAGGACTACCACCCCCTCTAGGATGTGCCTTCCCGGCATAAACGCGACTGCGTCGGCCTAATTACTTTTTGTGCAATTTCGGTAATACGATTAGTACCTACTTTCGTGAAAATTTTAAAGCTAACATTGAGAAGGCAAATTGGTCTATATTGTTGTATCTGAACCGCATTCCTTTTTTAGGTAGCAAAGTGATGACACCGAAATTCAGCTTATACAAGGGCAGATTGCCTTGTTGGAGCTGACCGAACATGGCCATCAAATCGTCCCGAATAACCTCCCAAAAGGTTTGATAGAATTCAGCAGGAAACCCATCCGGTCCCGGTGCTTTATTCAACTCCATTTGAGATATAGCCTCATACACTTCTTTCACTAAGAAATCAGCTGTAAGAATGCTATTCTCCTCATTAGTTAATTGCGGTATATCATGGATAAGTCCCTCATGAAGAGAAATGTTGGGGCCGAATCCCCAAATAATTTTTTGTAGTATTCCGTAATGTAATTCTTAAATTTTCTTCACCTATAATGGTTCCTTCATCTTGCTCTAATTGAATTTTTTCTTTTTCCTATGTTTACCATTTGCAATGAGGTGGAAGAATTTCGTATTATTCCCCCCCTCTTGTATATATTTAACCTTTGCCCTTTGTGCCCATTTTGTCTCCTCATCCCGTCTTAGAAAACAAATGCGATCATTTGCTTCTCTCAAGGCGGCTCGCTCAGCGTCCGTTAGCGGAGTAGTTTCTGCTTTAATATCTAGAACATCAATAATTTGCAACCATTTTTCTTTTTCCTTCTTATATTTTCCACTTTGATTCTTAGCCCACCCTCTCAAATAGCGTCGTAGATGTCTTATTTTGTTCTGCCACACCTCTATAGGTGTGGCCCCTTTAGTAACAGAAGCCCACTCAGTCGCTATCATCTCATAGAAACCTTCCATTCTAAGCCATGAAAGTTCGAATGAGAATCGAGATTTATTTCCGAGATGGGCATGTACACCTGAATCCAACAATAAAGGTGTATGATCTGAGCCAGTACGAGTCAAAGCTTGTACTGTAACCAATGGAAATTTCTGTTCCCACGCAACCGTAGCCAGTACCCTATCTAGCTTCTCATAGGTGGGATTTTCTCTTCTACTAGCCCAAGTATATTGTCTACCCGAGAGCTCTATTTCTTTCAGTTCTAAACTTTGAATAATGGTATTAAACATGATCGGCCAACGTGGGTTATAATTATTATTGTTCTTCTCCTCAGGTTTCCGAATTATGTTAAAATCCCCACCCACTAACATCGGTAGCGGTTCATTTTCGCATAATCGAACTAACTCCGACAAGAACTGAGGTTTATGATCATCTTGTGCCGCCCCATACACATCACTAAGACCCATTCAAAGGCGTCACTTTTTGTCTTAACGTAGAGTTTCACACAGAAATCTCCTACATCAACACTTTTAACATGGATAGATGCCGTATTTACCCCAATTAGCATGCCTCCAGATCGCCCTCTAGGTGGAAGACAATACCAACTAAAATCAAAACCGGCCGCGAGATGGCTTAAAAAAGGGGTCGAGAAATTAGACCTGCCTGTCTCCGATAAGGCAATAAAATCTAATCGTCGCTCCCTAATAGTTTCTTGAACAAACAAGTGTTTACCCGGGTCACGAAAACCTCGCTATTCCAGAACATGCCTCTTAAATCATGCATCTTTATTTTTAACTTGGATTTTAATTCTGGCACTCCTACGCCTAGTGGAGTTAGAATAGTCACGTTTCTTTCTAGTCTTTTTGACCTTCTCAAATTGGATCGGTACATCAACCAAACCATCCTCCCCCCGATCAAAAACATCATCTTCTAGATCCTCCGTTAAGCTAGAGGCTTTATTTAAAATTAAACTATATGGTTGGTCCATGAACTTGTCATCTAAATTTTTCTGTAGAATGTTGCATGTTCTCTCCAATTCCGAACTCTTAATAAGCTTAGCAGAATCAATTTCTTGTTTTTTAGATTCACCCAAGGATACCCCTAATCTAGACGCTCTATCCGCTATTTCTTTATCCGAAAAAGACAATATTGAAAAAGAGTTGTTTAAATTGGTACCTTGCATGTTGTTGCGACTCTCGGCCCGTGCCACCGCTCTCTCCAGCTGAGTGGCGTCAGCGTTGGGCTGCGAACGAATCCGCCCAATAGACCGCAGCCCCAGCGCCGCGTAATCCGGAACGCCACCGAAGTCGACCACCTCCTGCGCCGACGCCATCTTCCCCGTCACGCCCGTGTGGCTGATCGGAAAAGTTGGCGACGAAGGCGTGTAGACCGGCGCCAAGCGACGCGCAGATCCCTCACTCGATCCAACATCCCCACCCGGGGCGCTCGGAGAGCAAGGGGCAGCCGCAATGGAGCTCGATCCGGTCCCACCTCCCGTGGTACCAGGAGAGCTCCCATCGGCAATAGAAGACGGGCTGGACGCCGACAGTGTCCAGCTGAGGGCCGTGAAGTCCCGATCCATGCACAACAGCATCACGGCGCATCATGTCCACTGCAGCACCCGTAATATCAACGGTACGCTTGTACCACATGCACAGTGTTTGTGTGTAATCTGGTGTGGGAGCTTTGCGAGATTCAGGGCACGTACGTAACTATACGGCCGCCTAGCTTGTGCACGATTAATACTACTGTAACTAAAATGCTTTACTATGGTAAAACTCTTGTTCTCATATGCCAACATATAACATTTTCAAACCTCTTTCGGCCGAATTGCACTTGCTAGCCAACGCCAATGCTAGCATGTCTTGTCTCCACCACACTACCAGAGGTGAGGCAACATGTCTCAGTTCAATAATGAAGTGTTGCTTATCTTAATAATAATTCACAACTGCCGAACAAACAAACGAATGATGAGCTGTGATCTCTATCTTTCGTGTAGATTCATAACATTTTCCAAGTTCTTATGAAAATAGTAATTTGTATCCCAAAATCTTTCATAACTAATACGCATAGACATCACACGTCTCTTGATTTATATCTTTCCCTAATCCTCTATTATGGGGCTCGATGCCACCTTAGGCTCCGTTGCACTCCAAACCATGGCGCGTATGAGGAAAATGCATCAAGTGCTCACAGATCTATCACCCACATTGGTTAGCCCTTGCAGAGTGAAATGAAAGGTTATATTCACGGAGAAATTGGGTATAGAAACATTTGAAGTACTTCATTGAAAACATATAATCTTGAAGACAAAAGAAAAAAGTAGCATGCGTAAACTTGAAATATTTGTTGCGCAAAACAAGTGAAGATCTTTGCGCTTAAACCGAAAATAGTTTTGAAGAGAAGATGCAAAATTTACTACAAGTTGTAGATTAACCTTCACAGTATATCTAAAATTCAAGTAATATTACATGACATTCCGCGATGGAATAGGATTTACCTATTTTAATATGGTAAAAGGATAACCGAATTATAAACACATCTATTTCCATAATTTTGTAGTACTGCCAAACAATCCGTTCTTATGTTATCTAAACAACATTTCATGATCGGAGCAATGCAAGAGGGTAAGGGTTTTTGACCCTCACTTGCAAGGTTTCTAGCGAAACCATGATTCATGGGCCCCACATTGTCTACCCAATTGACCGATTTCAAATAGGGTTGACCATGAAATGTTTCTCTTTGTTTGTGTTATGGTGGGTCAATAGGAGCATGAAAAACCAAAGTTCAGCCCAATTTCTCAGAAGATCCATTTGGTCATAAGACCATGCATCACTTAAGTTTGACTACGAAGTTCTTGAAAGTAAGCATAATTATCTTATTGTCGAACAAGTTGGAGCCTCGCAAGATAATTCTGTAATTGAATAGATAGCTAAATGCTTATGTTGTGTGACTGCATGGTGTACCAACAACAAATATGTTTCTTCCATGACTTCAAAGGAGATGCTAACCCCTCTCTAAACAATGTTTCACATCTTAGTTCGATAATTTCTTGTGCACGACGTCACGGTTTGTTTTATTCTTCTATAGCAACGTATAAGTACTTTACCAGTGTATGTAATAGCGTACATTTTACTTGTGCTACCCACACACCAAGAAGGCACCGGCCTGACACGTATTAGACACAGAGCGACGCCAAGATAGGCTAGTGTGGCGTGTCTCTTTAATTTTTACTGTTTTCTATATTTGTTTTGTTTTTGTTTGTGATTTATACTCATCTCAACATTAAGCATTATAAGAACTACCAGTCCACAACACAACATTCAGGATAGCTCCTATTGATGGCCATGGAGACACACAACGCTTCTGGTGCACGATCACGACGCAGAAAACAATTCTAAAGAAAGGCAAAAAAAATGAATCTACCAACACATATATAGAGTAGCACATAGAGTTTTGCGTCAAAAAAAAAAGAAACACATAGACTAGATTGTCCCATGACACTAAAGAAAAAACTATTTTTTTCACTCCTATAAGAAATACATACCTCCCGCGGGGGAGCTCCTATATCGCGCCTGCGGCGACACAATTAGCCTCCGTCACGTGAAGCAGAGACTTCATGGGCCGCTTTTGGTGCGGCCCAATAAAAAATCACAGTTTTTTCTTTTTTGGTGTTTTTAATTTTTTTATCTGAACATTTTTAAATCCAAACAAATTTGAAATCCGCTCATTTTTCAAACACTCTATGTTTTCAAATTTGAACAATTTTCAAAATGGACAATCTTTAAAATCTGAAATTGTTTCCGAAAAAACGAAACAACAAAACGAAAACAAGAGAAAAAGAAAAGAAAACGACACAGAGAAGAAAAAAAGCGGGAAAAAATCTTGCAAAACGGGCAGGCCTATCGACAGGAGCATTCAGGCGACTCTCCCATCTCGCGTCGCCGTGGGCCGACACATAGGATTTGTCCTCCCGCGGAAACATAAAATCTGGACCAGCATGGGCTTTGCTCAGAACGTTGCATATAATTTTTTTTCGAGAGGGACTGAGGTGGCAATGGGAGGAGAGAGGCCGAGGGGAGAGTAGCAAGAGAAGCCAGAGATACCGCTTGCTGCCGCTCCGGATATAACGAGGGGGACGAGTCCCTCCGTCGTGTTCTCCTGATCGACAGTCCAATTCCATCCCAATCGCCGACCCTACCTGGGCGTGATGAGTACTTCGGTCGTGTTCTTCGGTAATGGCGAGGAGGACGCCTCCGTGTGCGAGGCCTCCGCCGTTGTCCCCGGCATTGGCAAGGAGGAAGTCTCCGTGGGCGCGGCCTCCGTCATGGTGCACGGCAATGGCGAGGATGACGCCTTCAAGGGCAAGGCCTCCGTCGTGGTCGCCGGAAAGAGCAAGTACGCCGTGAAGCGCACATGTACGGCGGAGTATCCCTTCACGAGGCGGCTCCGTGAGCGGCGCCTCCTCTCCTTCCTGTGGAGACAAGGGTTCCACGGCACCTTCGAAGCGTAGATTATATGTTTCTTCTCTTGAGTAATTGAGATCGATGATACTTCCTCCGTTCACAAAAGGATGTCTCAATCATTCTCAAATTTGCATGTATGTAGACATGATTTAGTGTGTATATACGTACATATTTGAGATAGGTTGAGACATCCTTTTGTGAACGGAGGGAGTACTTTTCTCTTGTGTTGAGACCGATGAGTTGGGTTCCTTCCTGCACGCAGGCATGCCGATTTACATCGATCGACTGCTGCAGACTGATCCACGAGACGACGCTGTTCTTCAGCGTGAAGCACATGCGGCGGCTGATTCAGCTGGGCCGGTGGGAGGACGCCCTCATGTACCTCAACACCTACCTGCCGCCGCTCACCGATAAGCACCGGAGGAGCAACTGCACCCAGATCTTCCATACCTTACTCTTGACTAGGGAAATGGGCGCGGCAATGCCACGCGTGTGGAGTGAATGTAATTTAAATTTAGTAGTGTGAAAGATTTGGAAAGGCATTTAAAATTCTGAAATATGTAAATGTGAAATATGAGCTGAAATGATCAAATAAGTTTTGAAAATTGGACAATTTGGAATTTGTTCAAAATGTTAATTCTTTTAGTGTTCAATAATGATCAGATTCGAAAGTGGTGTGAATTTTCGAAATGTTCAAATTTATAATTTGAGTTGGGATGCTCAAATATTGTTGATTTTCCATGGAAATATCCAAATATAGGTCAACTTGAATTGTTTGGATTTATTTGTGTTTTTTTCCAAAAGTAGTTAACATATTTTCGCTAGCATTTTGATAATATTTCTTATATTTTGTCGATGGGTATTTATTGTTGCGGTCGTTTGATAAATATCAAATATCTTTTCTAAAAAGTTGTTGAAATAAGAATACTTTTTTATTTTGGAAAAGTTTGCGCTTAAAAGGATGTTGAGTCTTTGGAAAGTGTCTGTATTGGAATTTATTCAAATTTGTGTTGCTGTTGCTTCAAATTTGTAAAAATTGTAAGATGTAGAAGGTTTGTAAAATGCGGAGGATATTTTAGTGTTTTGAAATGATGAGTTTTGGAAGCCATCCAATTATTTGACATATTTAGGTTCACAATTTGGGTTGGAATGTTGTAATGTGATTAATATTTTCCATTTGTGTTTATTGAATTAGAGCATATCTACAAATTGATCGATTCAAAAAATTTAAGTATGATTTTTTTTACGTAAATAGGTAGATTTTTTTAAACCATTTTGATGTTTTTTTATATTGAATGTTGTAATGTGATTAATATTTTACATTTAATATTGATTTAGAGTATCTATACAAAATGATCGATTTAAAAATTTGAGTATGTTTTGTCTTTTTGACTTAAGTAGGCAACATTTTTTTTTGAACATTTTTGCTTTTTTTATATTTTTTCCTGTGGGAATTTATTCAAATTTGTGTTGCTTTAAATTTGTAAAAATTGTAAGATGTAGAAGGTTTGTAAAATGCGGAGGATATTTCAGTGTTTTGAAATGATGAGTTTTGGAAGCCATCCAATTATTTGACATATTTAGGTTCACAATTTGGGTTGGAATGTTGTAATGTGATTAATATTTTCCATTTGTATTTATTGAATTAGAGCATATCTACAAATCGATCGATTCAAAAATTCGAGTATGATTTGTTTTTTGACGTAAATAGGCAGTTTTTTTTTAATCATTCTGATGTTTTTTTATATTGAATGTTGTAATGTGATTAATATTTTACATTTAATATTGATTTAGAGTATCTATACAAAATGATCGATTTAAAAATTTGAGTATGTTTTGTTTTTTTGACGTAAGTAGGCAGCATTTTTTTTGAACTTTTTTGCTTTTTTTATATATTTTTTCCAGTGGGAATTTATATAAATGGTTGTATTTTATTTTTTATTTTTTAGGTGGACTGACAGGTGGGCCCTAGCGTGACGCCAGCGTGGCGTGTGCAGTGCACAGAGCACAGCGGCACGGCGAGGTCGCTCGCCGGCGGCGCAGCGGTGCATCCGTCGCAAGCTGGACCGCGCGGCTGACCGTGCCAGAAGCGCATCGACGCGGGGTGACGCGAGGCGCGTGAAAGCGGCGGCGCCGCTACATCTGTGCTGCCGGAGCGTCGCCGTCGTCGAATCGCAGCGGAGGGAGCAGCTGACGCCGGCGAGGATTCCGGCGAGGCTCGGCTGTCTCAGGATGCGAGAGCCGGCGAGGTTGGCGAGGAAGCGACGGCGCAGCTCCGTGTGGTCTTCGATTTGACGGGGGAGGAGAGGAGAGCCGGCGGAACGCGACGGCGAGAGAGAAGAGGGGAGAGGGGATTGTGCCGGCGGTTTAACATAAAAGTCCGCGTGTTTTTAGGAATTGCAAGTAGGTCCCCGTGCAGTGTAAAAAGTTGGACCGCGGGTTAATTTCTCGCGTTGCGAATTTGTTTGTGCGATTTTGACTGCGCCAAAAAACGTGCGCGGCCTCTGATTGGCTAAAATTACAGTGCTACAGTGTGCACGATTTTTAAAGCGTTCAGGGGCGTCGATGGGCGCGATCAGACGGTCGAAATTTAACGGGTGACGTGGACAGCTGAATTGAGAGAGGATTGCACCAACTTTTATATATAGTAGGATATGATGCACTACCGCTTCGCCAAGGTCCTCGCCGGCAACAAGGAAAAGTGCCTGGACAAGCAGTACGCAAGCAACCGGTGGAGCTCCAGCGATGCCGAGCTCAGATTCCGTTCCATCACCTACTCCATACTCGCCTCGGAGCCACACCAGCTCAGGGCCTCCTATGACTGGGACAAAGCGAGGGGCCACGCAGCGTTTCTAGTCTACTTTTTGGCTCACACCACTCCAGAACTCAGACGCTCAATGCCATTGCCGTCCAGCTACATGATGCCACAGCAAGTACTTCCCATTGGATCCGGGTAATACATATCCTTCCGAGCTCGATCGGTTAATCCTTGACTTCCTAGCTGATCGACCCAGTACTGATACATATAGTGTGACTGTGCACACACTTGATTTTTTTTTCGATAAAGATGTGCACACTTGATTAGTAGGAGTTAATCTCATTTTTTGGCCCTGCTGTAACCTTTCATAGTTTGCACCGGAGGCGGCATCACTTAGTGAAGAAACAAGGTCCCCAGCCGCGAAAGACAGACGCTATCTTCATGGCCTTGAAGAGGTATATAGTTTTTTTTTGTTTATAGTAAGAGGTCTATAGTTAGTTCTCTCCAAACGAATCAACAAAAGCTCTCCTCAATTCTGTTCTTTCTGCGTTTTGACAGCACAGTAATTAATTCCCATCTTTTTGCAGCCAATATCGCTCCAACCTCCGTAGGGATTCGAGAGTCGGTATGATATCCCCTTCAGGAACATCTTATGATTAAGCAACGTAGGTCTTAGATTTCACACGTGTGTGACAGCTATTAATGGTGCTTTTTATTTTTCGGCAGCGACACCTAATGGCGCAATGGAATTGCTGGTGGATTACCTTGGTAAAATAGCCTATGCTCTTCATGTGTCTTGTATTTCCACGGAGAACTGTTTATACCCCACCGTTTGGTGTTTCTGAAAGAAAAGAAAAACTGTTCTTATTACAGTACTGTTTTTTTTTTGCACTGATGAACTTGTGTGATCTTCAGATCAAACTTTACGGGCTGGCCTACGTAGAGGGTGCTGCAATCTAAGCTATGCACCTCAACCAAGTGTAAAGGAAGGTAAACTTCAGAATTGTTTTGTTCATCAAGTTTTAGTTTCACTTGCATTTGTCTCAACTTACTATCTGGGCTCTTAACTGGGTGTTTAAGTTTAATTTGTTTCAACTTTCAAGCCCTTTTTTGGCCATATTGCACTATTTCCTCAAGCTACCTTTGACCTTACAATTTCTGTCTCGCTTTAAACCCTGCATAGAAGATCTCTTATTTTATCAGCTAATGATGCGCAATGGTTTAAATGTCTGGGGCACCTGCTACCGGATAAAAGATATTTCACTACTGAAATTTCCCATGCACCTTATTCTAAGAACCTTTAAAACATAAATACATTAAATTAAAATCAAACATTGCAACAAGGAATGAAGGGGCCTGTTTATTGAAATTGTATGATAGTACAATCTAACGATTTTGCTAAAATCGATAACACTGAAAATGATGGTGAAGTTATACCTATAACAATGAAAATAATGGTGAAGATATAGCTATAACAATGGAAATAATGGTGAAATTATAGCTAAACTAAATAGTGGTTTGTAGTGGAAGCCTCTCTTTAGCGGAAGTCAGTTCCAATTAATGTACACTCAGAACATCTCCAACGAAGGCCTCGATAGCCCTTCCTACCCTCTCGACCGGAGCCTCCATCCGATCCAAGAAGTGGGCCCAAAGTGTCTGAACATCCCTTGACCGCCCCATTTTTCAAGGACAGTTACGTCTGTCCAACATATCCGAATACTGTGCAACATAGATATTTGTCTCGGCTAGCCCATTTGCTATTCAAAGAAGCCCATCGGGTCATTGGGACCTCTAACGCCCATTTGTCCGGACATTATGTCCAGACGCCCCCAAATAGAGAATATTTGGGGGGCATCCGGATAGAATTCAGGGTCACCTTTCGAGTGGCTCTTACATCTACTTCACCTTGCTACTCCAAACAAAGCATAGGGCATGCCATGCATGCGCACTGCCCTGTCTGCATATGATGTCTTACACTTGCAGCCACCATTCTATATTTTGTGAATTTTTGTTTTAGAAATTTCATGATACTGTGAACAAGTAAATTATGTTTAAAAATATATAATTTTCAAAGATCTTGTCAGCAATAAGAACATTGGGATATATTGTGACAAATAGAGGAACATTACTTCAGTGTTGTATACCTCCATCATGTTGCCACCATTTTATGACAGTTGAACTTGTTGCAGGTGTTCTTGATGCTTTGTACGTGCAGGCTATGCCCAACAGCTCCACAAATAAAGTTGAAGGTTCCTCTGCTAGGGGCAATGAGGATATCTGTTAGGGGTAATGAGGATAGCACCCCGAGTGCCTAAGGGTGACACCTGAATGTGTATGCATGTGTGGGTAACACCCGAGTGTAAGGAGGGTGGCGCCCGAATGTGTATGGATAACTGCCCGAAACAGTTTTTATTGCCGTACTGTTTTGTTTGCACCAATGAACTTGATTGATCTTTAGATCAAACTTTACAGACCAGCCTACGTAAAGGGTGTAATCTAAGCTATGCACCTCAACCAAGTGTGACGGAAGGTAAACTTCAGAATTGTTTTGTTCATCAAGTCTTTAGCCTGCTTACTGTCTGGGCTCTTAACATTTTTTTGTCCATATTTAACTATTTCCTCACACTACCTTTGACCTTATAACTCCGGTCTCACTTTCAAACCTTGTATATAAAAGATCTCTTAATTTTATCGGCTGATAGTGCGCAATGGTTTAGATGTCTCGGACACCTGCTACCAGGTCAATGAATTTTCACTATTGAAATCTCCCTTGCCCCTTATTCTAAGGACATTTAAAACATAAATATATTACACTAAACGTTTAAAACCAAACATTTTCACGAGGGCTAAAGGTTTTCTTCAGCTTTTATGATAGTGCAGTTTAACATATTTTGCTAAAAAAATATAGCAATAACAATAATGGTGAAGTTATAACAAAATTACATAGTTGTTTTGTCATGGAAGTCAATTCCAATTAATGCCCCCTAAGAGATCTCCAGTGTAGGCCACGCTAGCACCCTCCTCATCCCCATCTGCCCGTTGGAGGTCTGGACAAAATTTCAGCATTCGAAAACGCCTCCCCTCGGTAAAAAAGTGGGAACAAATTGTCCGGACAACGCTTGTTCCCAACAACTTTCTGAGCTTGTTAGGGGTGTCGAGACATATGTGGACACCATGCCAAGTTGATTTCTGGTCGGGCTGCCCCATTTGCTTTTTACAACACAAACTTTTTTGGCTTAATGCGTAGAACATGTCATATGTTTCCAAGCATAATTAGGACCCATGCATGACAGATTGAATTAATAATATATAAAGTTAGTAAATATTAGTAATGTGTTATTTGTTATACAATTGTACTGTATATTGATGAAAATATGCTAGTATATTGAAAAACTAATTTTGTAACATTTGTTCCCTCATAAATTTATTTGCAATTGCATAAACTTAATATATTATTATTACAAATATATATATGGAGAGTTTGAAAGATCATATGGTCTAAAAATATCTTAACAAATGTTTTTGTATATATGAGTAGTTAATCGTATATACAAGTAGAAATTTCTAAATATATCTTCCTTGATTTTTCTTCAGCACCTATATAGACTTAGTGGTATATTCTTACAAAATAAAGGCATTCCTTGTTGTCTAGATGGCCAGTGAGAGTGGGATGATGATCTCCATAAAAAGGATAAGTGAAGGAGTTGCTTGAGACTACCTTCCAGCCACTATATCCTAAGGCCCAAAAACGGAAGTGCCAAAGGTTTCATGTGATGCTGACATCAATGAACCAGACCTCGAGAATTCGTTTTCATCCCTTCGCTCCGAGGACTTATTGAGCATGTTGCCGCTAAATGAATCCATGTACATATTTTATGCTATAGCCCCGTTTAGCTCCCATTTAGCCCGCTGGAGCTATTTTTGAGGGTTGCCGCTATTTTCTATAGCCCTACTTGGCCACATGCATGAGTAGGCATGTGACCGCCAGATGTATCCAAGAGGACAGAGATAGTGCTAATAGTTGGTAGCAACAGTAAATTTAAAGAAAAAGACGATTTATTGTTTCTGATCCAGTTGAATCGCATACAACACTGTTGGGTCATGTTCCTCCACATCGAATTTGCTGGCAACCCAACTTCATCCCATGAAGATCAATACGTGTGAACTGTTGATCTCAGTTTCCATCCAATATCTCAGTTGCCTCCTTTTGATGGGAGAGCAAATAAAACTCTAGCCACCCATGGTGGTTGTGTGTGAGAGTGTGATCAAGCAAGGCAACAACGTGTATTTCTTATGAAAGGGAAGAGAACACAAAAAAACAGCATAACCAAGTGTGAAGTGAGGAAAAATAAGGAGAGACGATTTCTAGTCTTATTGGTGCTTGTTTTAGTCTGATGTTTCGAGGCTCAAACCTGTTTGGACTAGCTTGAAACTTGTGATCTTGTTACTTACTTTGAGTACTTTGATCTAATTAGCTGGTTTGAGATTTAGGTTAGCGGCGCATTATTTGAGAGTTGCTTTGTTAGTTTGGATTACTGTAGTTTCAAGGTAGAGCGGTTTTGGTAGGCGAATAGTTTAGGTAGGTCAACAGTGTCTCTAATTGATCTCAAACTTGCTGAGCATGTTGGTAGGAAATATATCTGCTTGTCTACCATGTTTTGTGCAGTTTAGATTTGTTCTTTAACAACAACAACCTGATTACCAAAGGGGAAGCCATTATGATATCTCCTCTTTGTTGTAATTTGTCTTCTTATGGTTGTTGTTGTTGTTGTTGTCGGTTGGCAACATGTTGAAGTGTGTTGTAAATGTTTAGAGGTTTAGAGAAGAATTTGTACCTAGCTTGATAATAGTGGAATTTAGGTGGGCCAATTGGTCCACACCTGTAGTTTTTTCCTCCCAGGGTAGGCAGGTTTTTGCATGTAACTCCATGCATCATTTGTGCATTTGATTGTATTTATATTTCCATTGCATATCTTTTGGTTAAAGGTTTTTCTAGTTCATTGCACAACACTGAGTATGTGTATCTCCCCTCAACAAACAGAACCATAGGAAAGGAACAATACCTTCCATTTCATGAGCTCTCTTGTTTTTAGTCTGTTGTGAAGCAAGTGCCAATAAAAGACCATGCAAATCTGTTTACCCTGCCTCTTTCTGAAGAAGTTTGGGCTGTATTTTTCACCCTTCAGAACTTGCTGCAAGTTGTTACTCCACGATGAACATGATTCGTTTTTCTTTGGTTATGTCTCTACATTACAGGTTGGCAAGACATATTAATTAGCTGTCAATGGGTAATTTCTTAATTCGAGGCTTTTCATTTGGATGTGGAAATCCTGTTGCCAGAAAAATCATCCATTCTATATTACCATTATATTACAAAGGAAGGAAATAATTGGGATGTTACCTGTGCAAGAGGATCTGAATATGGGTAATTCGATATCCTAAATTGATCCGTGCAAGAAGCACAAGACCTTGAAGACTCACAAACAACACTATGTTTATTACTCTGGAACTTTGCAATAAAACGATTGTGTGCATCACTTTGATCCAGAGCCTTGGTGTACGCTCCCCATTTCGAAAAAAGGAATCAGTGAAAGAGCTACTAAACTAGCTAGAATTAGCCGTGATGTTAATGTGGAGAGTCACAAACTAGCTAGATTCGGTAGGGTTCGAGAAAAAACTGATGTTTGGCCGAGGAGTTTTCCCCAGAAAATTGCCGAAGTTTTAACCAGAGAGTGTGACCCTATTTCTGCTTAATATAATCCTGTTTTACCCGCCAAAAAAAAAGGAATCCACGCCATATTTTCTTGCCGGCAACCATTTCCCAAATGACATGATCGAAACAGCCCGGCGCCCTCCTCTGGTGGGTACAGGTATACGATCCAGATTAGTCAAATGGGCCGCCATATGATGTTGTGCCTCCAAGACGCACTGGATGGAGCCGTTAGAGGGGGCGACCGCGGAGGCGACGGTGGAGGCGACGGCGGACTCAGTTCTCGGCACTCCGGCGACTGCTTCTGTCGGTGCCCATCGGCAGCCTAAGGTCGGTGGCCGCTTCTCGGCTCTCGCCGCGGAGGAAGATAGCGAGGTTTCGGATCTCGAAGAAGCTCAAGATGGCGTGTCAAGGAGATACTTGGCGCTGTGCTCTACGCCGGCGTCGACATCAAGTCGATCAAGATCGGCGACGTCGTCTCGGGCATCTAAGTGGATGGCGAAGCGACGGGACCAAAGGTTAGCGGCGCTAACTTTATCTCTTCCATTCTCAGTTTCTGACGTAGGGATGGACACATCGGTGGGATCCTTTCGACGGCACTTCCGAGTGCCAAAGCTGCCGGTGCTGGAGCCTACGGTCACCGTGGAAGATGGTGATCTCGGCGGATGGATCTCCATCATCAAGCAACGGAGCCGGCGTTCGTCTTCATCACCGGTGAGTACGACCGTTAATCGTGGATCTCGGATCCGTAATTCAAAAAACCGATATCTAGGGGGCTTTGGCCCTGCCCGGCCCGGTTTGCATGCTAGCCCGTTAGGCCTGTTGGGCTCGGGATCAATTGCATCGAGCAAGATTGCACGTAAACCTATTAGTGCCGGCGGAGGACTCCGAAAGATCCTAGGGTTTACGTGAAGGCGTGCCGCCGCTTTGCTCTCTAACGATCTGGAGCTTGGCACCATGGCGTTCAGAGGTGGCGGAAGAGGCGGTGCCGATCGGGGGAGAGGTTTTCCCCCTGGTCGCGGTGCTCACAATGGTGGGCGGCTTTTCAACAACTATGAGGTTGGTGGCCCTAGCCGCACCGCCGGTGTGCCGGACGTCCCCGTGGCCTACGGTGGCCATGGCGGATATGAGGGTTTTGCCCAAGAGGGTGGAGGCACGGGGTTCCGAGGCGGCTTCAATGCCGGAACCGGTTTCTACAACCGTGGCTGTCGCGGCGCCTATCGAGGAGCTGCTGGTTTCCGTGGATGCCATGGTGGTGGCTACGGATTTGGCGGTAGACAAGGAGGACATGGGTATGGAGGTGGACAGGGGGGCTATGGCCGTGGTTTTGGCTACGGCCGTGGTGATGCGGCTGGCTGTGGGGATGCTAGAAGAGGGGATCGAGGAGTGCGTGACCGTTTCGATAATGGCCATGTCTTCGCCGCGGGTAGAGGTGCTCAGCATGCTGCTACTGGTGGTGTGGCCCTGAACGTCGTGGCTATGCCGGCGGCGCAGCCAGTGCCACTGCCGGTGGCTCCTATACCTCAACCAGTGCTTGCCGTCGTCCCCCTGCCATGCCACAGCCGGCTGCGGCTATTGTACAAGGACATCAAGAGGGTTTGCCAATTGTTGGAGTGTAGGGGGCTGCTGCAGCTGTGTCGGCGGCTGCCCTAGATGGTGATGCTCCAAAGAAGGGCAAGAAATGCTTCAGATGTGGACAGACTGGACATCTTCTTGCCGATTGTCCCCCAGCCGTGTGTGACATCTGTGAAGGACCAAAACATGTGGGATCGGAGTGCCCGTTGTTGTCTGCACCAAAACCACATGTTAGGGTTTACGGGTATGCCCATGAGAAGCTGATCTTCTTCTTGATGCCATTGAAAGAAACATATAAACCGAAGCTAGAAAATGTTCGTTTGGCTAAGGTTACGGTAACTGGAGGGGAGATGACTATCCCTCGCATTGTTTCATAGCTTCAGAGACTTGTACCTTCGGATCAGTTTGTCTGGGATGTGCAACAAGTTGGTCATAATATCACTACAAGAAATATGCTAACTGGTGACCCTCCATATTGGTCACTGAATGGTCACGTATTGTCATTTGTGACTTTTTTGTGACCAAAAACAGTTGGTCGAAAGCTGGCAGTCACTAACGACCGTTCGTGACCATTTGGGTGCAATGGTCATGTATGTTTACGACTAAAATAGAAGGTCATAAGTATTATGACCAATTATTTTGGTCACTAGTTAGCTGACATGTCCACGTCGGATTCGACGTGGCATGGCTGACGTGGCAAAATTGTGACCAATTGAGTTGGTCATATAGCAGATTCAGCCCGGTCCAATTTGGTAGTTTAGATGGGCCAAGCCCAACAATTTGAAATGTTTTTCTGTTAATTTTGATGGACTACATGGGCCAAGCCCAATATTATGGCCTTTTATTTTTGGGACGTGGACTTTGTTTCTTACGAGTGGGTCCCAATTGTCAGGACTGAGTTTGTCAGTTTTGGGAAGTGGGTCCCAGTTGTCAGTTTCTGGGCTGCTGGTCCCAGTTGACAGGTTCTGGGCAGTGGGTCCCCAGTGTCAGTTTCTGGAGAGTGGGTCCGAACTGTCAGGTTCTGGACAGTGCATCCACGCGGTCATGTCACATTCTTCAGATTTCAATTTTATAGTAATTAAATAAACAATATTTAAGTCAGCACAGACAGAAAACATGATTAATACTTCAAATAGCAACAGCCAGAATCGATCTGTTACAAGATACATTGACAATCATCGTTACAAGCTCTATAAGTGTAACAACTAAACACTGGGCTTCAAACTAGTTTCCTGTTCTTGTCTCTACAAGTGTATTACCATAGATACAAATACAATGACATTTGGCACAAACTGGGCTCCCTGCTCCTATCATATGAAACATATGCAGGACTCACTGGACGGCCATAGTCGAGTAGGCCATAACGTTGTTACACTGAGCTAACAGAACAGAAAATGAAATATCATCATGCCTTCCACTGTTGACCTGTCACATGAATCGGCAGAGAATAATCAATAAACTAGAGACAATACATTATGAACAGACCATTAAAAAAAGAACACAGTTAGTTAGAATGATAACACAAATTCAGCTAGTACAATGCTTTTTGCTCTCCAGCTAGATGAAACGAGATAATCATTCGTACAAGAAAGATGAGGCAATAGCAATCTGCATAACACAAAACATAGAAACTATTGCAACAGGTTAACTAAAATCAGTAAGACCTTAAGTTTCATTATGGTTAATTCTCTACTTCAAGTACGAGCAGTCAGATTAGTCGATATTTAGACAAGATAGAAGCATAGTTATAAGCACAAATACAGCAACTATCTTAATTCAAGCAAATGATCAAGGATTCAACCATCTTAACAAAGAAAGACTACAACATAGAAGCATAGTTATAGCAAAGTATGAATAGGAAGCAGAACATGGCAGGAATGTTTACAACATCTAAGTCGATGACTTTAAACAGGAAAAATGGATACAAGGATATGGTGAGATGAGATCTAGCCAGCAGGCGCAGGTATGTGTACCATGGCAGGGTGTAACAGAATGTAGGGCGTGAGGAGGGAGAGCAGGCCAGCCCACCTGAATTGCAGCTCGGCGTTAACAATGTAGGCAAGCACCATCCTATACTTGGGCGAGTCAAAAAAGAGACCATGTCCTCATCAATACTCATGTGCAGCTGCATCACCCAGAGGAATCAAAACGGAGAAGTGAGACCAAAATTTACATCAAACAGAAGTTTAAAATGCAAGTATGAGGCATCGCATAGCTAAAGAAAACATAGCAATTGCAAAAATGGAGCTAGGTTCTGTCCAGACTTGAATAACCAGTAGTATAAATAACTTCCAGAATTAGCAGCAGTATATATACAGGATTAAATACAGAACTAGGACTCCATTTGGACGGAAAAGAACCAAATCTACTAGAAAAAGTTGAATTTGGACACCAACTAGTAGTGCACATGATACATAATATACCTGCAACCCTATCCTTGAGAAGTAACAAGTAATGAGCTACGATCTAGCATTAGTATAGAAGCTGTACTGGCATACTACAGAAGCGGCACTCCATCACAGATAGAATAGGTCAGTGCCGACAAATGCTAGATCATAGCTGGCTTACAATTCCACAAACTAAAACGCTAGATAGCTGTAAGCGAAGTAGAATTCTCGCTGCTGATCTCAACCTCACTAAAACTAACAGCCAACATACTAATATATCTGGGCGAATCCCACACGCACGAGCGCATCAACGAAGAGAAGAAGAGGGTAAGTAGACAGGCAGTGTTATACCTTGGAGGCGTGGGCAATCTTCGCTCTCGTAGACGGAGATGTTGAGGACGAGCTTCTGCAACTTGATGTCAAGCATGGGGTTCACCAGCTTCTTCTTCGTCGACTGCGAGCACCAAACACGAACAAAACCACATCGTCAGAACAGCGGACAAGGCAGAGCGAAAGTTGAGGCGCTTCTGGGCGACAGCACGGACCATGGCTGCCGGATCTGGGGTGGCGACCGCCGGGTGATGGCGACGCCCACGGTCGTCCGTGAGGGAGCTAGGTCGCACCCGCCCCCCCAATCGATCCGTACGCCACCGCCTTCTCCGCTTCACGTCTCCTGTCACCGCCAGGTCCGCCAGCTTCTTCTCCCCGCAAGCTCGCGCCCTAGATACCCACAGATCCCGTTCATCTCGGCCGCGACCCCGAGAAGGTGGTGGAGGGGCTGGTGGACAGGGGAGGGAGGGGCTCGGGGAAGAGGAGGGAAGGGCTGGTGGATAGGGGAGGGAGGGGCGCGTGGCTGGCTGCCGTGGGGAGGGCGTGGGTAAGCGCCGCCGTCGGCGGCGAGAAGAGAAGACAGGGCGCGGGGCGAGGATAGGGTTTGACCGGGGTTGCGCGATTCACAACTTATATCGCGGACGTGGCGCTTGCGGCCGTCGGATTGCATCGGACGGTGTTGGTGCTCCAGCACCTGTCCAACGGGCCAAAAGCCCGGAATGGGATCTGAGGCTTAACCAGTTTAGGCCCAGTTGGACATAATAGTAATGACAGAAGAAAAAAACTTTGAGCTGACATAAACAAGTTTTCGGAGTGCAAAAATGGGGTGTTTTTGTGAAGTACCTACCAAATATTTGTTGTAAAATTGGATAAAAACATTTAAAACAAAAATTATACCACATGTTATGTACAAATAACCAAATGGTTGGGTGCATAAAGTTTTCATCCACCTCTCGTGAAAAGACAAATTTCTGCCGATTCAATTGGAAGCGGGTCAAATTTGAACTACAAGTGCTTCGTAGTTTGCTCATGATTTTTCGAAAAAATCATTTTTAGATAAAAAGTACCTATTTCATCAGAGATATACCAAAAGTTTTGCCAAATTCGACACCTAGGTATGAACGGTCATGTTCGTCGTTTTGACCGTATTTTGAAATCGTCATCAGAAATTCAAAAAAATCAAATAATTGGAAATCCTTCGCGATGTGTCATTATATGTGACCTAGTTTTGAGAAAAAAATATAAACATGGAATACAACAAACATTTTTAAAAAGTGTTCATAGAAAAGAGATATCGTGTATGAAGATTCACACCTTTCAGGCCAAATGACGGATGTATGGCCACTTTCATGGCATAGTTTGTTTAAATGATCTCATCTTTTGCACAAGCGTGCACCTTGGAGTGGCGAACAATGTTGCCGAAGAAAGTTTTTATTTTCTTTGCACGAAAAAGTCATTTTTATTTTCAGAGTGCAAAAAATGGGGTTTTTTGTGAAGGACCTACCAAATATTTGTTGCAAAATTGGATCACAACATTTAAAAAAATATTAGACCACATGATATGTACAAATAACCAAATGGTTGGGTGTAGAAAGGTTTCCATCCACCTCTCGTGAAAAAGACAAATTTCTGCCGATTCAATTGGAAGCGGGTCAAATTTGAACTACAAGTGCTTCGTAGTTTGCTCATGATTTTTCGAAAAAATCATTTTTAGATACAAAAGTACCTATTTCATCAGAGATATACCAAAAGTTTTGCCAAATTCGACACCTAGGTATGAACGGTCATGTTCGTCGTTTTGACCGTATTTTGAAATCGTCATCAGAAATTCAAAAAAAATCAAATAATTGGAAATCCTTCGCGATGTGTCATTATATGTGACCTAGTTTTGAGAAAAAAATATAAACATGGAATACAACAAACATTTTTAAAAAGTGTTCATAGAAATGAGCTATCGTGTATGAAGATTCACACCTTTCAGGCCAAATGACGGATGTTATGGCCACTTTCATGGCATAGTTTGTTTAAATGATCTCATCTTTTGCACAAGCGTGCACCTTGGAGTGGCGAACAATGTTGCCGAAGAAAGTTTTTATTTTCTTTGCACGAAAAAGTCATTTTTTATTTTTAGAGTGCAAAAAATGGGGTTTTTTGTGAAGGACCTACCAAATATTTGTTGCAAAATTGGATCACAGCATTTAAAAAACATATTAGACCACATGATATGTACAAATAACCAAATGGTTGGGTATAGAAAGGTTTCCATCCACCTCTCGTGAAAAAGACAAATTTCTGCCGATTCAATTGGAAGCGTGTCAAATTTGAACTACAAGTGCTTCGTAGTTTGCTCATGATTTTTCGAAAAAATCATTTTAGATACAAAAGTACCTATTTCATCAGAGATATACCAAAAGTTTTGCCAAATTCGACACCTAGGTATGAACGGTCATGTTCGTCGTTTTGACCGTATTTTGAAATCATCATCAGAAATTCAAAAAATCCTTCGCGATGTGTCATTATATGTGACCTAGTTTTGAGAAAAAAAATATAAACATGGAATACAACAAACATTTTTAAAAAGTGTTCATAGAAATGAGCTATCGTGTATGAAGATTCACACCTTTCAGGCCAAATGACGGATGTTATGGCCACTTTCATGACATAGTTTGTTTAAATGATCTCATCTTTTGCACAAGCGTGCACCTTGGAGTGGCGAACAATGTTGCCGAAGAAAGTTTTTATTTTCTTTGCACGAAAAAGTCATTTTTTATTTTTAGAGTGCAAAAAATGGGGTTTTTTGTGAAGGACCTACCAAATATTTGTTGCAAAATTGGATCACATCATTAAAAAACATATTAGACCACATGTTATGTACAAATAACCAAATGGTTGGGTGTAGAAAGGTTTCCATCCACCTCTCGTGAAAAAGACAAATTTCTGCCGATTCAATTGGAAGCGGGTCAAATTTGAACTACAAGTGCTTCGTAGTTTGCTCATGATTTTTCGAAAAATCATTTTTAGATACAAAAGTACCTATTTCATCAGAGATATACCAAAAGTTTTGCCAAATTCGACACCTAGGTATGAACGGTCATGTTCGTCGTTTTGACCGTATTTTGAAATCGTCATCAGAAATTCAAAAAAAAATCAAATAATTGGAAATCCTTCGCGATGTGTCATTATATGTGACCTAGTTTTGAGAAAAAAAATAAACATGGAATACAACAAACATTTTTAAAAAGTGTTCATAGAAATGAGCTATCGTGTATGAAGATTCACACTTTCAGGCCAAATGACGGATGTTATGGCCACTTTCATGCATAGTTTGTTTAAATGATCTCATCTTTTGCACAAGCGTGCACCTTGGAGTGGCGAACAATGTTGCCGAAGAAAGTTTTTATTTTCTTTGCACGAAAAAGTCATTTTTATTTTTAGAGTGCAAAAAATGGGGTTTTTTGTGAAGGACCTACCAAATATTTGTTGCAAAATTGGATCACAACATTTAAAAAACATATTAGACCACACGTTATGTACAAATAACCAAATGGTTGGGTGTAGAAAGGTTTCCATCCACCTCTCGTGAAAAAGACAAATTTCTGCCGATTCAATTGGAAGCGGGTCAAATTTGAACTACAAGTGCTTCGTAGTTTGCTCATGATTTTTCGAAAAAATCATTTTTAGATACAAAAGTACCTATTTCATCATAGATATACCAAAAGTTTTGCCAAATTCGACACCTAGGTATGAACGGTCATGTTCGTCGTTTTGACCGTATTTTGAAATCGTCATCAGAAATTCAAAAAAAATCAAATAATTGGAAATCCTTCGCGATGTGTCATTATATATGACCTAGTTTTGAGAAAAAAATATAAACATGGAATACAACAAACATTTTTAAAAAGTGTTCATAGAAATGAGCTATCGTGTATGAAGATTCACACCTTCCAGGCCAAATGACGGATGTTATGGCCACTTTCATGGCATAGTTTGTTTAAATGATCTCATCTTTTGCACAAGCGTGCACCTTGGAGTGGCGAACAATGTTGCCGAATAAAGTTTTTATTTTCTTTGCATGAAAAAAGTCATTTTTTATTTTTAGAGTGCAAAAAATGGGGTTTTTTGTGAAGGACCTACCAAATATTTGTTGCAAAATTGGATCACAACATTTAAAAAACATATTAGACCACATGTTATGTACAAATAACCAAATGGTTGGGTGTAGAAAGGTTTCCATCCACCTCTCGTGAAAAAGACAAATTTCTGTCGATTCAATTGGAAGCGGGTCAAATTTGAACTACAAGTGATTCGTAGTTTGCTCATGATTTTTTGAAAAAATCATTTTTCGATAAAAAAGTACCCATTTCATCAGAGATATACCAAAAGTTTTGCCAAATTCGACACCTAGGTATGAACCATCATGTTCGTCGTTTTGACCGTATTTTGAAATCGTCATCAGAAATTCAAAAAAAAATCAAATAATTGGAAATCCTTCGAGATGTGTCATTGTATGTGAATGTTTTCATTTGATAATGGCAAAATTTTAAAATCCTGCATTGTTAGCTTCCATTTGAATTTACAAGAACAAACCAAAATTTAATTCAAATTCTTCAAAACCCTATATAAAGCAATATATAAGCTTAGGGGTATTTCGTGTTTTATTTTGAATAAAAACAGTTTGTAATCGTATAAAATGACAGAGTACATCAATTTAAAAGTTCAAAATTTATTTGGTACAAATTGGTGTTCAAAATCTAAAGTTATTAGAGAAAAACATAGAATAATAAATGAAAAGAACTAAAAAAAAAGGTATTAGCCGAGCCAATGCGGGCTAGCCCAGCAGCGCAGTCGGACCAATCCGGACTCCGGACGGCCACTCGGAACAGGCCACTCGGAATAGGGAAAAAAAGGTGGCTCGTCTAGCAAGGCCCAAGCCCATTGGTTCGCCATATCCCTCTAATAGGTTGAGGGTACTTATAAAACATAACCAGTTGTGTGGCCCGTTGGTTATGTGCCCGCTGGAGTAGAGTGTGGTCATGGGTTCGATTCCCTTTCCTCTAAATTTTAATTCCATTTTAATTTGCTTATATGTGTGGGTCCCATATGCCAACAGGGCGGGTCTCACATATTTAGCCGTCAGGGTGGGTCCCACATGACAGGTCTCACAGGTCAAAATGTGGGTCCCACATCACAAGTCACATGGTGGGTCCCACATGGCGTGTCACACTGGTCCCACATGGCAGGTCCGACATGTCACACGATGGGTCCCGCATGGCAGTAGGGTGGGACCCACATGGCAGGTCTCATAGGTCAAAATGTGGGTCCCACATCACAGTCACATGGCGTGTCCAACCGGTCCCACATGTCACACGGTGTCAGGTGGGGTGGGTGGGACACACATGTCAGGTGGGGCTGGTGGGTGTGGGACCCAAATGTCAGGTGGGGTGGGTGGGACACACCTGTCAGGTGGGGCTGGTGGGTGGGACCCACATGTTAGGTGGGGTGAGCAGTGACACGTAAGCAAAACTGCCAACTAAGCACTGACACGTAAGCAAAACTGCCAACTAAGCACTGACACGTAGGCAAGAAGCTGAGTTGGCAGTCCACTAATATTAATGACCATTTAAATTGGTCACAGGCAGCTAAATAAAAGGCAATATGTCAGAGCTTTTTAGTTTATGACCAATTCATCTAACCAGGTTATGACCATTCAGACTAGAAAAGTCACCATTGTTTCAGTTTTAGACCCTCCAAAGTTGTGTATGACCAAATGGCTTCAATTGGTCATAGATCTATGACCAATTTTCCCTGGTCACTATAGAAAAGTCACTAGTTGACACATTTCTTGTAGTGTATCTACATGGTTCAGTTCCCCAATAGAAATGATTTGGAATGTCTGCGGGTGTTTGGTGCTTGTAAGGTTCCTAATACACCTTGTGAGCTCACTGTTGATAGCTGGGCACACACTCCGGAGCCGATGGAGATGCTGCCTTAAATTTGGGTGAGAGTGGAAGGCATCCCATGGATTGACAGAGGTGATTTTCTGGCTCTTTGGACGGTCGGAGACATGTTTGATATGACTCTCAAAATTGACATGGCATATACTAGGAAACATGGTGTGTTAAGAATTTTGATCGGGTGCTTGAATTGGTCAAATATTCCAAAGCATTTTCCTATGTTCACTAAAGATGGTTTTTACAACCTCACTTTTATTGTTGATGGGGAAGACAATGGGGACATGGTGGATATGGACATGGATGATCCAAAGGATGATGATGATGGAGATGATAGAGATGATGGTGATTTAGGAGATGATTTCCAAGATGCTCTAGCTAAAGAGGACCAACAGAATGTTAGCAAGGCGGTGGATGAGAATGGGGCTACGGCTGAACCAGTGTTACCTTCGCAAGAGGGGGGGTCAAACAGCCAGCTGTCGAGGGAATACTTAACCCGCGACCCACAAGTGAGATGCGGGTTATCATAAGTTCACGGCCGCACCGTCTAACGGGCTTACACGAAGATGGGCCAACCAAAAGATCGCAACGTACCAAGGGAAAGATCTGGAAGATTGGAGATAACTTGGCTTGGAAGACACGAAGATGATTGGACTCCAAGTAGGACTCTGGCTTACGCTTTCCTAAAGGGAGAAGCTTTCCTTGTAACCTAGCGAGCCTCCGGGTATATAAGGAGGACTCACAGGACGTAGAACCCTAAGCTCTCAAGTTCCAAACCCTAGAACTAGAAGCGATTCGACACAGCGGATCGCAACCCTTATAACACCATATACACATCAATTCCAATCTAGTATAGGCAGGAAGTAGGTCTTTACCTCACAACGAGGGGCCGAACCTGGGTAAACATTGTCTTCCTCATGCCCTACGATCTTAAGGTCGGAGACGCTTGACTCGCGCAAATCCCACACCTACGAAGTCATCGCTATGACATCTGCCGAGATAAACCCACGACAGTTGGCGCCCACCGTGGGGCCCATGGCCAAAAGCGTCACGTTCCGCGCATGATCAATGCCGTGGCTCGAAGACATAGTCATCGGCCAGGTCAAACAAATCAACGGCGTTCCCTTCATCAACGATTCAGAGTGGGGACCGGAGGTGGATCACATCGAGTTCGGATACGTCGTCCCCTTCGGATCCGTAAACATCTTTATTGGATCTATCAGTCGCGGATCTTTCAACACGGCTTAAAGAGGCGAGTCAGGAGGAAAGTTGCGGCCCATCAGGGTCTGTGTACCTGAGGAACCCAAGCGAGTCACGGAAAAAGGGTCAGCATCCAACCAACCAAATTCAATTTGGGCATCGCTATCAGACGAAAAGGTAGCCTTTGGAGTTGAAGAAATCGATACCATCAGGACCGAGCTTTGCAAGGAGGAGCAAAAAATCGCAGCCGAACGCGGAAGGCTCCAAAGGGAGAATCAACAACTTCAGCATGAAAAACAGCGGCTTACGCAATACGCCGCACTTACACAAGCGAGTGAAGAAGTCCAAGCAACATCATCAGAGCCTCAGCATCTCGCATCACCCAAGGTCAACAACATTGAATCACGGCTATTAATGCCGCAAACGCAACGATTTTCTATGCCAACATGACACCAAGATAGCCCGGAAGGCAACATACACGCCGCGATTGAAATATTATCTCAAATGATGCCGGTCGGCGATACGCAAGCCGACAAGGAAGCTGGACACGCTATTGAATTGTTAAGTACACAGTCTTGCAACAAGCAAACATGTATGGGGTTGCACCGAACGAGCCGGCCTGTGGGGCAACATGGAGTTCGGAGAAACACCATGTAGAAGAAATAGTCAACCAGCTGGCAGATCTTCAAATTGCACCGTACACTACAAGAAATATGCTATAATGTGACCTTTTATAGTGACCCCCAAAATATTGGTCATAGATTTGTGACCATTTTGAGCCAATTGGTCACACGCTGGTTTTGGGGGTGTAAACAACACAAATTTATGACCAATTTGTGACCAAATGACTTTTTTCTGAATATGAATTGGTCATAAGCCTGCCAACATCAATATATGACCTTTTTTCTGACCATTTAAAATGGTCATTCCCATATGTTGGCAGCCAACTCAGCAAAGATATCTACGTATCAGTGCTTAGGTGTCATTTTTACTGACATGTCAATCTACTGGACAGCCAACTCAGCAGTTTCATCCACGTGTCACTCTGACATGTGGGACCCTTTGTAAAGAAGAAGAAGCACATGCATTGACTTTGTTGACTGACCTGACATGTGGGACCCAACCCTCTTCAAGCTGCCATGTGGGTCCCGCCCCACCTACCAGACATGCGGGTCCCGCCCACACTGCCATGACATGTGGGACCCACCCAACCCTGATAGGCGGGTCCCGCCCCACACCCTGACATGTGGGTCCCACCAAACCCTGACATGCGGTACCCGCCCCCACACCCTGACATGTGGGTCCCGTCCCCACACCCTGACATACGGGACCCACCCAACCCTGACATGCGGGTCCCAGTCGCCAGAACCTGACATGCGGGTCCCATTCCAGCTGACAAGTGGGACCCGCCGCCACCCAGCCCCACATCCTGACATGTGGGTCCCGTCCCCACACCCTGACATACGGTCCCGTCCCCACACCCTGACATACGGGACCCACCTAACCCTGGCATGCGGGTCCCAGTCGCCAGAACCTGACATGCGGGTCCCATTCTAGCTGACAAGTGGGACCCGCCGCCACCCAGCCCGCCAATCCTATATCAGGATATATTGGCAAAAATGGCAGTGCACGCCGGAGAATCGAACCCGCGACCTCCTCCTCCTCAACGTAGGTAACCATTAGGCCACGAACTAGTTGATGTCCATATAGCACACTGCTATACTTAAACCATACAAGCATTTCCTGGGCTTGGGCCCAGTGGGCTGTTTCCACTCGGCCGGCGCGGTGAGTTGGGCTCGGCTGGTTCACTCTTTTTTTTTGTTCTTTTTTTTATTCTTTTCTGTTTTCTTTTATAACTTTTGATTTTGAACTCCAATTTTAACCAAATAAATTTTGTAAATTTTGTAAATATGTCCTCTATCCTTATAGACTATAAGGGACTGCTTTTAGTCAACATAAAATACAAAATACCACTAATCTTATATATTGCTCTACATAGGGTTTTGAAGAATTTGAAATACAATTTTGGGATTATTCTTTTAAATTCAAATGCAAGACTAAGAAATGCAGAATTTTTATAATAATGCAAAATTTGGTTATTTGTAAATAGATGTGGTCTAGTATTTTCAAATAATGTAGCGCTCCTATTTTACGACATATTTTTGGTAGTTGCTTCACAAAATAACCCTTTTTTGGCACTCGGAAAATGAAAAATGATTTTTTTGTTCAATGAAAATGAAAACTTTCTTCGGCAACATTGTTCATGGTTCCAAGATGCACGTCTCTGTAGAATATGGGAACATTTGAACAAACTATGCCATGAATGTGGCGATAACATTGGTCATTTGGCCCTAAAGCCATGAATCTTCATAGACGATACCTCATTTCTGAGAACACATTCTTAAGAAAATTGCCGTATTCCAAGTTTATGATTTTTTATGGATACTAGGACACATATAATGACACCATGCGAAGGTTTCCCGTTTATTTGATTTTTTTTGAATTTCGTATGCCGGTTTCAATATACGGTCAAAACGGTGGACATGACCGATCGTATCTAGAGGTTCAATCTTGTGGAACTCTTTGTGTATCTATGATGAAATAGATACTTTTGTACCTAGAAATGATTTTTACAAAAAATGTTGAGCAAACTACGAGGCACCCGTAGTTCAAATTTGACCCGGTTTCAACTGAATTGACGGAAATTTGTCTTTTTGACAAGGGGTGGATGGAAACCATTTCACACACAACCGTTTAGTTATTTGTACATCAAATGTGGTCTCATATTTTACAAAAATGGTGTGATCCCAATTTGCAACATATTTTTGGTAGTTGCTTCGCAAAATAACCGATTTTTCGCACTCGAAAAATGAAAAATGAATTTTTTGTGTAATAAAGTTGAAAAATTTGTTCGGCGACATTGTTCACCATTCCAAGATACACTCTTGTGCGCAATATCGGCACATTTGAACAAACTATGTCATGGTTAGCGCATAAACATTGGTCAATTGGGCTGAAAGCCACGAATCTTCATACATGAGAGGTCATTTGTGTGAACACTTTTTAAGATATCTTACATTTTCCAAGTTTGTTATTTTTCCATAAAACTATGTCACATATAATGACACTTTGCGAAGGATTTACTTCTTTTTGATTTTTTTGAATTATCTACGCCGATTTCAAAATACGATCAAAACGACGGACATGACCGATCGTATCTAGAGGTTCAATCTTGTGGAACTCTTTGTGTAGATACTTTTGTACCTAGAAATGATTTTTACAAAAAATGTTGAGCAAACTTCGAGGCACCCGTAGTTCAAATTTGACCCGGTTTCAGCTGAATTGACGGAAATTTGTCTTTTTGACAAGGGGTGGATGGAAACCATTTCACACACAACCGTGTAGTTACTTGTACATCGAATGTGGTCTCATATTTTACAAAAATGGTGTGATCCCAATTTGCAACATATTTTTGGTAGTTGCTTCGCAAAATAACCGATTTTTCGCACTCGGAAAATGAAAAATGAATTTTTTGTGTAATAAAGTTGAAAATTTTGTTCGGCAACATTGTTCATGGTTCCAAGATACACTCTTGTGCGCAATATCGGCACATTGGAACAAACTATGTCATGGTTAGCGCATAAACATTGGTCAATTGGGCTGAAAGCCACGAATCTTAATACATGAGAGGTCATTTGTGTGAACACTTTTTAAAGATATCTTACATTTTCCAAGTTTGTTATTTTTTCCTTAAAACTAGGTCACATATAATGACACTTTGCAAAGGATTTACTTATTTTTGATTTTTTTTTAATTATCTACGCGGATTTCAAAATACGATCAAAACGACGGACATGACCGATCGTATCTAGAGGTTCAATCTTGTGGAACTCTTTGTGTATCTATGATGAAATAGATACTTTTGTACCTAGAAATGATTTTTACAAAAAATGTTGAGCAAACTACGAGGCACCCGTAGTTCAAATTTGACCCGGTTTCAATTGAATCGTCGAAAAATTGTCTTTTTGACAAGGGGTGGATGGAAACCATTTCACACACAACCGTTTAGTTATTTTTACATCAAATGTGGTCTCATATTTTACAAAAATGGTGTGATCCCAATTTGCAACATATTTTTGGTAGTTGCCTCGCAAAATAACCGATTTTTTGCACTCAGAAAATGAAAAATGAATTTTTTGTGTAATAAAGTTGAAAAATTTGTTCGGCAATATTGTTCTCCATTCCAAGATCCACTCTTGTGCGCAATATCGGCACATTTGAACAAACTATGTCATGGTTAGCGCATAAACATTGGTCAATTGGGCTGAAAGCCACGAATTTTCATACATGAGAGGTCATTTGTGTGAACACTTTTTAAAGATATCTTACATTTTCCAAGTTTGTTATTTTTCCTTAAAACTAGGTCACATATAATGACACTTTGCGAAGGATTTACTTCTTTTTGATTTTTTTGAATTATCTACGCGGATTTCAAAATACGATCAAAACGACGGACATGACCGATCGTATCTAGAGGTTCAATCTTGTGGAACTCTTTGTGTATCTATGATGAAATAGATACTTTTGTACCTAGAAATGATTTTTACAAAAAATGTTGAGCAAACTACGAGGCACCCGTAGTTCAAATTTGACCCGGTTTCAATTGAATCGTCGAAAATTTGTCTTTTTGACAAGGGGTGGATGGAAACCATTTCACACACAACCGTTTAGTTATTTGTACATCAAATGTGGTCTCATATTTTACAAAAATGGTGTGATCCCAATTTGCAACATATTTTTGGTAGTTGCTTCGCAAAATAACCGATTTTTCGCACTCGGAAAATGAAAAATGATTTTTTTGTGTAATAAAGTTGAAAATTTTGTTCGGCAACATTGTTCACGGTTCCAAGATACACGTTTGTGCCCAATATGGGAATATTTAAGCAAACTATACCATGAATATGGACATAACATTCGTCATTTGGCCCTAAAGCCATGAATCTTCATAGATGATATCTCATTTTTTAGAACACTTTCTTAAGAAAATTGCCTTATTCCAAGTTTATGATTTTTGATGGATACTAGGACACATATAATGATACCACGCGAAGGTTTTCCATTTATTTGATTTTTTTGAATTTCGTATGCCGATTTCAAAATACGCTCAACTCGGGGACACATATAATGACCGTTTGTATCTAGGGGTTAAATCTTGCAAAATTTTTGTTGTATCTCTGATGAAATAGGTACTTGTGTACCTAAAAATTAAATTTTGAAAAAATAACGGGCAAGTAATGTGGTAGCTGCAGTTCAAAATCTAGTCGTTTCCAGCTAAATCAACAAGAAGTCGTTTAAATTTCTGGAAATAGGTAAAGAGCTCGGAAATGCATGTTTTTGGTGATTGCACATAAAATAAAGTCTACTTTGTGAAAACAATTTATCGGTGCCATTTTGGATGATTTTCTGGGTAACCACTTCACAAAAAACGCTATTTTTAGCACTTGAAAAATTATGATAGAGCCAAAACCTGAAAATATTGAACCAAACTTCCCTCCCAAAGTACCCCGCCCAAATTAAACCTGAAAATTTCACGCACGGCGGCAATTCCCCTGCCCAAAATGAAATGACTGAATCAGTCCCCAGAAATCCCGAGTGACATTCGCGCATGGGTGTGGATGACCCGAATAACCGGGGCAATTTAGTCAATTTACCCTGACCACGAATATAAGTCCTGCCGATTCGCGAACCCTAGCCATTCTATCCCAGCCGCACTCCTCCCTCGACCCCCGCCGCCGCCGCCTCCCTCTCCCCGGTCCAGATCGACGACGGCACCTCCCTCACCTCGCCGTCAGGTCCATCCGACGCCGCCCCCTCCCACTCCTACCCCAGCCCCGTCCATCTTCCCTTCCACCACCAACTCCTGCCCCACTCGTTCCCTTCGTCCTACGGCAGCAGATCGACCGCGTCGCCCAACCTCACCGGCGACAGATGCAGTGCCGCCCAGCAGCCACGGCGTCGCGGCCGGCTGGCTCGCCGGCGCGCATGTGCTTCCATGCGCGCCGCTCCGTCGAACTGGCCGACGCGGGACCTAGGGTTTGCGGTGGCTTTGCCCCCATGCCGGCCACGGCTCTCCGGCAACCGGCGTTGACCGGATCCTCCGACGGCCGTCGTCCACCTCGCGTTGTAGGGAGGGATCAACTCCTCCATCTTCTTCTCGCGTCTGTCCATAGACGGCTCAGATCTGACGTTTTTGTTGTTTTTCTGGTTGTTCAGGGCGTGGGTGGTGGTGCAGCGGCCGCAAGAACACGCTGGGGACGCCGGCGGCGGCTACTTCCTCTACAAGGACTACAAGCTCTCCCACAACTCAATGCCCTCCAGGTCCCGTCTGCATGCCCGCTCCCTCCTTCCCTCAGATCTCTGATTGGAGTAGGGGAAATCCCTGCTCGATTGGGCCTTCGTTTCCGTTCATTTGTGGAGAGTAGATCGTGCTGCTGATTTCACACAAGTAGCTTGCTCTGTGTTAAACCCATATGAATCCCTGTAGAGGAGAGGCGGCCCCATATTGACTTCTCAAGTGCATATCTTCTAGAGAAATGTTGTATTATTGCCTAGTTTCTGTGATAAGAAATGTTGTAGTATTGCCTAGTTTCTGTGATAAGAAATGTTGTAGTATTGCAACGCTACAAAAATTTACATATGTCTTATTTTCAGAATCAGATTCTGTTATATGCACTTTAAGTGAGCAAAGAAAGTGTTTCCTATAATCCAACATGATAAAGCTTGTTTGCTGTTGTAAGTTATAGTCCGTGTTGTTTGATGTTATCATTAAGTCGTCTCCTCTGTAATTGACTTGTGTGAATTTATAGGAGTACATTTTTATCATGCTGTTGTAATATGTAGTGCAGTATTTTTGTCATGCTGCTCCCGGAGGCGTTCGTGGGCGTCAAGCAGATCGGGGTCATCGGACGGGGCTCTCAGGTTCGCTGCCATCCCTGCTCCCCTCAGTGCCAGCTTTGCTGTCTAAGTCCATAGTTTTGCTCTGTTTAGATTTAGCTTGTCCATCTACTTGTACGCTCTGCTTCTGCAAACACATCGCTTTGGACAAACCTAGTTGAAGGGATCAATTTTGCACAGATTTGTACTGTTACTTGGATTCAGACCTTCCAAGGCTGTGTGCTGGCTATAATCATAGAAGAGTTCCTGTTGTGCTTTTTTGACATGGCTTCATGTAGAATTGCTTGTAGCAATACTTTCTAATGGATTATTGCTGGTGTCTCTTGTATGCTTATTTGCGATGCTCTCTTCTGCTTACATAGTTCAGTGATCGATGCCATAGGCTTCCTGCTGTGTTTAACCTTGTTATAGTTCATATAAGCACCACTGCTGTGATGGTTATGGTTTTCTGGAACTCATGCATACTAAATTATATTATCATTGAAGTTGTTATCTCTCTAATCCGTCTATTTGATTACTCTCTCATAGGGTCCGCCGTGGCCGAGGGAAGCTCATCGCCAGCCAAGCTTGAAGATGGACAAGTTCGACCCCTCCTGGAACGAGTACTGCCTTCTGCAACTCAGCTCTTTCAACAACCACAGAGGCAAGAAACTCCCATGTGCCCCCATCCTCTTCCCTCTTCTCATCCTCCTAGAACTAAATCTGTATTTACCTTAGTTGGCAGAAAAAACATTGGTCATGAAAATATGATTTGGAACTATATCTGCCTCCGTACTATCGGCCTACGTTTGTAGGCCAGGAATTTGAGTACAATTGCTGTTTAGTAGTCATCTTCAACATGGTGGAAGACGGCAGTGAACTCTTGTTCTCTTTTCAATTATATGATAGCCTGTCTGTAATTGACTCATTTTGACCATCCCATGTGAGTATTAATACTTGTTTATCAATCAATTTTCATGAGTAATGACATGGTTGTTCAGATGCTTCATTGGTTCCACTTCTGTTCTTAAAAGATTGTCAGCAGAAAAGTTTAAATATCGAGTTATGTTCAATGCTTGAACTTAGCTATATAAACTTGCTTATTCTTGTCCTTGCTTATATACACAATTTTTGGAAGTATGTTTGTCAAACACATTTCTGTGGATAATTGGTGCATTACACAAAGATTGTTGCACTAAATGTTTTTCATGAGCAGTTTTTAGTTTATCTTGCACGATTTTATGCTAACAATGTTTCTTGTTCTCAGTGTACTGGTCAGCGAAGACAAGAGGACTGTTGCCTTCATCGACAATAGTCTGAAGAATGGGTGGAGCGTGAAGCCTCACTTAGCAAATAGTGGCTGTTATATTATGATAACTGTAATTCATGTGTTTTCTCTCTTCTCAATATAGAATATTGTAATATAATAGAATTATCGTGGCTGTTATTTGAAGAATTCCACTTGTTTTATCTTTCTGTTCCATTTGGTATATTGTTTGTTATTTATTATCAAAGTGTGGAAAACTATATCTGTCAATTGGGACCCACTGAATTGGAAAACTGACACGTGTGCCTGCTACGAATTTTTTTACCACGGATTTGAAAACTGACAAGTGGGGCCAGTGGTGAGAAAAGAAATAAAAGGCTGAATGGTCTATCTGTAAAAGGCCACATCCCAAAAATAAACGGACTGAATAGTTGGGCTCGGCCCATGTAGCCGTTGAAAATAAATATGAAAAAAAATTAAATGGACTGAATTATTGGGCCAGGCCCATTTAGAGGGATGAACTGGACTGGGCTGATTCTGATTTACGACCATTTCATTTGGTCACAATTTTGCCACGTCAGCTCTGCCACGTTGGATTTGACGTGGCGTGGCCAGATTGCCAATGACCAAAAAATTGGTCATAAAATCTGTGACCTTTTCTTTTGGTCATAGACGTCTATGACCAATCCCAAAAAAGGTCATATTGGCTAGTTCGTGACGCTCATAACGTGACCAAGTGTTTTTGGTCACAAAAAGGTCACAAATTAAAATATGTGACCATTCAGTGACCAATATTGAGGGTCATAGAGTAGCATATTTCTTGTAGTGGTATAAAGAAGTTCACACAGAAGAAACTCAGACAATACCTGACGCGACTCAACAGCCTCACGTCGCCCTCAAGCCGCAGATGACGTGTCCGACGCCTGGGCCCGCAAGCACTTACTCGTTACTGAAGGGACCAGCGTGCTTTTGCGATAAAATAAGGCTCACACGCTTTCCCCCAAGTTTCGAGGAGCCGCAAGGAATCACCAGCTACAGTGCGGGTGAAGATCTCATCTCGTGGATACATAACTATGAAATAAACATGACCCAAGTAGACATCACCGAGAAAATATGTGCCAAGTATCTGCACATAGTACTAGAAGGCGATGCCAGGCTCTGGCTTCGGAATTTACCGGCAAAGTCTATAAATACCTGGGGAGAGTTGAAGGATAAATTCATCAAGAATTTTCAGAAAACAAGCAAGCGATTCTATACTATAGAAGACCTGAAGCAATGCGTCTAGAGACCTGGTGAGTCGATTCACTGCTGGATTAAACGAGTCATGGATGTCATTGCCTCTTCCAAAGAGATATCAGTAAACTCCGCAGTACCGGTCATGAAGAAAAAATGAAGATTCGAGCCGCTGGTGCACAAGTTGGGCCGTGCGGAACACAACATCGACAGTTTTGACAAACTTCTAGCCATAGCAAACAAATATGCCCGCACGGATGAAACAAAAGGCGACCATCCTCATTCCGTAGAAAGGGAAGAAAAGATGGAGTTGGCTAGGGGCCACGAACCTCAAATAAGGAAGCAACGAGAAGGTAAAGTATCTCACCCAGTCGGTATCTTGGAAGCCTTCCAGAGCACGTGCGACTTACATCGCAGAAGAGATGGAACACCAGCAGGACATACCAAGGCTTAGTGTCACTACTATCGGCGCTGGAGAGAAGGGAATCTGGAAGCAGAAGCACAGCATGAACAAGAAGCAAACTACACCCAAGAGTCGCGTGCCCCCCTCAGACGACAGGTGGGACAGTTTCACACCGTGGAAGTGCGAACGGCAAAAAAACAGAAAGCCGCCGAGACAAGTTAGGAGAAACAACCAAACACCGGTATCAGAACGACGGCTCCGTTGGGCAGAACGGCCGGTCATATGTAGTCGCGATGACCACCCTCTAGAAGTAGAAGACCCGGGGCAACTTGCCCTCGTGGTCGCGCCGCAAGTCGCAGGATATAAGTTGAGGAAAGTATTAATGGATGGAGGGAGCAGGGTAAACATCTTGTACTACAACACATTTCGTAGAATGAACATGCCAGACTGGCAACTCCAACCAACGAGGACAACCATTCATGGCATAGTCCCGGGATTATTGACACGTCCAGTAGGAAAAGTAACTCTCGAAGTTGTCTTTGGGACAGAGCGAAATTATCGCACAGAATTCCTGAGTTTTGAGGTCGCGGATGTGAAAAGCTCGTATCATGCATTGTTTGGAAGGGACGCCTACGCGAAATTCACGGCAAGACCTTGCTACTTATATTTACAGCTGAAAATACCTAGTCCCAACGGAGTAATCACTGTACATGGAGACAGAAAAAGGCATTGGAGTGTGAAGAAGGAGATTCAGCAATAGCAGAAGCAGCTTGCATCGCAGGATCCTCGCACAGTTATAAGCCGCCTACAAATCTCCGAAGCCCTAAACGAACCGCAGTTGAGTCGCAAAATAATAAAGCAGCAGGAACCACGGGGAAAAAAGTAAGCTTCATTCACAAAGTGATGCGTCAGGAAGATACAGACGCCAACATTGCACTGGTTCAAAAGGAAGATGGAAGCTAGCATATGTGTATGGACCCTACCTCAGTAAACAACAACAGTTAGGGAGTTAGGGAGGACATCTACTCATACAAGCCAATAACAAAGCAAGAAGCTCGCAGGAGATGTCTTCCAGTGCGACTAAAATCCTGGGGACTCCACAAGGTGCCTCAGCATAAATACGCAATAGAGCTATCATGCTCGCATTGAGTCGCTCTTAGCGGCTCAATTAATGCACCACTTAGGGTTTGGCCTTGATTAAAGGCAACATCGGAGTATCATATGTATCAAGTATGTATGACCTGCGGGGAACAGAAAACTCGCATAAGGGTCTACATCATAAACGCTACCTAGATGCGTTCGTCCCACCAGATTTTGTAACAGTTTACATGATTATGAAGTAAAGCCGGCACCCTTGGTATCAAAGGGTTTGTCGTTTCGCCTCAACCATCATTGAGTCACTGAGTCTTTTAATTTCATATATCATTAATTTCTTAGGGGCTTAGTAGCTCTATGAGCTTGGCTTATTCCCTTGAAATAGCCAAACTAGCGGCGTTCATCTTGGTTATACTCAACCTTAAGATAGATGCAACTTGCACAATGTGACCAAAGTACCGACATGTGGCGTCAATCGAGTCTGAATGCCTATCATGGACGTTCTCGACCCTGCACACATATTTAGCTTGGGAAATACTGAGTCGCGCAAGGGCCGACTTAATGGATATATGAGATAAATCAAAAAGACCTGCTTATAGGTCATAATATTGTACTGCGAATAGTACTAACAAAAGTATTAATTACAATGTTAAGGCCACAAGCATGCCAAAATCAAAACTACTTCATTATCTTCTTATCATCTTTTGATGATTTCAGGGGCGCAGCACCAGGAGGCTTTCCCGCTTGAGCTGGGGTAGTAGCAGCTGGTGTTTGTATCAAAGGAACAGTTGCGGATGGAACAGGGGAAGGACCGCCAGAACCCGTAGAAGGGCCTGGAGTTTGAGAAGTCCCCGCGCCAGCAGATCTGATTTTCTTCTCAATAATACTGCCATCAAGACGGTATTTGCCGAAATAGCTGCCCAAGTCAAGGCCATCAACAAGTTGGGTGGCGTACCCGCGCATTCCCCTCCAGATGTCTGAATACTCCACCAGAGAAAACTCGGTACCATCTGTACGAGTCGCTTGCCTACCCTGTGCAATTTGCTCAATATTGATGTCGGGATGGTACGCTCGAGCCAACGTAAGCACATGAGCCGCGCTAGCGCGAGCAGCAGAACCCTTCCAGCCAGAAAAGTACTGAGGAGCCTTCAGAAGCTTACTCAGCTAGTATTCACAAGTCGCAGGCGGGTTGTCACACAGAGACAGTTTGTTTGCTAGTTGTTTGGTCGCCTCAAGGATGCGCCTGTTAAAACTCTTGATAAATTCTAGCTGGTCCTTCATATTAGCACGACAAAGAAGAGTGTCTGGGCCTGATACAATTGAACAAGTCGCAGACGGGTTATCAGTATATTTGAAAGGGCTATAAGAATTAAGCACATATACACAAGAATTTGATCAGCACTTACCAACAAGGTCTTGAATCATCAGCCGCACGAAAGAACCCGCAAGTTCGGAGGCCTTGATAAGATTTTTTATCTTCTCATCACGAGAAGATAATTCCTTGGCATGCTGTTCCTTCAGCTGATCTACAACCAATGATTTTTGTCCAAGGTCCATTTTGACAGCTTGGATAATATTTTCCTTCTCGATGAGTCGCGTCGTGGAATCGGTCTCCAGCTCTTGAAATTGTTCTTCACAGGAGGTCAGCTGCTCTACAAGCTTTGAATTCTCCTGTCGCAACATCTCCAGTTCAAGGGTCTGGTTCTTAATGAAATCATCACGATCAGCAAGCCTCTTTTCCAATTCTTTAAGTTCGCCGGGCGACTCACTTGATGATGCCGCCAGCATTTTATTTACCGAGCCAGCAGATTGCAGTTCTAGCTGCAAACCAGACATGGAGAAAAAGCATTGTTGAATATACCCTAAAATATCATTGACTAAAGAGAGGCTGCTATTGGTAAAAATAAAGACTCCAAACCTCGTTTCTTCCAAACAAGATTTTGATTCTTGGGGGCTGCATTCATATATACTCGTGCATATCAACAACAAAGAAAATCAAAAGGAAATACCTGATGAGAAGTGTGAAGTTGCTGTATCAAATCTCGCAACTGGGCAACATGCTTTTCTCTGGCATTTATGATAGCTTCCTCTAGCGATCTTGAGTTGTCAGTTTTGAAAGGCTCAGAAGTTGGAGCTTTAAATACTTTGGGCTCAAAAGTATCTCGCAATTCCACAAGGTTGGGAGCAAGTACAGGAGGAGCAACATCGGTAGTGCCCTCCTCCAAGGCAGGATTGGGAGATGCCATGCCTGGTGTATCATCGGTGGTCCCAATGTTTTCAAAGGTGGCATGTCTCATGTCCGTACGTCGCTCAGACGAAGGGGCCAGAATCGCCAAGTTTGCGTCAGCATCAATCACAGACCTGTAAAGATGCAAACAGATAAATAAAAGATCACATGGTAAGGGACAAGATGAGTAGAAAGAAGGTCTCACCCTGGAGCAGTACAGATATTTTTCATGAGACAATCCGAAGAAGGCAAAGACAGGGTCTGTAGATCAGAACCTACGAAGAAAATATAAAGGAAAAGTCCTTCACAAATCGAGTCGCATGGCAACAGAGGTAGGGGAGTAAAAGGAGTAATACTTGAGCTTATGGAAACACTGTTGTCAGCAACATGATTGACAAGAGCAACATCACTGGCAGCTTGGGGAAGTTCTAAAGACCTAGCTACTCTTTTCTCCACGATTATCGCCAGGGCCTTGCGACGCTTTTCGAGTCGCGCTGGATCCTCAGGAATTTCTTGTGCCAGCCGCTTGGACGATCTGCGAGAACTTTGAGATGTTTCCGGGAATACATTGAAGGGAGTTGAGGAAAGAAGGAGGTCTGCCATCAGTTGCTCCTCTTCAGATGCACCATCCCCAGATTCTGAGGTGCACTCAGTGATAGGCCATTCCTCGTCCTTGCTTAAGGCCGTCTTTGATGACTCACTAGGAAACTGGGGGGCTCGGATCATTCGCTTGATCATCACCAGGAAGGTCCCAGAACTCAGAATTGATCTGGAATTAGAAGAAGATAGTAGGTCAGATAACATTAAGGAATAAAGCAAAGTGATTCAGTGCAAGATGTGGAAAGTTACCTCAAAAGGTTTGTGCTTCACCCAAAAAGGAGCAAGACCGACCACGTCAAAAGAACTAACATCTACATCAGTAACGCGGCGAATGAAGTGGATTCATTCGCCCTTGCCCAGTCTTCAAGACAAGTCATGTCTTCATCATCAGCTCGACCAGAATAGTCAATTATGAGTCGCTGCCGGTGACTCACGGGCTGGATACGCCATTTATCCCAGCAGGAGATGAGGTCGAGCCCAGTAAGGCCATGGAGAGTCAGCGCTACCGTTCTATCGAGAAGGACCTTGATGGATGGTAAGGAGGAAGGATCGGGTTTTGACGACAGGGCAGGGGTGGAGATAAAGGCAGATGTGGACCAAGGGGGAAGATGGACTTCTCCTTCAGGTGAAGTATCTTTACAATAGAAGAAGGTCCTTTGCCAATCCCTAACCTTGTTGGCTAAAGGAAGTTTAGGAATGATGCTGTCCTTGTGACGCTGGAAGGCAATGGTGCCACATTGGAGATAAGGAAGACGAGCACCTTCGCGTTGGTGGTTGCAACAAAAGAGGGAAAGCCAAAAATCTATGGATGGATTGATGGCGAGATAGTCCTCACAGAGGATATGGAAGTTGCTCACCTGGAGCATAGAGTTGGGGCCGATGTCATGGAGGCGCAGATTCAATCGTTGCATCAGAGTGCAGAAAAAGAGGGATCCTGGCGGTTTGAATCCGCGCTCGACGTGCTCAACAAACATCACCAATTCTCCAGGTTGGGGATTGGGAACTGATTCGCTGTCTAGACCGCGCCATTCTCACTCGAACTTCGGAGGCAAAAGACCTCGAGAAACAACAGATTCAAGAAAAACTTCGTCGATCCGAGAACCACCCCAGTTGTAGCTACGCCGCAGCATCTTTTCTCTTTTGCGGAGGAGGAAGACAAGATATGCGAGGGCGGCACGGTAAAGAAGAACAACTGAGGCTAATGAATCTAACTTAAGGGCGGCGAGGTACTTTTTAGCGGCGAGATCCGAAATTAAAGGGGCAAATCGCGTCCGGAAGTTCAAAGAATCCAGTTAATAGAAAAGGGATATTCTATCAGAGTCAAGAAGGCAAAAGGATAGCAAGAAAAAAAATGAGTCACACAAATGCTGGAGGACGTAGACCGAGTTGACTCTGATAGATAAGAAGACTACGAGCGAGAATGCAACAGGCAAATGAAAGTTCAGCTAGGGCATTCAGTGTGCGACTTATTAAGATAATTGAGCTGAGTCGCAGGGAACCAGGAGCCTTTTTCCTTGAAGTCCTAGCTGAGCTTGGGGGCTAATGTCGGGGGAATACTTAACCCACGGCCCACAAGTGAGATGCGGGTTATCATAAGTTCACGGCCGCACCATCTAACGGGCTTACACGAAGATGGGCCAACCAAAAGATCGCGACGTACCAAGGGAAAGATCTAGAAGATTGGAGATAACTTGGCTTGGAAGACACGAAGATGATTAGACTCCAAGTAGGACTCTGGCTTACGTTTTCCTAAAGGGAGAAGCTTTCCTTGTAACCTAGCGAGCCTCCGGGTATATAAGGAGGACTCGCTGGACGTAGAACCCTAAACTCTCAAGTTCCAAACCCTAGAACTAGAAGTGATTCGACACAGCGGATCACAATCCTTGTAACACCATATACACATCAATTCCAATCTAGGATAGGCAGGAAGTAGGACTTTACCTCGCATCGAGGGGCCGAACCTGGGTAAACATTGTCTTCCTCGTGCCCTACGATCTTAAGCTCGGAGACGCTGGACTCGCGCAAATCCCACACCTACGAAGTCATCGCTATGACATCTGTCGGGGATGTAACCCTGGTACCCTAGGGTTATGGTGCAATTTTGTTAATAAAAGTCACCGAAATAGTAAAAGACTAGAAGAAAAGGGGGCCTGGGCCAAAACGGGCATTGCCCAGGCCGGCTTGCGCTGCACTGGGCTGAGGCAGCAGCCAGCCTCGGCTGGACCGGAGAACCAGCCAGCTTTGGTGGGGCCAAGATCTGAGCCAGCCTCGGTCGTGACCGATTTCCCTCCTTCGACTAGGCCGATCTGCTTTCAAGGCTTCGGTAGGCCGGATTATATTACCTCGGTAGGCCGGATTATCTTACCTCGGTGGGCCGGGTTATCTTACCTCGGCCGAACTGGGCTCCCGTTACTTCGGCGGACCGGAGCCTGCGTATCTCGGATGGGCCGGAGCCTGCGTACCTCGGCGGGCCCGATTCTCTCGCCCCCCAAACTCCGGCTGGGCCGACTTCCGAATATCTCGGCTGGGCTGAGATAGCTGGCTCGGCTGGGCATGCGCATGGTAGCCTCGGTTGGGTTCCTTTCCCTGGAGCGGGCCGAGGTAGCCTCAATCCCGGAGCAGGGCAGCCTCTTCTCCTTACCTCGGACCGGGACGTGTCCCATCCGGGCGGGCCTACATCGCCGCCCCTTGGCGGACCGGCGCCCCGTGGTCTCGGCTGGGCCGAGACCTCATTACCTCGACCTACGTCTTCACACCTCCGACATCTCCAGCAGCCACCTCGACAAGTACAAGTTACCCCTGCCACTTACCGAAGATCCTGGAGACCAGGGCTAGAGGACAAAAGTAAGGACAAGGACAAGACAGGCCACGCCCATCCTGGACGTGGCTACAGTACAAAGGACGGTATGGACGTGACGTCTACACAGTGTTGACAAGACCCCAGTTGTCATGTCATGTACAGTGTGTCTTGTCCCCTGGGTTCCCCTTTATAAGGAGCACCAGGGGGAACGTTCCCAGGAGACGCCCCTGCGCGGGCTCACTCTCTTCTCCCCCCCGCTCTCATGGAGCTCGTGCTAGCCAAGACCTCTTAGAGGCAATCTTCACCCAGCTCGTGGAGCATTTGTACCCACCATATACAGAGGGAAGAATACACCAAGTAGGCTAGATGCTGCAGTAGGGGTGTTATCTCTCATGAGAGCCCCAAAGCAGGGTAAATCCTTGTGTTCATCTGTTCTTCCGTGTGCGCTCTTCAATGCGCTATCCCTCCCCGAATCCTCTAGCGTCCATCGGCCCAAACTTAAGCCTACCCCTAGGCATCTGTTGTTCAATACGATGACAGTTGGTGCCCACCGTGGGGTTGACAGTGGCGCTTGCTGGATCAAATTCGGACGGGACTTTTTCGGTAAACTCGGGGACTCGACGCCGGCATCATCCCTGAGTTGACATAAGCTCAACCCAACAGCAGCAGGTCAAGACCGGGGTAGCTTGGCCAGTCCAGGCCAGAGTTAGCTTCTGCAGGTAGGCGTCGCGCAGCGCATCCTGCATCAGCATCGGCTGGGCCAAGGCTAGCTCCTGCCTCGGCTGGGCTGAGTCGTGCCTCAGTCTCGGCTGGGCCGAACCAGCCCTTGTCCTGGCTGGGCCGAGTCAGGCTCCAGTTCCGCTGGGCCGAATCATCTTCTCCCGCTTCGGCTGGGCCGACGCCAGTGACTCGGCGGGCCGGCATCCCGGGCGAGCCTAGCTCCTCGTGTCGGCAGTCCGGCATTTGCCGCTCGCGAGCGTGTCTCAGCAGCCTGGGCCGAGATGCATGTCTCGGATGGGCCGGTGTGCCGTTGTCTCAGACGGGCCGGCGTGTCACTGTTTTGGATGGGCCAGCGTGGCCGCAACCTCGGTTGGGTCGGCGAGCCGAGGTCTCGGTTAGGGCCGGAGCTTGTTAACCTCGGTTGGGCCGGGGTCGGCTTACCTCATCGGAGCCAAGATGGTCACTCCGCTCGCAGTCACACCTCCGCCGGGCGGGCCGGGGTTATCTCCTGGAGCGCGGCACCGGCATCAAGCCTCGGCTGGGCCGAGGCCGCCCGAACCAGCGTGGGCGAACGAATGGACCGGCAACGCGTGAGCTGAGGTCGGGCGCCGTATTGTTCGGCGTCTATAAAGTAGCAGGTCGGCTTCGGGCGGAAGGCATCGGCGTACAGGACAACACACTGGGACAGGATACAGGCGGGATCTCGGCAAGTCCCACGAGTGATTGGAGTCAGACTTCACGTACTCCGTCAACCGGAACAAGGATATCTACCCGGCACCAAGATAGCTATGTGAGTATGTATAATACATTAAGGTTGCTTACCGTTTAGATAATCCTGAAAGTTACTCGGGGACTGCCCTGCGTACCTTGTTTAGTAGTTTCCCCCGGGAACGAGACATCGTGACCCGGGGACTGGCCGGAAGGTTAGTTTTGCAGCTTCTCCGGGATAAGTAAAGTGACTCGGGGACTCGTGGAAACCGAGTCTGCATCTTTGTGCATTATGTTTACTGCTAGATTTAATTTCCTTCGTGTGCTAGAGCTATTTTCCTCTGTTGGTATACTTGCTGTTCCCGTCAACTATTCTTTATATATATGCTTGAACTAACATTGAAAGGTGACATCGGTTTTTCCATTGGAATATTCATCACCGAGACATATTGGTCATCTCGGATTCATCTTAGATTCACTATGAATTCTGAGCAGATCATGTATGATATTTGGTGTTGGCTTGCCGAGTTATGAATGGCATATCTCTAGATCACCGTTTATGTCGGTTTGCCAATGTATCACGGCATCATCCCATATTTCCAGATCGCCGTTTATTTTGGTTCGCCACAGTATCACGTCATCTCTCGCGTATCCTCCGATATCTCATGATCGCTGTCTTCACCAGCTTGTCCAACTAACATAGCGTCGATATCTCGTCTCACTGAGCATAATATGTTGAGAGATATCTCAAACCGACATGAGGCATGTGCCTATGATGGAAAAATGCCAAATCAGCCTGTGACGGCTATGTGCTGGTTCAGCTAAGGCTGCCAGCACACCTTTACGGTAAAAACCGTCATAAGGCAAATGCCTGTAATGGCGAAATGCCAGCTCAGCCATGGAAGGCTATGTGCGGGTTCAGCTAAGGCTGCCAACATATCTATGCGGTCAAAGCCGGCATCAGGCAAATGCCCGAGATGGCAAAAGGCCAGATCGGCCAGCGACGGCTATATGTGTTGGATCAGCCAAGGCTGCCAACATATCTTACGGTAACGCCCAGAGTGGCTAAAAACCGATATATGAGATATGCCCAAGCAGGCGTTATGTCATTCCAGCTCAGGCTGGTGACATCATACTTCGGTAAAAATGCCCAGAGTGGCTAAAAACCGACGTATGTGACAGTGCCCATGCGGGCAATATGTCAAATTTTCCAGTGTCGGCAAAGACACCGGCATGTGACAAAGGCCCAGGCAGGTTGTGGGTCGAGTGTGCCCATAGGGGCAGGATGAGAAATGACAGTGCTACAGTGATTGTGATGTTGTTATTTAATTTTGTAAGACTGCGCGTGACTCTGCGAGTCCCCCACAGTCTCAGGCACTAATGTCGGGGATGTAACCCCGGTACCCTAGGGTTATGGTGCAATTTTGTTAATAGAAGAGACCAAAATAGTAAAAGACTAGAAGAAAAGGGGGCCTGGGCCAAAACGGGCATTGCCCAGGCCGGCTTGCGCTGCGCTGGGTAGAGGCAGCAGCCAGCCTCGGCTGGACCGGAGAACCAGCCAGCTTCGGTGGGGCCAAGATCTGACCCAGCCTCGGTCGGGACCGATTTCCCTCCTTCGACTGGGCCGATCTGCCTTCCAGGCCTCGGTAAGCCGGATTATCTTACCTCGGTGGGCCGGGTTATCTTACCTCGGCCGGACTGGGCTCCCGTTACTTCGGCGGACCGGAGACTGCGTATCTCGGATGGGCCGGAGCCTGTGTACCTCGGCGGGGCCGATTCTCTCGCCCCCCAAACTCCGGCTGGGCCGACTTCCGAATATCTCGGCTGGGCCGAGATAGCTGGCTCGGCTGGGCATGCGCATGGTAGCCTCGGTTGGGTTCCTTTCCCTGGAGCGGGCCGGGTAGCCTCAATCCCGGAGCAGGGCAGCCTCTTCTCCTCACCTCGGACCGGGACGTGTCCCATCCGGGCGGGCCTACAACGCCGCCCCTTGGCAGACCGGCGCCCCGTGGTCTCGGCTGGGCCGAGACCTCATTACCTCGACCGACGTCTTCACACCTCCGACAACTCCAGCAGCCACCTCGACAAGTACAAGTTACCCCTGCCACTTACCGAAGATCCTGGAGACCAGGGCTAGAGGACAAAAGTAAGGACAAGGACAAGACAGGCCACGCCCATCCTGGACGTGGCTACAGTACAAAGGATGGTATGGACGTGACGTCTACACAGTGTTGACAAGACCCCAGTAGTCATGTCATGTACAGTGTGTCTTGTCCCCTGGGTTCCCCTTTATAAGGAGCACCAGGGGGAACGCTCCCAGGAGACGCCCCTGCGCGGGCTCACTCTCTTCTCCCCCCCCCCCCCCCCCCCGCTCTCATGGAGCTCGTGCTAGCTAAGACCTCTTAGAGGCAATCTTCACCCAGCTCGTGGAGCATTTGTACCCACCATATACAGAGGGAAGAATACACCAAGTAGGCTAGATGCTGCAGTAGGGGTGTTATCTCTCACGAGAGCCCCAAAGCAGGGTAAATCCTTGTGTTCATCTGTTCTTCCGTGTGCGCTCTTCAGCGCGCTATCCCTCCCCGAATCCTCTAGTGTCCATTGGCCCCAAACTTAAGCCTACCCCTAGGCATCTGTTGTTCAATACGATGACAACATCTGCCAAGATAAACCCACGACACCAGCAGCCTTCGGAAACTAGGAGTGTGACAGGAGTGGTTTTCTCACCAATGGTTCGTAGGTCCATCAAACAAGCTAAGGAGGAAATAGCTATCTTGAGGTTGAAGGTGAGCTTTGAGAAGTTCTCCACCCTAGCGCATGGGGACGCAGATCAGCAGCATACACAGACTGGCGACGTCGGCTCACCAGTTGTTTCTGCTAGATGTGCTGGCGTGATTTCTCCGACGGATGATGGCCTGAGGTCGCAGCTCTCGACTTCGCGCGATGCCGCGACACGGGAGGGCGCCCTATCGGCTGACGATGCTGCTATATCGAATGTTGCGGCTGTTTTCACGTCTCCTAGACCGTCTCGTGACGAGACCGCGACCTATGCGGACATGGCCTTTGGGTCACATTCCATCGAGGGAAGGACCGAGTTCTGCACCGACTCCTTCTCTTGCGGCAATGGCGGTCGGGAGGATCAGACGTCCTCTATGACTTCGGTGGTCCGCTCTCCGGGTACCCCTGGCGGGGGTATGGGATCGAGCGGGCCGATGCTGCCTCCACGTGACTCGATGGCCGACACGGTGGTGCCGCCGCCGAGCATGCTCCACCACTCGGGTGGCCTAGATGATGACGCAGCTAGGAGCAAGGTGGTGGAATTTGGAGGTGTTCAAGATGGTGTGGTGCTTGGGATACGATCTAGCGGTCGTATCCGAGCACAACCTAATGCTGATGCCACTCAGTTGGAGCGGGCAACCCCATTGGCGCAACGTCGAGACCTCACGCAAGGTAAAGACTTAAACCCCTTATTTTCAATTATGTCTTTTTCGGATGATAAGATAATTGCTAGAGCTGCTAAGTTAGGGGTGTCTTTGGGTTCTTCTCACATTGAAAAAATTGTTTCGGCTAAGACAATAAAAGATTTTGAGCTAGATAGGACTATTCATTTGTTGAATAAGAATGTCGGTTTAAATGATATAGAGGATCCACAAAATTTGATTCTAAATAGAGCTGCTAGTTTATCTGAGGATCTAGAAGAGGATGAGCTAACTAGGAATTTGGAGGATCAATTGGATCCTATAGTTCCTTTCTAAAGGACAAAAAACAAGGCAGAGAAAAGATTATTCAACTTCGACTCGACGCCGCAGTGTTAGAATAAAAAAACAAAACAAAAAGTAAAATCAGTGGTTTAAAAGGTTTATTTTGGAATAGTGAGGGTTTTCATGACCCCGGAAAACATTGTTTATTCAAGAGACGATTAGAGAAAAACGCTTAGATTTCGTGGCCTTATCGGAGACGGGGAGATCTAATTTCTCTACACCCTTTTTGACTCATCTAGCCGTAGGTTAGATTTTTCTTGGTTTTGTCTACCGCCTCAGGGGAGATCTGGGGGATGTTAATTGGTATAAATACGGCCACAATTCAGGTTTAAAACGTAGATTTGGGTGACTTTTGTGTCAAACTCTATGTAAAGTCAAAATTTGACGGGTTTGAGTGGGTCCTAGTCTCGATCTATGGAGCTACTCAAGACGATAAAAAATCTCAGTTCTTGTCTGAGTTTGTTCGTATGTGTGAGAATGAACCATTGACGTTGATGGCGGGTGGGGATTTCAACATCATTAGAAAGCCAACCGAGAAAAACAATGCTAATTATAACCCGAGGTGGCCATTTATGTTTAATGTGATAATTGAAGGGATCGGTCTAAAGGAGATCGAGATGTCAGGGCGCCAATATACTTGGTCTAGTAGGAGAGAAAACCCTACGTTTGAAAAGCTGGACCGTATCCTGGCCACTGCGGAGTGGGAACAAAAATCCCACTGACTACGGTCCAGGCGCTTACCCGCACAGGTCGGATCATACTCCGTTATTGTTGGATTCCGGAGTCCATGCTCATCTTGGGAATAAAGCACATTTCTCATTTGAGCTTTCCTGGTTTCGGGCAGATGGTTTTTACGAGATGGTGGTAGCCGAATGGGCTGCCTTCATCAAAGGTAATACTCCAATTGAAATTTGGCAAAAAAAAAAGGCACCTAAGACGTTTCCTAAAGGGTTGGGCGAAAAATATGAGTGGGAGATATAAGAAGGAGAAATAAAGACTCCTAAAAATAATAGATGATTTAGATATCAAAGCTGAAACCTATCCGCTCTCGAAGACGGAAAGGAATATGTTGCGGGATGCTAATGATCGCATTAGTAAGCTGCGTAGAGATGAAGAGACAAAATGGGCGCAACGTGCTAAGGTTAAGCATGTACAAGAAGGTGGAAATAATACGAAATGTTTTCATCTTATTGCTATGGTAAACACAAAAAAGAAATTTTCCAATTAGAGCAAGACGAGGGAACCATTATGGGGGATGAAAATTTAAAGTCTATATTATAGAATACTATAAGAAGTTATTTGGAGCTTCAACACCGAGTAACGTCTTGTTGGATGAAAATATTTCACATGACATACCGCAACTTTCCGTCGAGGAAAACGAAATCCTAACTACTAACTTCACTGAGAAGGAAGTATTGGAGGCGATTTCACAAATGGAGACGACAAGGCGCCGGCCCTGATGGTTTTCCAGCTGAATTTTATAAGACTTTCTGAGTGTAATAAAGGATGATCTTATGGCTATGTTTGTTTAGTTTCAAGATGGGAATTTGCCCCTATATAAACTGAACTTCGACGTCATCACTTTATTACCAGAAAGAAAACGCGGTTCAGATTCAACAATATAGACCTATATGCCTTCTTAACGTTAGTTTTTTTTTACAAAAGTGGGTACTAATCGTATTACTGGGATAGCCCATAAGGTTATTAGACCTACTCAATCGGCCTTCATGCCTGGTCGACACATTCTCGAGGGGGTAGTGATCCTCCATGAAACCATACATGAACTTCAGAGGAAGAAGATGGATAGGGTTCTGTTTAAGATTGATTTTGAGAAGGCATATGATAAAGTTAAGTGGCCTTTCCTCCTACAAGCTTTGCGTATGAAAGGTTTTACACAAAAATGGTGTGATTGGATTATGCAGTTTGTTAAAGAGGAAGTGTTGGGATCCGGGTAAATGATGATATTGGTCATTATTTCCAAACAAAGAAGGGGCTTAGACAAGGAGATCCTTTGTCTCGATGCTCTTTAATATTGTAGCAGATATGTTGGCTATACTTATTGCAAGGGCAAAGGAGGATGTCAAGTAGGAGGTCTTATTCCTCATTTGGTTGAGGGAGGTGTCTCCATTATGTTGTATGCGGATGATACTATTTTGTTCATGGAACATGACTTAACTAAAGCGTTAATATGAAGTTAATCCTTTGTATCTTTTAACAACTTTGCGGCCTAAAGATAAACTTTCACAATAGTGAGATCTTTTGTTTCGGCAAGGCTAAGGAAGTAGAAGAGCAATACAAGCATATTTTCGGATGTGAGTCTGGCTCTCTACCTTTCAAATACCTCGGTGTTCCAATTCATTATAGAAAATTACGAAACTCGGAATGGTATCCTGTAGAGTGTCGGTTTGAAGGCAAATTGGGATGCTGGAGGGGCAAGCTACTCTCATATGGAGATCGACTTGTCCTCATAAATTATGTGTTAACAAGTTTACCGATGTTCATGCTGTCTTTCTTAGAGATACCTAAAGGGGTACGAAAAGACTTGATTTTTATAGATCACGCTTCTTTTGGCAAAGCGATGAGCATAAACGGAAATATCGGTTAACTAAATGGAACATTATATGCCGACCGAAAGACCAAGGGGGTCTCGGCATTGAGGTTTTAGGGCTAAAAAACAAGTGTTTACTTAGCAAATGGCTGTTTAAGCTCTTGAATAAAGATGGAGTATGGCAAGAACTATTACGAAACAAAAACCTAGGTAATATGACATTGGCGCAAGTGAAGCTTGTCCAACAGATTTTCCCTTTTGGAAAGGCCTTATGAGAGTTAAAGAGGATTTCTTTAATAAAGGTTTTTTCAAAATTGGTAATGGGGAAGGTACTAGGTTTTGGGAAGACACGTGGTTAGGAGATACTCCACTGAAACAACAATATCCATCATTATATAATATTGTGCAGCAAAAAAATGTTTCGGTGCATGATGTTTTTAATGGGGCGCCACCTTTGAATATGTCTTTTAGGAGGGCTCTAATCGGAGATCGGTGGGATGCATGGTCACACTTATGCCTTCGATTAATGGATATTAACTTAACGGATAATACGAATACTTTTGTTTGGAAACTTACCACTAATGGTGTTTTTACGGTCAAATCAATGTATGAGGATTTGATGAATGGACATACTAGATTTTTGCGTAAATACTTGTGGAAGTTGAAAATTCCTCTCAAGATAAAATTTCATGTGGTTCCTCAATAGAAAAGTATTGCTCACAAAGGATAATTTAATCAAAAGAAATTGGCATCGATGCACTAAATACTCTTTTTTGGATGTGAGGAGTCTGTAGATCATTTATTCATCATGTGTCCTTTTGCTAGATTAATATGGCGTGAGGTTTTTTGTACTTACAATATCCCTCTACCTGCAAATATTTCCAATATGTTTGGGAATTGGTTGAATGGGATTGATAAAAAGACCAAAGCTAGAATTCGTATTGGCGTTTCAGCTGTATGTTGGTCTATATGGAATTGCATGAATAATCTTGTTTTTAACAGGAAAACAAATTTTCATGTCTTACAGGTTATCAATATGGCGACTTACTGGATCTAGCTATGGGCTACCCTGCTTACTTCGGACCAGCAGGAACTTATGTTTCTGTATGCGCTCGGCTCCTGTTGGTGGCACAGGAGTTTTTCTCCCGATATACGTGGCAGCATATTAGTCGAATTTTGCAGTTGAAATTATGTTGTTCTTTTGATGGTTGACACATGTCTTAACCTTATGTGATCGCTGATTTGTAATAAGATGATACTCGAATAATTTTAATAAAAGGCTGTGTGCATCACTCGACGCAGAGTCCGGAGCTTCTCCCCATTTCTAAAAAAATATGATGATGTCCTTAGCATTTCTAACAGGAATAAAATTGCTTTTTATTCTAAAAGAACGAATAAGTTTGCTTTTGTCCTTTCGACCAGCATTTGAGATCCTGACCGCAAAAATGAAGATAGTAGAATCTCATAGCAGCGGTGCAGCAGGAGGACGCCATATTCCCGAGTTCCACCGACCGGCTGCCTCATGGAAGCGCACTAGCTGCTTCTAAATCTCTCCACCAGTAATAGCCAGAGTGATTCTTACCAAAACTACCAGAGATCGATGGAATCACGCAAAGCTACCTAGATATCGAGCTCTTGGTTCTGTTCGCGCACAACTTCAACTTCTCGATCCTACCTAGTGTGGCATGGCATCACCTATCCGATCGAATCCCACCACGCACATCGACGTCTTCTCCGTTCGCTTATCACCTGGCAGCGTGAGGCTAACGCCATGTAGTACACCAATGGAACATCGCATGCGCAGTACCCGCCACCAATAAAATCCTCCGTCCCGTCGCCATGCATGGATTGTGCAGAGCAGGAGTGATCGATCGATCGAGCAGCTAGCCATGGACTACTACCGTCAGAGGTTCGGCGGGTACGGGATGGCGACGCCGGGGTACGCGCCGCCGGTGCCGTACGGCATGACCCAGGTGAACATCGAGGGCAACTGCGGCGGCCGTACGCTGCCTCCGCAGCCCACGGTGAAGGTGTACTGCCGCGCCAACCCCAACTTCGCCATGTCCGTCAGGAACGGCAAGGTCGTGCTCGCGCCGGCCAACCCCAAGGACGAGTACCAGCACTGGATCAAGGACATGAGATGGAGGACCAGCATCAAGGACGAGGAAGGGTACCCTGCCTTCGCCCTCGTCAACAAGGCCACAGGGCAGGCCATCAAGCACTCCCTTGGACAGTCACACCCTGTAAGTCGTCTCTGGATCTCAGCTAGCCACCTAACTACTTTGTGTTTTCAGAACATGCTGCTGCTAGAATCGTCGTGAAAAACAAGCATGATCGTATCAGAAGAACAAGTTTATGTAACTGAACGTGTATTGTACGTGTTTGATTTGCAGGTTCAGCTTGTGCCGTACAACCCTGACTTCCTGGACGAGTCGGTGCTGTGGACGGAGAGCCGGGACGTCGGCAACGGCTTCCGGTGCGTGCGCATGGTGAACAACATCTACCTCAACTTCGATGTTGGCGCAGCATCTCGCTGCGCCTCTTCTTCTTCTACCTCTGAACTCTCTCTCAACACACACACCATGGAGAGACTCGGAAACACACGCACACGCACACATGTACCAAGGAAGAGCACAAAAGCTTTGCCGTCAGGCTCATCTCCTTGGTGAACATATTGGCTACATTGTTGTGCTTCAGCCCTCACGGCCTCACTTTTCTCTTTTTCGAACCTCGGCAATGCCTTTGATTGATAAAGTCGAAAAGAGTTGGACAATTTATGAGGGAAACCGGCCGAAAACCGTACAACACAACGCATCACACCGGCCTAAGGCCACGCCCCTAAAAACAAGTCGACGCCTATGTCGCCCTAGCAAACCATAGACGACACAAACACGGCGGAGACGATCTCAACGCAAGACGAAATCCGGAGCCACCGCTCCGACATCCACACCGGACCGATTGCCGCGTCCCAAAACGAGTCGACGACCATGTCGCCCTAGCGACCATAGCCGACACCCAACATTGCGGAGACGATCTCAACGCAAGACGAAATCCGGAGCCGCCGCTCCGACATCCACACCGGTCCGATTGCCGCGCACCCCCGAGCCAAAGACGAAGCTCGCCGCCGCCAACCACCATCTGAATCGACTGGTCCCCCTGGCCGGTGGAACATCCAAGACGAGGCCCCAAGAGGAAAGCGACGCAGGAGCGCCGCCCTCGCCCGATCCCGCGAGGGATCAGGGGTTTCCCCCGGAGAACCCGGCGTGGAGAGGTAACAGAACCACCTCGACGACGCCTTCAAGAAAGACGCGACGCCCGAGGGCGTCGCCGTCGTCGGCCCTGACCAACAGCCAGGGCAGAGCTTTTGCCCGACGATGTGTCGCAGACTCCACAAACCGCCACCAAGGACCGGCCAATCCACCATCCCCGCATGCCACAACCACCGTGGCACCTCACACCACGACGGCGCCATGCCGACCAAGCCCGGGGCCGCCGCCCCGGCATCCTCTCCACCGGCTGAAACACAGCCGGAGATGCAGCACGGCCACCTCATGCCGGCCACACGTGCCGGAACCGGCCGCACCGATGCCATTGCATCGCCCCAGGGCCGCCGCCCTGGCATCCTCGCGCGCCGAGCACCACACCTCGACGACGCCGCCCGCCCTAGCACCGCATTGACCGGATCCGAAGGGGATTCGGCCGCCACAGGCCCCTCGACGCCACCTGCCAACGCCGCCGACCGGAGGCCGGCCACCACAGGTCCACGCCGCCCCAGCGGCGGAGTAGGGGCCCCCACCGTCGTCATCCGGGGCCGCCGCCCCGGCGTCCATGCGCCGACGAGCCGGCTGACGGCGTCCCAGCCACGTCAGCCTTCCGCCGGCACGAGCGCAAGCGAACACACCCCCGCCGCCAGTAGTGTGGCAGCGGGGAGGCCGCCACCGCCGCGGCGCGAAGGCCGGCGGCAGCGGCGGGGAGAGGCGCGGAGGGGTGAGCCCGCGGGCAGCGCGAGGTGGCGCCCCCCGGTGTCGCCTGGGTGCGACACGGGGGGAGGTGGGCGGCGACGGAGGGCCTGGCGGCGGGGGCGGCGCCGGCGGCGCGGAGGCGGAACCCTAGCCTGGGGGAGTTGCGGGAGCTCCTGGGGTGTTTCGCGTTATCCTGTGTTCGATCTAGCAACCCGGCCTCACTTTTCTCATTAATCTGAATGAAGTATTTATACAACTGACTCTCAACTACCTAGCCACTAACTTCACGCACTAACCACTACATGCACGCACGCACTAGCAAACCCACTCACGCACTGACTAGCTGACCAATTCTCCTTCCTAGAATCACTCTAGGATCCTGAAGACTAGACTTCACCACACACGATAGCTAAGGAACTAACTAACTCACTCGGCTACTACTTGGACCACGCAAACTACATGCATTTAGTAGCTAATCACTAACTACATGCAAACGACCTGACAATGCAAATACAAAATCAAGATTAAAACCTAACATTCGACGCCCTCAACGGCGACAAGTACCACGACGGCGTCCGCGATGGCACCGAGGTCGTGCTCTGGAAGTGGTGAGAGGGCGACAACCAGCGCTGGAAGATCCAGCCATACTACTGAGCCAGCCACCCAGCCATGCGTGGTCGATCCGCACGGAGCATACGTATTACGTACTGTGCAGAGAGATGTCTGCCGTGACTGCAGTCTGCAGAATAACATAGCCGTCGTCTCCTGCCTTCCGATGATCCGATCCACGCTGACGACAAGAGGTCGTGTGCAGATACCATACCCTGCCTGTTGTGCTTGTACGCGTAATAACAAGTTAATAGTATCAATAAAGGACCTTCGTGACTGTGATTTGGACATGTGAAATACGCATCCACAGTTTGAATTCAGTATTTTGGGGGCCGCATCCAGCGAGCTAGATAGATTTATTTTTGCCAGGGTAAATTATATACGCATTTATACCACTAAAAACTTGGTAAACTTTAAAGGCACGATTTCAAATATGCCAACCAAATGTGAAAGTTTTCTAAATACTTTCACTTTTAAAATATGCCAATCAAAGAATGAAAATAAAATATCTCGTGAATCGTTTGTCCAAATTAAGAAGCGTTTTCACTTTTCAGCTCCTCGCTTCGATATTTTCATTAAATCACATGTTGATATGTTTTGACAAAAAAATTGTACTTCCAAAACTAACTTATACTTTGTACTTCAGCGATTTTGTACTTTGATAGTTTCGTAGTTTTCTTCGGATTTCAGTGTTTTTGTACTTTGTATTTTTGTACTTCGTGATTTTTGTGCTTCACATTTCAGTATTTATAATTTTTTACTTTGAATGTTTTGTATTTTAATTTTTGTACTTCGCGATTTTTTTCTTCATAATTGTTTGTACTTCGCGACTTTTATACTTGCTTGTATTGTTTTTGTAAACTAGATGATACCCCGCGCGTTGCGGCGGGAATTTTTACTAAGAATGATTATTTCATTTTATTGGTCTTATAAAAGAAATATTAAATAGAATATTGGTTCTTGGTATTTTTAATTGCTAAGAGAATTTAATAGGTTATCTGGTGCTTTCTATTGGGGACTAAGCGTCCACTAAGGACTAAGGTACTGAACTGAGAAGAGTAAAAACTTGCAAAAATTGTCATGAATTCTATACGCAGAATTTTTGTCCATTCTGTTGCAATTAACATGGTAAATATATAACCGAAAGGTCAAGTATACATGAATATGCCTCTTTTGAAACAACAAACTTGAGTATACTATGAGTTGAACAGAAGTGTTTCTACTTCAAGTCTTCAACCGAAGGTGTACAACCTTAATCAATTGTACAAAGCATATGAGGGATGCCGTCTTGCTTGCATTCATGTTTGGGCACTAAGGGAAATACCAGAAACACTGTCAATGGTAGTAATCAGCTGAAAAAAATGAATTTGCAGATATTTTTAGAAGACATGGGAGCAGAAAAAATTGTTCGTGGTTTTACTCTGAACTCAAACAGTTGATAAAAAAATACTAAAGGGCTGCAGATAAAGGAGAAAACTTATATCAGTTGTTGCCCGTAATAGCTATTAGCAAGAGCAATATGTACATCTTTCTTTACCATGCTCACTGATGTGTAGCACAAACTTGCTGCAAATCCGAAACCGTAGACAATTAATTATGCACAGCTGAAACAGGAATATGTTAGGAGGGGAACACAGAATCATCACACAGCTTATTCTGATGAAAAATTGGTCATTGGAGCGATCACATCAAGCGACAATGTTCTTCGGAACATTCTTGTCAATCTCGAATAGCTGGTGCAGAGCTACAACTTTGCCATCCGGATGCCAAAATAAGCAATATTATATGGAAGAATTAACATTGCCAAATGGGACTGAATGCCAATGTATATAATCTTCTCTAGCAGAGTCCAAAGAGGACAAACTCCAACACTGCAACAGGAAAAATAAAGTTGAGCACTCTTCTAGCAGACCACCATGTTAATATGAGTTGTTCCGCTGCCATCTTTGTTTGGACTTTAGGAGCACCTGCAAGCATCATAGATTGATTTAGGACTCGTAGTTCAATTTATTGGGAGTGCAAAATGATTCTTGCATATCACAATCCAAGTGCATAGAAAAAAAAATGCCACAAAGAACATCAAAGCTGTGCTAGATGAAACCAGCAAAACACCTGGTACAATAATGGCATTGTTCACCTTGATGTATGCCCAAGCATCCCGGTGGTGAAGTTGTAGCTATGCACCCACTATTGGCAAGCTGAGAAAAACATGCTCAGCTGTATGAGAAAAATATGATTTAACTGGACAGGAGGCCGAGAGGGGCAATCAGAATAGAGCAGCGCTAAGGATGACTCCAACGGGGAGACGCATCGAGTCCGCGCGCCTCTGTTCCTGTCCGTGGAGGCCAAAAACACAGCCCAACGGGGCGACGCAAACAGGCCGCGGTCCGTTTTTCGGTCCGCCGCGATCCATTCTTGGCCCAAATTTGGGCCACCGATGCGTCGGCCGCGGACGCGAGCGGAGCGCTTTTGTGTCCTGCCCTAGTCCGCCCCTGGCCCACGCTTGGCCCCTGTGTCAGTGTGATACAACGGTCACCTACCCCGCATTAACTGTGGGTGGTGGAGCACAAACCCTAGCTCTCCTCCCCCAACCGCAGCTGCCGGATCAGGCGAGGAGGGCTCTGCAGGATGCCTATGGGGACGACTACGACCCCGAGGAGGAAGCCTACGCCGCCGGAGTCAGCTAGTCCGTCGCTGGCCCCGGTCATGGCGAAGGAAGAGCCAGCAAGTCCGTGGCCAAACGGGCGGCTGGCTGGATGTTCCTCAAGGCCAGAGCCCTTGATCTCCCCCTTATCGGCCATGGCGGCGGCCGGTTATTAATTAGGTTTAATGATAGTGTAGATTAATGTAGGGAGATGGATCGCCGGCCGGCGTTCACATTAGGCCGACGGCTCGGCTACCCCACATGGCAGCCACACAAATCTCTCTCCACTCCATCTCTCCTCCGTCTCTCTCCCGATTTGCTTTTCCCCTTTTGGCATCTCTTCCTCGCCGCCGCACCACTCGCCTGTGCGGCCGCTCGAGTTCAAGTGGCGGCCATGGCGGGTGCCCTTCGGATGCGGCAAAGTCCAGGGCTCGCGGCGGATGTGCAGGAGGTCGTCGCCGCAGCGCGCAGTCCAGGAACGCGCGACCACCAGCTCGGTCGCCTCCTCCGCGCTACATTGAGCCAAGCTCGGGCTGCCGCACATCACGACCTCGTCGTGCTCCTGCTCGCCGTCCCGAGGCCCTCTCCTCCAGGCCGCACCATCACGGTCCTCGTCGTCGCCAACGGGGTGCGCAAGGCCCGACTAGCAGGCTGGATGCGTGCGTGGTCCGAGCAGGACGAGCAGCAGGCAGGGGAATTGAGCTGTGGCGGCAGCTCACGCAGCTGTAGACCACGACCGTGAGGCGGCGGCCGGGCACGCAGATTTCCTCCCTCCTAGCTCTGGCCGGCGGCTGCTTTCTTGCTGCTGCTTGATGTACCAATTCATTGACGGTGTTGTGGCAAGCTAGCACGGCCGGCGTTCGTGCACAACAACATCTAGCAGCACACCGGCCAAAGCTAGGTACGCATGGCCGTGGTTGTTTGTGCTGCTTGTCTGCTTCCTTCCTTGCTCTTCCAAAGTTCAGTCGAGATTTTATTTTACAAAGTTCAGTCAAGTTCAGTTAAGAATCTGTCCGCTCAAATGGGTCAGCACATCCGTTGGGTGCACGGCCAAATGTGTCGCGTCCGCCTTGTGTCCGCGCTGCCGGACGGCGACCCAATCGCCCGTTGGAGTCATCCTTAGAGGCGCTGGTGTGCTTGCCAATTGCTTTGTATGAAGACATAATATGGAGAATGAATATATAGGATGAGGGCTGCTAGGTGGGAGGATTTAATTATGTACGCTTGTATACCAGCCTACCAGGTAAGCTGATGCCTGTCCAAATGCCAATGCCATAAAGCCTTCAGTTAGGAGGAGGAAACGTCGGACTGGCACTCTTGGTGATCATTGAATTGAAGGAACATAAGTGGTGGGAATGTAGAAGATCAAGCTTCAGCCTGGGTATTGTCTAGCCTCAAGAACCGCTTGCTTTTCCAAATATTGAGGCTTAGACCGCAAAGAATTAATTGAAGATAGTGGAACAAATTGATGACGTGGCCTAAAGAGAGCTAGAAAATTAGGTAACGGAAATTATAACCTGGTGGATGATGTGGAGAGTTGTATGATGTGGCAGGTTGCATGTTGAGAGAAATACGGAGTTCTCCTATTTAGATATAGAAGATACGGTTGGACTGGACCGAGGGAGGGAAAACTGCCGCCCGTTCAGCCTACTAGGGATAGTTAGCGCGGCAATGCCGCGCGTTCGTTTGATAATTTTCGAATATATTTTTTAGAAAGTATGCATATGAATATTATTTGAATTAAGAGAAGTTTACGGTTAGGAGATTTTTCGAGATTGTTAAATTTTGTCGCGTTGAAATGTATTTAAATTTGTATTTTTTGAAAGTTTGCAAAGATGGTATCATTTCGTAGGTATTTGGAATCATTAAATATGTGGATTTGAAATTTGAGTTGGAATGGTCAAATAAGGGTGGTTTTCCCATAAAATTGTCCGAATGTAGTTCAATTTGAATTTTTAAAACATATTTGGTTTGTGCGAAAAACAGTTGACAATTTTTTTCCCTAGCATTTTGATATATTTTTTATATTTTGTCGATGGGTATGTATAGAATTTTTTCCTGTTTTTGTTTTGATGTGCAATTTAAATTTGGTAGTATGTTTAGTTAAAAATTGTTCAGGTTTAAAATTAGTGAAATCGAAAGAAGTTTGTGTTTAAAAATTGTTTACATTTTGAATATTGTTCAAGTTGGGGTGTTTTGCAGATTCAAATCATTTTATGTTTGTAAAATGATTAGATTTCACAGGTATTTAAGATTTTGGAATATCGAAATCTGAAATTTGATCGCATCGAATTAGAAAACAATATTTTTTATCTGAGGGTATATATAGAAATAATTTCATGTTGTAGAAATTGTTCTAAAGAGGGAGTTTTTTTTTCAAATATTTACCAACCTGAAGTGTTTTAACATATTTGTTTTTTGACGTAAATAATTAGTATTTGTTTTGTTGGAGTATTTTGTTGTATCTTTTGTTTTTTTCTGGATGGGAATTTTTGGAGGTTCATCTATTTAGTCGATATTTAATAAAATTAAATGCATAAAATTAGAGGAAGGCAATTTGGATTTTGTGTAGATATTAATCGTGTTCGTTGTAATTTGAAATGTTTTTCCCTTGTGTAACCTTATTTAAATGTAGGCTAAATTGAATCATTCAAATTTTTTGTTTACTTGGCAGAAATAGGTACATTTTTTTTAACTTATCACAGTTTGACAAATTTCATAAATCTCATTTTGTTTTATTGCAAGAAAATTATTGGAATGCGAATATTATTTGAATTGGGAAAATTTACTAAATATTTGACAAATTTTTGGGGGGAAAACTGAAAAAAATATTGAAGTATTAGTGTTATTTGAGTTTGGAAAAGTTTGTGCTTAAAAGAATGGTGGGATTTTGTAAGTTCAAATGTGGTTACATTTTGAGTTAATTATCTTAGTTAGCACCATAATGTAATGAAAATATATTATGGGTATGTTAAAATGTAATGTTGTTTTTTGGTTGTAAATATGTATGTTGAATAATTTGTTTGAAGAAATATATTATATTCAATCCATCTTTATAGCAAAAATGAATTTGTGATTTCTTGGAATATGCATGTAGTGAAGCATTATTTAAATGTAACTATACAATTAGGGAGAGGTAAGTTCAATTTGAGTATTTGTTAAATTGAGTTGCATAATTTGAGGGAATTTAGTTATATTATCTGAAAATATTAGTCTGTTCGAATTGGCATGATATGTTTGTGTTTTTTCCTAAATATTTAATTTAGCTGAATAACTGGAGGGTATATATTGTGTGAGTATTTATTGGAGTCAATTTGAAATGAATCCATAATTAGAATAAATGAATTTGCATTTTGTCTGAATATTCGTCTAAGCAAGCATTGTTTTAACTGTAAGCACGTATTTAGAGAGATTTAGGTTATATTACTTCCAATCATGGTAGCTAATTTGAAATGCTCAAATACGGTTCCATTTTGCAATAATTTTCTTGTGTAGCACAATAATTAGAAGAAATATATTGTGGTTATCTCGAAATGCTAATTATTTCGAGCATTTATTAAATATGATTGCATAATTGGAGGAAGCTAAGTTCAATTAGTTGTAAATATTAATTTATTTTGAAATGATGTAGTAAGTTTTTATGCTACCTTAAAAGTTTTATTTAACTTCGTAATCAGAGGGAACACATTATTTGAGATTCATTAAATTCAATCTATTTTTAGAGGTATTAAATATGTTTTTCTTTTCGAAATATTCACCAAATTTAAGTTTTTAGATATGTTTGCATTATGCCAAAAGTAATCACATTTTTTGTGGTTTTTATTACAGTTTAAAGAAAGATGTAGAATTTAATTTTTGTGTAAAATTTATGATTTGAAATAACTTTGGGGAGTTTTTTTTGTGTGGAAATTGAAATAATCTGAAAAAGATCACTAAGTTTTCCAAATTGCTGTTTTGATTTTACATTTTTTGTGAAATTGGTCTCAATTGATTTTGAATTTTGTTTGAAAAGTTATACAAACATTGGTGAATTGAAATCAATAGAGGTATTGAATATGTTTTTCTTTTGCACATATTCACCAAATTTAAGTTTTTTAGATATGTTTGCATTATGCTAAAAGTAGTCACATTTTCTTTTTGTGGTTTTTATTACAGTTTAAAGAAAGATGTAGAATTCAAATTTTGTGTAAAATGTTATACAAACATTGGGGAATTGAAATCAATAGAGGTATTGAATATGTTTTTCTTTTGCACATATTCACTAAATTTAAGTTTTTTAGATATGTTTGCATTATGCTAAAAGTAGTCACATTTTTTTTGTGGTTTAAAATTTATGATTTGAAATAACTTTGGGGAGTTTTTTTGTGTGGAAATTGAAATAATCTGAAAAAGATCACTAAGTTTTTCAAATTGCTGTTTTGATTTTACATTTTTTTTATGAAATTGGTCTCAATTGATTTCCAAATCAATAGAGGTATTGAATATGTTTTTCTTTTGCACATATTCACCAAATTTAATTTTTTTTAGATATGTTTTCATTATGCTAAAAGTAGTCATTTTTTTTTGTGGTTTTCATTACAGTTTAAAGAAAGATGTAGAATTCAAATTTTGTGTAAAATGTTATACAAACATTGGGGAATTGAAATCAATAGAGGTATTGAATATGTTTTTCTTTTGCACATATTCACCAAATTTAAGTTTTTTAGATATGTTTGCATTATGCTAAAAGTAGTCACATTTTTTTTTGTGGTTTTTATTACAGTTTAAAGAAAGATGTAGAATTCAAATTTTGTGTAAAATTTATGATTTGAAATAACTTTGGGAAGTTTTTTTGTGTGCAAATTGAAATAATTTGAAAAAGATCACTAAATTTTTCAAATTGCTGCTTTGGTTTTTACATTTTTTATGAAATTGGTCTCAATTGATTTCAAATTCTATTTGAAAAGTTATACAAACATTAGGAAATTGAAATATAAAATAGAAGGGAAAAAAAATAAAAAGGCCGTCAGGACGCGCAGGAAGAGGCCCAGCCCAGCTAGGAGCCCGCCTCGGCCGGCCCAGGCCCACTGCGGCGTCGGCGTGATGTCACCGGGGCCGGAGCTGCCGCGGCGGAGGCGTCGACACCGGCGTCGTTCCACGACATTTCGCGAGGTGCGGATGGCTGCGGCGGGTGCGCGTCGTCGCGATCTGTCTGAAGGTGGCGGCGCCGCCACGTATAGGTCGCCGGAGCGTCGCCGGCGGGCCGCGGACGCGGCGGCGGCCCGCGAGGACGGCGGCGTCGATTCCGGCGAAATAACGGCGTCCTGGCAAGCGAGCGTGAGGGAGGAGGGGGAAGCGGAGACGGCGGATCCCGTGGTGGGCCGCGATTTGGACGGGGAGAAGCGGAGGGTCGGCGGGGCGCAGCGGCGTCGTCGGCGACCTCCGCGTCGCGCGCGAGGATGAAAGGGAAAGGGGGCAGTCTGAGGGCGTTTTTACGGAAAAGTCCGTGCGTTTGCATGTATTTGCGAATAGGTCCTTCCCTGCTGTAAAAAATGGACCGCGGGTTTATTTGCGGAATTGCTGGGTTCTTTTTTGTAAAATGGTGTGTGCCAAAAATCGTGCGCTACGACGTGTCGCGTTTCGATTGGAAGAAATTGCATTGCTACAGTAAACACGAATCTTAAAGCGTGATCGAACGGCCGTTGGTTTGCGGGGTGACGTGGAACGCGATTTGAGGGGTGAATCGCACGAAGTTTTTATATAGTATTTTTTTGAATGTCAGTTTTATATATAGTAGGATTGCTGTCATCCTTGCTGTCCACTACTCGACGAGTCCATGGGCTTTAGTGGATCATGTGCTAACTCGTGACCGTGGGCTGGTATTCTCCGTAGTTTGTAGGTTTCAAAATGCATCGGCCGGCTTACACGGGCCAAGTCTGCCTTACGCGGCCCACTACTCGCTTTCGGCCCATGAAAGCTAAGCGACTTGTGCACGACTTCACCCGTTTCTCTGAAAAAGAAATTTCCTGCTCAGTTAATTAAGCTAGCTGCTAACTTAATAAATTATACAGAAGCAGAAGAGTTTTACAGCTAGCTGACTCACTCGACGACGAATTCGATTCTGTTTCGCGCATTTCCTCCTCGATCGTCCTCTTCTTCCACAAATCATGCACGCGGGGCAGGCGGCAACCCAGCCCCAAGATCCTGGGCTCGTTGGAACCCGAGACAGCGAAGAAAATCTATAGCCGCAGCAGCAGCGGCGGCGTTGAGTCAAACGCAGGCTCAAAACATGGATCCGATTCCTCTGTCCGCTGCTGCACACGATCCCAAACCGTCCAGACCGCGCGCACGCACGCACGCTCAAACGCGGAATCCACGGGTCCGTATTGCGGCTTCACTTCTTTCCAGGCCGCACGGGCGCATCCGAATATGCTTCGATTCTACTGCAGCTCGATCGGGTCAAAACACTACTACACCCAATCCTACGCCCAGATCGAATCGAATCGTCTCCGTGCACAAATTATTTGTCTGATGATCAAGTGGTCGATTCATCTCTGTTTTCATATTGCCATCCTGATCGAACGGAACCCACCGACGATCATAGGCCGGGCGGTCACCGACTCCAGCAAGGCTCCGGATATACTCGTCTGTATAAACTATATGCAGTATAGTTCCCTCAAAGAAAAGAATTTGACTCCCGCAAAAGAAAAATTATACTTAGTACCGCGTTGGAAGTATGTACCAAAGTCAAGCAGAAGACCCCAGCGTCCAAGTATTAACAAATGCTGTGGAAATTCTGAACCATCAAATCATATCATCTTAGCTACCTAAGAAATCTATGGTTATCTGCAACTTGATCGCACCAATTAACATGGATTTTATCAACAGAATTCGCGCGACACTTGTGTCCCGCGTAAACCCGTCATAGAGGCCGGTCGAAAACCCGCTCCCGCCGCTCTCGCGACCTCCCCCACCCTAACCCTAGCCGCCGCCGCCGCCCCCCGCCGCCTCTCCCTCTCCCTCCCCCTCTCCTCCCCCTCCCTCGCGCGGCCGCGCCGCCCCCGCGGCGGCCGGCCGCGGCCTCGGCCTCTCCCCGCCCGCGACCCTCCGTCGCCTCCCCTGTCGCCGCCGTCGGCAGTGGCCGCCGGGCGTGGCCCGGCCGGCGCCGGCGGCGGCGGCCTGTCCTTCCCCGCGCTTGGAGGTGGAGGCGGGGCTCCAATTCCTAGCGGCGGTGCTCCTCGGTGGCCTTCGGTCCGGTCTCGGCCGGGAGGCGGCGGAACGGCGACGACGCTCGTGGGACTGCAGGGCAGCGCAGTGCCGCCGGCGACGGCGAGCTGCAGGGAGGCCCGGCTCGCTCGCGAGCACGGCCATGCCCAGCCATGGTGGCCCGCACGGGACCTCGGCCCAGTTCGGGCCCTGTTGATCCAGATCGGGCCCTGGCCCAGGCGGGGCCCTATGGGCCTATCTGGATCGGGTTGGGTAAGCCTCCTCCGCAGCGCGTTCGGCAGTGGCTGGTAAGGTAGGCGGTGCAGGCAGTAGATATGGCGGCCGGCCTGTTGCAGCGTGGCGACGGGCTTCACGGGTCCGTTCTGGACCCGGCCGGACCCTATTAGGATTGGTTTGCCCCCAAGGGGGCTTTACGGGCCAGGCGGGCTCGGCCGGATCTAACGGGGACTGGTATGCTCTGTGGTCGCGTCCGGTCGACTACCGTCTTCGACGGTGGAGGTAGTTCCCTCCCGCGCGGCCGCGATCTCTACTTTTCCCGGTATTAGCTTTCTCTGCCTTCGTACTGCTGGTCTCGTGACGGTTGCTTCGGGGAGACGACGATGATGACTTGGTAGCTGTGGTGGCGCATGTTGGCGGGTGGTGAGTTTGGTGGCGGCGAGGCCTCGTCCTCGCGGGCTCCTGTGCATCGGATCATTCGGGATTGCGGACATGGTTATTCGGGAGAAATCCTTGTTGGCTTGGCCGACACCGACGCGGTGCCATCTTTGGGTGGCATCATCCTTCCTGAAGGGCGTCGTGGCTATCTGTGTCCGTCTCCCTGAGTGTGCCGGGGGAAACCCTAGGACCAGTTTGCTGGTCCGGGCGGCAATATCTCCCTTCTTGAAGGGGCTGCTTGGTACTCGATGATTCGACGCAAGGAGCGTGGTGGTACTTCTTCGGAGAGGGCGCAACAGTTGCGGGTCATCGTAGTTTAGTCGATCCACCTTTGTCACCATTTCTTTATGTTTTTCTTTTTTTGGGCGTTTGTGTGTGTTTGCTGCTGCCCCAGCTTGTGTGGTGTCGAGTTTGTATCAGCGGTTGTTTGTGGGTCGGTGCTTTATTTATAAAGCTGGGCGAAAGCCTGTTTCGTGTGTGTCCCGCGTAAACTACGTACGTACACCACTTGCAATAAATCCCACATCGTGACAAGGACGCACTGGCCGCCTGAAAGAAAATGTAGTACCATTACGTGAGAAGTGGATGAGGTATTGTTGTGTACGTAAGGAGGGCTAGATCCCAGCTGTAGGGCCAGCCTTCTGACTAACTAACGGGACACCTAGCTAGACATTAGTAGTATTTGACAAGAAAAATCGTATAGAATTAAAGGAAATGCATAATGGCGAACAGCTAGTATCACTGTTGCACTATATAGATCCTTGCCACATAAGCACAGAAGAAGCTTTACATGGACAAGTATACTACTCCATACAGTACCAGAAATCTGCGTCATTGCGAATTAAATGCATTGTTGTTTGCACTATACTATACTACTCCTTGTGGTGGAATGCTTGCCCACATGTTCCTGTACATTTCCAAGCATATATAGAGTACCTTTTGTTTGTTTCTTATTGTTGCCATTTCTATTGAGTCGTCGTCTATATGTTGGCGCTTTGAATATTGCCTGCCCAATGATGGATGCGCCAAATGATCTAGACATCCTCGTAGACTTACTGTACACTGTACTACGCCTACATGCCATGCCGCACCTTGAATTTCTTGACGGCCAGGACCAAGTACACCCGTATAAAGTACATTCCAGTTATTAAACACGGCAAGCATTTCCGTCCGTGCCTAGCCACGCATTTTGTTCCGTGCCCTAAGGGTGGAATCGAGCCGAGCCGAGCCTGGCTCGGCTTGCCACTGAACATCTTCTACAAATCGGGCTCGAGGCTCAGCTCGGCCGACTCACGAGCCGGACGTCAAAAGCTAGTCCCACTTCGATCTATTATTTTATCCCAACCTAAAACGAATATGCCCTCGTCTCCCAGCTCCATCGATGGGGAAAATTAGTCCCGCACGGCGCCGAGCGATCCCTCCGGCCGGCCCGCCGGCCCGCCGGCGGCGCCCCGCCGTTCCGGCCATCCACTGCTCAGACCCTGTTCCTCGCTCCCCTGCCTGAGAAACTGTTTCGCTGCCCCTGACTACCATGCGTCGTCTCCTCCAACCTCCACATTAGGTAGGCAGGATGGCTGCCGTCACTATCTCTCCCTGTCCACTGATCGATCCTATCTCTTTATTTTCCTCTTCCATTTGTGGAGCTAATTAACCATTCAGTCACACAGCCAAGTTATACTATAGCAGCGAATTCCCATGGGATCAGAGGCTGTGCTCGCATGACATGCTCATTCGTATCTTTTGTTATATTCTGAAAATTAGTACAGTAGCTATTCAACGATCTGCACTATATGCCAATGGTCAACGCCGTATTGCTTCACATTGACAGCATGCACGCACAACTTTACTCTTTGTTAATTGTTACACTATGATATGGATATATTCATGCTCTATTGTTGATTATAACTGTGAAATGTTACATTTTTAGCAAAGATCATGTCAACTTTTTTGTAATTCATCGAGCTTTCGAGCCGGCTTGTGAGATTCACTGAGCCGGCTTGTCGAGTCTCGAGCCTTGCCCTGAAGGTTTAGGCTTGGCTTGTCCGACCTTCGAGCCGAGCCCGAGTCGAGCCTTGTCGAGCCCGAGCCGAGCCTCGAGTTTCATGTCCAGCCCTATCCGTGCCTATGCTAGCTGGTACGTATTCTACTGTGTACGTGGCGCCCAAGTTCCGGTACATACGTACGACAGCTGGCGTACGTTATCCTGGTGTACACACAAATACAAGCCGGTCTGAGAATCTGCATGTGGCAGGATGGTTAGGAGGGTGGTTGTACCCCCAACCCACCAGAGTTTAAACCCTAGGTTTGATACTAGTGTTTCTCATTTAACGCGGAATATTCTTCAGTAGGAGGCGACGTTCCCGTCGACAGCGAGGCGTCCGTGGTGACTTCGTCAATCTCAAGACTCGACCCGCCGGATCAGTCTCTTGGAGGTGCTCATAGGGATAGGGTGTGCGTGCGTGCGTTCATAGCGTTAAGTGTGTGCGCGTGTAGGTAAGCGCCTGTGTTATGCTGTGTTTCGAAAAAAAATACAAGCCGGTCCATCGAGTACAGCTCGGCGCCGCGCAGTTACTCTAGCCACCTTGTAGATTGTTTCTTTCTTTCTGGCGCTAGATCTAGCTAGATGATGTACACGCACGGTGCGTCATCTTGCGCGGGTTGGCGTCTGGTGTTGGCAACGGGTGATCGACCGATCGACTTCTTGTTGCTTTGGTGAAGCACCAACAATTTGGATGCATCGAGATTACAAATATATACTGTACCATATATAGTGCCAATGACGACGACATGGTTAATTAATTATTAGTTGTGTAGCTTAATTGGCTACCGTCGCCAGGCCGCGTGGCGCGAACATGTGGCTAGCTAGGGGGGTCTTATGCGTGTTGCAGCGTTTCATGACGTGCAAAGGTGCTAGCTGCACAACTACGCACGCGCGAGGGCGGCAAACACGCATGTCCGACGAAGTCTCGCCGTCTCGGCGTATACTCAATGTTGGATTATTTTCAGGCAACTCTGCCTATAAACAGCTATTTTTGCTATTTTTGCATTCGAGTGGGAATTAGGTCAATCAACTCTAGAATTGTCGGATTTGCATCGTGAGTCGTGGAGTATACGAGTTGCACATGGCTTGTAACAGACATTTTTTTAGTTGCAGATGGGTAGTACCTAACAAAAAATGTTCATGCACAAAATCGTGGAGTGACGTCATTTGACTGAGAATTAAGTTAATTCTTAGTCGACTGAGTTCTAGACGTGTCCATAAACATAAATTCCGCGTGCTCCGCTTTAGCATTGCGGCCTGTGGATTTGTTTATTGACAAGAAATATGTGGATTTGTGAAAAAAACCTATACTTATTTGTTTGAAACGAGGCAAAAGAATTGTCATTCTCATTAATAAAGAAAGAAGGTTTTAGAGGTTTACAAACGAGCCTATGACACATCCTTGGACTTGCAAAATGTCTACTCTCCGGGTGTTACATTGCTCAAAGAGACAGCCCGGCTAGCACCCACAGTTTGGCCTCATCTTTAATCTTCACAATGATGACATTTGAGAGAGTAGCGTTATTCCGGAAAACCCTTGCATTTCGCTCATTCCAAATTTCCTAGGAGACAAGCATGATCATAGAATACGTCGCGCGCCTTCCTAGCTCGACCTATCCCCAAGGCAAGGTTCATCCACCATTCCATAACACTTGAAGTATTTTGAGCCGGGGAGGTATCGCTAAAGCCGCTCCACGAAAGAATTGTCGTTCATATCATGGAGGTGGACCGACATTTAAAGAGTAAATGCGCCGCCAATTTTTGAACTTGGTTGCAAAGGGAATAGTTCCCAGATTTTTTCCATCCCCTACGTCGAAGCCTTTGGAAAGATAGAAATAAGTTGATCTTTAATTGTCAGATTTTGTTGGATGTTAAGGAGGTTTGGAGACTAGTCGTTACCTCAATCAAGCGTTGGGGGCTGATCTTTTCGGACCATGCACGGGGATATTTTGACGATCCTCCAAACCCCCATGCCAAAATCCCCGGAGTTGAAGAGAATTGACGGGCTAGACACCTCGACCACCCCTACCTCGACCCTTGTCATGCAATCATCTCTCAAAGTGTAGAATGTGTGACAAGAAGCTGATGTTTGATGCACTGAAAAACTATGTAGACATGAGCCGAAGTTTTCGACTCCTTTTTTGTGGCCTAGACTTGTGCTCCCTCCGTTGCTAAATGTAAGATATTTTGGTCTTTTATCAGATTCACATGTACTATCTACATTTATCTAAACACATTTTAATATATTAGTTCATTCATTTCAATCCGCATCTAGTCAACATCTGAAATAGCTAAAACATTTTATACTTGGGAATGGAGAGAGTAGTTTTTTTTTCCGTTTTCTGTCTTTGCCGATTATTCTTGTTTGGGCTCCTGACCTATTTTTCTTGTGTCATGCGGGGCATGACAAAGATGTTTCATAGGTCTAATCATATGTTTCATGATCGATAGAACCAGGGATCACAATTCACATCCATGTCGCTCTAAAAAGTAAAAAATACAGTTTAAAAACTCGATAGGAAAATCCATAAGAGATGTAAATTACAAGCACATGCATCAAGCATATGCGTAGTAGAGATCTCACGTCCGGACAAACATTTGGGACGATTGCTATATATTATTGTCCAACCGATCTGTTTTTTATTTTATTTTCATACTTGTATTTAAACTGGAACAACAACCATACAGGTACACATACAAGTACAAAACTGGACGAATACGTACGCAGACGCAGCTGCAACAACCTTACAGAAAGGACCTTGTAAAGAAGAAGAAAAGCACAAAGAACCCGTAGGTTTTACATCATGGTCCTTCTTCCTCCACACAACCAAGGAGTTCCAAATCCTCGAAACGTAGCCATCGACGGAGACACCTCCGTCGCATCCAAGGTCGCACCACGGCGCAAGGAAAGCTTCTCGCCACAGGCTTTGATGAGCCGCAACAGAACCTAGCTCGCGGAGCCAGAGAAGAAGACGATGAAGGAGCATCGGCCGGGGATGCACCCCAAGCAATCCATGCACCGGACCTGGGCCCAGCGGCGCCTCACCTCGACAGAGATGGCCTGGTCCCTCTCCAGCAGCACCCACTTCCCAGCAGCCGAAACCACGCACCAGCAGAAGCTACGACCTCCACCTCTCCCCTCGCCACCACGGCCAGCCAGATAGAAGAACGCCGCACGCCACCACTGTCGTATTCTTCCAACCCATATGCTCCTGTACAGGTAACCAGATCGACCGGCGACGAACACCGGTACCCAGCTACCCCACCCCCAGATCTTCCACAGCAAGATCAGAGCACACCTTACCGAGGCGAAGAGAAGAACAGGGGACCAAAAATCCAACCACCGGCCACCGTCTTCGCCGCAGCAACCGGACAGAGACCACCAAACCTCACCAGATCGAAAGATCCGTGAGGACGCACCCGCCGTAGTTCGCCGACGCCGCCTACAACCGCGCCAGGAGGGAGATCGAACCCCGGCACCATTATTCCCCACCAGCAGCACCTCCCTCTCCCTCACGGTGGCACCACCAGGGACTCCTACCCTACTCTGTACACGCCGGAGGCACAGAGGCGAGGTTCCGCACCCCTCCCGCCGCCGAAGCAGCGAACGGAGAGGCGAGGAACCACCGCCCTGGCCGGCGACGCGAACGAAGACGAAGAACGCCTCCCTTTCGCCTCTTAGGACTGTAGCGAGGGGATAAGGGAGAGGAGAGGAGACGCCACGTTTGCTTCTGATTTTTCCAATCGATCGGTTGAGTCTCTGAAGTCTGAACGATAAACCCACGCACTAACCGCCAAAAAGTACTCCATCATTTAGTGCTTGAAGCATGCACGATGCATGCGTGCCAATATTTTCTGCTGCCGACATACTACACCGGTCTCCGGCTATAAACAGTAGTCGTTTGTGCTACCTTGGAGTGTGATCAACCACGTACGGCCATTCTGTTTTGTCGCGCCGTGAAACGTGACAAGCGTGCCACGTTTTTTTTTAGAAATGGGGATGTCCCAGCCTCTGCATCGAGTGATGCACACAACCATTTATTAACAAATTTATGCCAAGTAAATTATTTCATCTCAAATGATCACGAAGAAATTGAGACAAGACTCAACCGGACAAAAAGCAAAGCCTATAGTATACTACGAAAGTCGTCTAACATCCTGCCACGTAAGCCGGGAGAAAAAATCATGTGCCACTAACAGGAGCCGTGTGCATGCAGCCACCATAAGGTCCCGTTGGTCTGGAAGTAGCAAGAAGGCCCATAGCTAGATCCAGTGCACCGCCATATGGATGATAGTGTTGCCGTACCAGCAGTGGAGTGAAAGAGAAAAGTGCAGATTAATTATTGGGATCACTCACTGGACACGTGTCGAGTTTGGGAGCCTGATGAAAATGAAAAGGAAAAAGTCCATTTTAAACCCTGAACTTATAGAGGTCGGACGATTTGAACCCTGAACTTTGAATCCCGGTCGTTCGAACCCTGAATTTAACAATCCCGGCCTAAATCGAACCCTGCACCAGTTTTTCACTAGAGAAATAAATAAATAAATAAATAAATAGATAATTTGCTTTTCTCACCGACATCCAGGGCCCAATTGTCAAATTCATCCAGTGGCATCTCTCCCGATACAAAAAAAAGCAGGGAGATGGCATTGACCCCTGTTCGGCGCCGCCGTGATTGACCTCCACCGCCGCGCTCCGATAGGCTGCCGCGCGCCCCGCCCCTCGCTCCGGTCTGCTGCCGCGCGTCGCGCTCCTCGCTCCGGTCTGCTGCCACTGCTGCGCGCGCCGCGAGGCTCCGGACTCGCCGCAGCTTGCCGCCACCACCTTGCGCTCGACTGCGGCCACCTCCTCCGGCGAGCTCGCGTCGGAGCTGCTCGAGGCCGCCAGGCTCTGGACTCGCCGCCACCACCTCGCGCTCGACTGCGGCCACCTCGGCCCGACCCCCTGCTCCTTCGTCGCGCCCGCAGACCACCGCCTCCACTCCTCCGGCGCGGCCTGCTCGCCCACGTCAGAGACGAGCTGCGCCATGGCGTTCGGGAGGAGACGAACTTGTCCGCCTGCAGCGTGAGCGCGAGGCGCACGTCGGCGTCGCCCTTGTTGGGGACGCGGCCGGGGTCGATCTCACGCGTCCGTGCGGGACGAGCGGCAAGCTCGACGGGGCCCTTCGGGTTGCCGGCCATCTCCACGACGGCGGCCCATTCCCGCGTCCGTGCGGCGGCGAGCTCTGCGACAGGCTTTGGGCTGCCGGGAGCCTCACCGGCGGCCAGCTACATCGGTGGATTTTTAGAGATAGGGAGCTGAATTGGGGACAGAGACAAATATGACATGTGGTCCCATCCAGTCAGTGAGACTGTGCTTATTCCCGGCCGGATTTTCTGTTTCCCGGTGTGCCAAACAGCCCTAGGTTCGATTTAGACCGGGATTGCTAAGTTTAGGGTTCAAACGACCGGGATTTGAAGTTCAGGGTTCAAATCGCCGACATCTACGAGTTCAGGGTTTAAAATGGACTTTTTCCAAATGAAAAAGAAGAATAAAAGTTGGCGAGCGAGTCCCACGTACGCATCGATCGTGGCTAGCTCGTCGTGTGTCGATCGTGTGTGTTCATCCTGGCATCAATTCTACTCGAAGACTGCCATGGCATTGGCATGGCTCGATCAAACCCTGCAAACTAAACAATGAAAGAATGAAAATGCCTCCCTTCGATCCTCTTGACAAACAAGAAGGGATCAAAGATAACTCCAAAGTAAGTACGGAGTAGGCAAACTAGTCGACTCACGCACGCACATCACATCCCTTTCACGCCTAATCACGCCTTAATTAGCTAGCCACCCCAGCAGAGTCCCTGACGACCTAAACACTATGTTAAACTTATGCTAACTAGTACTATCCATGACTGCCTCTTTGATCCCATCACAGCGATAACATCAGCAAATCATTGACCGTCGTCGATATAAGCGGCGCTTGTGATTAAGTAATGGTATGATCCCGAGGTTGATTGATGCCTTCTGTTTTATTACCTGCCCTGCCGCGCGCGTGCGTGTCCTTTTCCCGGCTAATTTATCCCTGGATGGATCGACCTCATGCATGGTCCTTGCCATGGCATGACAAACTGTCACATCCATGCCGCTGGCTAACTCCTCCGTACGGCGGCGCCGGACATCGACAGACCGCCGCGCCAGCAGCGCTTTCGGCGGCATCGATCATGCATTGGGGTGACCGGAAATTACCGCCACCGCGCGCACGTGCTTGAATTTACCTACAGTACTACTAATTGCTACTAGCTTTCATCTGCTGCTAATTAACACGGACGGCTCCGTCAGCGAAATTCTGAATGATTAAGCGGCCGGCTGGCCGTATAACTGGTGCAGCACACACCAGTGGCGGATGTAGGATTAAATCTTAGGGGGTGCCAAACTCAATTTTCACAGTTTAAATATCATGTATAAGTATTTTTTTAACACATGGAATACACATATAAGTAGACTAATTGCTACCAGATTAAAGAAAGTGCATGACACCACACTAGATACGCCTTGGCACACACCGGCGTGCCTTCGAGACGAGAGGACATACATTTTGATCCATGTAATTAGCTAGATTGGTATTAACGTCGCTGTTACACACTGATCGATCGATTGATTAGGCTAAGCTAGGAGATAAGATAAAGTATCATCAAGTGTGAGTACTTCATCTCTTCTCCTTTTGCTACCTGTCGGAAAAATCCCGAACCTTCCGTCACGAAGCGCTAGATCTATCCGGAGGAGATTTCAGACTTGTTCCCGCTGCGTGTGCACGGACGTTCGTACGTAGGTCACCTAAACCATTTGACTCGACGCACATCAAGATCAGCGAAGTCATCAGGATAGAGCTTGCTGCTTTATCATACTCCCAAGTCACCACTTTGACAAAACGGAAAATGCAGAAGAAATCAAACATACAGAGCCAGAAGAAATTTCTGAAGATGGGGAAGAAGACAAACGGAAACGAACAGGAAGAGCCAGAACTATCGATCGTTGGTCTATTGTCCGTGACCGTGAGTCGAGCAGAATTGGCAGTTAAGCGTGCGTGACGTCCTCCACACCGTCCTCGAACCCTAGCTAGCCTGCCAATTCTGCTCGACCCTTTCCGTCTCCAGAAACGGCCAGCCACCACCTCGTCTCAGCAGCACTCACACGAACACACCCAGTTGCCCACTGGCTAGCTAGCTAGGCCGGTGCGACGCCTCGCAGCTAAACTCCACTTCTTTCCGTTTCCAAAGGACACGGCCGGCAATGTAGTTCAGTGTCGTAGCCGGCAAGGGCTGTTTCTTCCGTATCGTCTCCATTGCTACACATCCTCCTATTCGATCACAGCCGGACCGACGGCGACAGGCGCCGCGCGCAGCTCCGATCTCATGCCAAGGGCGGCGGCATGTTGGAGTGCGCTGGATGCCGAGGAATCTCGTGGCAACCGTTGCTGCGATGCGCCACAGCCGGCCTTGGACTGGACCCCGCCGATCGAATTAATTCCGGCGGTGGCCTGGCCACTAATAACAGAAAAGTATTCTACGGGATATATGCCAGTAACAGTGTATATACTACTCCCTCCGTCCAACAATAACTGTCTTAGATTTGTCAAAAAATAGATGTATGTAGACATGAAACATGTATAGGTACATTCACTTTTGTATAAATTTGAGACACTTATTTTGGGACGGAGAGAGTATTAACATGCACTACAGAACAGTGCAGTTTCTTGGAAGTGGGGTTGCACCTTCACGCGCAAAACAGCACTAGTATACGTACCCGTCCTTGGAAAATAACTTTTCTCGGCAAAAAGCGGAAGAAGAATCAAGCAAAATGCCGGATATATGGAGCAGCATTTGATCGACGCTTAGGCGACAAGGCTTTTTCATCCGCCATGCATTTCCATTTTGTTTCTGCCCTTGAGGACCAAGCAAATCCATCTCGGCCTGCGATCATGGCAGACCACACCATATTATACTCCACTACTCGTGATTAAAAAATGGGCCGGCTTTGGAGTAAAACATTTCCAGAGGATCTCTCTTGGTATTTCCGGGGTTTTCTATGCCACGTTGTGGGAAATTTAATGCCAACGAAGCTTTCATTTCAATCCAAATCCTTGATACTATCTCTTGGCACGGGCGGCAGCGGGTGCAGTGTTGCTGTCGCAGAATGATAAGGAAGACTTGTCTAATTCCGGAAACTGATAATGTGGCCATCCACGACAGGGACTCTGACCGATGAACAGGTCCACCAATCACCGGCCATTTCTGGATCCAGATTCCCTACCCCCGCAGCTTCTGGCAACGAAGTTATGTGCAATTATGGAAGTGTTTAGTGTTGATTTGAAAGAGCTTGTTAATTACACTCTAGTACAAATATCTATTGTAATACGTAGTGGCTTCTTACATACTGCTGTTTCGAAAAACACTGGTTTCTGAATTGCTGTGTGCCACGAAATTGCTTGTTTTTGTGCCTCCGAACTACTAGTACTACTGAAATTTTCCGTCCCAATTACTACTCTGGATACAAAATCAGACGACATTTTCTATCTTGTACGAACAATCTAACATGCATTACAGCCCCTGGCCAGCTCGTATACTGATCATGACATAATTTGCTTTAATCATTTTCCATTTTTTCCGCATTGCGACACCAAAACCTTCTCTAAGTTCGAACTCGACCCACGGAGGACCCAGAAGGCAGGCTATGCATTAGTCTCTAAGTTCTAAATATAATATGTTTTATCGTATTTCACATGCGGAATAGATATGGACTAAAACGGATGAACATAGACACAAAAACGTTTCTAGATACATGTGAATTTGGAAAAGGCTAAAACATCATATTGTTAGAAACGGAGGGAGTAGTACTGAAATTTACCCTCCAAATGGCTACTCTGGATACAAAAACAGACGACATTTTCTATCTTGTACCACTAACTATCCAACATGCATTACAGCCCGTGGCCAGCTCGTAATCTGATCATGACATAGTTTGTTGAATTCATTTTCCATTTTTTCCCATTGCGACGCTAAAACCTTCTCTAAATTTCTGACTTGACCCACGGAGGACCCAGGAGGCAGGCTATGCATTAGCCAACGCGTGACATAAGATTTCCCAGCATCCTCGCTGGATTTTCCGTAGCGCCCACTCTATCTCAAATTAATTACACTCCACTAATCATCGGATATGAATTTTAATTCCTACTCTTTTAATGTGCTAAAGATTTAGTCTTTGCTCCCTGTCTGATCGTCCAAGATTAGACTAATCTCACAGATATTATACCACGCGTTTAGATTAGATTCATCAACTTGCACATACATAGCTGTAACCCTCGATAATTACTATTCCGCACACGCGATTATCTTTTTCGCATTAGGGGCACCGAATTAGCTAGTAATACTTCGTGGTTAAGTTGTCTTTCATCAAAAAATATTCTCTGCCCATATGTTCCCAGAGCACAATGCAATTCGAATATGGTGCAGTGTTCTGTGCTCACAACTGTTTCGAAACATATGTCTACAAAAACTTACTTACACATTTTGGATTTTACCCGCAAACAGGCCTGTCTAACCGTCTCCATTACGTATTTGTCTGAGTCGATGCATCCGGGAATTCAACAGCTAGGCCTGATCAAGCACTGCATATAAATAGTGCAATTCGCTTGCCATTTTCCGGCTTGTTCAGAGCGGTACGCGTCAGTGACATGACAGAGAGGCTAGCTTGGTGAGAACAGGATCTTGGTGTCACTTCGGATTTACAACTATCGGTTCCTCACCAGCTGACAACGCAAAACTTAACACTGAAATTTCGAGGATTTTCTTATTTTTGTGTGGCAGCATTTGGATGGCCTCACTGCGGTTTAGCTAGACGTTAAGGCTCGTTGTTACTGGTATCTTTCAAGCGACTGTAGGAGGCAATTCTCTGACGAATCATCGGCGGTTCTTGGTCACACACAAAAACAGCAGGAATTGACGTATACAAGTGCGTAGTACCGGCTCGATCCGTTCTAACCACCTAACTAGCTCGGCCGTTGAAACTGTCTCCTCAGATGATTAAAAATATATGGATTCCGTTTTGGAAAAATCATGGAGAAATCGAAGCTTATTGGCTCTTCAGAAAACTTATTTTGCTCTAACTGAACCGTGTTCAGTACTCGTCCTAGTACTAGTGCTTATCTACCGCCATTTTTCCTGAAACAAAATTCCCCCTTCAATCTCGAAGGTTCAATGTGCGTACGTGTAACCAATGAAATGTCACAGAGACTGGGCAAATGGGGAAGGATCAGATTAAACTAATCAGTACGGTGATTAGGAGGTGTATCATCATTAGCACGTTATTAGGACAGGCTTTCTGGAAGTATTAATTACTGCCGCGAAAATATTACGGCCATTAAATAGTAGCTCCTGTATGAGGAGCGCAGTAAATAAGTGAGAGTAATTAGCGGGGCGCTTGCTCGGCAAGTTGCCTTCCCCCGCACGGCACTCAGATGTTATATAAGCGCCCCTACCCTCCTCTCCATTTCCTTCTTCTAAACCCGCCTAGCTCCATCGATCCCTCTCTCTTTATCTTAGCCGCCGGTTCATTCACAGACACCCCACACGCCTCTCTTCTTCCTGAGCTCTCTCCTCTGTAGCTCAGCTTGCGGCCATGTCGGACGTTGTGGACCAGACGCTCGAGCTGCCGCCGGGGTTCCGGTTTCATCCCACCGACGAGGAGGTTGTCACCCACTACCTCACCCCCAAGGCCGTCGACCCCGGCTTCTCCTGCCTCGTCATCGCCGACGTCGACCTCAACAAGTGCGAGCCGCGTGATCTCCCTAGTAAGTAACCGCGATCGAGCTAGTACTACTAATTGATTTGCTTCGTTGCGACTGGATCTGAACATCGTTGGTCTGTGTGCAGGCAAGGCGAAGATGGGGGAGAAGGAATGGTTTCTTCGTGCACAAGGACCGCAAGTACCCGACGGGATGCGCACCAACCGCGCCACCGAGAGCGGCTACTGGAAGGCGACCGGCAGGGACAAGGAGATCTTCCGCGGCAAGGGCCGCTCCGCCGTCCTCGTCGGCATGAAGAAGACGCTCGTCTTCTACCTCGGCCGCGCCCCCGCGGCGGGAAGACGCCGTGGGTCATGCACGAGTACCGCCTTGACGGCAAGCTCCCCGACCACCTCCCCCGCTCCGCCAAGGTAACGCCGGCCGCAAGATTCGATTTTTATTTTCCTCTTCTAGCTCCCCGTCCGTCTCCGTCGTCTCAGTGTCGATCGCTGGAGGGCGGCTGGACCACGCGCTGCTCGTGCGCTCACATGTCGCGCTCCGTATTGTTTCTCAAGTTGTTTTCAACGTGTTGCGTGCAGGAGAATGGGCCGTGTGCCGGTGATCAACAAAGACTTGGTGGCGAAGAATGCGCCGCAGGCGGCGCCGGGGGCCGGCGGCATGGAGCGCATCGGCTCGCTCGACTTCCTCGAGGGCTGCTCTACGGCGGCGAGCTTCCACAGCTCATTGACTCGCCGATTGGCGGCGCCGGGACGACGACTTCACCGGCGCCTCGAGCTCCACCTCCGGCCGCCGGCCGCCGGAGCCGACATGGGTTTCTACCAGGTGAAGACGAGCAGCCGGCACCGCCGCAGCAGATGGAGAGCCCCTACAGCTACTTCTCCCTGCCTGCGACTAACGACGCTCGCGGCGGCGCCGGGTACTCGCAGTACCAGGCCACGGGAACCAGCAGGACGCGATCCGGATGCACTGCCGGCCGAACGCACAGCCATCGCCGTCGACCCTGCTCGGCGGCGCCGAGACGGAGATGCCGTCGCTGATGCCTCCGTCGTCGTCGTCGTACCTGGATTTGGAGCACCTATGGTCAGACCCCATCACAGACTACTCCAACATGTGGAAGTTCTGACGAATCCATCCTGGTAGCCGTAGTTAGCTTGATGGTTAATTTGTTGGTGCTGCTGCTAGGTGTTGGATTAGTTAGTTGCTTCATTAACTTCCAATTCAGGATTGTGTTGGTTAATTACGCGGTGTCGATCGATCGCGATCGTGTGTGTTGTCGATGCGTGCAAGGCTAACAATGATGGCCTGTGAGTGAGTGATTAATCTTAGGGTGTGAAATCATGTCAACTAGCGGTTAATTTGTAGTTTGTACATGGATTTAGCTGTGGATTGCAGCAGGTTAGCGATTAGGGGGAATGAATTGGATGGGACGGATATACCGAGTAGATCGAGTTGATTGATTAATCTGATTGTGTGTTGATGGAGCTGAATTGTTAGTATACACCTTGTGTAAATGAACTTCTGTTGTTCAACCCCTTAATTGGTGTACTATTTATTGTCTTCAACTGATCACCGTCTTGGATTGAACTTGAATCTTGACCAATTGTGGCCGGTCGTTCTTATTTTGGCGCAATTCAATCGACGGCCGATGATTTGATTAGCTGTGGAAATGGACCAAGAAAGCATGGGGCTTGTCTTTTCTGCAGGCGCGCAGGAATCAAAACCGTTTCCGCGGATGCGTGTACCCAATCATGCGTTCCTAGGTCTGTCGTCATCGAATCGATCCACTGCGCATAATCAAATCAAATCAATTCCTGGTGATTAATTGGAGCGCGTACCGCTACCTCGTAATTAATTAAACAACCCGAGTGCTATTACTACTGCTGCGATATTTTCTTCTTCTAGTTTTTGTCGGAAACTGTGTGATTTTCCTTCGCGCTTCTTCCACCTCGTCACTGCTAGTGCTACTGCTAGGTAGACGAGGACGAGGGCCTCGCCTGCTAACCGTTCGACGCGGTGGCGAAACGAAACATAATCGATCTGAGAGTGGAAAAACCCGAGCAAATGAGCATCGATCTGAGAGTGTTGGGGTTATTCAAGATTGGCAGGTCGTGACTGATACCAAGGGGAGCATATATATTCCGCACGCACAAAGAAGGGGCCGAACCACGAATTAAGTAGCGACCGAGCCCGTACAATGTGAAACGAAAGTTGCGACTTTTTCCGAGCTAGCTTTCCCGTCCCATTGGTTGCCAACTGCCAGGCTTATCTGTCCGCCCGCGTCGCCACCGACGTCACAACTTTAGGCTGGATAGGAGGATAGCTCCCCGTTCCCACGGGCTAGCTCCGGACCTGCTGCTGCTTGACCTGACGACCTGACCTGCATTGTACCGTCGATCTGTTGCCGCGCCTCGGGTACGTTGTGGACAGCTACGTGTACTACGCGTCTATATATATGATCCATCTCCTTTTCGCCATGGTCGACCCAGTTGCTGCTGTACGTCGAGTTGAGGGCATTAATTTCGGTGGGATTTCTTGCGAGCGGCGCAGAGCACTGCTGTCGTAGCAGGAATTTCTGCGAAGACGATCCGGGCAGCTGTAGCACGGTGGCGGGCTGGCGGCGTCCAAAGCACGCAAGTTGCTTTCAACTGTGATGACCGATCAACTAGCTTGCCAGGCCAATCACTGACAAAAACGGACTGTACGTATCCAGGATGCAGATTTTAAGGAATTCTTAACAGTTGGATCTATCTCGTCATGATTAATTTGATTTCCCATAAGGACTCCAATAATTAACTAACTCGAGCTAGCTAGCTAGGGTCCGTGCGTGCCGTCTTTTTCAGTGCCGGGACCGTTTTGTCCTACGCAAGGCAGGCACTGATCGAGCGAGCGATCATACGGGGAATCAATGTGTGACCGGTTGTAGTACAGTATATCTGAACGATCATCAGCTCGCTCTTGTACTTTGCGGCCGGGGGTCCTACGTACCTGTATATATCCAGATGAAACACCGTTGGGGAATACTATATCCAACCTGGTGTCTGTCGAGATTCCGATCACTCGTGACCGAATGCATGGCCCACGGCCCTGGATGGATGCCTCCTCTGCATCGCATCGATCGAACGTCGACTACTGGACTGATGCATGCATGCGCGCGCGAGCTACTACAAGACAAGATTGATCGATCAATCATCGTGGCATATGCTACGATCGATCGATGAGGTCCACCATACGACGTCTCGCTAACGGAATGTCCCTGCTGATAAGAACCATGGCTGGAGCAAGCTTGCATAGTTGCATGCCATACCCGTACGCGCGCGCGCGCGCTTGATGGAGAGCTGAGACTTCAACAGGAATCATTGCAAACAATCCAGTACTAGAGTGATAATTATTCACTCTGAATGAGACTGCAAATGATTTTTTGTGTTTGCTTTCGGCGGCGTTACTCTGACTGTCGTCACGGTTTATATTGGATACCAGTTAAGTTTACGTCTTGGCCGAGACGGAAACAGCCACGATTTGCTGCTGGCTTCAAGCAGAGTTCAGTACCTCCATCCTTTAGTACTACGTAGTACGTGTTACTACACATTTTTCTTTCTTTCAGTGTACACTTAGCAGACGGTAATATATGCGCCATGCCCTTCCAGAACCTTAACGTAGCCGAAGAAAACGCATACACGTTTCCTTGGTCGATCGAGAAGAAAACGCCCAGCCGGTGACGACTTTACCACGTTTTCTGTTGCTCTTCAGTTATGAGAGCTAGATTCGCATGCGCGTACGTGATATTCTTCAGTAGTAAATCCCAGCTTTAATTCGTGTATATGCATGCATATATAGAGAAACACACGCCTGCGGTTTCGATCAACCGTATGTCGCCACGCCGAGATCAACCGTTATTTTCGTGCTCGATCTCAAGCTGATCTCTGGTGAGATCACGTCATCACTCATCATTGCAGCGGATATGAGAAGACCTACGGACGCAACGCAAATTAAAGGCTCTTGGTGGGCCCACACGGGAGAAGAAGGTTGTAGCCTCGACGTTTCATGCCGTGCACGGGCGGGCCAGCCCTCCACGTCACGCCACGCGTGTCGATGTGGACTAGTTTAGATCCACACGCACCAAGCGCTGCCTCAAGCCTCCACGTCACTCACCAGCCGGGTCCACGGCGCGTGGAGTAGCGGGCCCACACACGCGCCACCATGAACAGGTTCGGGAGTATATTTTTTTCTTGGAGTCCAAGTACGTAGAAGGAAAAAAAATCTTCCATGGATCCAGATGAGATGGAGATGGATGACTTGGATCGGCGTATGCGTCTCCGTATCAGAAAAGAACAGACGATGGAATGTACTCCAGTGTACAAGGGATAGGGATATGGCCGGATGTGTATGTATTTGGAGCCCCTCCTACGTCACTCCAAAATACGTACATGGCGAGTAGTCAGAGAAGGCAAAGGATGTCATCAACTCATTACTACTACTCTTTTCACATCCACCTCTATGTCGTTGGAGAAGTTTAATTATATATAGACTTAGACTTAATTTATACTAGCTTACTTTGATGTATAAATTATCAAAAGTATGCTGATCGGGCAAAAAAAAAGTCCATTTTTAGTTGTGCGTTAGAATAATGCACTGAATTTTAGGTCATACGAATTTTTTGATTAATCAATGATGATGTACTCCCTCAGTTGACAACTACTTTGCATTTTGGGTTTAGTCAAAGTCAAAGTTTGAAAATTTAACCAAATATATAGGAAAATATATCAACGTCTATAATATAATTTTAATATTATTAGAATCATCATAAAATATTTTTTATATTATATACAACTGATATTATAGATATTGATATTTTTTAGTATATACTTGGTCAAAGTTGAAACTTTGACTTTAAAATACCCAAAATGCAGTGTATAAAAAAGGAGGGAGTACTATACATTTGAGTATGATTTTGCGGATATTTAAGATACAAATATTGTAATGTAGCACTAAAATTTGAAGGAACCTCGGGTATCCGGGGATTGTGTTTTGGCACCCGGAAGCATATGCTCCTAGTTTATTAAATATGTTTTAAACATAATTTGAAATGTCCAAAATTTTGGGGAAAAACCTTTAGCGTACATTTCGATATCCCCTCTGCTCACGAAGTTGTTTCGTGAAAAATTGATATTTTTAGTCGTGTTTATAAAATATAAAATTCTATGTGGACTAGTTTAAATCCACACGCACCAAGCGCTGCCTCAAGCCTCCATGTCACTCACCAGCCGGGTCCACGACGCGTGGAGTAGCGGGCCCACACGCCACCATGTATTGGTTCGGGAGTATATTTTTTCCTTGGAGTCCAAGTAGAAGGAAAAAAATCTTCCATGGATCGAGATGAGATGGAGATGGAATGAGTAGATGCCACTTGGATCGGCGTATGCATCTCTGTATCAGAAAAGAAAATACGATGGAATGTACTCCAGTGTAAAAGGGATAGGGATATGGCCGGATGTGTATGTATTTGGAGCCCCTGCTATGTCACTCCAAAATACGTACATGCCGAGTTGTCAGAGAAAGCAAAGGATGTCATCAACTCATTACTACTCTTTTCACATCCACCTCGTTATCTTATTTAGGAACGGAGAAACCTTTTTTTTCGGTAGAGGTGGATGTGAAAACCTTTTAAATTTTGGAGCCCTCCTAACTGATATTACTTCTGATCTCACATGCCTAGAAAAGTATTTCGTTAATCGTTAGACAAATTTTGTTACAGATAGACTTAGGGCCCGATTGAACTGTCTTATAATTTTTCGAACCCTGAAACTTTTCTAGGCTCATAACAGGATCGGTCGGATTTCCATGCGGACTCAGCATGTCCGTGGCATTTTACGGCGGTATTCGGTTAAGATGCGACAATCCAATCGAGCCCTTAAGACTTACTCCCTCCGTTTCGTATTATAAGTCGCTGGGGACAATGTTCCGACCAGGTGAAAACGCACACAATTACCATCATACCCCCATTATCTGAATCGGTACGTATCACGAAATTTTGAATCACATCTCCGTCGTCTTCCTCCATCCGTTCCTCCGTCGAGCAGATTCTCTCCTCTCCCCTCGATCTGCTACTGGGGCGCGAGGGAGATCTGTTGCCGCTGCTGGGGAGTGATCTGCTGCGGCTGGGGCACCAGGGAGGGAGTGATCTTCTGCTGCTGGGGCGCCAGGGAAGGAGCGATCTGCTGCTGCTGCTGCTGCTGGGGCGTGAGGGAGGGAGCGATCTGCTGCTGCTGGGGTCAACGACCACACCTCCCTCGCGCCCCAGCAGCAGCGATCAGCTTCTGCTGGGACCTCGCCAGCAGCCATCTCCCAGGTGTCCTCCGACTAGCCTCCGCCTCCCCCAGGCTCGTAGCAGCAGCTTGCCACGAGGAGATCGCCTCTAGCACCAGATCCACAGAGCAGAGCAGCACCGCAGAGCTCACCAACACCTGCAGCACGACTAGCAGCAACTTCAGAGAACAGCTCCTTCAAGCTTCAGAGAACAGCTCGCCCAGGTTCATCTCCTCCAAGCTTCAGAGAATAGCAACTTCAGAGAACAGCAACTCCAGAGAACATGGCAGATTACCTGGGTTTTGACCTGAACTTGCCAGCACCTGAAGCTGCAATGTTGGATCTTAACTTCACACCACCTGAAGAAGAGATCAATATAGAAGAACAAGAGGTAAATATACAAGAACCAGATGTCAATATGGAAGAACAAGGAGTCAATTTAGAAGAACAAGAAGTCAAAATACAAGAACCAGATGTCAATATGGAAGAACAAGAAGTCTATTTAGAAGAACAAGAGGTCCTGAACATGACAGGTATTCCATTTGTTATGAACAAGGAGTAGTCCATTTTACTTTATTTCTACAGCAGTATAACAAGTTTTCCTTGTCTAAGAGATGGTACACATGTTACAAATTTATTTGCACGGATGTAACTCACAGACAGTAGGCAATTTAACTTAATGGTTCATAAACTAGAGCATATTTATATTTGGAGCAATTTGACAGTACTTATAGATGGACCATAATTAGTACCATTACATCAACTGCAAGAGGCAAGTATATTAGCAGATCCTGCATTAATTTGCATTAATTAGTACCATTACATCAACTGCAAGAGGCAAGGTTGCAGCACGAGTTATTACCTTCTTCGTTAGCGCTTGCGGGTTGACCTTCTGGATGGCCAGCTCTTCCTGTTTAGGTGCCACCACGCAGCAGCTTGAGCCAACCACTTTCTGTTGAGCCTGCTTTTACCACCTTCTGGATGGCCAGCTCTTCCATTGAGCCTGCTTTTACCACCTTCCCCTCATCTACCTTTGGCATCACATCGTCCACCTTCCTGTGATAAACCTGTAGTGCAGTAACGCTGCCATTGACAAAGATGCATGGTTAGAATCTCAGATCCCAAGTAAAACAGACAGAAACCCAAGCCATGTATGCATATTCAGAAAGTGGAGGCACTGCAGCAATGTAGCTGAAAAACACCAATTCAACCTTGCTGTTAAAATAGACACAACAACTCTACTGTACAAGCATTACAATATTGGATATTTCAAGATCTGGAACGCCACAATTAACCAGCTTGGTAATGCAAATAATAATGCTTGTTTACTCCAGAGATATGCAGGAAACCGAAAGAAGTGTTTCATGCTTGTTTACTCCAGAGGGAGAAGCAAGCAAACAAGTTTACTCCAGCACCTACTCTATTTTACTCCAGCAAGCAAACAAGTCATGTTCAGCATCCAGCAACCAAGTTTAATTTGTTTTTTGTTTCATTTCTTTTTGTAGGTGCACAGCAAGCGAAGAAGACAAGGAAAGTACTCAATGACACTCAAAGATATGCTGCTTATGTAGCTATGCACACAGTCTGCATGAGCAGAGGTGGTAAATTTGAGAATGATGATAAGAAGAACCTAGCAAATTTTTTTGAGGTTAATGTTCGAACCATACAGAGGATTTGGCAGTTGGCCATGAAGCAAATTGCAGAGGGTTCGCCTGTAGACGTTTCAAGCAAGAAAAAGGGAAGGTGCGGAAGAAAACCAATAGACATAGACCTATCAAAAATTCCCACCATCCCATTGAACAGGAGATCAACCATCAGATCTCTGGCTTGGCAGCTTGGTTGCAATCCAACCACATTGTTCAGAAAATTTGAGATGCAGCTCATTCGCAGACATTCAAATGCCCTGTCGCCTGCACTAACGGAGAAGCATAAGGAAAAAAGGGCTCAATTTTGCCTAGGCATGATTGATGAGAATACAATTGGTACTGCAGACCCACTTTTCATCGACATGTACAGAATTCTGCATGTTGACGAAAAATGGTTCAATATGACCAAAAGCAACCAGACCTACTACTTGCTGCCAGATGAACCAGATCCTATACGGCCTCTACCTAGCAGTTGCATAGGAAAGGTCATGTTTCTTACTGCGGTTGCTCGCCCTAGGTATGACAGTGAGGGCAATATGACATTTGGTGGGAAGATAGGCATGTGGCCCTTCGTGCAAGAGATACCGGCCCAAAGAAGGAGTGAAAATAGGGAGAGAGGCACCTTGGAGACTAAGAACTTGGTTGTCACAAGGAAAGTGATGAGAGAGTACTTTCTTGATAAGCTATTGCCTGCAATTGAAGCTCTTTGGCCTCAAGAAGATGTGGGGCAGACCATTTTTATACAGCAGGATAATGCCAAGCCGCATATCTTGCCTGATGACCCAGCATTCGCAAAAGCTGTGGCTAATTCAAGACTAAAAATCAGATTGATGCAACAGCCGGCAAATAGTCCAGACTTGAATGTCCTTGATCTAGGCTTTTTTAGATCCATACAGTCTCTAACTAATTGCCTCGCTGCTAAAACGCTCAAGGAGTTTATTAAAGGTGTTCAGGAAGAATTTGTAGCATATGAATCATATAAACTGAACAGAATCTTCCTAAGTTTAATGAATGTCATGGTGGAGATAATGAACAATGCAGGAGGAAATGGTTACAAGTTAACCCATGCAAACAAGGATAGGTTTGAAAGGTTGGGTCAGCTACCTAAAAGGCTACGTTGTCCTCCTGAGGTTATTGCATATGCTCTTAACTTTCTAGGCCAAGGTGTTGCCTAAACAAGTCTGTATGTTAATGTGTGTAAGTTAATACTGCAAGCAAGTAAGCAATTGCTTATGGTTTGTGTGTTATTGTACTGAAAACGTTTGTGTGTGTGTAAGTTAATGTTTCTGTGTTGCTTGGAGTAGTACTGTTTATGATTCTGTGTTTCACCTAATAGAGGAGATAAGAGTACAAGAGCACAAACAAGCAACAAACAGTATATCTGCTTGTTTGCAATTGACAAATGGGCAACAAACAAGCACAAAAATTTCAGTACTGCAAGCAGTAGAGACGAAGCACACACAACAGTACTCCTAATTGGAGTTGATGCTTTTTACTCCTAATTTACTTAACCAAACTGCAAAAGGATTCTATGCAATCCTGCTTCTGTTTAACATGCAATGTTTCATTTTCATCATTTCATTCAGAAACAGATCAGATCGAAACAAACGAAAGGATTCAATACATCAGAGCATAAGCATAAAAAAGGCAGCACCATCATTCTTTGTGCTGTAAGCAATACACATCACAAAATTAAGCTACTGCTGCTGCAAGCAATACACATCACAAAATTAAGCTACTGCTGCTGCAAGCAGTGCAAGCAAACACTACTGCTGCTATGACATGCTACTACTCCAAGTTCAGTTGACACTTGTTAATTTCTGTTAACACTTGTTAATGCTTTATCTCTTTGCCAGTACATGAAGCACAAGGAACAAGCAACATGGCGAAGAAGAACATATTGCACGACGCCGAATCAGCACACAGTCCACCACATAGCCAATCCAACCCCAAAATCAACGGACGGTAAATGAGAAAACCGCGCAGAACTGCCAGGGGAAACCTCACCTTAATGGACTCCATGAGGTTGGCCTTGTCCTCGGCGCTGAGCTCTGCATTGGAACCACCGAAACCAATAAGAAACCGCCGCAGGCAGGCACAGCCGAGCAAGCAACAATAACAACGACAGGGGAGAAGAGGCGAAGATGAACCTGCGGCGTTGGGGATGGCGGAGGCGAGGGCGGAGAGGTCGAGGGCGTCCTTGCCGTCGAGAGCGGAGAGCACGCCGCCGTGGCCTCCCGTGGCGGCCGCGTGTTCGTGCACGGCGTCGGGCGCGAGGGCCTCATGATGCGCGCCCTCTGCATGCGCCTCGCGCACCTTGGCCTCCCCGCGCACGGCGTCGCCCGGGGACATCCTCGTCGCCTCCGCGGGGCCCGGCGCGTTCTCTACCGTCGACGCCATCTGCGGCGTGGCGCCCGGTGCCGGCGCGCGCGTCGTGCTGCTCACGGCCCGGCCGGACGGGGAGTTCCCGGGGCGGCAGGCAGACGTGGACGCCCACCCGGCGGCCAGATCCAGCGCGTAGAGGTGGCGCACGGCGGCGTCCACCGCGTCCCTGTCCGGCTCGCCCTCCGCGGGGGCAGCCAGTTGCCGTCGGAGTCGCGATTGCGGATTTGGAGCAGGCGGCGGCGATGTGGATAAAAATCCAATCTTTGACTTGCGTGTGGTGGGGAGAAATTGGGTTGGTGCGAGAAAGATAGGGAGCGCGGGTGGTGGGGAGCGAGGCGGCAAGGGGGAGACGACGGCGGCGACGGGCTGGCGACGGGGAGGGAGAAGGCGACGGGCCGGCGACGGGGAGGGAGAAGACCGGATCCAGCGAGCGAGAGAGAGAGCGGTCGCGTGTGAGGGAGAGAGCGGTCGAGGTGGGAGGGCAAAAATGGAAAACTCAAAAATCTCGTAACGTGCCAGATTTTTGCCTACGAACCCCCGGCGACATATAATTCGAAACGGAGGGAGTAATTTGTAGCTTACTTTGCTGTCTATCAAATTATTAAAAGTATGCTATTTTGACAAAATAATAATCCATTTTAGTAATGTTTTACAGTAATACGCTGTATTTTTTAAGTCAAGTGAATATTTTTTTTTAAGTTTTTGCGGGAGAATATATGTTTTATTAATCGACGATGTACTATAGTATATTTGAGTAGGACCGATCGATATTCAAAGTAACCTTGATCAGGTGGTACAAGTGCAATGTTCATAACATAGTGCAGCAAACCTGAATTCGTGTGCAGCACTTGGTCTTTTCGCAATCAATGCAGCCCAAAAGTGCAAGATAAGGAAAAGTACAAGAGATTGCACATGCAAGATTTTCGCGCCCTGGTACCTGCAAGATAAGGAACAGAAGCAGTCACCAAACCCCCGTGCCCTGGCTTGACATGATGACCCATCCCTATCCAGATCTACCAGTATTTGCTACTGTACTAATCAGGACCACCCAAAGTACGTACGTCCCACATTAATTAGTGCCTACATTAGGGAAGAACGTGGGGACAGAGCTATTAGTATGTGCTCGAGTGTAACCCCAAATCCATCTAGTGCCAACTTGCATGCCCAACTAGGGCATGTCACACGTTTAACTAGTGCGCTAACCTTTTAATTAGCAAACTTGCGGCAGGTTAATCAGGTTTCGTACGCATTGGTTGGACAAAATTGTAGATGTACATCAGGGGCAGAGTCAGGATTTGAAAGGAAGGGGGGAAGGATGATAGTCGCAAGGGGACTATCGTAAATCAAGATAGCAAGTCCAAAATAAAATGTCATATCAACGTATGTTTGGTAAAAACATTACTCACTCCGTCCTAAAATAAGTGTCTCAAGTTTGCACAAAAGTGAATGTATGTATACATGTTTTATGTCTAAATATATCCACTTTAGACAAATCTAAGTCAATTATTTTTAGATGGAGGGAGTACATTAGAGTATCAGTTATCTCAAACATAAACATAGATAATATAGCAAAACGGACAAGAAAGCTACAAAATGTGATCAGAAGTAATATCAGTTATCTTATTTAGGAACGGAGAAACTTTTTTTTTCGAGTGGTGGAGCTGAGAAACCTAGCTAGCCCAGTGCGTGGCGTTTTTGTCCATGGTTTGATCTGAAGTAATACTAGAACGTAGGAATAACCAGGGACGGCCAGCCTCAGGTCTCAGGTCGCTATGTCAACCACGAGCTGCCCATGTGAAAGAAGGTGAAAGCAAATTGACCTGCGCCTCAACACCGAGAGAAAAACAAAGAGACCCAAGAAAAAAAGTAGCAGCAGCTTCTTGTGATATTTTCCAGAGCTATCCTCAAAAACTTCCACGCGTGTCAATTGACTGTTCCCACCAACCTACTTTGTTTTTTCCCTGCAGAGTTTCGGAGATGGGAAACGCCTTAACTACTGGCCTTGGCACTACGCGGAGATCCTCGTGCCGCCTTTGCTCGTGACACTTGTATCTGTCCCGCTATCCGGCCACACGTTGCTGGATCCGTATGTCAGTTAGAACGCTGAAGTGACTAGATCCGTTGTGGAGTATGTTTCTTTCCGAGCCAGCTGCAGCCACATCGATCCGGCCGCCTCGACGGTCGATCAACGTTGGTACTGCAAGTTGGTAGTCATAGTCCTATCCTAACGCACGGGCCGGGCCAGGTGCAGGGAATCTGCCCATTGCTCATCCCAGGATGCTGGGCTGCCGTCTCTCTCGCCGGCGTGCCCACGTGCGAAGTTTGAGTGTGCCGTTCGAGCACTCCATGATCGATGGCTCCTGCATGTCGATCTCCGGCCGGCGAACAGGTGGCGCACGCACCGGACTTGGCGATCGATAAACATCGATCGTCGCCAAGCAGCTATAGCTAGCTATTGAGCGAATACTTTCGAGAGTTTCAGAAGGAAGGGTTTTATATATTCTCTACTACAAAAATATGCAGTGTCCTGTCTCGACCAGCGACGGACGAAAGGACGGATGACCAAAAAACTGCCTAATTAAGACAGGATCAGCTTAATTGCACCTTCTCTAATCATGTTGACCGTCTCCCGTCGCTGCTTCGTCCTTACCCGTCCTCTCTCCTCTCGTCTGCGCGCTCGTGCCGCCGCCAACAACAGCTCGTCGCTGCGCCGCCACCCGCAGCTCGCTGCTCTACTCTCCCATCGCCCCTCCCGGCGCCGCCTTCCCCATCTCCAGCATCTCCTCCCCAATTCCCAAGCGGCGCCTCCCCTTCTCTGGCAACCGCCGCCTCCCCTTCCATGGCAACCACCCCATCTCCGTGCGTGTGCAACTGCCGGTCAGCTCCGTGCGTGGGAACTGCATATCGTGGAGCTCGTGATTCTTACCACCTCGACCGTACAAAAATCACTGAACTCCTGAAAATCCCCCTTGCTCTCCTATTGCATCCCGCCTCCCGTGAACTTGTCGCCTCTCTCGCCCTCCGGCGGCCGCTTCGGCGGCGGGAGGACGGGGGATCCCCGGATCCAGGTATGTACATAGCTAGGTGTGCGTGGTGGAGTGCTAGCCGGCGGCGCTGAGGGGATGGCGGTGCGGCCGGAGTGGCTTTTGGTGCTGGTGGACGTCTCCTCTGTCGGCGCGGCTCTGCGGAGCTCCGCCGCGGATCTGCTGGCCCGCCCTTGCTCGCGGCTCTCTGGAGTTCTCGAGAGGCCACCCCCTTCACCGGAGATCGAGAGATGGCGGCTCCGGTGATTGACGTTCTCGAAGTTGCGGATGCGGAAGGCCGAGGTGGTGTAGCTGTTCTTCCTGCAGGGTGGAGGTGTCCAGGCACCGAGGAGCGTCGACTTCCCAGTCGCTCGGGGGGGCCTCCCAGTCCAAAGTCATGGAGGTTCGGCGGCGGGTTTCGCCGGCGCAGCGGTCTGCCTGAAGACGACGACGCCAGAGTTCGGGAGGACTTCGTTGTAATTTCCTTTGTTTCCTGGACTATTCTGTAAGAATCTTGGCTGGATGTATCTGTAATTTCCTCGCAAAAAAAAGAACTTGTCGCCTCTCTCCAATCTGACTCTCGGAGACTCGGACCGCTGAACCTTTGCCGACGCCGCCGTGCTTGGGAACGAGCCTGGGAGAGGGGGTGGAGAAGGGGCTCGCCGGATCCACTAGGACGGCCCCGAGTTCCTTGCCGCCGGCTCTCACGCCACCGCGTCCACTGGGGGATTGGGGAAGCTCATCTTTGAAGAGAGGACAGGCAGGTGATTGATGGTGAGAAACTAATCTACAACAATTTGTCCGTTCTTGAATTTACTCTCTCAGTGCGACAGAGCACATCACGTGCTTGGGAATTGGGGAGTTGTAGATATATTTGAGGGAGACAATTTTTCCTTAGACAGATAAATTATGCCTTGCCACTGAGAACAAGCACGAGTCTTTTGATATCATCAATGAAATTCAGTGATGACAGCCTGATAATCTTATCACATGGTGTGTAAACCAAACCGCGAGTTAATGAATTGTGCGTTACAGTACCAGTTACTAGAGGTGATTCGCACCCAGCTGCTCTTTTCCAAGAAAAAAACACAATCTAGCATGCCTGTCACCTGTTTGATTGTTTACTCTGCTTGTGCAAGTAGCTATAACAAAATAGTAAACCTTATGTATGCTCAATCAGATTCAGTCTTATATGCTAATAAAGGGAAGCAACGTGAAATTATTTGTCGGATTCCTATTTGCTTGCCTTATGTGTTGATTTGTTCCAGGTTACTTCTTAGTGGTAGCTTTAGATTGGACTTCTAGGTTGACTTATTTGTGTTGCTTTTTTCAGGAACTTTGAGAACATGTGAAATGTACCATTCCTCAGTGGTTCATATTCCTCAATTAAAGGCAGTGAGAATTGTTGATTTAAAATGGTCTGGGTCCAACCATCAATTAAATAACTTGTGCTGATTCTATTTCTTTGTGTCGATGTCATGTAGGTTCAGAACATATATATTGCTTCAGAGCCTACAGTGGCTTGTATCTGTGATCAAATGCAGTTAGTTTCAGAAAATGAGGCATCAACCGCGTATGCCTGTGCCACCATATATATAGAGGCAGGGGACAAGGTCCTGGCACTTCAGCGGCTGGTTTCTCTTTACGACAAAGTAAACCGTGCATGCTATGGTTGTGTGAGATATTGAGTCATTGAGGCTTGCTAGCAGCTCGAGTCTGAGACAGGAGTAGAGAGACAACGAGAGATTGAGAGTGGAAATATCCGACTGAGTATTGTTGTGCTGATGTTGTTTTGGAGTTCATTGTTGTAAAGTTGATTTTTATGAATTGCTATGTGCTTTTGCTCAAAACTTCACAAGGATGTTTGATGTGCATGAGAATTCAAACTTACATGTTTGACATAATTGGTGTTAGATCACTAAAAAAAAGCTCTCGAGAATCACACTAGAATATGGTCCCCCGTTGCATCGCCTCTGGGTGTTGTGCTAAGAAACTCTACGAGCGGCCACGAGTTCAGTTGGCCTTTGTTCGCCTCCAGCCTCCCATTCCTTCTCTGGATATGGCACTCCTCCATCCCACTTACTAGAAAGATGAAAGTGTAGTTGGCGGGTGGGACTGAGAGCAGAGAGCTTTTGGTCGCTGATTGCTACATCTTGGGTTTACAATTACATGAGTTCATGACTCTGCAACTTGTGTTAGAGCGTGCCTAAGTCAATGGACAGACAATGTTATTTTTATGTTGAGAAATGCTGAAAACTTTGCCATGATTTATGTAGATTGAATAGTCCTTCGGATCATGATTTCCATTCCCAACCAGACTATTTGACTATATGTTTCCCTAAATTAAAATTAGGCTCTATGTTGTGTGAATTCAGTGGAGATAAATAGTATTTTTGTTTCAAGGCTTAGCGTAGTTTAAAGGAGAATGATGCATAATTAAGTTGTATTTTCATAGGCGACGGTATTCCATGCAATCTAAGTACTTTTTGGGAGGAAATACAATCAGTTTATCTTGTAATTAATTCATATTTTGTAATTGCAGTGGTCAAGGTGATCAAGAGCATGACCTGTGGTTTGAGTACCCCAGACTGTATGTTGTTGTCATTGAAAGAATGTTGACTGGCAACGCAAATGGTGGGTGGAACGGAGTGGACGATCACAATGGCCGAGGAAGTACACGAATAATGTATATTTTGAATGACTTATTTTGGAGGGTAGAAAATAAGAGCAAGGTGACTATAAATGAAAATGATGTTGTTATTTGACTGCGCGTAACTACAAAGCACAATGACGGTAAGGAAAGAAACTCGATAACCCGTAGCAACGCACGGACACTCAACTAGTTTAAATAAAACATGTGGTGTATCATGTGTGTGCCTTGGCACCATAAACCATAACTATATATGGGATTACCGCACGCGCGGATTCATTAGCCTAATTCTAGGGACCATTTATGAGCCAGATATATACGCCTTCGTGTGATGGATCGTTTTCGATGGGGCAGTAGTGTGCGTCTTGATCGAGAAGTTTAAGATTAGATGTTTCATGGTTGATTGACCTTGTGTACATGATGGCTGCGTGACTGCTGAGGGAGCGAGGTGCTCAGCGATGGCACTCAACGCGGGGTGATTCGCCGAGCGCTTGACCCGATCACCTCAAAGCTTCCAGAAATGGACAACGCTGCTGTCTCTTTGGCCCGAGGAGTAGGAGAGTATATACTTCGAGAATATCCCTAATGCAAACACCTGAAAATAGCTCAAAAAAATTCTGAACTTTCTACCGTTTCTGAACGTGCTGCAGCCTGCAGTGAGCCGTCAGCATCTGAGAAGCACGAAAATAGCAGCGATAACGAACGAACTCACAAAAAATCTGCGTCCAAGTCAATCAGTCAGTGCGCGCAAGCCTTTTCCCTCGGCGAAACTTTTCTAGTTCCTTCGACGTGTGTCCGGAACCGGATAGCAGCATACATATCCGTCCATGCAATACAATGGCGATCACTACTTGTAGCAGAGGCAATCGATGGAGAGGTGATGCGTGCGCTTGGCCCCGCCGTGAGAAGTCGAGCCGAAGCCGTAGTGGCTGTCACGCGGATTGATCGGAGGCGCCGTTCGTCGGGATCATTCAACCGGCCGGAGATGCGAGTCAAAAGGGCAATCAAGCGATCCATCCAGCCATGAACGGTGCCTTGTTTGAGCAGCTAGTCTAGATATGGGTGGATCGATTGGGTCCGGGGAATCAAGTAAGCGTAAATTGAGGTTTGCTTGCCATGCCTGCCTGCATCAGCAGGACAAGGGTTAACCCTAGCTAATTAGCTCTACTAGCTCAAGACTCAGGTACATCCGTCGTCGTCAAGGTTGTGGATAAGAATCCAGGTATGGAAGTCACTGGCTAGCTAGTGTGTGCATGTACGATTAGCACAAGTTGCACGCAAGATTTGGAATGATGAGGCGCGTATCACGCACTTATGCGCGGTTATTAGGCCATGTAGCTAGGCTTGGATTATTGGACACTACCCGCGATGAAAATGGTTGGCTTAGACACTAGGAGCTATGCTATTCCACGTTCGTCGTGGGCTACTTAGCTTAACATGCTACAACGCGCACAAAAATTGTTGTCATTAGGTGGTAGAAACGAATGATCACCCATGGAGCATTAGTCTCACTCGTTCTGTGCCGAAAAGGGCAAATCCTATTTGACGCCTATTGCATAGTGTATCGCCGCGACGCGTACCCCTCTCACTGCTTATCGCCGTTTGGCTGGCCCATCATCGTAACCTGCGACCACAAAACGGAAAGATGCGTGCGAGACCACGTCGGAGAAGAACCAGACTCGCCAGAGACGGGGAAGGCGCGGTTGGCCGCGATGTCGCCGGCGAGGTGAGGAAAGGCCCTCATAGTAGCCGGCGACGACGCGGCTCCCCGCGTCGTCCCAGGTGGAGGTGATGAAGTGACTTATCTTGGGGGGTTGGGTTCGGGAGTTCATCGGCGACGCGGTTAGGGTCTGGGTGCTGAGTTTGCCAGGGAGGGGAACATGGGGGTGGGTTTGAGGGACGGCCGGGGCGGCGGCCCGAGCAGGGCGGGGTGCTAAGGCGACGCTAGGTGCGGGTGGCGGAACAGGGGGTTACGGCCGGCGGTGTCGGCGGGGGATTAACGGTAACAGAGGTTTTGGCGGCGTTGATGGCGAGAAGATGGTTGAGTTGGTGAGGATGAAGATGTGGTGGGGATGGCCTTCGGCCCATCTGGTATTGCCTTCTCGCGTTGCGGTGCAGCCGACGCTGAAGGGGGCGGGTCCTATATAGCGCATGTGAGCTGCGCTACTCGCACCCGTCGTCGCTTCATGGGCCGCTGTAAATGCGGCTCAATAAAAGGGTATTGTATGATTTTTAATTGATTTTATAATCTGAATATTTTGAGAATATGAATTTTTTTAAAAAATATGTTCATTTTTCAAATTTAAACATTTTTTAAACCGAAAGTTTCTCAATTATGAACCATTTTTAGTTCACAATTTTTTTAAGAAAATAACTTTTTCAAATCTAAACATTTTTAAATATGAACAATATTCAAAAATTGTAATTTTTTATCCTAACATTTTTCGGTTATGAACAAATTTCAATTTTGAATATTTATTAATTTGATTATTTTTTAAAAAATAACATTTTCTCGTAGTGTTTTTTTAAATGAACAATTTTCAATTATGAACATTTTTGAACTTCGAACATTTTTCAAAAAAAATTAAAAAATCAAATCTAAACAATTTTCAGTTATGAACATTCTTTTAATTTGAACCATTTACAAAAACTTAACATTTTTTATGAATCATACAGATGTGAAAAAAGAAAAACGAGAAACACAGAAAAGAAAAGAAAATGAAAAAGGAAAAAAGAAAAAAAAAATGAGCAACACAAATAAGAAAAAGAACACTAAAAAGAAAAAACGAAAAAGAAAACAGGAAGGTAGAAAAGAAAATCCACCAAAATGGACTGGCCCAGCAACGAATCCCTTCAGGCGGCGCAGCCATCTCTCTTTGACTGCAGTCGATATATAGGATTCACCCACTTAAGTCATTGCATAGGAGATTTTGCTGAAAAGGCGAAGAAAAATACAATGAAATCACTAGAAAACAAGAAACTTTGTAGTCTGTACATAGAATTTAGTCGTCGGATTGCAGGTTAGGGAATAGGGGGTTGAATTAGATCGGAGGGATATACCGAGATCGAGTTGATTGATTAAAATCTGATTGTGTGTTTTTCGAGCTGAATTGTATACATAGGATTTAGTCCGTACATACTAGCTTATCTGTAGTCTGTACATAGGATTTAGCCGTCAGATTCCAGGTTAGCGATTAGTGGGAATTGATAAATTGGAGGGGTGTGAGAGATATACCGAGACCGAGTTGATTGATTAAAATCTGATAGTGTGTTGATAGAGCTGAATTGTCCACACCTTACTGTAAATGCACCCTTGTTCGACCACTTAATCATCATGGATAATTATTTCTTGAGCTTGTCACCTGTCTAGGATTGAGCTTGATTCTTGAATTGTGGCCGGTCGTTCTTATTGTTGTCGCAATTCGAGCAACGGCCGATGATCAGCTTCCGAGGTCGACCAATAAAAGAAGCATGGGCCTCGATCGTTTCTAGCTAAGGACAGGAATCAAAACCGTTTCCATGGATGGGTGTACACAATCATGCGTCCTGAGGTATTTTTTTAAAACGAGGCAGAAAATTGCCAATTTCATTGATAGAGAAAGAATTTTGTGGTTTAGTAACAATGCATAGGACATCCTAGGACTTTCATATAAGCCTACTCTCCTGGTGTTACGTTGCTCAAATTTTTTGCTTCGGCCTTTCCCCACATCTTGGTCTCCTCTACAACGATGGAAGTTGGAGGCGAGGCATGGCGTCGAAAAACTCGAGCATTTCACGTCTTCCAAATTTCTCATAAGATGAGCATAACCAAGGAGGAAAGAGCCTTCGAGGCCAGCCAATGCACGTAGCTAAATTGGTCCACCAAGGCTTGACGGTAATATTGTCGCTTGCCCATGTGGCAGGGGAGATGTCAAGAATACCACACCAAGGAAGGATGACCGACCATATATACTTGGTAACACGGCAATGGATGACGAGATGAGCCACCGATTTTTTGAACTTGGATGCATAGGGGGCAATTCCCACAGTTTTTCAACCCTCTACGTTGGAGACGGTCCGATGTCCAAATTCTGTTTTATATGACAAGCCACGCAAAAAATTTGCATTTAGGAGGGCCCAAGTCTTCGAAACCACTTGGTCCATGTTGAACGCAACGAGGCCTTCAAATTGTATTATGTATGCCGAGGAGGTGGAGTAGTTGCCATCATTTGTGAATTTCTGCCTAATGGAGTCATTTGCTTCGGGTTGGAGAATGGAGAGTGACATGAGAAAGGATTTCCGAAAGCGTTCTGAGGCTGTCGTCATTATGATCCACTTGCGCGCGGATAATCGATCAAAATCAATTCCTGGTGATTAATTGGAGCGCGTCTACCTCGGAATTAAACAGTCTGAGTATGACAACCGTGTGCATCATTTTGATGTAGAGGGTAGGACGATGCTCCCATTTCAGAAAGAAAAAAACGATCTGAGTACTTCTTTGAGCCCATCCACGTGATTCTTCGAAATTGTCACCACTAGCAAGAAGACGACGGCGAGGGCCTTTCTTACTCCTGGCCTACTCGACCCAACGGCTCAGGTGTCAGGGTGACGCCCGATCCGCCCCGCTTTCTAGTCAAAGATCGATTGGTTAGTTATAATATTCTCCACAAAATTAGCTCGTTTTGAACTAAAATCGTGTTTTGCGGGACGACCGCTTGACACTCCTACCAACGGCCATGAAACATGTTGTTGATCCAACTGCTAGGCTTATCTGTCTGTCCATCGTCGTGGCCACCGACGTCACAACTTTACGCTGGATTTCTTGCGTTCAACATGTGAGGCGAACACCGCCTCGATCGGCCACGGCCCACGGCCCTAGCTATAGCTGGTACGTACGCGTTTGATCCATCTCCAGCTTTTCGCCATGCATGGTCGACCCAGTTGCTGCTGTACGTCGAGACCCCATTAATTTCGGTGGGAGCGGGGGCAGAGCACTGCTCCGGCCTAGGTACGCTGTCCTAGCAGGAATTTCCGCGAAGTCGATCTGGGCTGCCGTAGCACGCTCGATCGCAGGCTGGATTCGCATGTAGCTAGCGCGTACGTGATCTTCAGTAAATCGCAGCCTTAATTCTGTTACGAGTTGATTTCTAGAGCGAGACACAAAGAATAGAATGAGTCGAACCCTGCTATTCCATTGATGATTCACAATATATATACAAGGGGAACAGACGCGATAGAGGGTCGCGTCCGATCAGGGAAAAAAGGAAAACCATCGTGACGGTTGCCTAGAGGGGCGTCCACACGTGCGATTAATACAACAGAGGATCATCCTTAATTACAGTTTAATTAAATCATAACACTCCCCCTAATCCTTGTTTGTCCTTGCGACCGATCATCTTTTGGAATCATCTCCTCCAAAAAACCCTGTGGGAAAAATTGAGAAGAAATATACGATATGTCCTGAAAAACTCCTTCCAAAAACCCTGTGGAAAAATAAGGAGAAATCAACATATATCGTCCATGCTTGTACTACTATTGCCTCATTAAAAATCTTACACGAGAAACCTTCAGGAAAACTCACAAAGAAAAAGAGTGCAATACCGAAAATCTGATGATCTTCAACAAGTTATAACCTAGGAGATTTCTCCCCCTGAATTTTTGCAAGTCACGAAGTCTCCTCATACCAATTCCCTTCACTTATTTATTGAACAAAGAACTTGGTAACGACTTGGAAACAAATCTGTGAGGTTATCGCATGACTTTGCTTGCAAGATACTTATTTCCCCATTCTTCTGTAGTTTATGGGGATAAATAGCTTAGGAGCAATATGCTTTGTAATATTCTCTTAATATAACGTGTCTGCATTTGTACAATACAAGCAGCATTATCTCATAGATAATGGTGGGAGATTCCAATGAACCGATCCCACTTGAACTCTAGACAAAGTTCATCATCCTTTGAAGTCATACACATTCCCGTGATGCTTCGTACAAAGCAATTATCTCAGAATGATTAGTGGGCGTAGCCAGTGCCACTAGGGTTTCTAGGGTTTTTACTCCCCCTGAACTTTGCAAACCTCAAGGTTGTCCCCTACCAATTCCATGAACCTAATTCTGGAATATAAATGCTGGTAGAGACATTGTGAGTATCACAATAGTTTGTTTGCAAATTATCCTCTTACACTTCTGTAATTCATGAGGATATAACCCGTAAACAATACAAGTGACATTATCTTGATGATTCTGTCGAATCTCCACATGATCTCACATGTGGCCAATCATTTTGCGAAGCCATACACATATTGTGATGCTTCATTACTGCAGAATGGTCACTTGAAAAACCCATTTACAGTTTATTCTGAAAGCTCTCCTCAGAATTTTTTTTCCATTAAATCCAGTCTTTGATATGACACTGTTGGGATCACATAATTAGTCACTATCGAGATTTCACAACATGGTCCAGTCTTGATTTTCCAGACGGAACTAATCAAAACTTTTTGTGCCTTGGACATATGTGAGAATATTCCTTACACAAATCTTATACCTTTCTTTGGGGATTGCACTCTCAAATAAATTGCCAACAAATATAATGTCAGGTCTGACGTATTCCGCAAGATATATGAGTGTTCTGATAGTATTCAGATATGGAACTTCACGTCCACTATCACTTCACCATCTCCCCTAGGTCTGAATGGGATTGTATCCCATGTCATGTATAATATGACCATAGGTGTTTGATAAGATATATCCATATTGAATTTCTCCAATATTCCTGGATATATATATATATATATATATATATATATATAGCTATGAGCTATTCTACAACCGGTTGTAGAATAGTGCCCTACAACCACTTCTGTACTTCCTGTGATAGTTCTCTGTACTGCGCGACTTTTCTGGGAAGTACGCTTGTTGTTTTCTTCGGTACTTATGCCGTAGTTTGTGAACCATTTATCCAAATAGAGCAAACTATATACCGTTGAAAAGCTAATGAAATTCCGCATCTTTTTTGTGTAATACAATTTTTGCAAATTCATTACGATTTTAAAACAATTTTGAAAAAACTCGAATCTGTGAAAAAACACAGAATACGTATTTTCAAAATAATTTCTCAATCACTTATCGGAATTTAGTAAACGATATGCCGTTGAAAAGCTAATGAAATTCCGCATCTTTTCCGTACAGATCATTTTTTCAAATGCATTACGGTTTTAAACCAATTTTAAAAATACCGAAATCCAAAAATATCACAGAAACGTATTTTGTCAATATTTTCTCAACCGCTTGTTGGAATGATGCAAATGATATGCCGTTGGAAAGCTGCTGAAATTCCGCAACTTTTTTGCTTTTACGATTTTTCCAAATTCATAACCGATTAAAATTAATTTTGAAAATACTACATGCTGTAATGAGCCATATATGGGCGGACGGCATTTCGTCCGCTGTTTTTGAACTACTTATCGGAATGATGCAAATGATATGACATTGGAAAATACCGACTATACTCAACTTTTTCGTTCACGTTGATTTCGCAAATGCTTTACGGTTTAAGAGTAATTTTAAAAGTTCTAAAAACGGAATACCGGTGTTTCACGGAGGTGGTGAGATCAAATTGACTAGTTAGGCAATTTGATTCGTCGTGGAATGCACTATCTAATGAAACTACACTCATGTTACACCATATGGAGCTACTTGTACCAACGTTTGATGCATCTATAGCTCAAACCGTCAAGATTAGTATGATTTATTTCCGTCCCGGAAAAACAGAATACTGTACTTCCTTCAACACACGGTCGAACTTCCCGGTATCTGCGTGTGTACTGCCAACGGAATTTCCGTGATTAGTGTTCAGTAAAATAACGATAACTTTCTCATACGGCGTGTGTTTTAGGTGAATGACCACTCATAATGCTCGGATTGAAAAGGACCGGTAACAAAAATATCAAAAATCGATTGCTAAGTGTGTTTTTTCTCTCGGTCAAAGTTCGGTCAAACCTATTTTGCCCCTTTAAAAATATATTTGACAACCCATCCGGCCTCTGAATCGAGTGATTATTTTTGTGTTAGAAAGATGGAGTCATGATCTATGTACGAGAAATTTAGAAAAAAAATTGTACTTCCTTCTGCAACCATGTGTACTTCCGGGAGGAGATACTGCACTTCCCTCGACATACGAGTGTACTGCCGTCAGTTTTTTTGTGATTAGTATTAACTAAGACAAACAAGTTCCGTTTGGGTGTGCACTGCCTGTTATTAAAGTGTGTACTGCCCATCTTATGTATTTGTACTTCTAGACTAATTTTTAATCTTTTTTTAACTTCGTAGTGTGATGTGAACTTCACAAACCCAAATTGTGTACTTCCTGATGCAACCATGTGTTCTTCCCAGGGAGATCCTGCACTTCCCGCGATTTGGACATTGGTATATTTGTAGTAGAGTTGCGAGTATTATTCACTAAAACATGTTCATATCATATTTGTACTTCCCGAAAGTGAGGATTGTACTTCTCAAATTGTATATTTGTAATTCTAACTGGGTTTTCCAAAAAAAATTGGTGAAGGATATGAACTTCACAATTTGAATATGTGTACTTCCCGATGCTACCATGTATACTTCTCTACGGGGGACAGTGCACTTCCGAAATTGGTCCTCTGTACTTCCCAGAGTCACTACGTGTATTTACTATATTTTTAAATTATCTTTTTATACTTCAGTGTGACTATACTTCTGAAACCGAGCTTTGTACTTCTTAGAGTCACCGTGTGTACTTCTTATATTTTACAGATGATTTTTATTATCATTTTTTGCATTTTACGGGGACTTTGCAGTTTATTACTTTGATTAATATTGGTTTTAATTTTAGGTTGTTTAAATTATTCCTGTAGTGACGTATATGTTTTGTACTGCTTGTATTGCATTTCTGTACTTTTATCGTGCCAAGGTTGTACTGCTTTCTGTCAGACACTGTACTGCTATTTAATTATCAAATCTCTATTGGACTTCTTGGCTATTCCTTTCTTGCATAAATGAACTTTTCTTGCATAAATGAATTTCCCATGTTCTATCTGTAGTTTATTACTTTGATTAATATTGGTTTTAATTTTAGTTTGTTTAAATTATTCCTGTAGTGACGTATATGTTTTGTACTGCTTGTATTACATTTATGTACTTCTATCATGTCAAGGTTGTAATGCTTACTGTCAGACACTGTACTGCTATTTAATTATCAAATCTCTATTGGACTTCTTGGCTATTCCTTCCTGCATAAATGAACTTTCTTGCATAAATTAACTTCCCATGTTCTATCTGTAGTTTATTACTTTGATTAAGTTATATTACTATATTTTTTGAAGCTATTTGAACGCACATATTAAACTTTTCACCAATTTAAGTGAGAGATATCTAATGCATGGCGCGTTAGCTATGGCGTTAGGGTTTGGAGGTTTCGTCGCCGAGCGTTGACGGCGACGAAACCTCCAAACCCTAACGCCACCGAGGCTGAGTCCGCCCGTACGCCGCGGAAGCGGCGACGGGTGACGAAGCCGAGCCGTTGGATCAACAAAATCCTGTAATGTGTATTCATTGTGACTTATGGTTGGGGGTGGGGCCTTAGATCTAATATAGTTTTAGAATTTTTGTTGTATCGATCGAAATCGCTCCTCGCATGACGTTTGCAGTGACGTATATGTTCTGTATTGCTTGTATTGCATTTATGTACTTCTATCGTGCCAAGGTTGTACTGCTTGCTGTCAGACACCGTACTGCTATTTAATTATCAAATCTCTATTAGACTTCTTGGCTATTTCTTCTTGCATAAATGAACTTTCTTGCATAAATGAACTTCCCATGTTCTATCTGTAGTTCATTACTTTGATTAATATTGGTTTTAATTTTAGGTTGTTTAAATTATTCCTGTAGTGATGTATATGTTTTGTACTGCTTGTATTGCACTTCTGTACTTCTATCGTGCCAAGGTTGTACTGCTTCCTTGTATTTCTTGCCGTTGTTTTCTTCACTTCGCGTGGTTCTTGTACTTCCTGAAACTAGCGTTCTGCACTTCCTGCCGATTTTTGTTTTACAGCCATATGCTCCTCCAGCGTGGTACTTCTCAACCACAGCCTGACACTTCTCCTGCAATACCGATTTCTAATTGTCTGCGTGCTTCTCCTGCATTTCGCGAAGTAGTGTTCAGTAAATCAGCGACAACTATCTCATACGGTGTCCGTTTTAGCTATATGACCACTTAAAATGTTCAGTCTGAGAAGAAGCATCTATTAAAATTACCGGTGAAACCGGTAACAAAAATCTCAAAAATCGATTTCTAATTGTGTTTTTTCGCGGTCAAAGTTTGGTCAAACCTATTTTGCCTGTTGAAAAAATTATTTGTCCACTCATCCGACCTCTGAATTGAGTGGTTGCTTTTGTGTTTGAAAGATGGAGTCAGTGGCTATTTATGAAAATTTTGAAAAAAATGTGTACTTCCTTCGGCAATCATGTGTAATTTATTTTTATTCTTCACTTCATTGGACCGTGCACTTCTCAACACAGAACATTTGTACTTCTCATCATCTCTGTGTGTACTTCCCCGTTGGATGATTTGTTTTTACAGATTATTTTATTATTTTGCTACACTTCACCAGTATTTTTCACTTCAGAAAATTGAACATATTTCTTGACATGATCGTCTACTTTCTACTTTTGATCGTATTTTTATTTTTTGAAGACCTATGCACTTCCTAAAACCAAATTCCGGATGGTGTCTTTGTCTATGAACCGGAGCTCATCACTACGTCGTTTCTCCGCGAATGTACTTCTTTTATCGTGTACTTGTACTGTTTTTCTCAACTGTTTGTACTGCGGAATAGAGTAGTTCCAAAAATAAACAGAAAATGGGAGAGAGATGAACATGGGTTGGGTCGGTGTGGCTCGGCGGCGCCGTTGCGTAACGGACCAGCCGCAGACAACACGATCCCGGCGGCCACTCTAAAGCAGCGGGGCCATCCAAGAGGTGCACGGGAGCCGGCCGGCTGACCGCGGCATCCAAGCTCACCAACAGATATCTAATGCTAAAAATAAAGTTGCAAGAAAGTAAAGATGAAGCTTCTCATTAATATTCCATCAAAGACAACTCACACCAAAGGATACAAAGATAACTTACTAAAAGGGAAAACGATACTCCACATTGCAAATCATCTCATATGATAACCTCTCTACCAATGATATGACTACCAAATTATGAAGATAAAAAGATAAAAGATAATAATACCGGGGCACTCCCCCAACCTTAGAAAAAGCCAAGGGAGTGCCATTACCCATGGCGTTCAAGCTTGATCCCTTGGTGGTGACGGAGGAACGACAGTAATAGGGGTCAAGAAGCGCTGGAGCATACGGCGGAGTCTATCATTCTCCTCACTTCTTCCCTGACGCTCTGGTCCATGTCTGCTCGCCTAGCAACGATCCCTTCTTCTGTTGCCCAATCGCCAAAGGTCCCGCGATTTATATCTCGCTGTAGCTCTTGTTGGCGCTTGGCAGCATAGTCTTCCCCACAAGATCCGTGAGACGACATGTTGATCTAAACCTCAGGTGCCCTGGCAGAAATAGCTCGAAAACAAAACGCGTCGAAAACACGAGATACGGACCTCAAGAGATCCAGGTAAATATATAGCAAAAATTTCCCGAACAAAAGGAAAGCGACAGACCAAAGCGGAGTCGGAGACGAGCTCCTGGAGGGCCAGGCGGGGCCACGGCACGGCCAGGGGGTTGCCCGCGCCGCCTGGTCGCCTCCCCCACACGGAGTCGGTCTCCGGCTCTTCTTCGTTCCGTAATTTTTAGTCTTACCTAAAAATGATGAATATAATTTCTCCTCGGAATCTAGCGCTTCGTGACGGAAGGTTTGGCCTTTTTCCGACAGGTAACAAAAGGAGACGATGAAGTACTCACACACATGGCCGTCTCCAGGATTTGGGGGCCCCTGTGCGAAAAAGTCAAATTGAGGCTTAATTTTTAAAAACTGTATAACGAATAAAACGAAATTATCCCTCCACTTAACTATATATCTTCAGTATATTCTATTTCACATGATATTCAGAAATACAATCAAGTAATATGAAAAAGAGTAAATGTGAAACTAAAATGATAATCAAACTTCATGTTCTAACCAAAAAGCATTGTCCGTTGAGATATTTCATGAAATAAAATCTACAATTAATAGTAGTTGCTATTATACATTGATCTGCGATGTCGTCGCGGCGTTGGGTGAACGCCAAAAGCCAAACTGTCAAACTGAGGCAAGCAACCGTGCCGATCAGTAAATCGATTGGCGGAATGATTTCTCCGGTCGACTATCGGGCGCCGCCCTCACAATCAAATCACACAACATAACGTCGTGGGGCCTGATTTTTTTATCACCGCTCCTCAGCTCCTAGACCCTATTCTCTAATCCCTCTTCTTTTTAGAAACACTAATCGCAATTCCCGTAGCAATTATACCGTACAACACCTGATGGAGCTGCGCGCGGAGGAAGCACATCCCACGGGCAAAGAGGTATTGGGCTACTGGCTGCCTTGCTTTGGCCCGCTAGTGCTGGGAGCAGCAGGACTAAAGAAACGGAAAAAAAAACAGGACTGGACTGAGTTATACTGTAGCATGGCGTAGCTAATCGGTGGCCCCAAAAAATTGGAACGAGATCCTCTGACTTAAACCTCTCTACTGTAGAGGGACGTAAATGATTTTCGTCCGTTCGTTGCGTATCCGACGGCAGCAGCCCCAAGCAGAGGAAACGCAGCCCAAAGCCCAAAACAACGAAGTGGAGAAAGGAAAACAGCGCTCCAGCCTCCGTCGCCTCCGCACCCGCCGTGGCCTCCTTCGCCGCCGCCGCGCGGCGGCAGTGCCTGCCTTGGATGTTCGCCGCCACGGCAGCTCCGTCGTGTTGGTCGCCGCGCTCGACCTTTGCGATGCTGCTGCCCTGGCGCAAGCCGGTCGCGTCCTCCAAGAGGAGAAGGAGTCTGTGTCCTCCTGGTCGCCGCGCTCATCCTCTGTGTTGCCACCGCCGTTGAGCATGCTGGCGGCATTCTCGAGTTACTGGTGTTGTTGTTGTTGTGACTGAATAAGCAATTCAACTGCGGCTTATACATGTGTGGAAGTAGAACTGAAGGACAACGGAGCTGCTGCGGCGGCGAACTTCCAAGGCACTAAGGCGGGCACTGCCACTGCGGCGACGACGGCGGCGACGGAGGCCACGGTGGGGGATTTGGTGGCGGAGGCCACGCAGGAGGAGTTGTGCCTACCGGCGAGCGGGCGGTGATGGCGGAGTCGTGCGGTTGTGCCTGCCGGCGAGCGGACGGCGATGGCGAGGTTTCTTTTTTCTAAGCTGGAGCGCTATTTTCCCTTCTCCCCTTCGCCGTTTCCTCTGCTTCGGACTGCTGCTGTCGGATGCGAAACGAACGGACGAAAATTATTTACGTCCCTCTACAGTAGATAGGTGTAAGTCAGAGGATCTCGTTCCAAAAATTTGGGGCCCTGTGCGGGAGCACAGTTCGCACGCCCTCTTGGACACACGGTCACACTGCATACTTTATCTTATCTCCTAACCTAATCTCAATCGCCTGCGATTGATCAACATAATGTACTACAACACCGACGGTAGTACCAATCTCGTTAATTACATGGATCAAAATATGTGTCCTCAGCTGGAAGGCACGCCGGCACTGCACCAATTATATGGCCAGCCGGTCGCTTAACCATTCAGAGTTTCACTGACGGAACCGTCCGTGTTAATTAGCAGCAGGTGAAAGCTAGCGGGCAGGTAAATTCAACGCACGCATGCGCGCGGTGGCGGGCATTTCCGGGCACTAGCCGCCATGCATGATCGATGCCGCCCAAAGCGCTGTTGGCGCGGCGCCGGTCTGGCGATGTCCGGCGCGGCGCCGCCGTACGGAGGAGTTAGCCAGCGGCATGCATGTGACCGTTTCACATGCCATGGACCATGAGGTCGATATTATCCATGCATTCAGGGATAATTTAGCCGGGAAAAAGGACACGCACGCGCGCGGCCGGGCAGGTAATAAAACAGAAGGCATCAATCAACCTCGGGATCGATCGCGCCAGCCTAATTAATTCCTGGCATCATGCCATTATTAATCGCGGGCGCCGCTTATAACGACGACGGTCAATGATTTGCTGATGTTATCGCTGATGGGATCGAAGAGGCAGCAATGGATCGATATAGTAGTTCGCATATGTTTAACTTGATAGTGTTTAGGTCGTCAGGGACTCTGTGGTAGCTCGCTCCCTAAGGCGTGATTAGGCGTGAAAGGGATGTGGTGTGCGTGCGTGAATCGACTAGTTTACCTACTCCGTACTTACTTTGGAGTTTTCTTTGATCCCTTCTTGATTGTAGAGAGGAAGGGAGTACTTTATTTTCCTTGTTTAGTTGCAGGGTTTGATCGAGCCATGCCCATGACATGGCAGTCTTCGAGTAGAATTGATGCCAGGATGAACACACACACGACGAGCTAGCCACGATCGATGCGTATGTGGGACTCGCTCGCCAACTTTTATTCTTCTTTTTCATTTTCATCAGGCTCCCAAACTCGACACGTACGTGTCCGCTGATCGAGTCCCAATAATCAATCCGCACTTTTCTCTTTCGCTCCACCGCTGGTAGATGTATACGTACGGCAACACTATCATATCATCCACGTGGCACACTCCAAGGTTACTGTGCATAGGTCGGCAGCAGAAAATATGACATGTGATTGCCAGGCAGGGCCGTCTATGAGGGTGTGCGAGGTGGGCGACCGCACAGGGCCCCCAAACTTTGGGCGCCCCAAATCCTACATATGTTGTTTGCAGTTTACATCGATATGGATCCGAACTGTTTTCTGTCCGTGCGTATTTTGGAGAGGATGGGATGGGAGGAAGAAGACTGGCGAAGCGGTAAGTTACCCGTGCGGCCCAACCAGCTGATACGATGTGCGGCCCACCTATCTGAGGCATGTAGCCCTGTGAGACAGCAAGCCCGACAGAAAATCGATATAAAAAATAAAGCCGATGCGGCGGCGCAATCAGAGCTTCTCATTCAGCAACGCCACCGCCGGCCGGAATCCTACTTTGTACAAGCCGCGTGAGAACTGAAAACGGCCCTTCCTGCCTCTTCATTGCACGGGCTGTGGCTAAACACAAGATCTGATGTGTGAGTCCAACATTGGCAAGATCTAATATTTTGTTTTGGGATTGGGCATGGAGCGATCTGATCCAATGTTGACTCTTTGGCTGCAGCTGGTAGGTGGTGATTGGAGTCGCGTACTTTTCCATTTTAGGAGGATTGCTGTTTGTTGCCACTGGTCAGTAATTAGAGGTATGCTCTTTTGTTATAGTAAAGGATTACTAGAAAACACAAATGCGCAAAACAACCCAGTTTCTGTTCGTTGATTCTTCAATTCTAAGGTGCACATGGCTCTTATATTTCTCCTTCATTATCTTTGCTTCTCTTATATTTCAAATGTATATTAGAGCAGATACATAGTTTTATTTTGCCACCGCAACTCACTGACAGTTATTTGTTGTACAAAATTTCTAAATACATTCCAAAAGTTCATTGGTATAGAAAATCTCATGTTCTAAAAAAAAATCTTACCGTTAGTAGATATGCGCTTCTATCAACACATTCCAATTTTAGGGCCCCTATATGTATTCGCACCGGGGCCCCAAATTTCTGGAGACGGCCCTGTTGCCACGCATGCATCGTGCATGCTTCAAGCAATAAACGAAGGATCGATTGGGTTTTGGCGGCTTCTGCGTGGGGTTTATCGTCCAGATACCATGAAACTTTTGTCCGGACGTGAGCATGCATGGTTGCTGGATTATCCACGTAGGCGGTGCAACTGCTACTGGACGACGATGAGGTCGATCGATCTCCGTGGAGGTCGTCGTTTCCGGCTGCTGATGATTGGACACGATTGTTTTGCTCTCTCGGCTCGATCGCATGCATGCTTGATGCATGTGCTTGTTGATACACATCTCTTATGCCTTTTCCTATCGATTTTTTTTACTCCACTTTTATCTTCATAGAGAAACATGGATGTGATACCCGGTCCAATCGATCATCAAACCTGTGATAGTGTGATCTCAGATCTGTAAAATATTGTTTGTCATGCCTGTATGCCCCCAATCAGATTAGGACATGAGTCGAACATGAATGTTAGACAAAAGGAATAGAACGAAAAAACTGTAAAGCTAGGACACCATATATAAAGCATCTGCAAACTTCGGTTGGCTTTTTCATAGCTCGACGGTGCATCAAACGCTAGAATTTGTAGCACTCATTTTGCACTTGGGGAGACGATGGCAGGACCCAGAGTCGAGGTAGCGGTGGTCAAGGTGCAGACCCAAACAACTATCTTCACAACACCTCCACTCGTGGCGCTCAAATAGCGTCCAAATGGGTGTCCAGACAGGCGTAATGAGAGTCGTCCGGACGAATAGAAAGGAATGGGCAAATAGCTCAGATACTACATCTTTCTGAGGAATTGGCTCTGCAGCGACATATTTCTGAATAATAGCTCACATGCGGCATCTTTTCGAGCAGTAATTGCTCTGCGGCGACATGGCCGTCAAGTCATGTTCCACACGCTGTAACCCAGGTTTGACCGGTACATGGAGTAGTTTTTCTCGAGTGGGACCCATGCGTCAGCGAAACCGGCCTCTGTTCGTGGGGGAACCGTCTCTGCCACGCGCCGGCGTCCCGCGGAGCTCACTCCTCACTCTGTCCCGTTGTCTCGGTTTCTCCGGGCTGGGGCAAATTTTCCTGGCGACGGCGAGTCGGTGGCAATGGAGCGGGCGACGCGAGCTGTGGCAAAGAGGCGGGCGATTCGAGCTGCGGCAATGGAGCGGGCGAGTAAAGCTGCGGCGAGGGAGCGGGCGACTGGAGAGCCGGCAATGGAGTCGAGCAAGCTGGCGGCGAGTCCTGCGGCGGAGGGAAGAGCGGCCGCGCGAGTCCAGCGGCGGCACCCGGAGTCGAGCAAGCTGGCGGCGACGCAAGGCTTGGGGTGGTGCGTCGAGGGAGCGGCGAGGGAGGATGGAGGATGGGGTGGTGCGGGTACACGGTCGCAGAGGCGACCGGCGGCCCGATTTGTGTCTCGTGCAGCGGCGAGGGGCTCCATCTATCTCGACGGCAAGCGACCCTACCGGATTTCAGTCCAGCAGGTACTGAAGCAGGCGTGGAAGCGTCACGGCTACTACGGCTCCAAGGGTTTTCCGCTCGGCGGTGATTCGCCGCCGATGACGAGGCAGAGGTTTGCCTCGATGCGCAAAATTGCTGCGTTCGACGACAGCAGCTCGGGCGATGCTGCGGGCGACGAGAGCAGCTCAGGCGGGAGCTCATCGAGCAGCAGTTCAGCAAGCTCAACACCAAGCCTGGACTTCGATGCCGCGTTGAGCCTAGAGGCTTTCAGCCTAGTTGCCGGGTTGGCGGCGGACAGATTGGTCTGCTCCGAAATCCTCTGCGAGATGAAATCGAGCCAGAAGATTGTGCTGCAGAGCCATGGCGGAGGGAAGCTTGTGCTGCAGAGCCATGGCGGAGGGAAGATCGTGCTGCATTCTGTAGATAACTAGTCTAGTGAATTTTGTTAGGAGCCTGAAACCATTTCAGGCAGTGTTTGCCCAGCGCTGGGAGCGTGTGGTGGTAGTTCTTTTGCGAAATGGCAATGTAAGCACTACGTCGAACACCTGGAGGCGTGCTGTGGACGTGCCCTGGACGTGCTCTGGACGTGCCTTGGCACGTTCCGGTAGGTGAACCTAGTTTTTGTAGGTGAAACCTTGTAAACAAAATGTAAATTATTGTCTTCCTTGTTTTAGTGTTCTTTGTGGCATTCGCACGCCGTTAGATTGTGGCATGCACACTGTCGAACACCTTTGGGAGCGCGCTCTGGGCACGCCCGATTTTGGCATTCGCACGCCGTCGGATTGAAAACGAGTTGAAAGAGTTGAAACATTGTCAACTAGGTAGAGACTTATGTCATCTATAGACAAAATGCTTTAATTTTTTATTTAACTTACCAAAATTTAAATATTGCTAGTGTTGCTAGTGTTACCAAAATGTAAACCTTTGTAACTATTACCTCGAAATGGTGGTAGATTTTTCGCAAACATAGGCATAGCCTAGTGGCAAAGGGTTGATGCTCCATTTGCCCACCTAAGTTCGAGTCCCCTTGCTCGCAATTTAGGTGTTGCACATTATATGTCATGTCCAGTAGCTTTGTGGCTCAGGCATCTCATTATTATCGATTCGATAATAATGAGTTGTCCCAACCACTGAGATGCTGCACTGTGACAATTTTTTTGAATTTTTGAATTTTTTTGATATTTTGATTCTTTTGTGCTAATTTATGAATATTTGAATTCAACTTTGAACAAAAATTGAAATGTACATGTTATTTGTACTAGGCATAGATGTTGCAATGATTTCATACTATTTTTTTAATTCAAATTTGAAGTACAATTCAAATGTACATGTTATTTGTGCTAGACTTGGATGTTGCAATGAGGAGGATTTCATTTGACAATATTAACCTTCTAATGGTGGTAGATTTGTCGCAAACAGAATCATAGCCAAGTGGCAAAAGGTTGATGCTCCCTTTGCCCACCTAAGTTCGAGTCCCCTTGCTCGCAATTTAGGTATTGCACATTATATGTCCTACTCCAGTAGCTTTGTGGGTCGGGCATCTCATTATTATAGAATTTCTATAATAGTGAGTTGTCCCATCCATTAAAATATTGTACTTGGACAAATTCTTTTGAATTTTTGAATATTTTTTATATTTTGATTCAACTTTGAATATTTGAATTCAACTTTGAACCAAAATTCAAATGTACATGTTATTTGTGCTAGACTTGGATGTTGCAATGATTTCATACTATTATATAGTAGGTTGATCTAACTTGGTCATCCCCATTTCTAATCCTGTCATTTTTTACATCGGTTCTCCAAAATGAGCTACAAATGAGCCCCAAACAGCCCCATTTCTAATCCTGTCATTTTTTCGACCTTCTCCAAATGATCTCAAACTCTAGTGTTAACATATATTGCACTAATATAGTGTCCTAAACCAATTTTTAACTCAAAACTTGTTTAAAAGTTGGTTTGACTTTAGTTGACCAATTTTTTAAATATTCAAAAAATATTCAAAAACATCAAAAAAATGCAAATCCAGTGCACATGGTCTTAGTTTATCATGTACTAACAGCTCCAACTGATAAACAAGGTCTAGATACATATTAAACAAGAAATGCTTCACACTGGTATGAAATCTCACAACTCAAACACTACTTGGAAAAGGGTTATAGGTAGGTTGACATTCTGTGGCGCACCCTTAATTGATGCGCCACAGAAATAAATTTTGTGGCGCACCAGGATTGGTGCGCCACAGAAAGTTACATTTCTGTGGCGCATGGTTCTATGTGCGCCACAGAATTATTTTTGTGGCGCATGTGGCCAAATGCGCCACATAAATGCAACTTTCTGTGGCGCATCTGGCCAGACGCGCCACAGAAAGTTGCATTTCTGTGACGCACGGTCCGCATGCGCCACAGAATCTCTCTCTAGGTACTTATCCTCTCACTCTCACATGACACACGTCTCACGTTAACAAAAAAAGGCCCACACACGCACGCGACGCACACAGCCACACACATCTCTCCCTTATCCCCTTGTCTCTTCTCATCGACGCACAGGGACACGCACATGTGGCCATGGCCGCCGCCGCCCGCAGCCTCCCGCTCCTCCTCCGTCTGCTCTAGCGCAGACAGGCCTCCGTGCGCTCCGGCCGTCGCCGTTCAGCACCAAAGGTACCCACATCTTTGCTTGCTCGCCCGCCGCACCAGTCCGCCACTCTACTCACGCTGATTTCGATCTGCCACCACCGCCAGGAGCGGAGGCCTTCCGTTCGTGCCTGCCCGCCCACGGGGAACCAGCTCCGCCGCGGATCTCGCCACATGACCCGCCTCGAGAACCTCCGCCCGGAAAAACGAGGACAGGCCGTCGCTTGACCTGTGCGGCCGGCTCCTTCTCCGCCCGCGAAACCCAAGCGTGTCTGGAGGCTCACCCCCTTGCAGGGCCCTGCAGGGCGCGTCTCCCCCCTCCCGCTCGCCGCCCTTGTCCAGTCCATGGACGCGAAGATGCGGTGGAAGAAGGACGCGTCCTTCGACGGCGTCCCGGTGCTCGCGCACGCGCGGGACCTCCGCCCGCTCGCCTCCCTCGCGCGGCTCCCCTTTTTTTGGCCAGCGGCGCTGCTGCTGCCCTCTTCTTCGCGGCCGGCGCCGCGCGCAACCTCCGCGGTGGCCTGCGCGAGCGCCCTGCATTTTTTTAAATCCGAATAGGAATTCTGTGGCGCACCTAGTGCTACTGCGCCACAAAATAATGAGATTTCTATGGCGCACGGGCTCGTGCGCCACAAAAAAAAATTAATGGCGACAATTTAGTGGCGCACTGGCCCGTGCGCCGCGGTACGCCACAGAATGTAGAAAACCTGCGCCACTGATAGCATATTCTCTAGTAGTGAAACTATAAAGTTCATAGTTTGAGATGTGTGATTTCACACCATATTGAACCATTTCTTGTTTAATATGTGTCTAGACCTTGTTTATCAGTTGGAAATGTTAGTACATGACAAAATAAGACCATGTGCATTGGATTTGCATTTTTTTGATGTTTTTTAAATATTTCATGAATATTTCAAATTCGGCCAAACTCAAACCAAATCAGCATTTAAACAAGTTTTAGACACCAAAATGGAAAACTAAGCCTGGATCATTCTTAGTCACACCAAAATGAAGCTTTGGTGAGGTTTTGGACAATTTCATGTTGCAAATCTCAAACCACCTCTCTTCACACATAGAGTTCATAGTTTGAGATGTGTGATTTCACACCATATTGAAGCATTTCTTGTTTAATATGTGTCTAGACCTTGTTTATCAGTTGGAAATGTTAGTACATGACAAAATAAGACCATGTGCACTGGATTTGCATTTTTTTGATGTTTTTTGAATATTTCATGTATATTTGAAATTCGGCCAAACTCAAGCCAAATCAGCATTTAAACAAGTTTTAGACACCAAAATGGAAAACTAAGCCTGGATCATTCTTAGTCACACCAAAATGAAGCTTTGGTGAGGTTTTGGACAATTTTATGTTGCAAATCTCAAACCACCTCTCTTCACACATAGACTTTATAGTTTGAGATGTGTGATTTCACACCATATTGAACTATTTCTTGTTTAATATGTGTCTAGACCTTGTTTATCAGTTGGAGATGTTAGTACATGACAAAATAAGACCATGTGCACTGGATTTGCATTTTTTTGATTTTTTTGAATATTTCAAATTCGGCCAAACTCAAGCCAAATCAGCATTTAAACAAGTTTTAGACACCAAAATGGAAAACTAAGCCTGGATCATTCTTAGTCACACCAAAATAAAGCTTTGGTGAGGTTTTGGACAATTTCATGTTGCAAATCTCAAACCACCTCTCTTCACACATAGAGTTCATAGTTTGAGATGTGTGATTTCACACCATATTGAAGCATTTCTTGTTTAATATGTGTCTAGACCTTGTTTATCAGTTGGAGATGTTAGTACATGACAAAATAAGACCATGTGCACTGGATTTGCATTTTTTTGATGTTTTTTTTGAATATTTCATGAATATTTCAAATTCGGCCAAACTCAAGCCAAATCAGCATTTAAACAAGTTTTAGACACCAAAATGGAAAACTAAGCCTGGATCATTCTTAGTCACACCAAAATGAAGATTTGGTGAGGTTTTGGACAATCTCATGTTGCAAATCTCAAACCACCTCTCTTCACACATAGAGTTCATAGTTTGAGATGTGTGATTTCACACCATATTGAACCATTTCTTGTTTAATATGTGCCTAGACCTTGTTTATCAGTTGGAGATGTTAGTACATGACAAAATAAGACCATGTGCACTGGATTTGCATTTTTTTGATTTTTTTGAATATTTCATGAATATTTCAAATTCGGCCAAACTCAAACCAAATCAACATTTAAACAAGTTTTAGACACCAAAATGGAAAACTAAGCCTGGATCATTCTTAGTCACACCAAAATGAAGCTTTGGTGAGGTTTTGGACAATTTCATGTTACAAATCTCAAACCACCTCTCTTCACACATGAGAGTTCAAATGAGCTCTAAACGTAAGGTAAACGGCTCCATTTCTAAGCAATATTTTTTTCGACCTTCTCTAAATCAGCCAAATAACTATCCTACACATTCACTAGTACAGAAAAGGCTATCAGTGGCGCACCTTTTTAGGATTCTGTGGCGCACCCCCAGGTTTGCTGGTGCGCCACAGAATTCTCGCCACTAATTTTTTTTCTGTGGCGCACCTGGCTTGGTGCGCCACAGAATTCTCACATTTCTGTGGCGCACATGGCCAGGTGCGCCACATAATTCTCAAAAAGTTCAAAAAATTCAAAAAAGCAAAAAAAAAATAAAAAGTTCCAAAAAAATCAGAAAAATCAAAATATGAAATAATATGAAAAATCCTAATTATTGGAATTATTTTTAGATTTTTTGAATTTTTTGAACTGATACCTTCCCGCTAGGTCACCCATACTCAAATTGCTCCAATCCTAGCACGCTTAACTTCTAAGTTCCACCCAGTTCACCTACGCTTGTGCTACTCAAGTTATTATTAATATATATATCATATGAACCTCTTAAATCTTGTATGTGTATATGTGGTATGCGTTATAAATGTGTGTTTTTAAATATCAGATTTTTAAAAAACTTCTAAAGTATCAAAAGGAGATTCAAAAGTTTCAAAAGATCCAAAAAATATCAAAAAACTTAAAAAAATTCAAAAAATCCAAACAATTCAAAAAAGTCAAAACACTTCAAAAAAAATCCAAAAAGTTCAACAATCTTCTCTGTTATACATTTCTGTGTCTTTTTTGGACTTTTTGAAATTTTTAATTTTTCTTTTTTCTTTCTTTTTGATTTTGCTGCGAAAAATCGTCTGTTTGAAATAACTTTTTTTTTAAATAACTTTTTTTCATGTTTGTTGCAGAAAATGTCAAAATTCATATTTCAAAATTTCTATACCTATTAGACACTCAAACCTAACTACATGTCAAAGGATTTTATTTATTGAAATTTTTATCATTTTCTTTTACTTACTGCAAGACTAAAAAGGCGACCAACCTTTCTATGAAATTTGAAAAAAAAAAATCTGTGACGCACCAACCTTTCTGTGGCGCACCTGCCAGGTGCGCCACAGAATGTCACCTTTCTATGGCGCACCTGCCAGGTGCGCCACAATTTTTTTTCAAATTTTAACCCGCCCCCAGATAACTTTCTGTGGCGCACCTGGCCATGTGCGCCACAGAAATGTGACTTTTTGTGGCGCACCAGGCTTGGTGCGCCACAGAATGTCTAATTTATGTGGCGCATGTGGTTTAGTGCGCCACATAAATGTGACTTTCTGTGGCGCACCGGGCTTGGTGCGCCACAAAAAATAATTCTGTGGCGCACCAATTAATGGTGCGCCACAGAATGCCAACCTACCTATATAGGGTTTCCCTACTAGTGATCTACTCTATATATAAAAACCATGTGCACTGGAAGTTCATTTTTTGATGTTTTTTGAATATTTTATGATTATTTCAAATTCGGCCAAACTGAAGTCAAACCAACATTTAAACAAGTTTTAAACATGAAAATGAAAAAATAAGCCTAGATCATTCTAAGTCCCACCAAAATGAAGGTTCTGTGATTTTTTTAATTTTTTCTGAATTAGTTGGTCAACCCACACAAAATCATATGAAGCTTCTGTGATTTAACCCTGGCCGTCCGATCATGCCTTCTAGAAGGAAACCACCCCGATCCGCGCCACTCCCAGTTCTGCGCTCTGATTGGCCAGCCCGATCATGCCTTCTAGAAGGAATTTTTTTAGCTGCAGTGTTTCAAACGCGCATAGGCCACGGCCCAACAATTTTTTTTTAGCTGCAGTGTTTTATTAATTTCAAAAGCGCATAGGCTACGACCCAACTCGACGGCCCAAAATTCCCACACTCGCCATGTCGTGCCCTAGCTATTTCTCTTCTTATCCACTAACCCTGTCGTGCCCTAGCTATTTCCCCATTCCCCACCCTCGCCGCCGCTCGCATTAGCTCGCCGCCGGTGATCAAATCGAGCTACGCCAGTAGATCCAGCCCCGCCGCCCGTCGATGTTTAGGAGGGGAGGTCCAATCGCCGGCCGCGGTGGCCATTCCGGCGGTGGCAACGGCTCCGACGAGGAGCGTAAGGGGAAGAGGCGGGTTCCGGCTGACCCCGCTAGGAAGGCCGTGGCCGCTTCCGACGGCGGTCGTAAGCGAGGCGCGCGTGCGTGGATGAACCGCGGAATGCGGCCTCCGCCTGCGTACGAGCGCCGCGAGCTGCCTGCGTACGATCACCGCATGGCGATGGCGATGGCTAGAAGCTCCTCCGGTGCGGGGAGCTCCTCCATTGCTCGGGCACCGCTGCCATCGCCGAAGAGGGAGGAGGAGGAGGAGGAGGAGCAGGAGCGCCCACCGCGCAGCGGCCGCCCCCTCCTGCCCGGGGACTTCGTCTCCGACGAGGTCCTGCCCTGGGTCACCTTGGAGGTGTTCCAGCGAAGCACAGAGGATGAGAAGCGCCGTCAGATGGAGATTGAGCTCGATGAACGCCGCCTCGAGGTCGGGATTTACAATTCCCTCCACGAAGTCATCGACATCAGCTCGGACTCCGACAGGCCCGGCTCCCCCGGGCTATTTGACTCCGACGAGGACTAGGACTGAGCGGCGCAGCCGCCTCGTCGCCGCCGCCGCACCCCCGGGGCTCCGGTGTGAGCCCAATTTTGGGTCGTAGCTAGGGGTAGGAGCAGCAGCGAACGTCCCCGCCTGTAATTTTCAGTTCATCTCCGCGTGGCGCCCCTTTTCAATCTATGAGCCACGAGCTTCTGTAATGTCGAGCTTATGTGTAATATGAAGTTTATCTACTGTATGCGCCCCGCGGGTTTATTTTATCTTCATTTATTTATGTTTTGCCTCGCCGGCGTTGCCGCGCTGCGTCGATGTCGCCGGATAAGAAGAAGAAGAAGAAGCAGAGAAAGCGCGCGCAGGGAAGAGATTAAACGGTCGTCATTGCTGACGTGGTCAATTGTGGGTCCCACCCGCCTGCCTTTAATCCTAACTGACTGCGATTAAGAGCAATGAGTCAGGGAAGATATTTGAACTCAACGAGACGTCGCATGTGAGCTATTTCATCGAACGATGTCGTTCTCCAGTGAATAGCGTGAAAAGATCTAGTACCTGAGCTATTCGCCCGAAAGGAATGGGCGGCGTCGCTCCCCACTCGCGGCGCAAAATTAAAATTTCGTAAACATAAAAGGCAACGATTTTCATTCAAATTTTAGGATATTATAATTTTGAACGAAATTTGACCGAATTTAAACCTAATCTATTCCACTGACGGCGATAGCACTCGAACGCGTTGTACTAGTCCTCCTCCTTCTTGACGCCCCCGCCGTCCCTGGACCCTGCTCCGCCGTAGCCGCCGCTGGTCCCTGCTCCGCCGTCCTCCTCCTTGACGCCGCTAGTCCCTGCACCGTTGTCGCCGGTGAGGTCGAAGTAGGGCACGCCCTTCGACTTGGCGTGTCCACGCGCGCAGGCAGATGGGAGGTCGAGCGGTGGCACGTCGTCACGCGGCGACGACGGCCGTCGCGATGTCGTCATCTTCTTTGACCTCTTGCGCCTGCATGAGCTCGAGGAAGAGCGGCGACAGCTTCGGCTTCACCTTCAACTGCTCCGGCTTCAGATTGAGCAGCGGAGACGAGCAGGAGCGGGAGGAGGTGGCGAAGCGCGAGGAAGAGGACGCCGTGCGCGAGGAGGACCGAGACGCGGAGGCCCCCATCCACGGTGCCAAGCGGTTGGCCGGAGGTGGAGCAGGAGGAGGAGGCGCCGCCGGGGTCTGAAGGAGGGAGCCGCCGTTGCGGATGTGGTCCATGACGGCGTCGAGGGTGCGGCCCGGCACGCCCCAGAACGCGTCACGGCAGACGGCGTTCTTGTCTGGCGGCGGCGCTCCAGGGCCATCCCACCTGTTGATTACTGTTAGATGTTTTATTTTTATACCAAATGCATAGCAGACACATCTTTTACCTTATATTTAATCCGTAATATCTTGCAAAACTTACAACCACGAAAAACAATAAATAATCTTTCTAACAATTGAATTTATGCTCTCGAAGTTTCTACATATATACCGCTCTAGTGCGGTTTCTGTGCATAGCCGGAGACCGGTGTAGTATGTCGGCAGCAGAAATATGACATTTTCATTGGCACGCATGCGTCGTGCATGCTTTAAGCTATAAATGAAGGATCGTTTTTTGGCGGCTTGTGCGTGGGGTTTATCGTCATCCAGAGACCGAGCGGATCGAGTCCCAATGTTTGTCCGGACGTGAGCATGGTTGCTGGATTGTCCACGTACGCAGTGCAACTGCTGCTGGACGGCGATGAGCTCGATCGATCTCCGTGGAGGCCTCGTTTTCGTTTTCGGCTGTTGATGATTGGACACCATGGTTTTGTTCTCTCGGTGCGCATGCTTGATGCATGTGCCTGTACTAATTCACATCTCTTAGACTCTTATGGCTTTTCCTATCGATTGTTTTAACTGCATTTTTCTACCTTTCTAGAGCAACATGGATGTGATCCCGGTTGAATCGATCATCAAACCTGTGATCAGATCTGTGAAATGTTGTTTGTCAGACAATCAGACTAGGTCATGAGACCAAACAAGAATGATCCAAAAAAGGAAGAAAACGTAAAAAACTGCAAGTCTAGGACATCAAAAGCAGCTGCGGTTCGAGTATGTGGCAGAGATTGCACATCCCCTCCTAGAGCCACGGCGACCATGGCGACCTGGGAAGACCTGCTGCCGGCGACCTGATCTCCCTCGTCCAGCCTCGCCTCGCGCCGCCGCGCCCAGATCCGGCATCCCCTCCTCGTCCTCTCTCCGCCGTGCTCTGCGGCTCCTCAAGCTCCGCCCCGACGGCCGCGCTGCCGCTGTCCCGCGCCACTGCTCCTCCGCCATGGGCATCCCTGGGTGACCTCGAGGTGACGTCTGCATGTGCCCGCGCCAGGCCCCTGGCGTGACCTCACCGCTCTGCGGCCGTCGTGCGCCGACGGGCTTGGGGGGGCCTGCCGCACCGCTGCCGCTCAGCTCCGCCACCGGTGCGGTGTCCGTCCAGGCCACCCACCCGGCCGAGATCTCTGCTGCAGTTCGCGTCCCTCCTCCAGCGCGGTCAGTTCAACCTGGATGCTTTGCGCCGCAGTCCCTCGAGCTCCAGGGCGCTGCTGCCCTGTGGAGTGATCCTGCCGTCGCGCTCTCTCTCCGCAGGTCCGAGGCGACCGTTCGTGGTCGGATGATGCTTCGAAGGCGCTCCAGCTCCGGAGTGCGCTGGCCCCAGCTCCCGGCCTCACTTCCGGCTCCAACGGCGATGATGACGCTGCTCGTCTCCGCGTTCCTCCACCGGCAAACGTTCCGCTGTGGGCTCCCGGCTCTCCTTCAGCTCCGGCCGCCCTTGTCCAAGCTCTCTCCAACGACGAGGACGGCGATGAAGAGCTGGCGCCGACTGCTGCCTCGGAAGGCCTCTTCTCCGACGTGGTCTCCCGTTCTACTGATGTTCCTGATGCGGTACTGCCGGTCCCATGCCCGCTATGGGTTGCTTCCTTGAGCTCAGACGAGGATGATGATGAGGAGTTGGTGCCGCAGACGCCAATGGCCATTACAGATGTGGCTGTCTTCGGCGAAGCTCATGGCGCCGACGCTGTCCGCGATAATGTGAAGACACCAGAGAAGATGGCATCTCTGGATGCGGATGTGGGATGGGATCATGTGGGTCGGGGGCGCCGCTCCAGCCGGGTTGCTCGCCTTGAGCCATCGAGGGAAGGTCTCGAGCGTAGCCTCGCCTTCAAGCGTTGGGCAAGGGGAAGGTGCTTTCGTTGCCTCGAGCATGGGCACCATGTGAGAGCATAAACTTGGAATAATGCAATTTTCTTAAGAAAGTGTTCTCAGAAATGAGGTATCATCTATGAAGATTCATGGCTTTAGGGCCAAATGACGAATGTTATGTCCACATTCATGGTATAGTTTGCTTAAATATTCCCGTATTGGGCACAAACGTGTATCTTGGAACCGTGAACAATGTTGCCGAAGAAACTTTTCATTTTCCTTTCATGAAAAAATCATTTTTCTATTTCCGAATGCGAAAAATGGGTTATTTTGTGAAACAACTGCCAAAAATATATCGTAAAATAGGAGCGCTAAATTATTTGAAAATAATAGACCACATGTATTTACAAATAACCAAATGGTTGTGTGTCAAACAGTTTCCATCTACCTCTCGTAAAAAAGACAAATTCATGCCGATTCAGCTGGAACGGGGTCAAATTTGAACTACAGGTGCCTCGTAGTTTTTTTATGATTTTTGCAAAAATCATATTTAGATACACAAGTACCTATTTCATCAGAGATACAACAAAAGTTTTGCAAGATTTAACCCCTAGATACGAACGGTCATGTCCCTTGAGTTGAGCGTATTTTGAAATCGGCATACGAAATTCAAAAAAATCAAATAAATGGAAAACCTTCGCGTGGTGTCATTATATGTGTCCTAGTATCCATCAAAAATCATAAACTTGGAATAAGGTAATTTTCTTAATAAAGTGTTCTCAGAAATGAGGTATCATCTATGAAGATTCATGGCTTTAGGGCCAAATGACGAATGTTATGTCCACATTCATGGTATAATTTGCTTAAATATTCTAGTATTGGGCACAAACGTGTATCTTGGAACCGTGAACAATGTTGCCGAAGAAACTTTTCATTTTCCTTTCACGAAAAAATCATTTTTCTATTTCCGAATGCGAAAAATGGGTTATTTTGTGAAGCAACTGCCAAAAATATGTCGTAAAATAGGAGCGCTAAATTATTTGAAAATACTAGACCACATGTATTTACAAATAACCAAATGGTTGTGTGTCAAACAGTTTCTATCTATCTCTCGTAAAAAAGACAAATTCATGCCGATTCAGCTGGAACGGGGTCAAATTTGAACTACGGGTGCCACTTTTCATTTTTTAAGTGCTAATAGCCCGACTTTTTGTGAAGCGGCTACCGAGAGTGTCGTCCAAAATAGAACCGATAAAAATTGTTCACATAGTAGATATCATTCTATGTACAATCACCAAAAAGTATTCATTTCTGAGCTCTCTACCATTTTCCGGTCAATTAAACGGTTTCCTGCTGATTCAGCTGGAAATGGCTAAAATTTGAACTACAAGTGCTATATATCTTGCTCGTTATTTTTTAGGAATTTCATTTCTAGGTTCACAACTAGTCATTTCATCATAGATACACAAAAATATTTGCATGATTTAATCACTACACACGAACGGTCATGACCAAGACTTCGACTAGATTTTCAAACAAGCATACAAAATTCAAAAAAAATCAAAATAATGTTGCCAAAAATATGTTGCCAAATTTGAGCAATACATTTTCTAAAAACACTAGACCACATTTTATGTACAAATAACTAAATTTTGCATGTAAAGCCTATGTAAAGCAATAACTAAAGAATAATTCAAAAAAATATTCCAATTCTTCAAAACCTTATGTAAAGCAATATATAAGATTCATGGTATTTTGTTATTTTATTTTGACTAAAAACAGTCCCCAATATTCTACAATTACAGAGTACATCTTTACAAAAGATGCAAAATTTATTTGGTTTAAATTGGAGTTCAAAAGCAAAAGCAATAAAAGAAAACATAAAAGAATAAAAAAAGGAAAAAAAAGAATCAGCTGGGCTGGCCCATTAGGCCTGCTTGCGATCCCAGACAGAGTACGTACTTAATATACATGTTCTTCTCATATATAACAGCGACTCGCCCACAACCCAGCGGTAGGGAGCTGTGCTGGTTAGCTTCCGGTCGTGAGTTCGATTCCGCCTCGCTATGTTTTTGTGAAATATTACACGCTTTGGGGCGGGACGTGTCCCACATGTCATACCTATTACCTGGCCAGGGCGGGTCGGCGCGGGATCCACATGGCAGTGGTGGGGTGGATCCCACATGTCAGTGCTGGGTGGGTGCGGGTCCCACATGTCAGATAGGGTGGGACCCATATGTCAGATAGGGTGGGTACAGGCAGGTCTAGCATCTCGCGAAACTGACATGTCTAGCATCTCGCGATCGGGGTGGGACCCATATGTCAGATAGGGTGGGTACACGTAAGCGAAAATTATATATATAACAGCGACTCGCCCACAACCCAGCGGTAGGGAGCTGTGCTGGTTAGCTTCCGGTCGTGAGTTCGATTCCCGCCTCGCTATGTTTTTGTGAAATATTACACGCTTTGGGGCGGGACGTGTCCCACATGTCATACCTATTACCTGGCCAAGGCGGGTCGGCGCGGGATCCACATGGCAGTGGTGGGGTGGATCCCACATGTCAGTGCTGGGTGGGTGCGGGTCCCACATGTCAGATAGGGTGGGACCCATATGTCAGATAGGGTGGGTACAGGCAGGTCTAGCATCTCGCGAAACTGACATGTCTAGCATCTCGCGATCGGGGTGGGACCCATATGTCAGATAGGGTGGGTACATGTAAGCGAAAATGACATCTAATCACTGACACGTGGGCGAAACTGCTTAGTTAGGATGGGTGCGGGACACACATGTCAGCGATCGGGGTGGGACCCATATGTCAGATAGGGTGGGTACAGGCAGGTCTAGCGGTGGGACCTACCTGTCAGAGTGACACTTAAGCGGAAATGATACTGGCACATAGGCGAGACTCCTGAGTTGGATGTCCAGTCAGAGTGACACGTAAGCGAAAATGACATCTAATCACTGACACGTGGGCGAAACTGCTTAGTTGGCTGTCTAACTCATGTGAATGACAATTTAAATTGGTCGTAACCGGGCAGAAAAAAGGTTCTAGAGTAGTGCTATCTGGATTATGACCAATCCGTATAAGAAGATTATGACCTTTCTGATACATTTGGTCGTTATATTTTAGGATTTAGCCCCTCCAAAACAGCGCATGACCAAATTGTGCAAAATGGTCACAGATCTATGACCAATATTTTCAGGGTCACTGTCAAAAGGTCATAAGTTAGCATATTTCTTGTAGTGTCATTTCATGTGTTTAGAGACCGTCATACCCAGGAGCTCGAAAAATACTATGTACCCTGTGTTTTATGTAATCGATCATATTCCCTATTCCTCTATTGTATGCCGTATTTTCTTTCTTCCATGACACCCTCGTTTTAAGTTCCACTAGATAGGCTTCAAGGTGAAGGTCTTCAGGTTCAGAGTACCAGTTTCGCACCATGATTTTGCACATCTGCCTATAATAAGTTGGTAGCCCAGCCCACTATTTTTGGCAGTATCCCTTCCTTTGGTCTGCCGGCCATATAATTTTTTAACTCCGTCGCTGGTTGTGTTGTATCAGGGGCTTTGGCATGATCGCTGATGTATTTGTAATGAATTGGCGGTATGTTGTGAAGTGTACCCGCATAGTTTGTGTCAGTGGTGTGTACAAATGACGTATTTGTTCGTGATTGTCACCGAAAGTTGGTTGGCTTCCGAACCGCCATTCCTGTGAGCAGCCTGTCGGTTGATTCTCGGGAGAAACTCTCCCTAGCCCGGGTCTGTTACTATTTTAGCGTAATTGCAGAAACATTAGTAATCATCTGAAAGTTGTGTACCGGAACAAAGAACTTTTTTTTAAACCGTAAAAGAATCACGAAATTGTTGGGCTATGTCCCTCAACATTGGAGTTGTGTTTGTAGCCCAACGTCAGCCCATGAATTTTAACACGAGATAGGAGCGTTAGGCCCTTCTGACCCACGAAGAACCACGAAGTGTTGGGCTATGTCTGATATTCTCAGCAACCCGAATTGGCGCCAGAGCAATTTGAAATGCCAAATGTCCATTCTACCCGTAAGGTATAGCAGATTTTAACACCTGCACCCGGTTTGAGGGCAAGGGTATACAAGTAGTTTGAACCCAATGGCGCCATAACAAGCCCTCCACCTAGCCGAGGGGCCGAGGCACACACCCAGTTTCCCCAATTCGACGAACCCTATATCTGCCTCCGGTCACACACCCAGTTTTCCCAGATTTGACGAACCCTAGATCTGCCGCCGGCTACTTCTCCCTCCAGTTCTCCGGACACATCGTCGCCCCTCTCGGCCACAGGACATGACCGGCGATACTCCCGGGCCACATCTTAACTGTTTCGGCCAAATCGCCTCCCTCACCCGAGGCGAAGAGTGGGTAATACCTTTTTTCTGTGAATCAGTTCTTTTGATTCTAGCTGTGCGCGAATGTAGACATACATCATAATCTACATGTTTTTCTGCCTATTACTAGGATACTCTCGTCTAGTGACCCTTCTTCACTCCCGAACACCTTCAATGAAAAGAAACAGGAAAAGAGGAGGCTCAACAGCCGGTGGTTACAAGCGAATCTCGACACCTCAGCAAACTGAAGTAGATTCCGATCTTGAACCCTTATTTCAGAAGAAGCTTCAGATCTCCCCTGTCCTCTCGACAGCTAAGGTGCTAGATCTTCCATGCCGTCCTGCCTTATTATGTGTTGTTTGTTTGAATGCCAAATAAATTCTCCCTCCGATCATGTATAAGTGACGCCAGAAACGAACGGATTAGGTACACTATAAGTAGTAAAACTCCCTACACTTTTTTAGACGAGAGGGAGTGTGATTTCAGGCTAGCTCGATTAATTCATGTTGCACTTCTTTCTATGAGATGAAGAGTACTACTGCCCGCAACAACTAGGCTAACCAGCAGCCTCCAGTTGTAACCACGTCCCAGGTGGGCATGAAAAGATCATCGCTAGACTCGCCACCTGTTAGAAGTAAAGCAAAGACGAGGTCAGTGATTCATAGATCCCTGGCACATAAAAGTCCCGTGTGGTCGATGAATGAATTTGAGTGGAATAAACCTGTTGCCGTGCACATGCTTATGTATACTGTTACTAATCCTTACATTTATTTGCAGAAAATTGGCGCTTTCAACAAACTTCAATTTTCTAGGGTCGATCATATCACCGTACGCCCTGTTAAAGAATTCAGTCCCAACCCTTGGTAAGTCCGGACCTATCTGTCCAACAGAAAACTGGGATGGTTGTTTTCAAGCCCGATGACTATTTATGTAAGGTGTTGGTCAATGTATATGCTACATGTTCTGTTGAATATCTGTTTGATCACAATAAATACGTCCATATGTATTTTACAATAACGTGTTTGTGCATCCAGTTTTTGGCATCATTTTTTGTGCTTACTTTGCCATGTTTGGACAACCTTTCTTTATTCCTGTATTTTTTTCATATTCATGCCACTTATCCATGGTATCCTTGTGCAAATACTTTTTATTGGTCCCTACACTACCATTAAGCTGGTTTCCTTTGTGTGTTTGTTTTTAGGTGGACAAGTACACGGATAAAGAACCCAGTGCTTTGGATATGTTCAAGGAGACATACTGCAGCAATAAGAATGGCTTCCCCTACAACTACAAGTGCAGTATGCGACTGTAAGTAAAGCTTTAAAATAGTCCCACTAACTTGAACTTATACGTTGCTGCATCTGATTAACATGTTTCTTCCCTGCGAAACAGGCCGAAATGGAAAAACCGCTCTCTGAACCTTCAGCTGATGGAGGACAATCTAATGAGGCGCAAGTTGCATACGAGGTCCTGTCGAATTGAACTTGCAAGTTCCAACCGTAGATTTCTTCAGAATGTGGGGATCGAGCTCCAACCCTTACCACCAGAAGCCAGCAAACTAGCTGCAGAATTCGAGAAAGAGAAGAGAGCAGATACAGAGCTTCTCGATGTTCTAACATCCATCGCCACCAAATGGATCAGATGGTCATCAAGGCACGACAAACAGAAGAGATGGATGCTGTAATAATTTCTAAGATGAGGGCGTTAACTCCATTCTTGAACTAGTAAAGGTAGTCTTCCTAACCTAGATAACATGGTGAAGTGGCGGTGCGATGGTTCATGTTGGACCGTTATTTTGTTGGTGTTATTGTGCACATGAAACTCGACCATATGTTATTGAATATTGTGCTTATGGTACCTGTGGGACCGTAATGTAATGTATGCCTGTAATTATTTCTGTATTGTATGCCAGCTGTGCTCTTTTGGTTGTAGGCCGTATTGGGCCATGTTCGATTAATGGGCCAAATCACTATTACAATGTTCTGGCCTTTAAGCTCGCTCAATAACGGGCCGTCGCCTCTGTTGTTCCCTCCCTATATGGGCCCAAATCCTAGTGGGCCTAGGCCATAAGGAAGCCACGTAATCAGGCCTACCGGCCATATTGCTAACGGGCCTCATTTAAGACGTGCCATGTTTCGCCGTATCATAGGTACACGCTGTACCTTACAATAACGCCACATGTCATGCCACTATTGGTCCACGTTGCGGCCTCCGGTTTGACCACGTGTCGATGCATGATGGACCACGTGGGCACAGCGTGTCGTACGTGGCAAGCTCTCATTGGTCAGCCCTGCTAGGTTAGAAGGGCCGACATGGTAGGCCCAGTGGGCCGGCCCGTCTGGCTATATGGGCTGGCCTGTTTGATTTTCTGGACCGGGCTGATTGTTTAGGTGGGCCTGGCAATGCATAGTAAAATGGGCCAGGCCTGAACAGCTAACGGGCCGACCTGATTCAGAGTAACGGGCTTAGCCTGTTATGGTTAATGGGCCGGCCGGCCCGTCAGAGCATTATGGCCCGACCTTTTACGGATGACGTCACGCTAGACGACAAAGTTGACTTTACCCGACAGGCTCTGACAGGTCAATCATTGGTCTGACAAAAGTGTCGCCACTTTTCCGGCAAGGGGACTGCCAGCGGTGACGATTTTTTCCGTCACGGTCAATTGGGCCGGGCGGGCCTCGGGTGGGCCTGGCTATCACGGATCCAAACGGTTCGGGAAATCCGTCTCGGAGTTCATCTATGACGCACTTTCGACCACGATCGACAGATCCATCGTAGATGATCATCTACGACGGATTTTTGACTTTCCGCCACGAACTCATTCCGTGGTAGAAGACCGGGATTCTTGTAGTGAATCATGTCAATGATTATTCTCATAAGTTTAAGGAAGTAAATTCCATATAATTATTTATATCTGGCGGGTCTGTTTGGAGTAGCCGAAAGCAATCTGCTCTAAACAACTGCTACGCGCTAATCTGGCTCAATGTGTCTGTGCTAGGAGAGGAATTACAAATACGACTAGTATATGGTTCTGGCTTCACGTGACACCCCAGTTGGTGAATGGGAGAAAGAACGTAGATCTGACCTAGTATCCGACAAACTCCCGGACATTAATTTCCGGGAAAGAACCACCTATCAGCTTCGCAAGCCCGGCCGCCAGATTGGTATGGCCAGATCGCAAGCCCGGTGGGTGGCATGTGAGCCTCGTATACGGCGTCAGCTTTTTGCATGCTTTGCAGCGCATGCCTAACCGCCACCCACGCCGAAGTCCTCTTGCCTCATTTCTTTTCATTCACACCAAGACTAGCCTGTATCAAGCATGACAGCTAGTGCCAGTTTCAAGAGACCCAGATCCTAGTCGTGTAGTAAAAGCACATCAGTACAGTCAACCATTCATGACGACCCCAGGGAGAATCTTTTGAGCTTCCCATACATATTGGAGGAAAAATCACTAAATCAGTACACATTTGCTTTTGGGTCCTTGCCAAGGTTTTGGTTACCGAAAAAATCCCCGGCGGCTCTGGATTCAAGGTTACCGTGGTAACAGAGAAATAACAAATGGTTACCGGACGAGTTTAAAAATAGAGAACTTGCCTGTCGTAATATGATTAGCAGGGTGGTTGTACCCCAGCTCACCAGAGTTCAAACCTCAGGTTTGATATTGGTGTTTCTCGTTTAGACGGAATATTCTTCAGTGGGAGGCGATGTTTCCGTCGACAGCGAAGCGCCTGCGGTGACTTCGTCAATCTCAAGACTCGACCCGCCGGCTCAGTATTTCGGAGGTGCTCATAGGGTAGGGTGTGTGTGTGTGCGTTCATAGGGGTGAGTGTGTGCACGTGTATGTGAGCGTCTGCGTTTGTACTGTCTTTCGCAAAAAAAATACTAAAAAAATATACGAGGCGTAGAAACTCCAAGCTTACAGCGCGTCGCTACCACCGCGCTACGTCATCAAACTTGTTCACAAAATGAGAATATGTTTATTTAAATGTTATTTTCAAAATTTAAAAAATTCTCGGAATATTTTGACCCTTAAGCACATTTACGGAGGTTGCCTGAAAACTCAGTTACCGGCGATTAACCAAAACATTAATCTTACAAACCACCCCGGAGGACATATGCTTCTGTAGTCCAAGCCGGTACTGATCATGCAAGCAAGCCAACGGTAGTCTCGTCTCTCGTACGTACGCGGTAAAGACGGCATCAGCTTTTCCAGCGCATGTGGAGAACACCAAGAAAGCCTAGCCTCAGACTCTCGGTGACACCCACGACGCCGTGTGCATGGCCACCTTCTAACTTCCCAATCTTGTACGGAGAAGTATAGTATCTCGGTTTAACCTCCAAATTCTTTTGTGAAAAACGTGAGAAAATGTAACCCCTTCCAATCTGACACGACAATAATGGAAGTAGCATGACACAACTATATATGATATACTGTAGTATGCAATATGTACTACTAGCAAGGTTAAAAACAACTCTGTGACCACAAGCGATGATAGCGCAGTAATCATGTTAGCGCGTGCTGCCCGGCTTTTTTTGCATTCAATAAAGCTAGTGTATAGCGATTACTTGGAATTTGCTCCATGCATCTCCTAGAATAGAATACTACAAGGACCGTAACCCATGCCAAAGTACTCGATCTTGTATACTAGGATTGGTTTATTAATGCATTACTGACAGGAGCTAGCATATAGACATTACTTGGAAGTTGCCTGATAAACAACGTAGCATAGTGTCTATATAAACGTAGCATAGTCCGCCAACATCCACAACTCATTCGCCCAAAAACCAGAGCATCGACTAGTAGGTACCAAAGAAAGCAAGGTTAGACGGGAGATGGGGGATTCACTAGCGAGCAGAGTCTCAAAGGCGAAAGCTGCAGCAGCTCGAGCCGTTGCCACATGTGGTGCTGCCCGGGACGATGCAATCCGAGAAGCAGCCGCGGTAGTTGCCGCTGGCAACGATGTGGCGAGCCGCGACGCGGCGGCATTGGCAGCTCTTGATGCTTCGGTCTGCTGTGCTGCCGCATCTGCGGCGGCGCGAGGAGTTGCTGGCCTGTGTGAAGCAACAGCTCAAGCGCCTGCTGCACGTTACCATGCAACAGCAACTCCGGCGGCTGAACAACTTCGAGCAGCCGTTGCTCACAGCGATGCGATTGGTGCTACTGCAGAATCACGAGCAGCTGCTGATCAATGTGATGTGGCCGGCGCTACTGCAGCATCTCGAGCAGCAAATGCTTTTGCTGACAGCTGTTTAAGCGCGTGTTATAATGCAGCACCACTAGCATTGGCGGCTCGAGAAGCTGCTAACCGCTATGTTCTGGCACGTGACGATGCGGCAACAACAACATTGCTATCTCAACACGCGGTCGCCCAAAATGCTCCTGACCACTGTTCTGTTTGGGGACGTTACAGTGGTTTACTGGCAGCAGGGCTGGCTAGGCGTTATGGCGATGTGGCACGTGACAAGGCAGCTCGAGAATCTGCTATGGGCCATAAGAAAGCACGGTTGGATGCAGTCGCAGCAGCGTTCGCAGCTCGAGAAGCCGCGGTCTGCTGTGCAGCGGCAAGTCGCCGTGCTATATCTGCAGCTCAGGTAGCTCGAATAGCGGCTTCCCGCTGTGAGGCAGCAGGTGGTGATGGAGCGTCAGCTCGAGAAGCTGCTGCCCGCTGTGTTGTCCCGCTTGCCGCAGCTGTTGCCACTTGCCACCCTGAGCCTTGTGTGCCCGTGCTGATGTAGCAGCATCGGAAGCTCGAGCAGCAGCTACCACTTGTGATGTGGCACTTGCCGGTCCACCAGCAGATGCTGATGACAAGTTCTTGGACAAGATGCGTGGTTGGCTGATGACGGTGGCCACCCTTTTTGTGGGCATCGCATTCCAGGCAGCCACGCAACCGCCAGCCTGGCGGTCCTCCTGTTTTGATCAAACAAAACAAGATGGAAATGCAGCCTCTGGTGCTCCTTCGCCTGCTCTATCTCCTGCTCCATCCCCCGCAGCCGATGTCACGTCCCCCAATTATACGTTGGAGTGTACCCTATATACCGCTTTCAACACAGCAACTATGGTAGGAGCACTGATGATGCTCCTAATGCTGCTGAGCATGACAAGATCCATGTCTAGACATACCATTCTTCGCGTAAAATTTATGCTTGTGCTCCTTAGCATTGGTGTTGCCGGTTCCTTCGTCATGGCTATCGCTGTATGAGAGAGTCAACACAATGCATTATTTAACTTCGTTGTACTCACCATTGTAGCTTCAATCTTTCCCGTCGCCACTCTATTTTATCATAAGTATGGGGTTCGAAATGATGATGTGTGAAACCTTTACCATAAGTCTGAGAAATAATAGTGCATGAACTCTGGTTTTTTTTCAAAGTCGGTTTGCCGGTGCTTCGCTGCACCGTTTTATGTCCTTCGTCGTCGCATATGAAGCTTTTTCTTTATCTTTCATACTGTTCTAAGCATTCCAAGTGATTAAACTATGGAAATTTAATCCACTATTCTCTTAGAAACATTGTTGTTGTATTGTCATAAACCAAGATATATTTCACATAAAACATAATAGGCAATGTAATAACTTGAGAAAATTAATAATTTCACACTTTGTACACGCACTACAAGAAATATGCTGACTAATGACCCTCAAATTTGGTCACTACTAGTTGAATGCCCGTGCGTTGCCACGGGGTCTGAATTGAACGAAAAAATAGTCTCACAATTCTTGTAAAAATAAAAATTAAGGTGAAAGCTTAAATGGTTCAGCTAAACATAAACGTTGTTATATTATTTCTTGCATTTAGTTAAAACGAAAGTTGCACAGGGTTGCCACAGAGTCATAACTTAAACACGCGGAGAAAACAAAGGTGTCGTGGCAATGCAGATTTGTGAGACTATTTTTTAGACTAATTTTTTTTTCTATTTAGACTCCGTGGCAACACATGGGTATTCAGCTAAGAATAAATATTTATGTATTAGATCTTCTTACATTTAGTTAAGATGCAGATATAGTTGTGTTATGCTTTTGCTAAATTGAAAGGATAATAAAAGGACAAGGAGCACAATTGCTTAAGTTCTTATATCTTAGTCGCATAAAATTGTTATATTAAATGGAAGTGTCTTGTTAAATTTATGTCGGCAATCTACAGTGTATTAGATCTTCTTACATTTAGTTAAGATGCAGATATAGTTGTGTTATGCTTTTGCTAAATTGAAAGGATAATAAAAGGACAAGGAGCACAATTGCTTAAGTTCTTATATCTTAGTCGCATAAAATTGTTATATTAAATGGAAGTGTCTTGTTAAATTTATGTCGGCAATCTACAGTGTATTAGATCTTCTTACATTTAGTTAAGATGCAGATATAGTTATGCTTTTGCTAAATTGAAAGGATGATTATTGTTGAGCTGATGGCATCATTAGTAGTTTCTCCCTTCTTTTTATTTTAGTTGCTCTAGAATAACTTCGATTCTCATGCCCATCGAAGTGGGAGTCTCCCTATTGCTGACTTTTATGACAATCGAAGTGGGAGTATCCCTCTTGGTGACTCACATGGGAGCTAGTCTCCCTTTCGCTGACTCTCATCACCACCAAATTGGGAGGCTCCCGGTTGCTCACTTCGTGAGCAACAAAGTGGGAGTTTCCCTGTTGCGGACTCCCGTGGGAGTCTTCCTTTTACTGACTCTCGTGACCGCCGATTTAGATTCTCCCTGTTGTCGACTCTTGTGGGACTCTCCTTTCTGCTGATTTCATGTGACCGTCGAAGTGGGAGTCTCTTGTTGCCGAATCCCATGGAAGTCTTCCTTTTCCTGACTCTCGTTACCACCGAAGTAGGAGTCTTTCTCTTCCAGACTCTCGTTACCACTGAAGTGGGAGTCTTTCTTTTACTGACTCTCGTGACCACCAAAGTGGGGGTTTTCCATTTACTGACTCTCGTGACCACCAAAGTATGAATCTCCTCTCCTTTTGCTCACTCTTGTGAGAGTCATGTTTGTTTTAAGTACTGATGTACATCTGTAGTGTGCTAGTTTCCTGTTGGTGACTCACATGGGAGCTAGTTTTCCTTTTGCTGACTGTCATGACCACCAAATTGGGAGGCTCCCTGTTGCTGACTTTGTGAGCACCAAAGTAGGAGTCTCCCTTCTGCGGACTCCCGCGGGAGTCTCCCTTCTACCAACTCGCATGACCTCTGAATTTAGATTCTTCATGTTGCCGACTCTCGTGGGACTCTCCTTTCTGTTGATTCTCTGTAACCGCCGAAATGGGAGTCTCCTTGTTGCCGACTCCCATGGGAGTCTCCCTTTTCCTGACTTTGCTGATCACCGAAGTGGGAGTCTTCCATTTGCTGACTCTCGTGACCACAAAAGTGGGGGGTTTTCCTGTTACTGACTCTCGTGACCACCAAAGTGTGAGTCTCCTCTCATCTTGCTAACTCCTCCTCTCCTTTTGCTCAATCCCGTGGGAGTCATATTCCGGAACATTCTAGAGTTATAGGACGAAAACCGAGTAGGCATGGCCTATATACCGGAACCTTACACATGGTTCTAGACTATTCCGGAACATTCTAGAGTAACATGAGGAAAAAACAAATACGTACGACTTATGGGTGGCAATTCGTCCGTAAATAACAAAAATCGAATGGGTACGACTTATGGGTGGCAAGGGTGGGTAATTTCTGCGAGCGCGAGGGGCAAAAACAAATACGTACGACTTATGGGTGGCAATTCGTCCGTAAATAACAAAAAGCGAACGGGTACGACTTATGGGTGGCAAGGGTGGGTAATTTCTGCGAGCGCGAGGGGCAAATCCAAAAGGACGTATTTTGGAACATTCTTCATTTTTTCGAACATTCTAGAGCCACCTTCCACGAGCTTCTAGAATATTTTGGAACATTCTAGAGTCATATTTTGGAACATTCTAGAGGCACCTTCCACGAGGTTCTAGAATATATTTTAGAACATTCTAGAGCCACCCTCCACGAGGTTCTAGAATATTTTGGAACATTCTAGATTCATATTTTCGAACATTCTAGAGGCACCCTCCACGAGGTTCTAGAATATTTTTGAACATTCTAGAGTCATTTTTTCGAACATTCTAGAGCCAACTTCCACGAGGTTCTATAATATTTTGGAACATTCTAGAGTCATATTTTGGAACATTCTAGAGCCACCTTCCACAAGGTTCTAGAATAATTTGGAACATTCTAAATCATTTTTTGGAACATTCTAGAGTCACCTTCCACGAGGTTCTAGAACGATTTAGTCATTCTTTGGAACATTCTAGAGACACCTTCCACGAGGTTCTAGAATATATTTTGGAACATTCTAGAGCCCCTTCCACGAGGTTCTAGAATATTTTGAAACATTCGAGAGGCATATTTTGGAACATTCTAGAGTGCGCGTGGAAAAGTCAAAAGGGCGCGTGGAAAAGTCAAAAGGACGGAACACAAGGGGTTATCGGCAAATGTGTAATGTGGGTGTTACTGTCCGTTAGATATAAATCGAACGATCCTGGATGAAAGATGGCAGGCACACCATCATCACCAACTGTGGTTTTTATAGGAGTAGAGATAAAAGGTCATAATTTTTCATCTATGACCTTTTTGTGACCAAAATCTGAAGGTCACATACCGAGCGTCTCAAACGGTCATATGTGACCTTTTTTTTTGAATTGGTCATAATCATCTATGACCAAATCTGAGTGTCATAACTCTTATGACCAATTTATTTGGTCACGCGATGTCTATCATAGCCACGTCAGATCCTACGTGGCCAATCCTACGTGGCAAAATTGTGACCAAATGGGAAGGTCATAGAACAGAATTAGCCCAATCCAATTTGGTGCTTTATATGGGCCAGGCCCAACAATTCAGCCTTTTTTATTGTTTCTTTCTTATCAATTTCTGTCAGCTACATGGGCCAAGACAACATTTAAGCCTTTTCATTTTTGGGCTGCGGCCATAAAACTTTTCTTTTTCGAAATGGATCCCACTTGTCAGTATCTGGAAAAAGGGTCCCAATTGTAAGTTTCTAGAAAGTGGGACCCAAATGTCAGGTCCTGGTAAGTGGGTTTGAAATGCCTGGTTATGATTTGCGGGTCCCAGTGGTTCTTCAGATATTAATTCCCAGTACATAAACAAATGTAAAAATTCAAACTGGGCAAACTTGGCATATCACAATCAAACATAATTTCAAATCATGTTTACACTCAATCATAGTTTACATCAGGTATCCAGCTACCAAAACCACAAATATAGAAATCGAACTAGCTACAGAAGTATAACTAACTACAATTAGCTAGTGAACTCTAAGCTTCTTCCCTTCCAACTTCTTGGTCATGAAGCTCAGTGATGTGGGCGTACCCTCCGGGCACCCGAGACCGTTGGCGTACCCGATGCAGCCCAGCACCTGGAGGCCCATGAAGCCCAACAAACTACAACTTGGAGTACAAGACAAGAACCTCTTGTAAACCCTACCTGGCTCCCTTTATAAAGCCAGGCAGGGGCACCCGCATAGACAGATCCACATACGGCACGAGATCCACATACGGCACGAGATCCCCACGGGACACACAGATAGGCGTAGCCCTAGCGAGATCACGTCTCGTACCATCGCCCTCGCGGCCACCATGTAGCTCGATATCATCATCTATACAGATCAGACAGGCAGGATGTAGGTCTTTACCTCACCATGAGAGGCCGAACCTGGGTAAATCCTCGCTTGTCAGCCGACGGAACTACCAGCGCGCACTCTCTCTCCCCCTCAATCAACCCGGGGTACGCAACCCTGAGACTTGCCGAGTCCACACCTCGACAATTGGCGCCGTCTGTGGAAGAGAACGCGCGCTGGATTCAACGTTCCGGCGGTTCCAATCTGCATCGACAACCACAACCAGATCGCACCTGACGGGCGGCGATGCTCCGTGCGTAGCTTCGTCCGATCCAATCCGCGTCGCAACCAGCGACTTCAGCAACGACGGCGGCTGCGGTGTTCTACCCGTAGCAGCCCGCGCGATCCAGTCTCATCAGCTGACGATGATCGAATCCTGGCAAGGCGCGTGGATCTAGGTCATCCACATCACTAGCTTCCATCGGCCGGCAGTCGAACGGCATAAATTCTGATCCTGGCTACACGCACGCATGTGACGCCAGCGAGATTCAAAGGAGCAGCAAGGCCGTCTACTGCAGCACATGCAACGCGCATGCACGAGCATGGCCCCGATCTTCATTAATTACTCAAATCTTGTCTTATTCTTCCGGTATTATATTACCTATCTGCTAATACTTATGTCTGCATGTACATGTACAAGGGAACCAATGATCGATCACAAGGAGGAGGAAATCCACGCGAAGGAGGCGGTGGTGTCAACTGGCGATCTAATCGGTCGACACCCAGCTTCAACTACATCGCGGACCCGACATGGTCGACTCCCAGTATCTCGGAGCTGTCATTCGTGATCTCGGAGCTGTCACTCGACATCACGAATTCAACTTCGACTGCGCGTACTCGACAAACTGGCGACTTGGGGCGACGGTCGCGCTATGCATTTTCATCGGCTCCGCTTCCGACACTCGGGGGCTAGCGCTTTTCGACTACTCCCGCCGCATCCGCCGCGTCGACTACTTCCGTCGCGTCGACTCCGGTCCGCCGTGTCGACTACTCCCGCCGCGTCGACTCCGGTCCGCCGCGTCGACTATCCCGCCGACGTACGAGTTCATCGCTGCACTCGACACGCGACTCGAGTGCCTTCATCGACTCTGCACCGTCGACTCCGCTTCGCCGGCCTTATAAGGGACTCGGAGGCAGAGTGTTGCCCGCGTCGGCTCTGGCTCGCCGCTTCGACTCCCTCCGCCGCACCACTTCACGGCGTCGACTCCGCCCGCTACGACGTCCATGACTCGACAACAACGGCTCCCGTGTCTTATTCGACTCCGCATCGTCGACTCGGCCTTCATCGGCTCCGCCTCCAACACTCGGGGGCTGGCGGCGACGCCTTCGTCGGCTCCGTCTCCGACACTCGGGGGCTGGCGGCCTCGCCTTCATTGGCCCGTCTCCGACACTCGGGGGCTGGCGGCCTCGCCTTCGTCGACTCCGCCTTCGTCGACTTCGTCTCCGACACTCGGGGGCTGGCGGCCTCGCCTTCATCAGCCCATCTCCGACACTCGGGGGCTGGCGCTTCACCTTCATCACTTCCGCCGCGTCGACTACTTCCGCCGCGTCGACTCCGGTCCGCCGCGTCGACTACCTCCGCCGCATCAACTCCGGTCCGCTGCGTCGACTACTTCCGCCGCGTCGACTCCGGTCCGCTGCGTCGACTACTTCCGCCGCGTCGACTCCGATCCGCGGCGTCGACTACTTCCGCCGCGTCGACTACGGTCCGCCGCTTCGACTACCTCCACCGCGTCGACTCCGGTCCGCCGCTTCGACTACTTCCACCGCATCGACTCCGGTCCGCCGCTTCGACTACCTCCGCCGCGTCGACTCCGGTCCGCCGCTTCGACTACCTCCACCGCGTCGACTCCGGTCCGCCGCTTCGACTACTTCCACCGCGTCGACTCCGGTCCGCCACGTCAACTACTTCCGCCGCGTCGACTCCGGTCCGCCGTGTCGACTCCGGTCCGCCGCGTCGACTACTTACGCCGCGCCGCACATGCCGCAAACAAATTCGCCTTGGCCGCACCCGATGCTCTCCCGGGTGTTGCGCCGCACAGGCCGCAAACAAATTCGCCTTGGCCGTACTTGATGTTCTTCCGGGTGCAGCGCCTTACAGGCCTCAAAAATTTACCTAGGCCGCACTCGAAACACTCGGGGCTGCGCCGCACAGGTTCAAATTCAAAACCTCGGCCGCACCTGAAACGCTCGGGGGCTGCGCCGCACAGGTTCCCCTCATCAAACATCTTAGGCCGCGCTCGAAGCACTCGGGGGCTGCGCCGCACAGGTCTAAGTCAAACCTAGGCCGCCACTCGATCCACTCGGGGGCTGCGCCATACAGGTTCACTCGAAAAATCCTTGGCCGCCACCCGAAGCACTCGGGGGCTGCGCCGCACAGGTCTAAGTCAAACCTAGGCCGCCACTCGATCCACTCGGGGGCTGCGCCATACAGGTTCACTCGAAAAATCCTTGGCCGCCACCCGAAGCACTCGGGGGCTGCGCCGCACAGGTCTAAGTCAAACCTAGGCCGCCACTCGATCCACTCGGGGGCTGCGCCATACAGGTTCACTCGAAAAATCCTTGGCCGCCACTCGAAGCACTCGGGGGCTGCGCCGCACAGGTCTAAGTCAAACCTAGGCTGCCACTCGATCCACTCGGGGGCTGCGCCATACAGGTTCACTCGAAAAATCCATGGCCGCCACCCGAAGCACTCGGGGGCTGCGCCGCACAGGTCTAAGTCAAACCTAGGCCGCCACTCGATCCACTCGGGGGCTGCGCCATACAGGTCCACTCGAAAAATCCTTGGCCGCCACCCAAAGCACTCGGGGGCTGCGCCGCACAGGTCTAGGTCAAACCTCGGCCGTCACCCGACGCACTCGGGGGCTGCGCCATACAGGTCCAACAAGAAAACCTAGGCCACACTCGAACACTCGGGGGCTGCGCCATACAGGTCCAAAAACGCAGTAGGCCGTTCGGCTGAGCAAATACTCGATATGTTTGTCGAGTCCACCAAGTAGGCCGTCATGCTGAATGAGCACTCGAATCTCATTCGAGTCCCACAAGTAGGCCGTCAGGCTGAGCGAACACTCGAAACTCATTCGAGGTCCACAAGTAAACCATCAGGTTGAAAACTGCAACATATAGTAAGCCCGCAGGCTGAAAAGGACTCTGTTTCATCAGTGATCCCTTATGCGATCTAGCGTCAGCGTTGACATCAGCGTCACGAGGCGTATGGAGTAAGCCACAGCGTTGAGGAGGAACCCGAATAAAGCATTCGAGTGTCCATGAACGCGCAAGTAAGCTCGACAAGCTAAAATAACTGCAGGTAAGCCACAGTGCCGAAGGAGAACTCGAACGAAGCATTCGAGTGCCAAGTAAATAAAGTAAGCTTCACAGCTGAATTGCCTCAGTAAGCCACAGTGCTGATGAAGAACTCGAACCATACACTCGAGTGACAGGAAACATCAGTAAGCTTCACAAGCTGAACTAACTCTTACAGTAAGCCAGCAGGCTGAACAGATAGTAAGTCACGCAAAAGCCGCGACTCCAGCGAGTCGATTCACTCTTTTACTCCCATCGGGAGCGGGCTTTTCGACTGAAGAAAATTGAGTTTAACCTCAATTGCAAGCAATTCAGCTTAATCTCGGGGGCTACTCCCATCGGGAGCACTGTTCGCGCTCCCGATAGACTCAGTCGAAACATTACCGACTAAAGCATCCTCTGTAAGCCCTCAACGGCCGGAGTCGAATTTCTTTAACTATCGTTTTCAGGAACAAGATGGCGTGCCCAGGAGGAAAGAGCACTTCCCCGACGCATCGACTACGCCTACACGACATGCTGCTTAGTCTCTGCCCGATTCTTCGTATCAACCAGACACTCGGGGCTCCTGATATGGGCGTACCCTCCGGGCACCCGACCGTTAGCGTACCCGATGCAACCCAGCACCTGGAGGCCCATGAAGCCCAACAAACTACAACTTGGAGTACAAGACAAGAACCTCTTGTAAACCCTACCTGGCTCCCTTTATAAAGCCAGACAGGGGCACCCGCATAGACAGATCCACATACGGCACGAGATCCACATACGGCACGAGATCCCCACGGGACACACAGATAGGCGTAGCCCTAGCGAGACCACGTCTCGTACCATCGCCCTCGCGGCCACCATGTAGCTCGATATCATCATCTATACAGATCAGACAGGCAGGATGTAGGTCTTTATCTCACCACGAGGGGCCGAACCTGGGTAAATCCTCGCTTGTCAGCCGACGGAACTACCAGCGCGCACTCTCTCTCCCCTCAATCAACCCGGGGTACGCAACCCTGGGACTTGCCGAGTCCACACCTCGACACTCAGGACGAACCATGATCGAATGCGAGCATCTGCATGTTATAGACCAGAATGGTTAGGACGATATAAAAACAAACAATGAAACAAAACAGTTGCAGCAATAATATCATACGAAACTGCATTATGAGCTAGAACAATACCAACAGCACCATGCACTGTTCATACACATACACATACACATACACATACACACTGCCAACTTTAGCTAGATAACAGTATTTTGACACTCCAAAAATGGATGAAGTGCAGCATCTGCAAGTTACAAAACAAAATGTTTAGGAACAAAATAAAAGCAAAATGAGGCATGGATAGCAGTGAGACAAAATATTAATTATCAGCATCAATATGGTTGCTGGCAGCAAACATTAGGCAACTGGTAAATACTACTGCCAGCAACCAGTAGTATATTGGTGAGAAACAACAGTAAGCAACAGGTGCATTATATTCATCACATGGTGAGGACTACATGGGGTTGAAATATAACTCAAACTAATAAGAATATAAACACTTCTATGGAACAAAGTGCTGTGATATATGCGATCCATGGCTAACAAATAACAGCAACTATAGACAGCAAGGCTCTCCGGTGAAACATCATGATCAGCAAATCATAAAACTATGCTATTGGGCGTGATAGAACGACCTGCCCTGTGCGGTGTCATTGATTAAATTGAACTAAGATTAACATCGCAGCGAAGTTAGCTTAAATGGATTACATGACAACATTTAATGCTGGAAAGAACACACGATAGGGAACGAATGGCATGCAATCAGAAAAATATGCGACCATGGAATTTCCCATGACTGTATTCAGAAAAATAATATCTACAACATTACAGAACAGACCAAGCTGAATCCATCCGCTTAGTGCCGAAGAGCAGACCACATCCTCAAGAACACTAATGTGCACCTGCATCAACCAGAAGCACTAAACTGAGATTGCATCATGGAAACTCAAATTGGCAATCGATTGGGCAAGCAATGTAATATATAATCCCACATGCAATAGATGAACTACTGTCTTACAACAGCTCAAAGTGGCAGTAGCTAAAAAACAAGCATTGTTCAAAGACAAACCACACCATGGGGAGAAAATTTAATATTAACAAAACAGGAGTTGTTACATGAATCCACCAACTCACTGAAAATGCCTCTACTACATGCAATCAACCAATATTGCTGATCATGTTTCTAGTACACAAATCTAGTGTTGGTTTACAATAGTTATGATTTAAAAACTAACAAATGGAAGGAAACAGGCGCCTCTCAACTCATTTACCTACCTAATTGATGCATCGAAACCCTAAGACGCCATGAGAAATCAGAGGAAAAGAGGGGGAGGGAGGGCAGAAACTCACATCATTTGGGCGTCGGTGCCGGGGCCAGAGATGTCGATGTAGAGCTTGCCATGGATCTTAACAACCTCTAAAAGTCGCAGGCGAGCTTGGAGTCCTTGTAGATGAAGTTGCCGCCGCTGACGGCCGCGTCTCCCGCCCTAATCGACCCGGCCGGGACGTTGCCGAGCGTGTTCTTGCTGCAACTGCACCACCTGCGCCCTGAAACACCAGTAATACAACAAAAAAAAGTCAGATCTGAGCCGTCTCTGATGTGGACAAACGAGAGAATAAGATGGAGAAGTGGATCTACGGGAGGTGCTGTCGGGGAAGTGGTTATACGGCGACGGCCTTGCCGGGTTTGACTGGGAGCGACTGCTAGTTTGAACGCCGAGCTCCGGAGAGAGGGGATCGGGGCGGCGCCGCGCAGCGGAGAGCGGCCACTGCCCGGACCGCGAGCACGGCTCCTACAGCTACAAGCCAGCCATGGATCAATGGGTGATGGGGGCGGGGCGAGTGGCTGCTGGCTAGGGTTCGGGAGGGACTGGGGAGGGCCGTCGCGAGAGAGAAGAGGGGAAGGGAGATGCGCTAGGGTTTCTTACCAGGGGCGGCGGCGATGCTCAGCTTTTAAACCAGATGCGGGCGCTCCGGACCATCCGATCGGCATCCGACGGCTCAAGCTGCTTCGTCAGCTCTGAAACAGGCCTAATCGAGCTGGGCTGGGCCAGTTTCGGCCCAGTTCGCCAGAAAAATTATGATGAAAAAAACTTGAACTGTCTCTATTTATGTGAATAACCTACCAAATTTGTTACAAATTGGATTCTTAAAAAGGCTAGAAAAGTGCACATACGATACAACTTAAAAATGTTTGGGATTAACTGAAAAAGGTTTGGGAGTAAAAAGGTTTTCATCCACCTCTTATGAAAAAGACAAATTTCTGCCGATTAAACTGAAAACGGGTCAAATTTGAACTACAGGTGCTTCGTAGTTTGCTCATTATTTTTTAAAAAAATCATTTTTAGATACCAAAATACCTATTTCATCAGAGATATACCAAGATTTTTGCAGGATTCGACACCTAGGTATGAACGGTCATGTCCACCGTTTTGACAATATTTTGTAATCGGCACAAGGAATTCAAAATAAATAAATAAATAAAATATGGAAATCCTTCACGATGTGTCATTGTATGTGACCTAGTTTGGTGAAAAAAAATATAAACTTGGAATACATCAAATATTTTAATAAATTGTTCACAAAAATGAGTTATCATGTCCGAAGATTAACACATTTCATGCCAAATGACGAATGTTATGGCCACATTCATGACATAGTTTGTTCAAATGTGCCCATATTTGGCACATGTGTTCATTGTGGGATGGCAAACAATGTAGGCGACCAAAGATTTCGACATGTTTCACAAAAAAAACCACTTTCCATTTTTCAAGTGGTTAAAATAGCGTTTTTTGTGAAGCGCCTACCGAGAAAGTCGTCCAAAATGGCACCGATACATTTTCTTCACATAGTAGACATCATTTCATGTACAATCACCAAAAGGCATGCATTTCCGGGCTCTCTGCCTATTTCTGGCCATTCATACGACTTCCTGCCGATTCAGTAGGAAACGGCTAGATTTCGAACTGCAGCTGCCAAATAGCTTGCCCGTTATTTTTCTGAAATTTCATTTTTAGCTTCACAAGTATCCATTTCATCAGAGATACATCAAAATATCCACATGATTCAAAGACTAGACACGAACGGTCACCGCGGCGACTTCGACTAGATTTTCAAATGAGCACACGAAATTCAAAAAAATCAAAAAAAATGGAAAACCTTCGCGTAGCGTCATGATATGTGATCTAGTTACCAAAAAAAAATATAAACTTGCATTGTGGAACTTTTATTGCAAAAGTGTTCTCAGAAACTTGCTATCACGAACGAACATTCATAACTTTCAAATGAAGGAGCAATGTTTTAGACACATTCATGACATAGTTTGTTCAAATGTGCCCAAATTTGGCACATGTGTTCATTGTGGGATGACAAACAATGTTGCCGACCAAAGTTTTCGATATGTTTCACAAAAAAACTCACTTTTCATTTTTCAAGTGCTTAAAATAGCGTTTTTTGTGAAGCGCCTACCGAGAAAGTCGTCCAAAATGGCACCGATACATTTTCTTCACATAGTAGACATCATTTCATGTACAATCACCAAAAGGCATGCATTTCCGAGCTCTCTGCTAATTTCTGGCCATTTATACGACTTCCTGCCGATTCAGCAGGAAACGGCTAGATTTTGAACTGCAGCTGCCAAATAGCTTGCCCGTTATTTTTACGAAATTTTATTTTTAGCTTCACAAGTATCCATTTCATCAGAGATATATCAAAATATCCACATAATTCAAACACTAGACACGAACGGTCACCGCGGCGACTTCGACTAGATTTTCAAATGAGCACACGAAATTCAAAAAAAATCAAAAAAATGGAAAACCTTCGCGTAGCGTCATGATATGTGACCTAGTTACAAAAAAATATAAAATTGCATTGTGGAGCTTTTATTGCAAAAGTGTTCTCAGAAACTTGCTATCACGAACGAACATTCATAGCTTTCAAGATGAAGGAGGAATGTTTTGGACACATTCATGACATAGTTTGTCGAAATGTGCCCAAATTTGGCACATGTGTTCATTGTGGGATGGCAAACAATGTTGCCGACCAAAGATTTTGACATGTTTCACAAAAAAAAACCACTTTCCATTTTTCAAGTGGTTAAAATAGCGTTTTTTGTGAAGCGCCTACCGAGAAAGTCGTCCAAAATGGCACCGATACATTTTCTACACATAGTAGACATCATTTCATGTACACTCACCAAAAGGCATGCATTTCCGAGCTCTCTGCCTATTTCTGGCCATTTATACGACTTCCTGCCGATTCAGTAGGAAACGGCTAGATTTTGAACTGCAGCTGCCAAATAGCTTGCCCGTTATTTTTCCGAAATTTCATTTTTAGCTTCACAAGTATCCATTTCATCAGAGATACATCAAAATATCCACATGATTCAAACACTAGACACGAACGGTCACCGCGGCGACTTCGTCTAGATTTTTAAATGAGCACACGAAATTCAAAAAAAATTCAAAAAAATGGAAAACCTTCGCGTAGCATCATGATATGTGACCTAGTTACCAAAAAAAAAATATAAACTTGCATTGTGGAAATTTATTGTAAAAGTGTTCTCAGAAACTTGCTATCACGAACGAACATTCATAGCTTTCAAGATGATGGAGCAATGTTTTAGACACATTCATGACATAGTTTGTCGAAATGTGCCCAAATTTGGCACATGTGTTCATTGTGGGATGGCAAACAATGTTGCCGACCAAAGTTTTCGACATGTTTCACAAAAAAACTCACTTTTCATTTTTCAAGTGCTTAAAATAGCGTTTAATCTTGCATAATTTAAATTCTTGCATTTGAATTTAAAAGAATGATCCCCAAAAAGTAAAAAGAAATCATGGCATAATTTTAAACCCAAAATTTAGAATTGGATGTTTGCATTTAATCTTTGCATAATTTAAAATCTTGCATTTGAATTTAAAAGAATGATCCCCAAATTTATTTCAAATTCTTCAAAATCCTATATAAAGCAATATATTAGCTTAGGGGCATTTTGTATTTTATTTTGAATAAAAACAGTGCATAATCGTCTATAATGACATACAACATCTTCACATAATTTCAAAATTTTATTTGGTTAAAATGGGAGTTCAAAATCAAAAGTTGTAAACAATAGAAAATAATAGAACAAAAAAAAACTGGCGGAGCCGAGCCAGCCCAGCCCAGCTGCACCAGCAAACCAGGCCGACCGGCCCCCATCTCCCTTTTTTTCTGCAAAAAAAAGTGGCCTCGCCATCCGAGGCCGAGGCCCAGCAACCCATCATATGAATAAATAGGCCCTGTGCGCCATCTTTTAACAAAACGGTTGGTGGTCTGCTGGTTAACCTAGCAACGCTAGGGCTAATCTCAAAAAAAAAAAAAAAACAACGCTAGGGCCTAAGTGGTCGAGGGTTCGATTCGCGTAACACACCATTTTTGTCCGATTTAGGATTATTCTGCCAGGAGGTTGGATTTCACTTGTGAACATGGCGGGTCCCATTGGTCAGAGGCGTGGGTACTACTGGTCAGCAGGTCCTGTCCCACTCGGGCGGGGGTCCCATTGGTCAGCATGTCTGGACCCACATGGCAGGTGGAAGTGAGGCGGGTCCTATCAGCCAGAATAGTCCACTGCCAAAGGGTCCCACCCGCTTATGACCATCCTCGTCTAAAGAAGCCCATGACTTTTTTGTCAAAAAGGTCATATATTTATGACCAATTTTTCCCTTTCAACTGGCTCATGACCAATGAATTCAAAATGGTCATAGAATTTATGACCATTTTTCCCAAAGTCACTATCAGATAGTCATAAGTTGGCATATTTCTTGTAGTGTTATTTCTATCATTGCTTATAACTTGATGGAAAAAATGATGCCCGCAAACAGTGCCCATATAGAATTACTGAATCATTTACTAAGCTTTAGACCGAAACATGTTTCTGTGTTGGTCATTTGATAATTTAATCTTCTGTCTACAGTTTCCATCAGATGAAAACTAAGGTGTGTAACTTCCAAACTTATAGGGCAAAGAAATTATGGATATTAAATTATGATTACTTCCTATACTTCCCGCTGCTGCAAGGCATAAGTTTTCATTAAGATTCAAACTTATTTTATGCGAGTAGTTCAGATTCTATAGACCTTATGTTCATAAGGAAACTCTACTCAATCTGCACTTCTAAATTTTGAAAATGATAATGTGTATGTAGGCAGACGTTTCGAAGATTCAATTGTAGTTTACTTGGTGTAAGGAAGTGTTTAACTCTTAAGCTCAATGTTTACAGAGCTCTTCTTGTTGATGACTAAGATTCTATTCCATGCTGCCCTCCTTCCCGTCTCTCTAATCCCGCCGCTGCCCGCAGATTCTGCTAGATCCGCGCGCAGTCATGATCACCAACGTCATCCGGTCGCTCGACGAAGCTGCTGCTGGTCGCAGGACGACCCCCGGCGAGCGCGTCATGAGAGACGACGAGTTGCAGGTACGGCGGCTCAACTCACCGCCGCCGATTGAATCGTGCTATGCGCAGTTTTACCGCAGCTAAAATTAAGAACCATATTTTGTGAAATATAGTCTGCTCCATAGTTGATTTTAAGGTTCCCGATTTTCGCTGATAGTCTTTGTTTACGAGCTCTCTCTCCTGCTTGAGAGAGAATAGTGTCCCATTTTTGCTCCTTTGTGCTTCTGACTTCTATATTAAATTAACGTAATTGGAAGCTCACCAAAATCTTGTCAACACGAATGTACAAATGATGGACACATGGTTATGGATTAAGCTAATCTAATATTCATGCCCCCGTTGCAACGTACGGGCACTTAATGTTTTTCTGCACCAAGATAATTGTTATTTCTATGCATATGATTCAATTTATATGTTTTAATCGAATTAATTTTGGAAAATAAAATCTTATTGTTTTTGCAATATTATTTGGCTATATCTTTTTCTACACACATTATTTTTTCTATGTGTAGCAGCAAAAAATTGAGGGACCCGTAGCAACGCACGGGCATTCAACTAGTTTACTATTACTAGCAAAATGCCCGTGCGTTGCAACGGGCTAAAATACATCAAACATGTTAGGTTTGAAGTAAAATTGGAATTTGGCTCTATCGTCGTTTTAGAATTATGTTGGCTTTCTCCCAGATTTCAATTCTCTTACACGTCCCATTATACAACAATCCTCGCAAAATTAAAACAAATCTCACAGCTTACTTTCTAATCTTCTTTGTATATACATCATGGGGTATTCAAAAGTCAGCTTAAGATATAGTTCATGGCCTCTTCTTTTTCAAACCTACTCACTTAAAACATGACTCTTTGCATCATCTACATACATGGTGTACCACCCAATAACATAAGATTGCAAATGTGAGTGAAGCAAGTATTAAATTGTGTGCCAGCATCCAATGTTGAATAAAAAGCATTTTATAACAGCCGGAGTCTGTTCCAAAACTCGGGCAGGGCTCCGAATCAAATTACTATATCAAGATGTTACTTGCAAAAAATAGAAAGGAAATAGCAGATTAATAAATATAGAGGGGCTTCTACAGGTAGACCATCGGAACAACCAATATATGCTCGTAGGATTCTCAACAGACGATAGTATTTGAGTGTGGAAAAGGGTTAATTTACAATGGAACCAACAGCAGCACATGTCCAAGCACAACAGCACCACCGAGCATGCACAAGCATCTCTTGGCTAGTAAATCACACAGCAGTAGTATGCTGCTTCTGAATCCTTGCATGATGACGCCATGCACCATGCCTCTCACTTTCTCTTCTCGCTTAGCTCTAGCCTGATCCGTTCAGGACTTCAGGTGAATCCTCTGGCTGCACGCGGCCGCAGCAAAATATAGGACCACCAAATTGGATTAAAATGGTGAGAGAGTTCTCTAATGAAACTATTGAACATCTACTGAAGTAACATACAAATGACTGTGGCATGCAGGTGACAAAGCTTAACTGTTACCTTTGAAATTAATCTACTGAAGTAACTACAGTCTACACTCTACAGATAGCTGAATTAAAACATGAAAAGAATTGAACTTCTGAAATACTTAAGTAAATGCAGCCTCGTTGATGCCATCTTGGATGCCTGACTAAATCGCACAAAATAGGGCATCATTTCATACAACTGGTTGTAAACTTGTAACCACCTACTACCAATTCCCAGTAGGGTGTATTCGTATGTTCCACTTAGCTACAATGAGTGCAGTTATCTGAAGATCCAAACAACATCCACTCGATGTCAGAAACTCTGAATATGTCCATCCAAAAGAAGCACGTAGTGCTCCAGCTGAAAACTAACATCCCTTTTTTTCTCAAACACTCAAGTGCCAGGACAGCTACGCTAACATTCACTGAAGGTGATTAGGTGATTACTCTGTGGAGAACTTCCAATACTTCCACTATAGTTAAAAGAGCTGTCCTACAAAAACAAATCTTCTTGGTTCAGGAGCTCATATACTTTTATGGTTGTAGATTTTCTGTTGGACTTGGCACAGACCATCCAGACGACATGCTTTGCGTGCAGCCCCGGGACTCATCCAATAGTGGTTCTTCAGAATTTCTCATCTTCTTCAGAAACTCTCTGTGATCTTTCTCCACAAGAAGAACCCTGCTACAGCCCTGCAAAGGCATGGGGAACAAGTATAAGAATCACTACATATCAGATCATAGACCCAAGATATGCGAGCTTCACCGAGGTGATACCTTGCAGATACACTTCACTACATCCAGAATATTCCTAAAGAACCCAATATTGAAAACCGGTAGCACAAGCTTCAAATAACCAAAATGGCCCGGACACTCGGAGAATGAACCATGGCAAGTACCGCACTCCCCGTGCTTGTTTGCAGCTCCCTGGAATTTTTAGCAGTAAACCGTAAGACGATGCATTGCGCACAAACACACACAGTGGCGTTCGTAGGTTTGCAGCAAAGAACTCAATTGTTCAGACAGATACACACATACCCCCCTGAAGGCCTGAATTAGTCAATGAGGAGGGGAGGAAGCGAGAGATTACCATCCGCGTGTCGAGCAATCCGTTGGGCACAGGTTTCAAGTCGGGACCGTAGATCCGGTTGCTCCAGACCTGCGTCTCCGCGAACTGGCGTATCTCGTTGCCGGACAGCATGCTGAACCACATGCTCTTTCTGAAGTAAAACAACACGAGATTCAATAAGCTGCAGCCTCTGCGCGAGCACCATGACGAACAAGCGAGAACGGAGAGGAAAGCATCCTTACATCCTCCGGGTACCGACGTCCTCGACGAAGGGCTCCTTGGTGCAGCGCAGCTTCTCCTCCTGCCGCGCCATCTCCTCTGCTCGATGCCGCAAAGCGAATTAGGGCGTGGATTTATTTTATGGAAGATTTTGTGGGGAAAGAGCCGCAAAGGGACCCCCGGCTGTTCTCCGGTGAGGCGCTCCTCACAGGGCGCAAAGTGGTGTAGGAAGCCGCCGGTAGGCAGGACAGAAGGTGGACGGGGGATGCGCCGGAGTTGGGGTCTTGCGCCCCGACCTACCACTGCCGCTGCTTCCAGATCTGGCAGCCGCCCCTGCCTGAGAGATCGCGTCTACAGAGGGATGGAAGGATTTAGCACGCCGTCGTCGTTAGTAAACCACCGGTTGTTCCACCGCTGCCGTCCCCGCCGCCGCCCCCATCCGCCGGCTCCGTCGCCTCCCAATCGCGAGAGGGGTGGGAGACGAAGGTGCTCGATTTTCTTCTGACCGGTTTTTCCGGTTTTTTAGCGAGATGTACATACATCGAGCGAGCGCGTGGTTTTTTTGACGTACCACCACGGTCGCTGTTGGATATTATATAGTAAAGAAATGGAAGGCGGTGGTTCGTGTAACCTCCCTCGCGGTCTGCCGGCTCGCTCGATCACCCGCAAGTCCTTTGCTTCGCCCCGCGATTAGGCTAATGGGCCAAGCCCAATCAACCTGTGATACGGTTTTTCTGTTTACGAGAGAAAAAACTTCATCCCCTTTCCATCCTCACCTGTTCCTCACCTCGGTTTCTCTCTGTGCGTGACCGGTGTCGCCGTCGGTGGAATTGAGGCGGCATGAGGCCGTAGTTGTTTGTTGTCCGGACAAACATGCGGGGAGGCGGGTACAAAGCTGCTCACCTACGCACTCGCCAAGGCCGCCGCCGTCGGTGATCGTGTCAACATGCTCCAGATCACCACCGTCGCCGGGTTGGGGATGAACGAAGGGTGCATACGCCCCGCCGATTTTTGCTCGCCTCCGTGCTCGCCGTGTGGCCGGGAGGGAACTGCTCCCCTGGGCGATCGCCCAGGCCGCCGCCGCCATGGTGACGTCCGCAAAAAAAATCATGGAGGTGAGATGGGGCGGCCTTCATAACTACATGCGTTCTCAGCTGACGCAAGGCGCATTGCTGGTGGAGACTGGTAGAATTAGATGCTCAGATCCATTTTTTCGTCTTGGACGTGTGAAAATGTAACTCTTAAATTTTGTTAAAGAAAAAGAGGCGGATGCTTCAGTTCAAGATCATCTATTGAGAATGTGGAACTTGTCTATGAGCCTTTTGCAAGGCCTAAGCCGGAGATAAAACTGGAGGTATCGTGAGCGAGGTCTCATCTGACCGGTCCCATCACTTTAGTGCAGCATAAAGCGGACCGAGGAGACAAAGGTATGTGTCTATTTAGTGCATCTCCACGGCACCCTCTAAATGACCCCTAAAAGGCCCATTGGAGGTCTGGACGCAAAAAATGCCACCAGCAGCACCCCAATACCTTGCCCAACTTGGGGCCCTTTCGGAGGTGCCGGACACGACCTCCGACAGGTGCGGCCCACCCGGCATAGAGACACGGCGCGAACAGGTGCTCTAATGGCGCCGTCCAGAAAACATCCGAGTCATGGTGGTGTAGATCCCTCCGGTGATGGTCTCCTCCTCCGGCAGGGTGCCGGAAAGAGCTTCTGAACCCTCCCGATCTAGCGTTGGTGACGGCGGCGGCCTCGGATATTTTCTGGAAAATATGATCGGGTATCGAGGGTTTCCGGGACGAAGGCAATTTATAGGCGAAAGGGCGACTCGAGGAGGTCTCGGAGCCACCCAGGTGGGGCCCAGGCGTGGTCAGTGGGCCGCGCCTGGGGGTCGTCTGGCCCCTGTGGGGCCCCCCTGCAGGCGTCCTACTGGCGCAGTCTTTGTTTCTATGTAACAATAATTCACGTAAAATGGCAGCTTATTCCGAGTAAATCCCCCGACTAGCGTTTCTGAAACAAAAAGACAGCAAAAACGGAAACTGGCACTGGGCATCTTGTTAATAGGTTAGTTCCATAAAATGTGCCAAAATGATATAAAACATTATAAAAGCACGTGGCAATGATATATATTATGCATGGAACAACCAAAAATTATAGATATGTTTGAGACGTATCAGCATCCTCAAGCTTAATTTCTGCTCGTACTCGACTAGGTAATTGATAACAAAATAATTTTTGGTAGTGACATGCTACCAACACGATTATGATCAAGTAATGTGAAGCATATGAACGGAATGAATTGATCCTAGACAATGGTCTATAGTTGACATAAAGCAAATAATGATTAACTAACATCTAAGCAAGAATTTTCATGGATAGTACTTTGGAGACTTGAAAATTATAAGACTCGTCGAGCTTGATAGTTCACAAAGCAATATACTTTCGGCAAAGGTGCTCAACCAACACAAAGGAAGATTTAAGTTTTCAGCAGAGTTTCAACTTGTAACATACTTATCTCAAGATAATGTCAATATAAAGTTTTCACAGTTAAACATAAAGATAAAATGTAGTAGACTTGTACTGCAATTGATACTATGCGTTTGCTTGAGAGATAAAGATTGGAAAGGAAAACTGACTCAACATAAAAGTAAAAGAAAGGCCTTCGCAGGGAAGCAGAGATTAATCGTGTGCTAGAGCTTTTTAGTTTTTGAAAACATATAGAGACATAAAAATATATTTTTGAGAGATGCATACTATGGTCAACGAATGCTAGTGACAATGCATTACTACATTTGCTAGACAGACTTTTAAGAGTGGCTCCCATGAGGAACGTTATTTCTGCAGCAAGCAGATCATTCCTCTTTATCTCCTTTGTTTACACATGCAGATGTTTGACTGAATTCACAGGAACAAAATGTGAGGAGAGTTTTTGGTGAAAGTTGTAATTTATCTTTTATGGGGCTGGGCACCCCGTTGCCAGCTCTTTTTGCAAAATTAGTGGACAAGTAGATGAAGCATACAAGTCCTGAAATAAGTCTGTCCAACAAATGCAATAAAGACCACCCACTACTTCCTCATGAGCTTAGTAGTAGAGGCAAAAAAAAGAAGTAATAACATTTTGAATATTTAAAGGTAGCACACGAAAAATTTACTTGGAGTGGCTTGGAAATACCACATGTAGGTAGGTATGGTGGACACGAATGGCATGGATATTTGGCTCAAGGTTTTTGGATGCACGAGAAGCATTCCCTCTCAGTACAGAGTTTTTAGGCTTAGCAAGGTGTCAAGCAAACACATATTAACAACCGAATACACGAATGACCACAAGATATACATTAAGCATAACCATTAGACTCCACACGTTTTCCTTGTCAACCAAACATGCTTTGCAAAAAGAATATCTAGACTTTGAGAAATAACAATCAGAACAAGCATCATAATTTTAAGCTTTACGGTATTTCTCCACTAGTCCATTCTTAAGCAAATGATCCACAAGTTTAAGCATTCATCTAATTTATATCTCAAAACAATTGGCAAGTATCAAATTACTCAAGACAATGCTATTTGAATTTCTTTTACCACTTCCTACATGATAGTTCCCTTTCAAGCAAACACCAATCAATTTATTTGAAACAACTCTCAAAGAAAATATGCATGTAACACAAGAGAGTACAACCTAACTACAAGTAACTAATAGCTCTAAATAAGAGATACATGAAAAACAAGAGCTAGAAGCTAAGATAATAAAAAGCTAAAACACTCTATGAAGAACAGGAGTATTTAATGAAAAAGCGGAGTGTGTCTCTCTCCCACACAAGAATGCAAGGATCCATTTATTGAAAAGTACCAGCAAACAAAACAAAACTGAAAGCAAAACATAAATGACGCTCCAAGAACAGCACATATTATGTAAAGGAATAAAAATATAGTTTCATGGGATCGACCTGATTAATTGTCGATGAAGAAGGGGATGCCAAGGCATCCCCAAGCTTAGACGCTTGAGACTTCTTGAATATTTGGTGGAGGTCCATGGGAGCCTCCCCAAGCTTGAGCTTTAATCCCTTCTTGATCTTCTTTCATCACCTCGTTCTCTCAACACTTGAAAACTTCCTTCACACAAAACTTATCACAAACTTATTAGAGGGGTTAGTCCTCAAACAAAATAATCCACCTTCAGTTCTCACTTGACAAATTGCATAAACTTGTTTCTAAACATTAGCTACTGTCACAAAGATCTAAGTGATGTTCCGTGGATAAAAGAACTCCACTTTGCCCGTAAAAGGTGCAATGCAAAAACTAAGACAGAATCTGTCAAAAACAGAACAGAACGCAAAGATGATTTTTTTCGAGCTACTAGGACACCTCGAATCAGAAAACTCAAAACTAACGAAAGGTAAACAAAACCCAGATGCTTGCTGTCAAAAATTTACAGCCCCAGATCATGTTCTGTGATGTTTTGGATTTTCGTACGGTGACGAACAAAATCTGTTTCTGGACAGCAAACTTAAAATTTTACTTTCCTCGCATTAGAGGCTATTCTTGGCACACAAAAACAAAAATAAAAGGATACAAAGGAAGTGTTACCAAAGTAACAGCAACCTTGACTCAAAGAAAAAAAAAACAAACTGAAAGTAAAAATAATGGGTTGCCTCTCATAAGCGCTTCTCTTTAACACCTTTTAGCTAGGCCTGATAGTTTTAATGATGCTCACATAAGGATAAGAGTTGAAACATAAAAGAGGGCATCAAGAAGCATATATAAAACATGTTTAAATCTAACACTCTTCCTATGCATAGGAGCCTTGTAAGAAAACAAGTCAATGAAGCACAAAGTGACTAGTATAGGAAGGCAAAACAAGTGCAACTTCAAAACTTTAACATAAAGAGAGGAGACTTAATATTATTGAGATATATGAAACCGTGTCTCCCTCTCTCATACTGACCATTAGGTCTTAAAGCAAACAACATATAAAAGCAACACAAGATAAAGCTCAAAACTTTCATCATAAAGAGAGGAAATTTAATAACATGAAGATTTCTATAACCATATTTTCCTCTCTCAAAATAATTTTCAGTAGCATCATGAATAGACTCAACAATATAGCTATCACATAAAGCATTCTTATCATGATCCACATGCATAAAAGTATATATCATTACTCTCCACACAAGCATAATCAATTTCATTAGTAATAGTGGGAGTAAAACTAGCACATCCATCATTATAATCATCATAAATTGGAGGCATAGAATAATCATAATGAATTTTATCCTCAATAGTAGATGGGCTGAAAATATCATATTCATCATTGTAAACATCATATATAGGAGGCATATCATAATCAACATAAACTTTCTCTCAATACCTGGGGACTAAAAAGATTATTTTCATCAAAACCGACCTCCCCAAGCTTAAAGTCTTCCATAGCATTAGCAATAATGGTGTTCAAAGAATTTATAGTAATAACATTGCAACCATCATGCAAATAAATTTCCATAGGTTTTTTAATTTTCTCTTCAAACACTTCATGTCCCAATTCAAGATAAATTTTATAAAGCTCTCTCATGTTGTTTTCAGCCATAGACTAGTTTCAAAGAAAGTAACCATTGATAGCAAGTAAAGAACTAGACATAATAACTAAGCAAAAAAAGAGAAACTAGTTGCTGAATTTTTAATTTTTTTGTGTTTTGATTTTTAAAGCAAACGAAAAGCAAAACAAGACTAACAAAAAATATACTAAGCAAGACAATAACAAAATAGAGTGTAAGGATGTGCGAAACTCCCCTCGCTGAAGCTTCCAAATCCCCGGCAACGGCGCAAAAAAGAGCTTGATGGCGTGGATCACACGTTCGCTGGGAACCCCAAGAGGAAGGTATGATGTAGCGTAGCAGCAGTTTTCCATTGATTACAAAACCAAGGTTATCGAATCAGTAGGACTTGGAGAAGGCTTTGGCTAGCTGACAATAGCAATGGCGCCTAAAGAGCTGTTGACGTGGACCTGCGCACACACGAACAAACTAATTTGCCCCAACGAAACAGAGAGGGTGTCAATCTGAACACAAAGGATTAAACGTATGGTGGAAAATATTATGAAAGAAAAATGACAAGCGAGCAAATGACTAGGAAAATCTATTAAAACGGTTGTAATCAATGTAGGAAAATAGGACTGGGGTCCACAGTTCACTAGTGGTGTCTCTCCAAAAGATAAACGTGTTGTGTAAACAAATTATAGCGGGGCAATTGACAAACATGGGCGCAACACAATACTATCACGACACAAAGTTCACTGTTTCATTTAATATGGCCATTACGTTAAAATACATAGACCGTTATCCAACTGCATCTATGACTAATAATCCACCCCAGGATCGCTATCCAGCAAGTCTCCCGATAGTATTAAGTTGCAACAACAGATAATTGCAATAAGCATGGTGCGTAATGTAAGCAATGAATACAACATAAAGTAATAAACACCGTTGTTTTATCCCTAATAGCGACAGCACATCTCAAGTCTTAATCATTTCTGTCAATCGAGCTCAGACAAGAGAGGCATGAACCCACTATCTAGCATAAATACTCCCTATACTGACACAAGTAATTACTTCGGCCAAATCATACACAAGCATCGGAGAGCATGCAAGATCATAAATAAAACATATCATAGATAAACTGAACAATAATGTCATGACTCCATAATTCATCGGATCCCCGCAAACACAACACACAGTATTACATAAAGATGATCTCAATTATGTAGGAAGCTCATAAGATCTAAACAATGGAGCACAAAGGAGAAGAGACAACCATCTAGCTACTGCCATGGACCCGTAGTCCCGTGGTGGACTACTCACGCATCACTCCGGAGGCAGGCATGGTGGTGTAGATGCCTTCGGTGATGATCTCCCCCTCCGGCAGGGTGCCGGGAAGAGCTTCAGAACCCTCCCGATCTAGGATTGGTGACGGCGACGGCCTCGAATGTTTTCTAGATAATATGATCGGGTATCGAGTGTTTCTGGGACGAAGTCAATTTATAGGCGAAAGGGTGACTCGAGGAGGTCTCGGAGCCGCCCAGGTGGGGCCCAGGCATGGTCCAAGGTGGGCTGCGCCTGGGGGTCGTCTGGCCCCTGTGGGGCCCCCTGCAGGCGTCCTTCTGACGCAGTCTTTGTTTCCATGTAAAAATAATTCACGTAAATTGGCAGCTTATTCCGAGAAAATTTCCCGACTAGCTTTTCTGAAACAAAAAGGCAGCAAAAACAGAAACTGGCACTAGGCATCTTGTTAATAGGTTAGTTCCATAAAATGTGCCAAAATGATATAAAAACATTATAAAAGCATGTGGCAATGATATATTATGCATGGAACAACCAAAAATTATTGATACGTTTGAGACGTATCAGCGGCCCACGAGGAGCTAAACCAGGCTTGACTGGCGAGGGCAGCGGCAGCGGCAGAGCGGGATGTCATGCGCCGGGCGGCGAGCCTGCTCCGGCAGGAGAGGCGTGTGCGCTCGCGCTTAGCCCACAGCCGGAAGGCCGCTAACGACGACGAGGCTGGCCCGAGCTGCGGCGTTTAGACTAGGGTTTAGTTTATATTTGTATCATTTTAGGTTTAAGTTTGTATCATTTTAGTTTAAATTTGTATCGTCTTAGTTTATGTTTGAATCTAAAAAAGTCATCGCGTTTATTACACCGGCGGCGGAGCTCGATGTGCAGCGTTCCAACTTAGCGGCGAGCTTTAAACATCGCCGCAGCGATGCAGTGATTATCCCGGCTTCCGAAGCGGCCTATAGCTTTATACGACGCCGGCGCATATAAAACATGACCGCCGTGCTGCTTGCCTTCATCCTCCTTGCCTTTCTTCCGCTTCTCTCCCCCTAGCGCGCCTCGCCACCATGGACGTGAATAGGAGGTGGTTGAGCTGGCACGAGGTCAAAGTGTTCACCGAGCACGGCATCATGTGCCCGCCCAAGGTGAAGTTGCCTAACGGCTTTGCCCTTAGCTTGGGCGGGGTGCCGGTGGCGCCTGTACCCAAGGACAATGACCCGTTCTCCCACCACCCATATTGGCTCATGTACTCCGGCAAGGAGCGGCAGAAGGCGCTCTACCGTTTCGACGGCGGGCAACCACAGCCAAACGAGAACACCGAGGGGCGGACGAGGTTCTGGTCAGAGCCCAGCCGCACCATTAGATGCGAGTATGAGGCCGCCCTAGCACAAAATGCCGCTGCCGAAGCTGCAACACGTGCCTACGCGGCGCCCGAGCCCGCTGCAGAGGAGGCGTCGCCTTGTAGGCGTCGTAGGATTTAGATTATGAATGTTTACATTTAAATTTGTTTGAGTTTTCTGCAAAATTTGATTTCCATTTTAACGGCCACAAGGTGTTTGTACTTTGGTCAGAATCTCGGGCCGTTTGGGGGCGGGCCGTTTGGGGGCGCCGCGGGAGCTCCTTTGCGTCGCTAGTTAGCGTCGCTTCCGTCCCGTGCCACCTACATACTTCCTTACATGGGCCGGCCTAGCTGTTTCGCTTGCATTGCTTCACTCGCTGCTTCGTGCTCGTGTTGTTCCTTGTACGTTGAGCTAAATGTTGTGTACAACAGTACAAAGCGATTGGTTAAATAAAATTTGAACAAAAACTTGTGAACGAAAATACTAAGAACAGTTTTGAGCTGCAGTTTACAGATGTTAATTTCAAAAACATTTTTCTAAATTCGGAACCATTTTTAAATTTAAAACCATTTAAAAATGAACAATTTTTAAATTTGCGACCATTTTAATTTCGGGCACCATTTTAAATTTGGAACCATTTTAAATTTGGAACCATTTTCGAAATGAAACCATTTTAAAAAATGAACAATTTTTAATGTTGGAACCATTTTTAATTTCGAACCTTTTTTAATTCGGCACCATTTTTAAAATGGAACCATTTTTTAAATTGGAACCATTTTCAAAAATGAACAAATTTCAAATTTGAAACCATTTTTAATTTGTAACCATTTTTAAATTTGGAACCATTTAATTTAGAACCATTTTCAAAATGGAACCAGTTTTAATCTGGAACCATTTTCGAAATGGAACCATTTTAAAAAATGAACAATTTTCAAATTTGAAACCATTTTTAATTTGGAACCATTTTAAATTCGGGCACCATTTTAAATTTGGAACCATTTTAAATTTGGAACCATTTTAAAAAATGTATAATTTTCAAAGTTGGAACCATTTTTAATTTGGAACCATTTTTAATTTAGAACCATTTTTAATTCGGCACCATTTTTAAGTTGGAACCATTTTCAAAATGGAACCATTTTTTAAATTGGAACGATTTTCAAAAATGAACAAATTTCAAATTTGAAACCATTTTTAATTTGTAACCATTTTTAAATTTGGAACAATTTTTAAACTGGAACCATTTTTAAATTTGAAACCATTTTCAAAAATTAGACAATTTTCAAAAACCATAAGAAAAGAAAAAACAAAATAAATAGAATAAATAGAAACAAAAAAGAAAACGAAACAGAAACAGAAAAGAAAATAAAACGAAAAAGAAAAACGAAAAAGAAATAGAGAAACAAAAAAGAAAACGGAAAAAGAAAAGAAAAAGGAAAGTGGGCCGGCCCAAAAACGCATCAGCTGGGATGTCCTGCTGGCGGCGCGCGCCCTATGCGGCGGCAACGGGCGCCGCATAGGGTTTGCCGGGCGCCGCTGTGGGCGGGCTCCAAAACTTGAGCGGACCCCCCACAATTGGTCCTCAATTAGGAGGGTGTCGGACACCTATTTGGAGACCCCGGTGGAGATGCTTCTTAGCGAGCACAAGTAGTTCGGTTCGAGCTTCTTTGTGTTTTATGTAATGGTGGCTATCTGTTCCATGTATTGCCTAGCTGTGCCATGTGCAGTGCAGGTCACTATTGAGATGTGCATGGATGATGGACAGGAAAAGTGCAGGTCACTATTGAGGTGTGCATGGACAGGAAATAGATAAATATTTGTCGCAATGTTCCATGTCAAGGAGACTGAGGGCATCAAGATCGAGCTCCTCCTCATTACTCACTATATAAAAGCTGAGCATATCGCGGCCCTCTCCGCGATCGCGCTACTGTAGCTTACTGTAGCATTCTACAGTAATACAGTAGCATGATCCCAGCCGTCGGTCGGCGATCGCGCGGCCCACACCGAGCGCCCGTGACGATCTTCCAAGAGCACCCCTCGCTACTGATAAATAGCACCGCGGTCCACTGGTTTACGAGTCAAAGGACTCAGTTGTAATTACAAAAAACTTTAGGGATTTTTGTGCAAAAGCTTCCACAACGCCCCCCTTCTCCTCCCTCTCTCGCGCGAAGGCGGAAAAACGCCGGCGGCGCCGACGCGACGCGCCGCCGCTCCACGCCTCCCCGGCCAGATCCGCCGCCATGACGAGCTTCGCCGCCGCGTCAGGTCCCTCCTCGCCGCCGATCGCGTCCCGGGAGGCCGCCAGCTCGCCGGAATGGCCGCCGTCGCCGCGCGCCCCGCCGCTGCATTTCCCCCGCCTCCGGCGGCGCCACGGCTGCCAAAACGGGGCGGCGCCGCCACCCCTGGCCTCCCCGCGTCGATGCGCGTCGGACGCGCCCGCGCGCGCGTCCCAGAACGCGACGGGGCGTCGCCGGCGAGCTCGACGCCGCCGCGGCGGCTTCGCCCCGGTGACGTCATCGCGACGCGAAGCGGCCTTGGGCTGGCCAGTTGGGCCGCCACGCGGGCTGGCCAGTTGGGCCGCCACGCGGGCCGGCCAGGCTGGCTTCTGCGTCTTTTTTTTTCTTTCCTATTTTCTGATTTATAAACCTTTTGGAATTTTCTAAATGCAAATTTTTTCAAACACAGTGTATTTACAAATATGACAAACAAATTTCAAACCCATATTTGGCCATTCCAACTCAATTTACAAGTTTGAGTATTTCAAAAAATTGTATGACTTCCAAACCCTAATCATTTGGTAAACGCTAAAAGAATTTATATTTACATATATTCTACATTGCAATTTTTTAAACATATCTGATAAAAAAATCACAGAAACAAATGCTAAAAAATTATACAAACATGAAAACATATTTACACATCTCAATTTGGTAAAAAAAAATAAACATTCTAAAATATTAAATGCCTTCCATAAAACTAAAAAAATTAACATTTATAACCACAAAATCAATATCTTTTGATTTACACACCACAACACAAACTTCGAACATTTTACGATCTGAATATATTCCAGAAAAAATGGGGAAAAAATACAAATTCAGATATCTCTTGATTTACACACCATAATAATAATGCAGGAAAACAAAAAGCAAAATGGACACAAAAAATGCATCCCGTCCATTTATGACATAATAAGATTATTATTCAAAATTTTAAATATTTCAAAATATTAAATGACTTCCATAAAAACTATCAAAATAACATTTATAACCAAAAAATCAATATCTCTTGATTTACACACCACAGCACAAACTTTGAACATTTTATGATCTGAATATCTTCCCAAATAATACAAATTCAGATATCTCTTGATTTACACACCATAATAATAATGCAGGAAACAAAAAGCAAAATGGACACAAAAAATGCATCCCGTCCATTTATGACATAATAAGATTATTATTCAAAATTTTAAATATTTCAAAATATTAAATGACTTCCATAAAAACTATCAAAATAACATTTATAACCAAAAAAACAATATCTCTTGATTTACACACCACAGCACAAACTTCGAACATTTTATGATCTGAATATCTTCCCAATTTAACGATTTTTTTTTAGATCCAACCAACTTTTACACTAGAACTTCCTTATTTATAACCAAAAAATCAATATCTCTTTATTTACTCACCACAACACAAACTTCGAACAATTTATGATCTGAATATCTTCCCAATTTAACGATTTTTTTTAAATTCCAACCAACATTTACACTGGAACTTCCTTACAAGTAAAAAAAAATCCAAATAACTTCCAAATGTAACCGTTTTGCAATTTTAAAAGCATTTCCCCTAATTATATTTAACCAAATTTGACGAATGCTCTCAAATTGTATTTTCCCTGAAATGACAAATTGCTTCTCCTCCTTTACATGCTTTCATTTTTCCCTATTCTCTTTTATTTTTCCTTGCCTTCTCCCATTGTCACCAAACTTACATATTTATTGACAGCTCATCTCCTTACAAATTTCATGTTTCAATTTACAGCCATACTTAATGATTTCAATTACACAAACATATTTGCTGGTAATATAACTTAAACTCTCTAATTATGCAGTTAAATTAAAAAATGCATGCATTCATAATTACTTGAAGGAAATGCAAATTCATTTTCCCTAATTATCAAAATAATTCTAATTGAAATTAATGCATGCTGACATAATGTATTTCCACCAGTTATTGAAGCAAATTTAATATTTAAGAAAACTCTCAAGAACATTACATAAAACTAAAAAGATTAACATCTAGAAATAGTACTACAAACGAACTTCCTACAATTATGCAGCTGAAATTTTACTTGAAGGAAATGCAAATTCATTTTCCCTAATTATCAAAATAATTCTAATTGAATTTAATGCATGCTGACATAATGTATTTCCACCAGTTATTGAAGCAAATTTAATATTTAAGAAAACTCTCAAGAACATTACATAAAACTAAAAAGATTAACATCTAGAAATAGTACTACAAACGAACTTCCTACAATTATGCAGCTGAAATTTAATAAATATTCAAACTGAACTACCCCCCCCCCCCCTCGCATAATATTCCAGAAAATGAAAAAAAAACGGAAAATGTGGGGCCACTTCTTAACACATAATTCAGCAAAAGCAAAATTTATTTCAAATCCAAAAAAAATACACAAAACAAAAACACTCTACGACAAAATATTTAAAATACACCAAACAAATTCAGAACTTCTACATGTTTCATTCTGCGTTTAAAATAATAGAAAAAAAATCTACCAAATTTAATATCTCTCAGCTAACATGTTTACAAGCAATATAACTTAAATACATCTAATTATGTACTCACATTTCAAAAAAAAATTTTGCTTCACTACATAAATATTTTAAGAAGAAAAAAAAATTGTTCCCTCTAATTACGAAATGATTTCAAATTGAATTTAACCTAAGTACATTACCCTAATTACAACTACCACCTTCCCTTAAAATATATAACACAGATAAAAAAACACACAACTTATCACAATAAATATTCTCACCAAACGCGCGGCGTGACGCCGCGCAAAATATAACTAGTATGAAGTAAATTCGAGTTGAATGTTGCTGCCAACATTCATTTGTTGGGTGTCTTTTCCTGAAAATAATCTGCTATTACGTATTGTTGTGGTTTGTATGAGCAAATGGTTATGTGCTTTACATTTGAATTAGTTAGCCATAGGTGAGGGTATAGCTCTTGTACGTCTTGGCTACATTGGTAGATAAGGACCACCAGGATAGGAAGTGACTACATGTTGATCTATTTTTCTGAGATATATGATGTTGCTGCAAGAAAAGAAGATACGTATTTCTTTTTGGAAAATATCACGTGCATACTAGATGTTGATAAATTAGCATAGATAATCTACCCTCTGCGGTGGTGTTCAACTGCCTGCTGAGCCGCAGATAATATACATGATGTATTCCTTACATTCTGTATCTCTTTCTTTCTTTGTTTTATACTAGAATAATATTTCTTAAGTAGCACAAAGGTCTTATGTATACAGTGAACTATGCTGAAATGAGATGTTTAAATATTAATCAAGTTGATACGCAAAATGAAAGAAAGCAATACCCGAAGCAGCTCTCGGTTATTTAACCATAGTTGTACGCTTTTTCAGAAGGAAAAAGTTTCTCATTTGATCTATACACAAAAAAGAGGCATTTGCTACTAAGGTGTGGAGCTGCGGAAATTAGGGACAAAGATCTCGAGTTTCACACAGCCAGACTTCTGAGGATATCTAAGCTCACTGAGTTTTACGCAACCAACATTGCCGGTGTCGCACAAGAATATCTAAAGAGCGTCAAGAATATTTAAAGAGCGTCAGGGCGTATATCTTCGTTAATAAGAGATGGGTGGTTAGGCTATGTATTTTATGAATAACACGTCTTATAATAACTTTTATCGACATAAAATTTAAGAAGCGTGGGATACCTATTTTCCTATGGGCCCAAATTTTTCTCATGTATCACATTTACACGTGCGGAGAAAGAAAAACCCGAGAGGCCGTAGCAACGCACAGACATTCAACTAATTTAATTAATATACGCCCATGATTTTACACTCTAGAGGAGAGAACTACTTTGAGCCAGCTTTGTAAGCAAAACATGTTATTGATCCATACGAGTTTTGTTCGGATGGTTAGGCCGAGCAAACCCATAATATCAATTTATATTCTTTCTCCATTTTATATTGAAATTTTCCATGTATGCTTTCATCCCTCCGTGAATGAATACATCAAGTGTTGTGTGACTGATATGTTACGATCAAAACTCGTATAGAAATAGAGGTGTACCCTTTTTTACTAATCCACACATTTACAAACTTTATTTCTCAATTGCAATGCATGTAAAATTGAATTTGTTTTGGTTGCAATTCATGTGCAACTCCTATGCGATGCAAATTCAATTGTACCAAAGTGGACCGAACTATGCCCTAATTAATTCTCATTCGATTGAGAAATAGCAAGCCCACATGTTTATACGCAGAGTTTCTCGAAAATAATCCAACGTTGTGTACATGCCGAGAGGGCGAGCCTTCGTCGGACGTGCGTTCTTGCCGCCAGGGGTGGATCTAGAGGGGGTGCCGTGACACCCGTCCAAAATACAAAACAATTATTTACCTAGTAGTATTTGGACTAATCCTATGTACATAGCAGGTTGGAAAATGCTAAATGACGAATGTTCATGGTGAAAACTCTGAACTTGTGAAAGACCACATCTATTTCAGGCTAAATGTTAAATCCCCAAACCCAATAGAGATTTTTTTTAAAGCTAGCTTGGCACCCCAGCGATTCGATCTTAGATCCGCCACTGCTTGCCGCCCTGTGCGCCCGTGGAGTTGTGGCCGGGTGCCAACACGCTTCACAAGCCTCGTTCCCGTAGCCACACGTCCGCGCCACGCGGCCTGGCGACGGTAGCTAATCATCCTAAACCACTAGTTAATTAACCATGTCGTCGCCATGGGCACTATATATAGTAGGGAGTATATTTGTAATCTACTAGATCGATCCAAAAATTGTTGGTGCTTTAACAACACACTGAAGCAACAACAACTCGGTCGATCTATCGCCCGTTGCCAACACCGGACGCCAACCAGCACAAGATGACCACTAGCGGAAAAAAGGCAAAAGGTTTCAACCTTTAGTATCGGTTCCTAGGCAAAAGGTTTCAACCTTTAGTACCGGTTCCTAGTGGGTTCGATTTTCCTTGCACCACATGCGGCCGCAGAGCCCGGGGCCGCGCGAGAACCTTTAGTCCCGGTTCTAGGATGGAACCGGGACCAAAGGTGGACCTTTAGTCTCGGTTCTTTGCTGTAACCGGGACTAAAGTTCTTTCTATATCATCTTCTACCCCGAGCCAGCCCGCTTCATTTTTTCAGCTCGAGTTTTATCTCCATTTTCTCTCCATTTCCCCTCCCGAGGTCGAGTTCGTCCCCATTTTGTTCATCATTTGTCAAGATTGACGGCGCCCCATCTATCCAAGGGTTAGCACAGCTTCATTCTTTCTTCCGGCGCTCGTTTCGTTGCTTATTTAGCTCATTTCATATTTGTAGTGCTAGCTAGGTGTTTGATGAAATGATTAAGTTAGTGATTTCATTTGAGCTCAAACTAAATTATGATTTGTGTGTTTTAGTGTCGTCCCGTCTTCGTCCTTCGATCGCCCGCGCCGTCCCGTCACCGACACCACCTCGGTGAGCCTCTTTTTCTATTTTTTATTCTAAAAAATCTTAGGTGTATGATTTAGAAGCATAATTATTATTTTATAATTTTATTAGTTGTATAATTGTTTGTTATATATATAGTGTCATGGTTTTGACATCTGTCCACACCGGCTCTCGTCCGCTCTATTATTCGGATATGGTATGATTGTTTGTTATAACTATATATTTGTTTCGTTTCGTGTTTATCGCAATCATGCCGACCAACTTGACATAGATATATTTTTATCTAGGAGGTAGTTGAACCGGAAATTCCAACCGACCCTATTATCGAGTTTTTTGAAAAAGAAAACAATGATTTGAAAAAATTGAAAAGAAGTGAAGATCTTCGTCTCCAATGCTTAGAAGAGAAGATGAAATTGGAGTTCAAGTTTGCCGACGTCGTCGATGATCACGAGATCAAGATGGAGGCAATGCGCTTGGATCACGAGATCAAGATGAATGCAATGCGCTTGAAGCTTAAAAAGATTAGAAAATATGCCATTAGTCAAGAGGCTTGGTATCATTATGCTGTTGGTTCAATAATTACCTTAGTTGCGATTCTGATCGCATTTGTTGTTGGATTTAAATTTTTAGATAGTTGTATGTTAGTTTCAATTAATGTATTTAGTTCAATTAATGTATGTTTATGAGAACTATGTATTAGATTTGGTCACTACTCTACTTTGCTTGATGAACTTGTATTAATTAATTTGGTCACTTATCTATTCATGATCGATGTAGTATATATATATAATGGTTTTTGATATACTAATATAATGCAGATGAGACGGCAATGGATGTACGGTGACCGACGCTGTCCCGAGTTCATTAATGGCATGCATGATTTTCTCCGTGTGGCTGAGACAAACAAGCGGACGAATGGTTTTATATGTTGTCCATGCAGTGTCTGTAAGAATATGAGTGATCACTCTAACTCAAAAGTCCTTCACGTCCACCTGTTGCAGAATGGTTTCATGCCTGGTTATTATTGTTGGACCAAGCACGGAGAAAGAGGGGTTATAATGGAAGACAATGAAGAAGAAGAGGATAATGACAACTATCCTATGTTCGATGAACACGGTGATAGGGAAGACGAAGTTGAAGAAGATCCCATTGTTGATGAGCCCGACGATGATCTTCGTCGGGCCATTCGTGATGCACAAATGGACTGTGGAAGTGAAAACGAGAGGTTGAAGTTGGAGCGCATGTTAGCTGATCACACCAAATTGCTGTATCCAAATTGCGAAAATGGCCAGAAAAAGTTGGGTAGCACACTGGAATTGCTACAATGGAAGGCAGAGAATGGTACTTCTGACAAGGGATTTGAAAATTTGCTGAAAATATTTAAGAAGATGCTTCCAAAGGATAACGAATTGCCCTCTAGTACGTACGAAGCAAAGAAGGTGGTCTGCCCTCTAGGATTAGAGGTGCAGAAGATACATGCATGCATTAATGACTGCATCCTCTACCGCGGTGAGTACGAAAATTTGAATGCTTGTCCTGTATGCGGTGCATTGCGGTATAAGATTGGGCGAGATGACCCTGGTGATGTTGAGGGCGAGCACGGTTGTCCAAGGAAGAGGGTTCCTGCCAAGGTGATGTGGTATGCTCCTATAATACCACGGTTGAAACGTTTGTTTCAAAACAAAGAGCATGCCAAGTTGTTGCGATGGCACAAAGAAGACCGTAAGAAAGACTTGATGTTGAGACACCCCGCTGATGGGTCCCAGTGGAGAAAAATCGACAGAGAGTTCCCGACATTTTCAGATGACGCAAGGAACTTAAGATTTGGTCTAAGTACAGATGGCTTTAATCCTTTTGGAGAGCAGAGCTCCAGTCATAGCACTTGGCCTGTGACTCTATGTATCTATAACCTTCCTCCTTGGCTGTGCATGAAGCGGAAGTTCATTATGATGCCAGTGCTCATCCAAGGCCCGAAGCAACCTGGCAACGACATTGATGTGTACCTGAGGCCATTGGTTGAAGAACTTTTACAGTTGTGGCGTGAAGAAGGTGTGCGTGTGTGGGATGAGCACAAACAAGAGGAATTTGACCTACGAGCGCTGTTGTTTGTAACCATCAATGATTGGCCTGCTCTTAGTAACATTTCAGGACAGTCAAACAAGGGATACAATGCATGCACGCACTGTTTAGGTGAGACTGAAAGTATACATTTAGGTAACAAGAATGTGTACCTGGGCCATCGTCGATTTCTTGTACCCAACCATCCCTTAAGAAAGAAAGGCAAACATTTCAAAGGTGAGGCAGATCGTCGGCCGAAGCCTACCCGCCCTTCTAGTTCTGTTATACATGATATGGTCAAGGATTTAAAAGTAATCTTTGGGAAGGGTCCTGGCGGTCTATCTGTTCCGAATGACGCTCTCAACCACGTACCCATGTGGAAGAAGAAATCTATATTTTGGGAGCTGCCCTATTGGATAATGCTAGAGGTTCACTCTGCAATCGACGTGATGCATGTGACAAAAAATCTTTGCTTGAACCTGCTAAACTTCTTGGGCGTGTATGGGAAGTCAAAAGATACACCGGAAGCAAGGCAGGCCCATCAACGTATGATGGAACGAGACGGCGCTCATTCAGAGAATCATCAAGGTCCTGCGAGCTACGCTCTTACGAAAGAAGAGAAGAAAATATTTTTTGAATGTCTTCGCAGTATGAAGGTTCCATCTGGCTTCTCGTCGAATATAAAGGGAATAATAAACATGGCAGAGCTAAAATTTCAAAACCTAAAGTCTCATGACTGCCACGTGATTATGACACAATTACTTCCGGTTGCATTGAGGGGGCTTCTACCAGAAAATGTTCGAGTACCCATTGTGAAGCTATGTGCATTCCTCAATGCAATTTCTCAGAAGGTGATCAATCCACTAACTCTACCAAGTTTACAGAAGGATGTGGTCCAATGTCTTGTCAGCTTCGAGTTGGTGTTCCCACCAACCTTTTCAATATTATGACGCACCTCATAGTTCACCTAGTCGAAGAGATTCTCGTTCTCGGTCCTGTATTTCTACACAACATGTTCCCCTTTGAGAGGTTCATGGGAGTCTTAAAGAAATACGTTCATAACCGTGCTAGGCCAGAAGGAAGCATCTCCAAGGGCTATGGAACGGAGGAGGTCATTGAGTTTTGTGTTGACTTTATTCCTGATCTAAAGCCGATTGGTGTTCCTCAATCGCGCCATGAGGGGAGACTGCGTGGAAAAGGCACGCTAGGAAAAAAAGCAACACTATGTCAAGACGGGAATTCTTTCACTCGAGCACACTACACAGTTCTACATAATTCCAGCTTGGTGGCTCCGTATATCGAGGAACACAGGAATATTTTACGCTCCAAATACACATGAAAAGATTGTATTGATGGAGAACACATGAAGACTTTCGGCGGTTGGTTACAAAGACGTCTCATTAATGACACCAATGTTGGAGAACAGCTATACTTGTTGGCCAAGCAACCATCTTCGACTATATTGACTTTTCAAGGGTACGAGATAAATGGAAATACATTTTACACGGTCGACCAAGATAAAAAGAGCACCAACCAAAACAGTGGTGTCCGCTTTGATGCAACAAACTGCAATGGGCAAAAGGAAACATATTATGGTTACATAGAGCAGATATGGGAACTTGACTATGGACCTTCTTTTAAGGTCCCTTTGTTCAAGTGCAAATGGTTCAACCTAGAAGGCGGGGTAGAGGTAGACCCACGGTACGGAATGACTACAGTGGATCTCAAGAATCTTGAGTACGAGAACGAACCATTCGTCCTAGCCAGTGAAGTGGCTCAGGTTTTCTATGTGAAGGACATGTCTACCCTACCAAAAAAAGAAAAGATAAGCAAGCGAATACATCATACGATGAGCCAAAGCGCCACATAGTTCTTTCAGGTAAAAGAAACATCGTGGGAGTGGAGGACAAGACAGACATGTCAGAAGATTACGATAAGTTTAATGAAATTCCGCCCTTCAAAGTGAACACTGACCCAAGCATCAAGTTAAATGAAAAGATTGTCCATGGTTACGGCGCAATCAGAAGAAAGGGACACACACGAAGAACAAGTGAACACTAGATAGGGATGTTGTTGGTGATGTGTAATAATGTATTAAACCTTTTATGTAACTGTGTTCTGAAAGTTGAAACAAAACACACGGTTTTCCCTGCATACAGCCCCGTCTCGGACATCAAATGCACCGTCGGACGTATGCTGGGAATCCGAATGATTTGTTTACGAAATGAACTACAATGAGTACAGAGTGAGTGCTGAACATGTCCGAGAGGGGGGCTATATATAGGGTCCGTGTGCTTCTTTAGTCCCGGTTGGTAACACCAACCGGGTCAAGTGGCTCACGAAGTGGTCGTGATAGTGCTGATCCAACAGCTCACAATCCCTCAAAAGAAACACACCCCTGATCCAACGTCTCACAAGCGTTTGAAAGAAACACACGATCCGTGTGCTTCTTTAGTCCCGGTTGGTAACAGGCGGGCTTTGCGGTCATGACACGTGTCCTCCCCAGCGCTGCCCTGGTCACGTGTCCTCCCCCAGCGCTGCCCTGGAGGTCTTTATATATTGTCGCCGACGGGGTAAACCCTAATCCACCATTCCTAGCCACGAACGCATCGTATCCACGAGATGGATCCGCCACGCCCGCCGCAGCGCCTTCTGGACGAGGTCGAGCGTGCTCGGCAGAGCGCGCTTGGGCGCAACCGCGGGAGCCTATCCCGCCGTATGCCCACGAGCCCGGCGTGGAGAGGAATGCCCAGCTACCGGCCTCCTGCTCCACCAGGTGCCGCAGCACCTCCACCTGGCGCCGCCGCACCTCCACCAGGCGCCGCCGCTCCTCCCGCGGAGGAGGAGGAGGACGACGACTTCGACTGGAGCGACGACGGGGAAGAGGGTTGTGGGTTGCAGATACAGGAGGCCATGGAAGCCTCCTTCCAGTCTGTCCGCGACTACCCTGTCCAGCGAGCCAAGACTGCCTACCAGCTCAAGGCGAAGGAGGCTTCCGAGCTGGATTGGGCGTTGAAAGACTCATCCTCCATGGATCTTGCCCTCCGCCACAAACGTGCGCGCGAGAACCGGGCGGCCGCGAACGGGGCTGGCTCCTCCCGCCGTGCCCCCTAATCCTACGGCCTTCGAGCCAGCAAGTCCGTTTATGTAGAATAATGTTGGTGATGTGTAATAATGTATTAAACCTTTTATGTAATGCATTCTATGGAATGTATTAAACCTTTATGTAAGGAGCATGTGTAATAATAATGAATTTGAGCTCGATGAACTGAAGTATTTTGTAGACAGAACAAAAAAAATTATGAAAGATGTACATAATTAAGTTGTTGATTGACACTTTTTATAGACTAATTTGAGCTGATTTGGACGATTAAATCAATAAATAGGAAAGAAAACAGAAAAAGGAAACAAAAAGAAAATAGAAAACAGAAAAAAGACCTTTAGTCGCGGTTCCAGCCACGAACCGCGACTAAAGGGTGTGGGCTGGCGCGCAAATTTGGGCGGTCCAAATTCAACCTTTAGTCGTGGTTCCGGCCACGAACCGCGACTAAAGGGTCTTTAGTCGTGGTTCGTGGCTGGAACCGCGACTAAAGGTCAGTTTCGCGGTAATTTGGGTGGCCGTGGCCGAATTTTTTCACATTCTTCCCCAAATCGAAGCTCGCTCTCCGCCTCGACGTTGCCGACGCCCCCGACGGCGAAGCCCTGCTCCGTCGCGCCGTCGATCTGCCACTCTGCCGCCGTGCCCCTCCCCTGCCTCGCGCTGCCGTGCCGCCGCCAGAGGTAGGTGCCTCCCCTGCCTCGCGCCGCTCCCCTGCCTCGCCCCTCCCCTGCCCCTCCCCTGCCTTGCCGTGCTGGCGTGGCCGTGGCCGTGCTGGCCGTTTTCAGAAATTTCAGTTTTAGGACTTTGTGAAAATTGTAAGTCCTGTTTTCTGTTAACAAGTAGCTATGTTCAAAAGATGCAAACAAGAGCTTAGGAAATTCCAATTTGAGTGAGATGATTTTTATAAATCAGTACTCACCACAAATATGGATGACAAGCAAGAAATGCATCCAGAAAAGGAATCTAGATAGGAAAATTAAATAGAGAGAAAATGTATCTTTTAACTGTTTTTCTGTCTGGATATTTCATAGCAAGTTGAGAGCATGAAAACATGATTTTAAACAATCCCAAAATGAAATATCTTGGCTTTCCTGTGAATTATAAACACAATACTCCAATACCATGACAAGGATAAAAATTAAAGAACATCACAAGTCCATTAATTAAGAGTCCAAAAACAGTATAGACGCAAATTTAAGATGCAGTTTTATAGATGCAATTTTATAGATGCAATTTATAGATGCAATTTTATAGATGCAATTTTATAGTAGCAATTTTATAGATGCAAATTTATAGATGCAATTTTATAGATGCAATTTTATAGATGCAAATTTTATAGATTGTAAATTTGATAAGTTAGCAAAGTTAGAAAATTTAGCAAATTTTTGTGTAGCAATTTTATAGATGCAAATTTTATTGAGCTATGGATCCTAACTATGTGCGAGACGAGGAGAATGAAGACGAAATTATGCGAGAGATATATATGAGAATGCCAATAGATATGATCCCGATGGAGAAGATGCGGTGGAGAAGATGTCGGCGGTGGAACCGATGCCGGTGGAGAAGATGATGAGGATTTCACCTCACAATTTCTGATGGACTCTGGTGAGGGAATTGAGTCCGAAGAAAGAAGAGCCGACGAGGTATATATATTAAGGCTATTTTGTTGATCACTAGATTCATTAATTGATTTGTATTGCACTTATTAACGCATTATTTTTCTTTTAGCCCTCCGGATCGAGCAAATCTGCTAAAAAGGGAGCTCCTCGAGGCAGCACGAAAAGGATGACGAGCGATGATCCAAAGTTACCGATCTATGTAATTGGTGATAACGGCGAGCCGCTGGAACCCAAAGAGAACCGCCGTAAATTTATAAATCAATCTGGAGCTATTGTTAGGGACATGCTCCCGATCACCATACAAGAATGGCATAAGCCGGCGGCCGCAAACGACGATGACCCCTGCTATGTCCACAAGATTACAAAAGATTTGGTATATGACACACTCTTGTCACATTTTAACCTCCCGGAAGATGTCTCTGAAATCAAGAAGGAGAAACTCAAGCAGTGGACTCTCTCGAAGATGGCCGAACAATTCCGGAACTGGAAGAAAACAATATGGAAAAATATGAAAAAGAAGATCCAGATTTCAGTGGAAATTCCGGAACTGGAACACTAGTGAAGATACAAGATTACTGGCCCGCGTTTAAGGCGTATAAGAAATCGTCTACGGCTGTGGCCCGATCGGTCAAAAATAAGGCAAATGCCAAGAAGAAGATATACCACCATAGGTTGGGGACAGGTGGCTACAGGTCCGCCATTCCTACGTGGTTAGCCGCTGAAGACAGACTGCTTGCTAAAGGGATCACTCCACAGACAATGGACTGGCCCGAGAGGTCCAAATTCTGGATGTTCGCGCATGGTGCAGTGTTGGACGAGGAAACAGGGCTGATTGTTGCACACGGAAGATGGAAGAAAAAGTAGAAACAATCCTCCCGAAGCTTATACTTGCAATAGATGAAGCTCGCCGGGGTGTGTACAAACCCGATAGAGAGGACGACGAGCTGACACGGGCCCTGGGTAATCCTGAACACGTTGGACGATTACGAGGCTGTCCCGGCGGTGTCACCGTGAAGACTGGGTTTCCGGAGTGCGCTGACAGTTATAGAAGTCGTGCAAGAAAGAAGAAGAAGGGTGAAGACCGGTTATCGGAATTGGAACTCAAGGTGCAGCAGCTCATGGAGTCACTTACTCAGCAAAGGCCGTCTCAGCAGCAGCTAGAAGATCCTCAAGCCAATGCCGACCGATCTCAGCTTAGAAGCAGCGTGGGTTCCACGCAACTACAAGTCGATGCTCACTACGCCGTGGATGATGTCACGGAGAGGACAGAATGTGAGCTACATACGCCAATGAGGAACATATCCATGAAGGTGGCAGTCGGCTATGCTTTACCAAATGAACCCGAAGCAAGCTACCATAATGGTGACATTCCAGCTGGCTATGCTCGTGTCGGGGTGGATGAAATTATGCCGGGATTTGAAACATTGTCTCTTGAGATTCCTGGAGGTGACGGTGAGGCGACATTGGGAGAAGTCAAGCGTGGTTTTGCCCTGTGGAACAAGAAATACATCTTCTTGTCAAGGCCATCGACTCCTCCTTGTAGCAGTCCACCTCATCAGCAAAGCCCATCACTCCTAGACAGGGACGTCATGAGCGCGAGTCCATCTCGATCTCCGCCGCGTGAGGAATTGCCCGTTAAGTTTCTCCCGAGGAAGCGCAAGGTCGGTTCGCCGATTAGGAGGGGACCTAGAAAGCAGAAAACACCGCCGCCTCCTGAGAAGTTACCTTGTGATAAAACTGTCGAGGAAAACGCCGCCGCCGTGAAGGCCTATAATACAGCATTCTTTGCACCGAAAGTGCCCGAGCCAAAATTTACCGCTGCAATATCTCCGGAGCGCCTGGCACTTACCATCGATAACCTATATAACTCTCCACCAGCGCCGCCATCAGACTATGAGCGTTCTATTGACAAGTCATATGACGATCTGATGGAGCTCCCGCCGCCGAAAAAAGGTAAACAAGTTCCCCAGCTCGGAGAACAAGAAGCACAATCGGTCCCCCCGCTCAAGGTGTTTGACGAACAAGAAATACATCGTATTGCCGCGGCCGCGCAATGTACTCCACAACAAATAGGTTCGTCAACCGATTACGCCGTCGCTGATCTAGCAAAACAATATGTTCCCGGGGAAAATTTGGTCGACGGCAGGTTATCAACAAAAATGCGTGCGTTGCATACCTGGTACAAGACAGCCGCAAAAGCGGGGAATATCAGTCTCATGGTGGGAGTTAAGGAAGAGCACTACTGCCAAGAATACGCTGTGTCCGTTGAGTTTAGCGAACTTTTTCAGTTATACAATATCCGGGCCCTCGACAAATCTATCCTCAGTTCCTATTGTCTGTAAGTGATTTATTTCTGTAATTTAAGTCTTTACCTCAGCTCGTTCATTGTCTGTAATTATCCTCACTATAATCTTTTGTGCGCTATATTTTGCAGAATGAAGATGCTCGAATTGAAAAGGCAAAAAAACAAGGACTTTGGGTTCATTGACCCGGATAAACTTCATCAAGTCACCATAGAAGATCCCTTATATAACAAGGACACACCGGGGGATTTGCTAAGGTATTTCAAGCAACACCGTGACAAAAAGACTATATTTTGGGCTTACAACTTCAAGTGAGTGTTACTGTCTCTTCTACACATTATATTTTGCTCACCCGATGTTAAGTTTAACTGATGAGTTATGCATGACTGTGTATATAAACGTGTGCAGGTTCCACTATATTCTTCTCGTCATTAAAATTCACGATGGAGAAATTCATGTCCTTGACTCATTAAGGAAAAGTCCAAAAGAATACAAGACATGTTTTACAATGCTCGAAAAGTAATTTCATTTCTTATCGCCTCTTTCGTTCATTTCCTGATATCAAGTCATTAATAACTCCTTTGTTAATTTTATTTGTCGGGCAGCGTTTGGAAAGAGTTCATCAAGGAAGAACCCGGTCAATGGAAAGACAAGCTGATATGGCGTCTGAACAATGTAAGTAGTACTACCTAGGTCCACGCACCATTATCATACTTGATTATTATTTGATTGAATTCTATTCTTGTATAGTCTTGCGCGGAACAGCCACAGGGAACTGATTTATGTGGATACTTCGTTTGCGAGTACATACACGTTCTGACCTGCGAGAAATTCGAGGGCAAAAGAAGTAAAGAAGTACGTAAACATTATTCACAGCGTTATTGTTTTACCATCAGTTGTGCTGAGTTTCATTCATTTGATATATATATGTATACACACACAACTCATGTATTTATTTTGATCTTATTCTTTTAAAGTTGGCAAGAAAGCGCAGCAAGCTACCATTAGAGGCCCGCTTCAAAGCAATTGCGGAGGAATTGGCGGGATTTTACCTTGCGGAGGTCATACCTGATACAGGAGAGTACTACTATAATACAAATTAGTATGCCTCCATGTAATACTGATCTGCATGTAATTAAGTACCTGGAACCGGGAAACTTGATCTTCATGTACTACTTAATTTGTTTGTGTCATCAACGTGATCTTCATGTAATTTGTATGTGTTAAATATATATGCATCAACTTCATCTTCGTGTTTTTGGCGCATCGACGTGATCCATGTACGATGGAAACCATCCGAACCCCTAAACCCCTCCTAAAACCCTAAACCAGAAAATTAATCGAAATAGAAAAAAACGTAAACACACTAGTCCCGGTTCGTGTTACGAACCGGGACTAAAAGTTCCGAGCCCGCGCGGTCTGCGCCGTGGCCACGTGGGTGGGCCTCTAGTCCCGGTTCGTAAGCAACCGGGACTAAAGAGGTGGGGCTTTAGTCCCGCTTTGTTAGTCCCGGTTGCCTAACCGGGACTAGAGGGCCTCTGGAACCGGGACTGCTGTCCCGTTTTCCACTAGTGGACGCACTGTGCGTGTGTACATCATCTAGCTAGATAGATCTAGCGCCAGAAACAAATTTTAATCTACTAAGCAATGGCTACAGTATATTTCTTGCTAATACTTTTTGATAAAATTTCGTGTTATTTAGTGCAATCAACTTGCAGATATACATACAGGATACAGCAGCCTAGATTGCGCACTAATCTACAGCTACGCGCTAATCTTGAACGGGTATGGCATTCAGACATAAGTTGGCCACCTGTACACAAGCGTCACGTAGGTAGCTAGATTTGATTTGATGGTTCAGAATTTCCACTGCATTTGTTATTACTTGGATGCTGGGGTCTTCTGCTTGACTTTGGCACATACGTACAACGCGGTACACTATACTAGTAGTATATTTATTTTTTATGAGGGAAATATATTAGTAGTAGCATATTTTATACGCGACTTACCGCTGATATCTATACTACCTAATAACTAGCAAAGTGCCCGTGCGTTGCAACGGGTCTAAAATAAATCAAATATATTATGTTTGAAATATACTTTGATTTGGTTCTATCATAGTTTTAAAAGTATGTTACCGTTCTCCCTGATTTTAGTTCTCTTACATGTTTTATTATACAACAATCCTTACAAATGTAAAACAAACCACTCTGTAATCTTTTCTTTGCATACATAATGGGTATTCAAAATTATGAAAGCATCGTGCACAAAATCTCTTGCCAAATGTATCGCACATATTCCTGAACCCATTATTTATCTCATCCACAAGTAAATTAATCTTAGAGTAAGAATATATAAGTGCAACTTGGAGCAACCTTGAACAACTCAATCTGAAATAATTGAAACAAACACTGTATTTATTAGAATAGCGGGACAAGAACTGCCCAAGTTCGACAGACGGACTCCTGGGTGCCGCGGTTGTCCTTCTGCTGCCAGCCTGCCAGACGGTCCTTTGCCTCCTTGGCCCTATTCCTCTCCATCTGTGATGATTTTTCTCTCTGAAGGTTTGACTTCTGTACTGTACACTGCAGGCAAAGCTTTTGCCCTGTTTCAAAAAAAGTGCAGTCATCAGCCGAAAGCATAGAATTGCACCACGCAGAGCAGCATCAAGCTGAGCAAAAAAAAAATGAGGAAGAGAGGCTCAGCAGTACACCCATGGGCAAATCCTTCCGCAAAGGATTGGCACGATACCCCGTCAGTTCAGCCGAGGCGTGTGTGCAAAGCACTGCATACACAGCTGCCAGGGGGCTACGCACAACGGAGTGACACAATAGGCCTGCATCCAAATTTCCCCGTCGCCCTTTTCCTCGCTTGCTTCCCTCACCCACCACCTCCTATCGATTCTTCCTTCTCATTCCCGTACCACAAGAGACCACCACGCTGCTGCCATCATCCATCTGGAGGAGGATTACCCAACTTTTCCCTTCCCCAACCACTCCAACATCGATCGCGCGCTCGCAACCGATCCAATCCAATCTCCCAACCCCATTCGCCTCTCGCCCTCCGATTCTCTCCCTGCCGGCAGATCCGAGCGGCGTCCGGACCTCGTCCGTCTGATGCGCGGATCCGGCGCTGAGGTGGCCATGCCGAGCGTGGGAGTGAAGATCTACAGCGTCTTCTTCAAGCTCCTGCTGCGTCACCGCCTCCAATCCCTCACGACCTCCCCCACCCCCACCCCCTCCACCTTCGGGGTCTCCAGCCGCGCCGACGAATCCACCTCCCCCGCCAACCCGGCCTTCTCCGCCTCGTCCGACGGGGTCACCTCCAAGGACCTCCACATCGACCCCAACTCCGCGCTCTCCGTCCGCGTCTTCCTCCCCACGCCCCCCCACCCGCGCGGCGCCAGCGACCCGCCCGTCTCCGGCGCGCCCTACCGCGGAGGGTCCTACCGCGGCTACCTCCCGCACGCCGTCTCCTCGCCCTCCGCAGGCTACCCATCGTCGTGCAGTCCCACGGCGGCGGGTTCGTCACCAAACGAACCGTTACGACTTAACCGTGGCAATGTGGGTAATATTTCCTAGTGACATAGGGGTAAAATTGGAAATATAAAAACGCACCAACACCTCCTCAAGCCATATTATATAGTAGAGATAAAAGCATTAAGGCTTTTTCTCGTACGTCGTTGAAATTATCCCTGAAGTTGATGTAAATTACCCCCACTGCCACCCATAAGTACGTACCGTTTCGTCTTTTGTTTCCGTAATGTCGTGTGATTCCTATCCCCGAACGATCGCTGGGTCTGGACATCGTTCAGTACTCGTACATGTGATTACTTTTCCGATTACTACTCGATTTGTGAACATAGAACAACGCCCTAGCACGAGGCTAGCAATATATATTCCACCGCTTGATCGATCATGGCAATACTAATCGGGCGAAGCTGGCCGAGTTGTTGCTGCGCCAACCCAACCTATTCTAGATATTCCGGAGTCTTGCAAGCGCAGATCCTTCTTGACGTTCAACCCGACACCAACAAGAGGTATTCGCGGGTGCGTCTGAGCATCAAATCCGCCATTGCCGGCCAGAGCGAGGGTTACCGCAGGCACAGAAGAAGACGACATCCAACCGCGAGAAGTCGCGAGGTGGAACGCCGCGTCGCGTCAAAGCTGCCCATGCTCATGGACGGGCTCCGGCGGCGCGAGCTGGACATGGTGACCGGCAGTCCGGCACCACCAACCGCAACAACAGCCAGAATGTGGTGCTCTGGACGTTGGTCGCAAAGCTTTGGCTAGATCAGATGACGCCGGCTGTTGATTCAATGATTTATTCATTGGGAGGCTACTGGAAGCGAACGATTAGCTTGTACGAAAAGAAGAGAGAGTAGAAGAGAGGCGATCGATCGTTAGGTTTCGTTTCATACGCGTGTAGGTGTTCTGATCGTTTCGGTTCCCTTAGTCCAATACGACTCCAAGTCCTGATACCGCCTACAATATTTTTTTTGTCTGATCGATGGGTTCGTTTCCTAGGTCACATGCTCGGTCCTTGGGCGTGGCCGCGTGTGTCGGCCAAGCAAGAGATCAGCCAAGATCCATTGATGAGATGCCGGTCATGCACGGCAACATACTGGCGCCGGCAGCCAGGGCGAACAGATCGTCCATGGCGAGGACGTGGTCAACCGTCGACGTCCATGGTCCGTGTGCGGTGAACCGTGAAGGAGGAGGACATGCGCGAAAGCTGCAGATCGAGCTGCTGTTCGGGCAGGAGGAAGAGCGCGTCCGCTCGTCCATGGCGAGGGCGTGGAGGACAACCATGGTCCTGGTGCGGTGAAGGACCAGGACATGGAGCTGCTGCCGTAGGCGCAGGAGTAAGAGCTGCTCATGCCAGTGTGCTCCCGCCGGTAGCACGGTCGACCATGCTGAAGACGTGCTGAACGTCTGCGTTGAGCAAGTTGCTTCCGTACACAGTGTCTGTACAACGTATTTGATTTCAGCCTTATTCTGATATGAAAAATAACAAGTGAATTTGCTCATGGTGTGGCTGCTCTTATGTTACAGGACGTGGTAAGTATGCTTACAGAAATAATAAGAGAGAATGAGATTCATGCACTAAAGGCAAGTACTCCTAGCAGTGACTTCAGCTTTGTAGTTTTTTATGCCTTTTATATTTTGTTTCGTTATGGTTCTATCATAAACTGAATTGTCTTTCTGCAGATATTTTTATTAATTTGGATAAGAAGGCAATTGCATTTTATGTAAGCACATGTGCGAAGTTGTTCACCCTACACTAAAATAGGTGTTGTATCTAGATTTTGTTCTAATAACACGATTCGTACTTACAAAGATCGAGTCCTTTTAAAATTAAAAATTCAAATTATTTTAAATAAATAGAAAATTTAATCCGGTGCATGAAATGTGTATGTTGGATAGTTGCGTTGTATCGATTGGTAGTTACACAAAATCAATAATTACAAATTGATGGAATTCGGAGAGTGAGAATGGGAGAGTCGTCGGAAAATCAATGCAAACCGAAGAGGCGAGATTTTAAGGAGCTCTCCACCAAGATGACGCTTTTATCAGACTTCACCACCACTCATGCTCTACACGAGGAGAAAGTGGAATATAGGCGAACTGAGTCTAGCTAGGGTAAGACAACTCGACGGCTTTAGGTCAAAATGCGGGTTGTGACAAAAAAAATCATCCAAAAATTGAATATTTTGTTACCCCGTTGCAACGCTGAGTAAATCAAGTAGAAAATATTAATTCAAAAGGACAATTTGACAAATGAAGGCTAGGGTTACATGGGTCTATCGATTGTGGGGCAAAATTTAGGTCCAACCGATGTATTTATCGAGTTGATATTTCTCTCCCGTTGCAACACACGGTCATTTTTCCTAGTATACATAAATATCCGGAGCTTGGCTGTTAATCGGTGACCGGCCGGCCTATGATCGTCGGTGGGTTCTTCCCGTTCAGCGTATCAATATGAAAACAGATGAATCGACCACTTGATCATCAGACAAATAGTTTCTGCTCGGAGACGATTCAATCTGGGCATGCCTAGGATTTGGTGTAGAATCGAAGCATAATCGATCGGATGCGCCCGTGCGGCCTGGAAAGCAGTGAAGCCGCAATACGGACCCGGGGATTCCGCGATTGACCGTGCGTGCGTGCGGTTTGGGATCGTGTGCAGCGTACAGACAGAGTAATCGATCCGTGTTTTGAGCCTGCATTTGACTCAAAGCTGCCGCTATGCTAGATCTCCTTCGCTCGCTGCCTCGAGTCCAACGAGACCAGGATTTTTGGGGCTGGGTTGCCGCCCCGCGTGCATGATTCGTGGAAGAAGACGAGGAGGAGGAATTGCACCAGACGAATCCAACTCGTCGTCGAGTGAGTCAGCACACGATCCTTCTGTAAAACACTTCTCCTTCTGTATTTTTCTGTGGAATAGAACAGGCAGATAGCTTAAGCTTTTTTTGTGAGACAAAGCTTAACTGAGTAGGCGATTTCGGTTTCAGGGAAACAGCCGAAGTCGTGCACTAGTCGCTTAGTTTTCATGGGCCGAAAGCGAGTAGTGGCTCGCATAGATTAGTGTTGGCCGTTTAAGCTGGCTGGAGCAATTTGAAACGGCACAAACTGCGGAGTAGGCTGGCCCATGATCGTGAGTAAAGCATATCATCCACTAAAGCCCATGGATTCGTCAAAGAATCGACAGCATCAGGTTTGAACGGCCAATTCCTATATATCGCCCATTGACGGCGCGGGGGCATCGTGCCACCTGAAACCGCCTGCCAATCTTTTCATTTTCTTTTTTATTTTCTCTGTTCTTTTGTTTTTGTTTTTCTTTTCTGTTTTATTTTTTCATTTTTTTTGATTTTTCACATTTTTTATGATTTTGAAAAATATTCTGTTTTAAAAATCATTCAAAATATAAATATATTCAAATTTAAAAAATAATCAGATTAAACAAAGTCAATTAAAATGTTCAAAATTAAAAATATTCAAAGTTATTTTTTTCAAAATTTTAAAACATTCATATTTGAAAAATATTCATGTTTGCTTTTTTGGACTTTTTGGCAATTGTTCAAAATTGAAATTTATTCAAATTGGAGAAAATGTTCACATTGCAAAATATTCCTTTTTTATGTTTAAATTAAGAAATAAAACAACATACAGAAAGTAAGGAAAATCACCTGTTGAAATGGGTTGCGTCATTGCAACCCATTTAGTGGCGATGGGAGGTTCTCCCGCCGCTTAAATCCGGATATACGAGCACCTGGCTGAAGGGGGGGGGGGGTGCAGGTTGCCCTCCCTTGCAAGGTCCAAGCGCTTAAATATTCGGTTATGTACAGCCAAAATTTAGTGCGAAAAATCACACTGCTATGATGAGTACAACGAAAAATTGTGCTAATTCAATGTTAAAATTATGTCTCCGTTCGCTGTTGAAAATTTACTGGTGAAACGCCGTGCAAAAATACGCATCTATTCCTAGTGAGCGATGGACACACACAATATTTGGACCACAATCAAATCCATTGTACGGATCTGCGACAAGCAAAGATAGCTCTCATGTCGTGGGAGAGTTTGGGCCGGCCTGCTGGGGGCTGGGGTGGAGGGGGGATGTGTCGTAGAGTCAGAATTAGAGGGTGTTGGCCCAGGTTGGGGGAGAGGGGGGGGGGGGGCTTGACATACGTGTAGCTCCGCCACTGCTCTGAAGCACACACTTTCTTCATCTTTACCAGATGCATATTTGTAATTTCTAAACAACAACAACGAAGAATTTTGTCCCAAACAAGTTGGGGTAGGGTAGATACGAAGCCTGCATAGAAACTTGTGAAAATAAGAGAAATGATAAGAAAAAAAATACAAAAGAGTAAATCAAGATTCGGGCACATGTATTGTTGATTTCCATGCAGCCCTGCCAGAACACAAATCTCGAGGTACATTTGTAAAACCTTTAAAAAATCACGCACATAGATATTTAATAAAAACTTACCCATGTAATGTTTTGTCAAATTGTACGTCAATTTGCTATGTTTTCAAAAAAGAGAAAAAAAGTTTCAAGATTTCAAAATTATGCTGATTTTCTAAGTTTATAGGTATAGTGTGACGTTCGTTCAACGTATGTATGTTGCAATACAAACTCTCTTAATCCCGGAATGGCCCAAGCCTGAGATGTAGAGAAAAGGTGCTACCAGGTTAATAAAATCCACTATATAAAAACGTGTTCCAGTTAGCATGGTACATAAAAGGTTCAAGAATTTTTTCGCTAACATATGGAATGACATAAAAATTACACATGTCCTAAAAGTGTCATACATGAAGATCAGCTCAAGGAAAAAAATCATGTTTTGATTGCCACTTGACGGCCAATTGATGTTTGTATTTATAATGCGCCCAAAAATACTGAATTCAAACCGTCGATGCGTATTTCAAATGTCCCATCACACTCACGAAGGTGCTTTATTGATACTATTATCTTGTTATTACACGTACAAGACATCTGTCTGCAGTACTAGACTACTAGGTATGCTCCGTGCGGATCGTCCCCGCATGGCTGGCTGGGTGGCTCAGTAGTATGGTAGGATCTTCCAGCGCTGGTTGTCTCCCTCGCACCACTTCCAGAGCAAGACCTCGGTGCCGTCACGGACGCCGCCGTGGTACTTGTCGCCGTTGAGGGCGTCGAAGTTGAGGTAGATGTTGTTGACCATGCGGACGCAGCGGAACCCGTTGCCCACGTCCCGGCTCTCCGTCCACAGCACCGACTCATCCAGGAAGTCAGGGTTGTACGGCACAAGCTGAACCTGCATATACAATATGTTCAGTCACATATATACACTTACTTCTTCTTCTTGTTCTGTCAGATGATGAAAAAACATAAATCAAGGAAGCAGGAAGTTCATTACAGGGTGGGACTGTCCAAGGGAGTGCTTGATGGCCTGCCCTGTGGCCTTGTTCACCAGGGCGAAGGCAGGGTACCCCTCCTCGTCCTTGATGCTAGTGCTCCATCTCATGTCCTTGATCCAGTGCTGGTACTCGTCCTTGGGCCTGGTTGGCCGGCGCGAGCACGACCTTGCCGTTCCTGACAGACATGGCGAAGTTGGGGTTGGCGCGGCAGTACACCTTCACCGTGGGCTGCGGAGGCAGCGTACGGCCGCCGCAGTTGCCCTCGATGTTCACCTGAGACATGCCGTACGGCACCGGCGGCGCGTACCCCGGCGTCGCCATCCCGTACCCGCCGAACCTCTGACGGTAGTAGTCCATGGCTAGCTGCTCAATCTGCACAATGCATGGCGACGGGCCGGGGGATTTTATAGGTGACGGACCGGCCTTCGGTACTGCCATATTCCATTGGTGTACTAAATGGCGTTTGCCTCACGCTGCCATAAGCGAATGGAGACGACGTCGATGTGCGTGGTGGGATTCAATCGGATAGGTGATGCCATGCCACACTAGGTACGATCGAGAAGTTGAACTTGTGCGCGAACAGAACCAAGAGCTGGCTAGCTAGGAAGCTAAGCTTTGCCTGATTCCATCGATCTCTGGTAGTTTTGGTAGGAATCGCTCTGGCTATTATTGCTGGAAAGAGATCGATGGGAAACGGCTAGTGCGCTTCAGGAGTCCTGCTGCACCAATTACTATGAGATTCTACTACATTCATTTTCGCGGTCAGAATCTCAAATGCTGGTTGAAAGCAGAAAAGCGATTTTATTCGTGTTAGGAATGTTAAGGTACAGCATCATGAAGACTAATGTGAATCTTATGACTGTAACCACCAGAGGAGAGCCAGGCTTGATTCGATCATTTTTTTTTTCCGAAATGGGGAGCCCGGCCTGAAGAGATTCATACTTTTTTATTTCATTTATTCAACATAGACTGACAACTTGCAAACAAAGATCATACAAGCCGAAGACACCAAACAGTGATAGCGCCACAACTAACACAAACGATAGAGTAAACAACGGGGACTTATGCCTCGGCCACACCCATCGCCGACTCCCTGGCCAACTCCAGAGATAGCGCCTTGTGCGCACGCACCGGAAGTCGCCTTCGCCATCTTCCACTAACCCATCTCCGGCGTGTAGACTGAGACGAAGACCCTCGCCAGGCCTGCCATCGACGCCGCCACGACGCCAAACGACGCCACCGCCCTGCGCGAGTCCATCATCACGAGTTTGACGCCAATACACCACATGCTCCAAAACGAAGCCCTCGAGAGGGAGAACATCACCGTAGTATCGTCATTGTCCGATCCGGAAGATTCAGATCCAGGGTATCCCCCGGAGTTTCCGAGCCTTCAACAAGGAGACAAGAACTGCAACGACGATGCCTTCAACAAGGTAACGATGCCATGAGGCACCACCATCGTCCGCCGTGACCGAAGTCGGAGCACGATTTTCACCGACAATCGATTCCTCGTCGCCTAGACACCGCAAGTCAGAGCAGGCTCCGGTTGTAGCGCGCCATAGCCAGTACCGGACACTTGGGCGCAACATCCCGTAATCCGCTGCACCGTTTCCGCCGCCCGAAGCCGCCTCCTGACCATCACCTCTGGTGGAGAGATGTCGCCGCCGTGAATCCCGGGGCCGCTGCCCCGGCGTCCTTAAGCTGCAGGCAGCCGCACACCCAGGCGCATCGTGTGGCCGGCGGAGCTATGTAGCCGGACCAGCCCAAAGGACTAGAAGGGATCGCCGCATCACCGACGCCACGAGAACGCCCGGTCGCCGCTATCCCGCCGCCCCACCTTTCTGGTTCAGAGTGGGCGCCGCTCCGATCAGATCGGTGCCGAGGAGATCCCGCCGCCGACACGCCTCCGGGCTTTGCCCAGGCGACGCCACCGGCGGCGGCTAGAGACGAGGAAGGCGTGGGTGGCCTCCCGGGAGAGGGGCGGAGGGAGCCCCAGTGCGGCCCAGGCGTGGCCGCACGGAAGCGGAGGACAGTGAGAGGAGGAGAGGGCGGCGGCAAAGGGGTCGGGGGTGGCGGCGGCTACCTGTCCGCTTGATTCGATCATGTCATTTCGAACCCGGCAATTAAATATGGCGTGTCTTTCTTGGATCATAACCCGGTTTGCTTGTCTTCATGGTCAGGTGCGTCTTGCACGGATGGATTAATGGCATCGATTTACCCAGGTTTAGCCCCTCTTGCATGGTTATCCCTGCCTTGCTTTGTATTATAATGGTGATATACAAAGGATTATTTTCATAGCAACAGGATTTTCACTTCGAAATGAAAAGCCTCAGGAATTAATCCAACTGCCCATTGATAGAGGGAGAGTTAAGAGGCACAACCAAAAAAACTGGAATTATCATCTTGGAGAGTTAACAACCTGCAGCATGCCCTCAAGGGTGAGAAATTCAGCCCAAATTTTTTCAGATAGAGGGAGGGTAAAAATATTTGCCAGGTCTTTTACTGGCATTTGCTTCACAACAGACTATACACAAGCGAGCTCTTGCAAAGAAAGACACGCTTCCTTCCTAATTACGGTTGTGTTTGTTGAGGGGAGACATACAACTCCATTATCGGGCAATGAAATTTGGGTATAGCTTCAATCGATAGATATGCAGTGGAAATACAAACACAATCACATGCACAGACATAAAAATAAATATGGAGATTCTTCTCACTTTGAGGAGGAAAAAACTACAGGTATGGACCAACCTAAAACCTCTAAAGGTTTACAACACACCACACATGTTGCCAACCGGCAAGAACAACCACAAGAAACTAAATATGGAGTTTCTAGCCAGAGCCGTTCGGCTCGAAACAAGGAAAACAAGCATCGGTGTTTGGTTGTCTGTATGTTCCCCTTCAATAAAAAAAAAGTCTGATCAGCTAGAATCATCAATACCTCCTTTGCCCTTGGGTCATGGTTGTTTGCCTCTGGATGTTGCTTCTGCAGTATAGTTCTAGCCAGTTTAAACTTGAGATTTCTTTACAATATTATGGAGCTTCTCTCATTTTATACATTCTTCCATCTCTGTTTTAGCAGCAGTTCAACTTCAAAGTAATAATACTAGGTAATAGCCCGTGCCTTGCAACGGGGGCATAAATATTTTAGGGCTCGTTTGATTTATAGGATAGGAAAAATATAGGAATAGGAAACCTAAAGGATTGGAGTGGATTGGAGTGGCATGTCTAATTGAATCCTATTGGAATAGAGATTGTGTTTGATTGTGTGAAGGAATTTTTCCAAGAGGTTAGACCTCATACTTTTTTCCTATAGGATTTGCACTACAAGATTCCTATGGGAATAATTCCTATGGGATTGGATCCTATGAATCAAACAATCTCAATAGGAAAACTTCCTATAGGAATCAATCCTCCAAAAATCCTACCATATTCCTTTGAATCAAACGGGCCCTTAATAGTTCAACATCAATTGTGTCAAACAACATTTATATTCTAATGCATATCAAGCAACATTGTTGACTTTTTTACCATTAATTGCTCTTCCATTTCTTCTTCATCCACCAACTATCTCCGCCTCCCCAATCTAACCTTATTTGCAAGACAAAAAATGTTCCATCAAATAAATCTAGGATATTTTATATAGGACCATAATTAAAATCGGTAAGTTTGTAATCTCTGAGTGTTGATTGGTGTTATCCGGTGGCTAGGGGTTGTTCTAGACCGGTATATTCAAGGATTTCTTTTTGGAGGTGCAACCTATAATAAGTTTCTGGTTTAGAAACTTTGAGATTTCAGTTTGAATTGAAAATGAATTTCTAGGTTTCATCCTTTCAGGTGGGTAAAGTCATCCAAAAAGATAAACAGTGTTTGGTATAGGAAGTTAAGAGGTGCCAGATTTGGATATGACTTTCATTCGGGAATTAAATTCGAGATATTCAGCAAAAAAAAAAAACCTTTGACAGAGAGGCTTCAACAATGAACTCATTGATCCCACCTCAAATGAATAAACATTTGATATAAGGTTTTACGCGTTGATTTTCTAAAAATACCAGGAGCAATAAGTTAAACTGCATGACAGAAAACACAAGCTCATGTGAATATTTGATGTATATATAGGCACCCTTCACACTCCAATCCATTATAATAGGTAGCGCTCCTTGTTATCCTGATTATAGAGCTATCCCTTCCCGACTAAAATAAAATAAACTACATATAAAACTTAACTTCTTACAAACATTCATCCTCACTATCAAGTTTGCTTTATTGTGCTAGTTCCACAAACATATTGCTAGCCAGTTAAAGGTGTTACAGTAACAACCTATACATGATCTATCTTCCTCGTCTTGCATGCACGTCGACGCGTACTAACGGCGAGAAACAGTGTTTCTCCAGCCACTTCATCACTTCCTCATACTAGATGACCCGTTGCGCGACTGCGCAACCGCCGGATGCATCTACCACATTGTTGCCACACGCTTTATTCGTTGGTGAAACGTAATTAATTTTATTTGCATTCATTTAACTCCAAGATGTCATTACGGTACCGCAAAACCCAGATTTCCTTCTACACTTGTAAATTTGACAAAAGCAAAGAATCTCTGAAACCAAAATGAAAACAGAACTAACACTCATTGGTTCCCTTCCAAGCAAAATATTTATTCGTTCTTGTTTGGCAATCATCCAGGTCTCTAAGGGCAACAATAAAATCTGGATATTTGCACAACAACAATAAGAAAAAAAAATGGATCACGTTATATAGAGATAACACAGTTTGGATCCCAAACAATAATCTTAAAATCACTCATCACCTTTCAATGATAAGCCTATCAGAACACAAAAACATATTACAAAATAGGCTTGACGATTGGCAACATCCATCCAAGTATAGAAATTTACAAATCACTTACAACTATAGAACCAACCAAAGGAATAACCTTTGTGAGATAGGTTAATTTTCGGAGCGCACCGATTCACTTTTCAATCTGTTTGTGATCCTCTGTAGAAATAAACAATTGCAAACATCAACAAAGTCAACATTGCGTTCAATACTACAGGATGTAAAGTTCTCAGAAAATAATGAGGGAAATCCTTGTAACCAGTTATAACAGAAAATTTTCAAACCCAAGAATTCAGTCAAAAATCCCTTTAGCTGAACTTCTTGAGTTAAGAAGCTTCACAACACTCTTCTTTATTCAGTTTCATAATATAATATCAAGATCTTCTAAAAAAATATCCTAAATGAACAGAAATCACTATATGCACTTCCAGTTTATACCAAGCAACTTATTCAGGGTAAATATAGTATCTAAATGAACAGAAACCACTATATGCACTTCCAGGTTATGCCAAGCAACTTATTTAGATTAAATATAGTATCTAAATGACTTCTAATCTAATTTAAGACCGCCCAACATAATGCAGATACCACTCTGTAAATGATAACTGTACGCATCATGATTTACTTGAACCAATGGCACAAAGGGTAAAAATAGTATCTCTGCATCATGTGAAATTTCAGTTCGCTGAAAGATTCTGTCACTTGTGCTAGAGACAGAAACATATCGTGCATTCTTATTGATTACTCATAATCTCACTATTTCCCGTTTCTCCTAGCTAAATGGGGGATAGTCCTCAATATCCATATTTAGAGGAATACAGATGGATCTTATAAGGGCCACTATTTTTTAAACTTCAAATCAGAGATGATAATTTAAGCAGGGTAAGCTAGTCCAGTCTTGATAAATCAAAATCATAGTATATTGGTTTATCAATACTAGACTCGCTTACCCTTCTTATATTATCATAGTATATTGGTTTATCCAGAAGGACTGAAATAGCATGAACATAATAATACCATTGAATTGATGCTCCGCAAAAAACGAGATTTTCTACAGACCCTTGTTGTCTGGTACATGGACCGAACATGGAGTACATCAAAAATCATGGAGATCCTCCAAATAATATCTGCAGCGAAACAAGTTGGAAAATAGGAGTCAAACACATAAGCTGAAAGGGAGCAGCCTAACGTGGTACACAAGTACAACAGATCAAGCATACTGACCAATGAAGAGTCGATGACTGTTACTGGGATCTGGGGTAGCCGCAAATTTAGTTAGGCTGTAGGTACTGAACGCGAAAGCATCTTCCATGCCAGATCTTTCTTCAACTATGGTACTGATAACAGAATCATATTTGCCATGTACCTAGTTACAGATCCTTGTATCAGTCTTGTCTTGATCACATAAAGGGTAATAGCTATTATGCCAGACTTTTTTTCAACTCTGGTAACTCACAGCGAATTGTTTCATAGCTTATTTTAGTTGACAGGTAAAAAACAGCAATCCAAACATAATAGCTGTTACCTTCCGGCAAGATCAACCAAGGCAAGCCTTTACACGAAGAATACCATATTGTCCTTCTGCTTTCGTCTTACACTAATCTCTAGTACAGCGTGCAAACTGAAAAAGAGGAAAACGATATTCCTGTGTGAGAATAATGTAAAAACAATGCCTGGCACTATTACCTGATATAACTCTCTTTACATACTTACAGCCTCAACAATTTATCAGATTAAAGATATTAAGTAAACCTTTAAAAGATGTTAATTTTTTTCCTAAACAAAAGATGGATAGTTGGATACTATTGGAGGCATGCATGTATCGTAAAAGGAAAGCAGAAAACAATTACCGTGACAAAGTTGCATTTGCTTCCATGCTCTCTGTTTTGCGTCTGCTGTTGCCTATGTTCAAGAGTTCAAGAATCTTATCTGCTCAATGTACCTAAGAAATAAGGTTAAAAGCAGTATTAAGATTTATTTGGACGCTCAAATAAACAACATGGCAGCCACGTACCCACATACTTTTACTCAAAGGAAAGTGAAGCAGAAAGAAACCCTTCAAACGTCCAGGAGAAGAACACCTACAAAGGCAGACAAGATTTATTTGAATTTTTGCTTGACCATTATTTCTAAAATGGGATATGCGGTTAATGAGTAAACAATCATTCTCAAAGATTGTATAATCAAATGAATATCTACATAGTCAACAAGATGCACATCTACATAAGAAACAAGGGATTCTAAAGAAGCAACATGGTACTATAAATGCACAATACAACCGAACCAAAACTATGAGCAATATAACCTAATTATTTCTGCAGAAAATAAATACACACATCGATGACAGGCTGAAATTCCCATTTTTTGGTAGATCAGTAATGCATCATGCATGAGGTCAATGTTGCTTGCAGAAAGAAAACAGAAGATCCTATAATAAAAAAAGCAAACAAGGATCCTAGAAAGGTGTTCATGTGTTCATAATTGGGACGCTGCTGAAGCAAGCTTACAAAAACTGAAGATGTGCTACCACATAGACATCTCTGCTTTGTAGTTCTGCAGCAACCCAAAGTACCAAACCAAACTAAAAACACGTACAGTAACACGAGGAGGAGGAGCGGACGAGCTGTGTGGGGCGAGCTTGAGGGCGGTGGCAGCACGGGCTGTGAGCGGCGGCGGCGGCGCGAGTTCAAGGAGAGAGAAGGCACGGGAGTGGAGGAGAGAGCAGGCACGGGATTGGGGAGGAGAGCGAGCATCAATTGGGCCGAGTTTTGTCTCGCTGCGGGAAAAGGAAAAAAAGGAGTGAGACGCGGGGAGCATGTCTCGCCCACTGATCTGTGGACCACGGGACCCATCGGTCATGGAGTATTGAGATGTTACTATTCATCCAAACGGGTGTAAAAAGTTTTCACCGCATCCAACGGTGAGAAGTGAAAAATCAAAAGATTATAGATATATAGCTCTAATAAAGCAGCATTAATGGGGATTTTGTTATTATGGGAAGGACATGAGCAATTTATCATCAGGCTATCAAGCAGCATAAAAAACAGAAGGCTGGTCCAGGATCTTTCCTTTGGTGGCGCAGCAGGGTAGCATGGGAAGAGAACTTCTAATAATCAACAAAAATATATTGCACGACTCTCCTAATAATCTTACCTTCGATTCTATTATTATAGCAGAGACTCCTTTTTCCACTTCTAGAAGACATAATGAAAGAAACACTATATTAGAACAATAGATAAATCTAAAGCAACAACAACTTAATTCAGATATACAACATGTGAGCTAACCAAATCAAACAAGGAAAAATCTTATTGATTAAGAAATGCATTTTTGCCACCTATATTCCGTAGGCACACTTCAGATGCTAAGTAACGATAATATTTCAGTTCAGATTAGAAATCAACAGCCCCAAAGTTCGTGACCAAAAGCAAAGGTACAAACAGTCAACCCAACATCTAAGAAATTAAAATACAGTCTATTCGGGACAAAAAATTTAAATGTCAATCGTAACAGATAAAAACTTGAGGTGTATAACCTAAATGTCAAGACCTAAGAAACTAAGAATCTAACCATAAATACTAATTATATGTGAGTAAAATATGCATCATAAATACCTCTGGTAGAACAAGATGGCAGCTGGGCTTTCAAATTTGTTTGGGGATGAAACTGGATGCGCTAACAACGTTGTGGTTCCCTGTAGGCCACTGGTTCCCTGTGCTCCGTCACAGCGATCACAACCTTCATCAATCAATTATAGTTTCAAAAGGAATAAAGCTCAATTGAAGTACACACGCTTAGTTTTAAAATGTTCATTCATTCATAAATCCCTGGATTATGTTCAATTTAGTTAGTCCACTAAATGTTGCACTTCAATTTCAGTTCACAAACATTAAATCTAAAACAACAATATTCCAATGACAGACCCCTTGCCATGAGCATCACCATGGTCCAACCTCAATCAGCATACGGTTCAATCCTAGGGAGTAAACACATCCCCTTCTTATAAAATTATCTGTGGATAGATAACTTCATTAATACCTACAGAACAAATGCCAGTCGCTTTCAACATTAACAAAAGAGTGATATATTCAACTCCACAAAAAGTACTGTGAAACAACATTTATAGCTCTAAATATGTCACTGACCTACCGAACACATGCAGGAAAAGCGAATCTGTCCGGTTGTCATGTAAAATAGCTAAAATCAACAAGCTAAAGATCCCAAATCACCTCTTAATGTAATTCTATCCACCATGCAAGAAAAGAAAAGCTAGATAATTTCAAATCACCTGATAAAGACTCATCTCCTTATTATTGTTTTGTCTTAGTCACCGGATTGACCTGAAACAGCACAATTACCTGTTAGAAGATGGTCATTGTATTATCTTTCAGCAAAACTTAAACCTGAAATCTGAAATAAATTGTATTGAAAAACGAAGAACAGTTTCCTAATCTTTTCACCGGACAAAAAAGATCTCTCCACATTACACTACTAGGAAAACCACTATTAGTGGCGCACCAAATCAACATTCTGTGGCGCACCCGGCCAAATTGCTGGGTGCGCCACAGAATCCTCGCCACTAAATTTTTATTTCTGTGGCGCACCATGGAATGCGCCACAGAAATCCACTTTCTGTGGCGCACCTGGCTTGGTGCGCCACAGAAATGTGGATTTCTGTGGCGCACCTGCCAGGTGCGCCACAGAATTCTGAAAATTTCAAAAAATTCAAAAACTGCAAAAAAAAGTTTCAACAAAAATCAGAAAAATCAAAATATGAAATAATATAAAAAATCCTATTTATTCGAATTATTTTCAAATTTTTTGAATCTTTTGAACTCCACCTTCCCGCTAGGTCACCCATCCTCAAAGTGCTCCAACCCTAGCACGCTTAACTTCTAAGTTCCACCCACTTCACCTACCCTTGTGCTACTCAAGTTCTTATTGATATATAACATATGAATCCTCTTAAGTCTTGTATGTGTGTATGTTACCTATGTGTTATAAATGTGCGTTTTTAAAGTTCAGATTTTTCAAAAACTTCTAAACTTTGAAAAGGAGATTAAAAAGTTTCAAAAGATCCAAAAAAACTCAAAAAACTTAAAAAAATTCAAAAAATCCAAAAAAATTCAAAAAATCTAAAAAATCCAAAAAAAATAAAAAAAGTCAAGAAAAGTAAACAATCTTCTTTGTTATACATTTCTGTGTCTTTTTGAAATTTTTAAAATTTTGAATTTTTTGAATTTTTTGAATTTTTTTGATTTTGCTGCGAAAAATCGTCTGTTTGAAATAACTTTTTTTTCTTTTGGAATTTGAGTAATCTGTGAATTGCTGACCGGGTAAACCCGGGTGGAATCGAGTTCGGATTTTTCTCACGATTTTTTTGACATATTATTTGCGTTATTTCGACGTCGTATGCAAAAGTTATGGCCGTACAAAGATTTCTTTTTCATTTGTTGCAGAAAAGGTCAAAATTCATATTTCAAAATTTCTACACGTACTAGACACTCATACCTAGCCACATGTCAAAGGGTTTTAATTTTTGAATTTTATTTCATTTTCTTTTAATTCCTGCAAGACTAAAAAAGGCGATCCACGGGGGGGGGGGGGGATTTGAAAAATGAGATTCTGTGGCGCACCCAGCTTGGTGCGCCACAGAATGTGACCTTTCTGTGGCGCACCTGCCTGGTGCGCCACAGAATGTCAACTTTCTGTGGCGCACCTGCCTGGTGCGCCACAGATTTTTTTTTTTCAATTTTTTACCTGCCCCCTGGATAACTTTCTGTGGCGCACCTGGCCTGGTGCGCCACAGAAATGTGACTTTCTGTGGCGCACCTGGCTTGGTGCGCCACAGAAAGTTATATTTCTGTGGCGCACCTGGCCACGTGCGCCACAGAAAGTCACATTTCTGTGGCGCACCAGGCCTGGTGCGCCACAGAATTATATTTCTGTGGCGCACCAATTAGGGGTGCGCCACAGAATACAACCTACCTATAATGGTTTTCCTAGTAGTGTTATCCTAGTAACACAATAAGAAAACAACCACAAAGCATCAATAGCAGCAAATGAAGGAGCGGTGTGGAGCTATCCACCACGAGCTCGTCGGGAAGGCTTGCAACGGCCTAGAAGTTCTAATGCATTTATTTAGGCTGCTAGAACACGCGGTACAAAAGCTGAGATAATATTACAGGAGACTTTTGAAGGTAACTGTGATTTAGAAAAAATGCTTCTACAAACTGGAATCGAGTAAATACGTGAAAATATAGGTACAATTGCTAGATAAAAGGCACGAGACAGGCATAGTAGCTAATATTCTCATAGAAGGAAATCAGATAATTTTACCTTTGAATGAAGTGACTTACGCAAATGCTCTATGAACATTAGATATACTCACACAAGGAAATATTCCAGGACATTCTCTATGAAAGTTAGGCCGGATGTCCATGCCTAAAATGAAATCACATGCATTTTAGAAATCATTTGCTATTGTAGTTGCATCCAAAATTAAGCTAAACGAGGAATAATTTTTGGCACACATGTCTAAAAGGGAAATGATATGCATCTCATAAACCATCTCAGCAACTATGAAATCAATGGTACTTTGCCAAACATAAGAAAAATCAAATGCCAAATATTCAACAACTAATAGAGCTCATCGCCCACAATAGATCAAAAGACCTAGAGGGTGTACCGTAAGAAACCTGGTTTAGGCAAGCACAGTGATATATAGCAGGCAGACCAGAAATACGCTGGCAAGAAGCCATTGTTTTCGAAAGAAGTAATAAGAAGTTTCAAGAATTATTCGCACCTGTATGGAATGCTCATGCCGATTGCCTGTGGAGCACATGCTTTCTTTTCTCTTCGGTGATTGATGAACTAACAAATCATCTGTAGCTCTGCATAGCTGTGAAGATAAGTAAGCACAAGGAGTACATTGATGCATACACAGTAACATGTAAATAAGAAACACAGTTGATCAACAGGTCAAAGGCGATACACCTTTTTTTTGCGAATGCAAAGGTGATATATTTAATTGGAAAGCAGATACAATGGCATATGAATTTCTTCAGGCAAGCAACGCAAATACACTTATATTCTCCGGGTTGGACAAACCAAAATAACCTAACATGGCATGCATTACTCACCTTGCCATGGAATATCCTGACCAAGCAGGCACTGATGTTTGAACAGAATCATAAAACTTTCGTATGCTCAGAATGTTGACTGGCTGGTCCTTCCAGGAGCGTTCAATTAGTCCGTGACTTGTAACTGACAATAAGAGATAGCAGACGAAACCTCAAATCCCAAGGTTTCAGTTCAAACAGTTTTAGTCTGAAGCTATCTAAGATATTAAATAAGTTAAATCTAATAATTAGTGAGACTCGTAGATCCAGAACCCCAACAAAGGGCGTAAACTAATAGGACAGTTGTCGCTGCACACATGCAAGAATCACAATAGCGCCAAACAAATAATCTGAGTGAGTCGGCCCAAACCAAGCATATATACTTACCGTCAAGCAATGGCTTTGATTGGGACGTATCACCTAAATTTCGGTCAATTTTGCAGCAACCGTTTCGCACGCATCTTCTTCTCCCGTAAGGATCCTCATGAGGCGGAATAACCATCTCTCTGAGTAAATCAGGGACAGGTTGGATTTTGGTTTTACCCATGCAACAGAGCATGCCCTGTTTCTGAACGTCCCCTGCTACAAGCACCAATATTGATTTCCCGTCAACTAAAAATTTGGTTCCAACATTTTCATTTCACCCTCTTTGGAAATAACATGGAGAATTGACAGTTCTGAAATTCAAATTACCATGTAAATGGCAGCAGTAGCTGCAGACAAGACCATGTGATATCCTTGGTATTCAGTACATACCTAATACTCTGAATGTTGGAATGAAAAAATGAAATGGGTGAATGAGGCATGAGATTGATACATAAAATCTTCGAACCTGATATACTTGACGCCACCTGCAGCCACCGCTTCCCCAGTCATTAGAGCCTCAATGACCTCACCATGAGAGTAGTGCGGTGGGTTGACGGCCTTGGTTCCGGTCAACTGTTCCGATGAGCCTTGGTCCAAAGCTACGAGCATATCCAGAAGATGCTCTCCATGAACCTTCAAGAATCAGACACAATAATTACTCAGTAATATGTTAACCAAATGAAGCAAATGCCTCATATTATACCTGGTCGTATTTAAGTGCCAAAAGACTATATGTTGAAGGTAATTATATCATAAATGAATATGAAAGGCGAAAAAACAACATGTCATATGCTTTGTTCTGGAAAATAGCAATTAACATCCATGTATCCAATTATTTTTTAAGCCTAGAGCCCTAGACGCTAATGCATTGTCCACATGTAACAGCAAGGTATTAGTCATATGCTGGTGATGCTAGAAAGATAATATAAATTATAGAAATCGATACACAGCAGATTATTTGGCCTACATTTGATCTTTGATGAAAAGGTCCTACTCTAAAGAGACCAATTGGCTCCTCTGATGAAAAGGTCCTGTTCAAAAACCAGTGCATATCAAATTTGGTTGCAATCCCAGGAAAAACACGTTGCACAAAAGGCTGTAGTTGTAAGCAAATACTGATCCTAATTGATATGGTAAAGATCTAGACAATTTATGCACAATGTGTCTGAAACTCTGATCCAACAACATAGCATTTAAAAGAAAAAGATCCATATATCTTTGCAAGTGAACAAATCACATAAATGTCCATTCAGTCAAATATATTCCACGAATTCTATTTCAAGAACCTGCAAAGAGAAGCAATGCATGTGATGTACCTTGTTAGATTATTGTACTGCATTGGATTTGCAACAACATACTTGTTCTAGAGAGACTAATTAACTCTTACTGAAAAGGTACTATTCAAACTCAGGCGCATATGAGATTTGTTGCAATCACACAAACAACCAGTCAATATAATTACCGGACTATTATTGCAGGAACCTCGTTTGAGCACCAAAAGTCCCTCAAAATTCAGAAATCCCCACCACAAAACCAGCAACTTGTCTATAGATGCATGGAGAAATTCTCTGCTGAAGATACTCGACGATCTGTTAACGATTCATACCAGATCGAACGCTTTGAACACAAGCAGCAGGGCCTTGGCCTCCACCACGAGCGCTACAAGAACAGAGCAGAATAGGAACTTAGTTTTTTGCAGAGAAGAGAGCGGGAGTGCAAAGCTGCGCATGAACGTACCTGCTCCATCTCGTCCGTGTCAGGCTCCTTCTCATGTGTCTGCCTGCTTACTCCCTAGCTGCTTCACAAAGCGGAGAAACCCAATCCCATGGGAAAACGAGGATCAGATCGATCTAAATTGGGAGAAAACAAACCAAAAGTCAAAGCTGCAAAAACAGCAGCAAATTATCAACATCAAAATCTTCCTACTCGTGGCTAATTGCTGCTACGGGTGGTTCAGAGAGAGGGGGAGAGGTTCCAGATGAGCACCTGAAAAGGAAAGAACGTCCACAGCCGAGGAAGGGACCAGAAAATCAGGAGCTCGCGTGGGGAGGTTGAAGGCGACGAGGAGCTCTCCCAGTCCGGTCGCCGTCGCCCCGCCGTGCCCGGCCGCCGCTGCCCTGCCCTGCCCGGCCTCCGCCACCCTGCCTGGCCGACGAGGGCCGAGCAACGGCGGGCGCGCGCGTCCTGGTTGCTGCAGCCATAGCTCGGGGTCCTCCGCGCCGCCGCCCTCCTCCACGACGCGCTCCTGCAGCGCCTCCGGTGACTCGCCACCGTCGGAGAGGGTTGTGGAGGACAGAGCTGCAACAGCGGCCCGTCCGACTCTGCCCGCTCGTAGCTCTCCTTGCGGCGGCGCTGTCCTCCTCCGGGACGCGCTCCTACTGCGCCTCCTCCCACCACACCGCGGCCGTCTCTTCCGGCTCCGTCCGCTCGCCGCGCAGGACGCGCAGGAGAGGCGACGGCTGGGAAGACAGAGCCAAGGAAGACGCGCGGCGGAGGCGCGAGATGGCGAGCTGGGGGAGGAGCGGACGGGAGAGTTGGGGGAGAGGCAGCGGGCGTCGGCCATGAGCTGGAGAAGGAGAGCAGGCATGGGGAGAGGCGGCTGGGAACGAGGGGAGAAAGGGGATTGGGAAGGAGAGACGAGCGTGGATTGGGGCTAGGGTTTCACCCCGGGCACGAGTTTTGCCTCCCTGCGGGCGCGGTGCGGGCGTGGGAAAAAGGAGAGCGACGCACACGAGGTGGTCTCGCCCACTGATCTGTGGACCACTGGACCCATCGGTCATGGACTACTGAGATGTTACTATTCATCCGAACAGGTGAAAAAAGTTTTGACCGTATCCAACGGCCACAGTAGAAACAGCAAGACAATTTTACTCATCGGACAAACGGGAATCACCGGGAGGGGCAACCAGGGGCATATGGCGGGTAGCCTCGGCTCCTTTATAGTAGTAATGCTCAAGACTGATCTGGGGAGTAGCTCAACAGGGAGGCCTTCTAGCTCAACAGTAGTTTTGTACTTCTCAAAATAATTGCATAGCTTTAGTTTTTTTAACAAAAAGAACTATAAATAATTACTCCTTCAGTTCCTAAATATAGGCATTTTTAGATTTTTCTTAATTCGTACGTATCTAGACATATTTTAGATTTTAGTCCGTATTTAGTTCACATTGAAGTGGTTAAAACATCTTATAATTTGGAATGCAGGGAGTGGTATTTACCAGCTCCAGAGAAGTTGAACATTGGTGGTATGACCGTCCATTTGGAAAGCAGGTCTTGGGATCCCGCAATTCATCAAAGAATGGATGGGCACAAGAGTCAACCTGCAAGTACAATCGAGAATATAAAGTCAGAAGAACAATACTCACTTCAAGGATTTTCTTCTCCATCCCCGCTTCCGTAGGGTCTTGATTCATAGATGCCAAGGTAACACGACACCTTAGAAGTAAGCAGGTAATTGCATTTTAACTGAAGGAGAATGTTGAACATTGTGTTAGCAAGCAATGCATCAGTACATGTTCGTTGGATGAATGGATAATTGATAGAATCATTCTTACAGCTTTGCAGTGCATATTTGGTGAGTACAGAAGTAGCCTTTACACGATATCAACTACTTCTTTTTTTGCGAAACCTGACAGGAGGTTTGTCTATTCATAAAGTAGAAGAGAATTGCTAATTTATTAGGGAAAACCGGGTGAAAACCAGTGATCAACTGCTTCTTGCGTCATGCGCTTGCCAAAAACCTGCATGCAGGAAAAAATTAGTGTCGGGGGGCTACCCCCGGGTAGGGTCATGGTGTGGTAAAAGCTATGCCCAGGTGTGGGTCTAGTTACAGTAAAACCGGCATACCTGGGCTTCAGAGGGTGGTGCAGTTGCAAACCGACATAGGCATACCGAGATAACCCGGGCCAGAAGGGACCGGGGCGCCATGCTGGAGCCAGCCGACATATGTTGACCGAGATAGAGGATCCGAGATAAAGATCCGAGATAGCCTGACCGACATAAGTATGTCGGTAACTTGAGTGTTTTCTTATGTGCAGGGAAGGATATTTGAGGAAGAAGAATCCGGCATATCCATACCGGGTTATCCTAGTGTCGGACGGGAGTCAATGCTCCTGTCGCATCCCGTCTGACACGGGAGCGTCTGGCACGGAAGCGCCTGACACGGGGGCGTGCGTGATGTGCGAGATGACAGGCCATCATTCCACCGCTGACTCCGGTTTATCCGGGGACAGACTGCGAGGCAGAGGCATGGGCAGGCCCTGTCTTGTCGCTGACCGAGGGTACTTTCTAGCTGTGCTGTAGAGCTGCAGGAGATGGGCATGCCACGTCCTGTCTCTGACAGGAGTAACATCATGACATACCTTTGGCATGGCTACAGTGATTCGGGAGGGGTGTTCCCGTAACTCGGTTTAGCCTATATATATGCCCTCACCCCCTCCTGCGTGAGGGACGGTGCCCTGAGATACTTTTCCACCCGTAGCTTCATCTCCTTCCTTGTGCTTTTCACCATTGTGGAGACATACAGCTCAAGGAGCAGCTTGTACGCTTGATATCGAGATATATAGAGAGAGGCAGGCAGGAGTAGGGGCTTTACCTCCTCACGAGGGCCCTGAACCTGGGTAGATCTTGGCGTGTTGATCTGTTTGTCCGTGTGCGCTCTTCAGCGCGCTATCCCTCCCTGAATCCTCTAGCGTCCATCGGCCCCAAATTTAAGCCTACCCCTAGGCATCTGTTGTTTCATACGACGATAGTTGGCGCCCACCGTGGGGCTGGCAGTGGCGCTTGCTGGATCAATTCGGACGGGACCTTCGTCATCAACGCGGGGACTCAACATCGCCATTGTCCCCCGCGCTCTAGCTTGCCGCTGTGAGCAGAGGCTAGCGCTGCCTCCACCAACGGACATCATCGGCAGATCCCGGATGAGAAAAGTGACTCGGGGACTCAACTTCGGCATCGTCCCCGTGTGTTAACTCATTTTCGAGTTGACTACAGTTCGAATCCGAGATACCCTGGTAAATCCGAGGTATGCTGGAAATCCGAGATATGCTGGTATGCTGGTAAATCCGAGGTATGCTGGAAATCCGAGATATGCTGGTATGCTGGTAAATCGGAGGTATGCTGGAAATCCGAGATATGCTGGTATGCTGGTAAATCCGAGGTATGCTGGAAATCCGAGAGATGCTGGTGTGCTGGAAAAATCCGAGATACCCCGACACTGTTCATCCGAGATACCCCGGGCACTGTTCATCCGAGGCATCCCAGCACTGTTCATTCTGAGATACCCCCCACACTGTTCATTCGAGATACCCCCGACAATGTTTCATTCGAGATACCCGGCAATGAGATACCCGGCACTGTTCATCCGAGAGACCTCCGACACTGTTCATTTCGAGATACCCCCGGCACTGTTCATCCGAGATACCCACGGGCACTGTTCATCTGAGACACCCGGCAATGTTCATCCGAGATACCCACGGCACTGTTCATCCGAGGTACCCGGCACTGTTCATCCCTGACACTATTCATCCGACCTACCCCGCTGCTACAGCTACTTCGACCGAAACCATGTCCAGCATCCGGATCCCGGCATCCGGCACAACCAGGTACTGGGACGCCCCCAGCTCGTACCTGGTACAGTTACCAGTTGACCAAGCAGGAACAAGACAAAGATGATGACACAGGAAGCATGGCTGCAGTGCCTGTGAGGTGACAAGAGTACAACCAGCGTGACGCATGCACAGTGTTGACAAGACCCCTGTAGTCACCTATGGCATCTGTCGTGATACCACCACGACAGTTGGCGCCCACCGTGGGGCTGGCAGTGGCGCTTGCTGGATCAATTCGGATGGGACCTTCGTCATCAACGCGGGGACTCAACATCGCCATTGTCCCCCGCGCTCTAGCTTGCCGCTGTGAGTAGAGGCTAGCGCTGCCTCCACCAACGGACATCATCAGCAGATCCCGGATGAGAAAAGTGACTCGGGGACTCGACTTCGACATCATTCCCGAGTTGACTTGGTCAAATCCGGGTTGACATAGCCAAAACCGACATATCCATGCCCTGGCAACACTGTTCATCTGACACTGATCACCCGACACTGTTCATCCGACATATCCATGTCTTGCCGACACTGGAAATCCGACATATCCATGTCCTGGTGACACTGTTCATCTGACACTGTCCATGTCCTGGCGACACTGTCCATCCGAGGTATCCTGAAATTCGACATATGCTGATATGCTGGATATCTGAGTTGTGCTGGAAATCCGACATATGCTGATATGCTGGTAACTCCGACATATGCTTGTATGCTGGAAATTCGACATATGCTGGTATGCTGGTAAATCCGAGATGTGTTGGTATGCTGGTAAATCCGAGATGTGTTGGTATGCTGGTAAATCCGAGTTAAGCTTGGGAAATCCGAGTTAAGGCTTAGAAATCCGAGATAAGGTTGGGAGATCCGAGTTAAGGCTTGGAAATCCGAGATAAGGTTGGGAAATCCGAGTTAAGGCTTGGAAATCCGAGTTAAGCTTGGTAAATCCGAGTTGAGGCTTAGAAATCCGAGTTAAGCTTGGAAAATCAGAGATAAACTTGGAGGATCCGACATAAGATTGGAATCCGACATATGGTGGTCAAATCCGACATGAAGGTGGTCCGGGCCGAGATATTGGTGGCTCACGCCAGCATATTGATATCCAGGTCAGCAGCAGCATCTTCCTCGACTTCTCCAACAACATTGCCTCGTGAGTATCATTTATATGTCTGCATCCCGCTTTTAGATAGTCTCAAACAGTACTCGGGGACTGCCCCTTCGTATCTTGCTTAGTTGTTTCCCCCGGGACCAAGATGTCTTGACCCGGGGACTGGACAGCCAGTCCAGTTTTGTTTTATCTCCTAGATAAGAAAAGTGACTCGGGGACTCGGTTGAGTCCGAGTCTGTGCCCTGTTGCATAGTTTCGCTGCTAGACTTATTTTTGTCTGTTAAATAGAGTTGTTGTTCCCGTTAAATATTTGTTACATATATGCTTGAACTAACATTGAAAGGTGATATCGGTTTTACCGAGAGGATATTCATCCCCGAGATCATGGTTTTATCGGTTGTCTCGGATTACCCAAAATATCATAGCATTATCGGTATTCTACAGATCGCCGTTTATTTCGGTTTGCAGTTATATCTCAACATCACCTCATACCTCAAATCGCCGTTTATTTCGGTTTGCCAAGATATCACGGCATTGATCTCATATCATCGAGCGTTTCATAATTGCTGTCTTTATCGGCTTGATCAATTATCATGATTATTCGGTTATCTGAGTTTACCAGAGTATCATAGCATCATTATCTCGGCACAGTGAATCAAAAGGTATCTGATCTCACTGAGTGTTACGAGTTGAGAGATGTCTCAACTCGTCATCTGACAAGTGCCCATGAAGGCAAAATGTCAGATTTAGCCAATGACGGCTATGCGTTGGCACAGCTAAGGCTGTCGACATATCTGATTTCGGTAATGCCCAGAGGGGCTAAAAACCGACATATGAGATATGCTTATGTTAATCCAGCTAAGGCTGGTTGACTTCTGATTTCGGTAATGCCCAGAGAGGCCGAGATACCGAGACATATGAGATATGCCCAGAGAGGCCGAGATACCGAGACATATGAGATATGCGTAGAGAGGCCGAGACACCGAGACATTTGAGATATGTCCGTGCAGACATATGCTCCGAGACATTTGAGATATGTCCGTGCAGACATATGCTCCGAGACATTTGAGATATGTCCGTGTAGACATATGCTCCGAGACATATGAGATATATGCGTGCAGACATATGCTCCGAGACATATGAGATATGTCCGTGCAGATATATGCCTTCGGTAGTGCCCAGAGTGGCTGGAAACCGACATATAAGAGACACATGAGATATGCTGGCAATATATTTTTTATATGGAGATTTTGGTGTTGTTTATTTGTTTTTGTAAGTCTGCGCGCGACTCTGCGAGTCCCCCACAGCCTCGGGGACTAATGTCGAGGATGTAACCCCGGGTACCCCAAAGTTATGGGTGCTGTTGTAGTAATAAAAGAGAGAAATAGTGAATAAGCAGTCAAAGGATAAAGGAAAAAGGAAGAAGTGGCGTCTTGTGCCGAACTTCCCAGCAATTACCTCGGTAGGCCAGCAGCCTCAAGCAGGCCGAGATATCCGATCCATGCTCGGATACGGCCATGAGGGGGCGTAGTTGAACCTCGGCTGCTTCCTGGGCTCCATACCTCGGCAGCCACCAGGAGTGCTGTCCCTGCATCGACACTACCGAGATACTCCAGCCCCGGACCGCATCTCCCTCCAGCCTCGGGCAGGCGAGCTGGACCGAGCTCCCCAGCCCCGGATGGGCCTCCAGCCTCGGAGCAGGCCGCTTGCCCGGATCGGGCCACCAGCAGGCCGGGATGTCCTGAACCCGGACGGGCCGAGGTCCTCCTGTCGGGCCGAGGTCAGGTGACCGAGGCAAGCTTAGCCGAGATCCCCTCGCTGTCTCGGCTGGACCCAGACCTGGTCTCTCCGGGCGGACCAAGGCCACATCGCGTTGCCCCGCCAGCCCCTGTCTCGGCTGGGCCAGGTTCGTCACCTCGGCTGGGCCTGGGCCGACGTCACCAGTTCTCCAAGCGCAAGGCCGGCATCGCTTCATCGACAGAAGACATCTCGCGACTGAGGTAACAGGCCCTTCGCTGCTCCCTGCCGAGGTATCCAGACCGAGATTGCCAGGGATTACGTCGACCACTACCGAAACTCCAGGCCACTACCTCGATGCTGCCACAACCGAGACGCGCCCTCCAACCGGATCACTCCATCACCGGGATCTCTTCTCCAACCTCTGCATCAACCACCCGGAATAGCTGCAACCTCTACACTGCACCGACATCAACTTCCTCGGCGGGTACAAGATGCCTTCTAGAAGATCCAGGAGACAAGCGCTAGAAGACAAGATCCATGACGCATGCAATGACGCAGGTGGCATGGCTACAGTGGCATGGATGTGACTATAGTACAGCTCTACAGTGTATTGCACAGTGCACAGTGCTCTTGGTCTGCTTGTTCCCTCGCGTGTCCCCTGGGCACCTATATAAAGGGCACCAGGGGGAAGAGGTGATGTCAGCTCCCGCACGGGCTCTCTTACCCCTTGGGTTCATTCTCCCCCCGCTCTCTCTGCTGGCTCCCTGGAGCTCATCTTCATAGCTCGTTCCATACAACTCGAGGAGCATTTGTACAGACCATATGCTGAGAGGAGAATACACCAATAGGCTAGATGCTGCAGTAGTGGTTTTATCTCTCACGAGAGCCCCGAAGCAGGGTAAATCCCCGTGTTGATTTGTTTGTCCGTGTGCGCTCTTCAGCGCGCTGTCCCTCCCCGAATCCTCTAGCGTCCATCCGCCCCAAACTTAAGCCTGCCCTTAGACATCTGTTGTTTCATACGACGACAATTAGGCAAGCAGGTTTGAACAGCCAACGCTAACTGAATACAGATTAGAAGGGCTACTGCCTTGCGCCAGGGATTAGATTTTATCTGAGGGAATGTGAAATCAGAGCAATTTGGGTTCACGCATCAGATTTCTTCTCTCGTTGTGGTACCCAAAATCTAGAATAGGGAGAATACTGGTTTCAGTCTATGATTAGAATAGGGAGAATACTGAACTTGATGGTTTGACAGGAGATACAAACCTTAATTATCTCGTCCAATTGATCAAACGCCACTTTCTCCAGGAAACAGAGGCTGCAATTTCCCACGTTCAGGCGAGAAAAAGAGAAGTCAACAAAAGTTCCAGAGCTCATGTAGAGAAAAGAGTGTACCAAAAGAACAGGTGTTGTCAACTCGATTTTCTTCATTAAAGTATTTTATAGTATTTCCTTTTTTTTAGCAATTTGAAATGTTTAAATGAATTTGTATTCAAAACTATTGATTTTATAAAATATGTCTCAATGTAATTAGGGGGAATACATTTAGGTTATCTTGATATATTCTAGAATATCTCCATTTTTTTAAAGCAAGTTGAAATTTTCAAATAAGTTGCATAGAGCATTTTGATGTATTTTACCGTATTTCAAAATATTTAGCAAATTGAAAATATTCAAATAAGTTTGTATTTGTAGTTATTGGTGTTAAAACATTTATCATTTTTCCAGCTGGTCCCACATGTCAGGAAGTTTAGCATTTTTTAAAGAAATTTTTTAAAACGGGAAAAAAACTGACAGGGTGGGCCCATTGGGACGTCGTAATGACGTCAGCAATGGCCTCCACCACCACGGCCACGGCGACGTCGGCGGCGTCGTATACGCGCGTTTTGGAGCGCGGCTCTGAGCGTGTGGGATGCGCGCGGGCGCGCTGAGCCGGATGGTGGCGGCGCTGGGTCCAAATGGTGGCCGGAGACATCGAGATCGACGGCGGCAACCGGCGGCCGGAGGCGACAAAGGGAAGCACGCCAGCGGCGAATCCGAGCATCCCGGCAAGCGATCTTCGGCGAGGAGGTGGAGGGGACGACGGCGAAATCCGTGGTGGGCGTCGATTTGTCGGGGGAGGCACGGTGGGGCGGCGATGTGGGGCGGCGATGCGCGGCGGCGGCGCCGGCGAGCTCGGCAGCGCGCGAGGAGAGAGGAAGAGGGAGAGTGTGGTGTGCAGTCGTTTTTACACGGAGATCCCTGCCGTTTGTAGAATTTACTAATCAGTCCTTTGTTGGGGGCTCTGTGTAAAAATTTGCGCTAAAAATCTTGCGAGAGGGGTTACCGGATGGGTACCGGTTCCACCGGCCGGTGGCTGTCGACCTCTCATTCGTGCGGAACGCGCGGTACTGTAGCTATGAATAGTACCACTCGCTGGAGGTATGTTTCACAGATCCGACGGCCAGAATAAAAGAGGCGACGTGGCGCGCTGGAGAGGGGGTGGCCATGTCGCCCCTTTATATATAAGGTTATGTTTCTCACAAGAGTGAAAGTAACTGATCTCAGAGTTGTAGTTGCAAGGCTTTGCACACCACATTTTTATTATTATTGACGCATATACGGCTGAGACTCGAAACCAACTTTGCCTATGCTTCCCACAATATTTAAATTATCCCCTGGCCTTTTTTCAACACTAGTTCATTTTTGTTGACCTTTACAAACAACTGACTTCACATATCTCAGTGGTCATCTGATTTGAGGTCGTGATTATGATAGAAAGAACAGTCATACACAACCACTTTGAACAACATGAAAACTTTGTAGAACACGAATGTGAACTCGATGGTCCAACGAATATTAACAGAGGAAAAAACATGTATAAGCACCAACCAGGGGTCGAGCTCAATGCGTTGCCCGAGTGGTCAAAACCAAGAAAACATTAGGCAGGCATCGTCCATTGTTTTTCCCTGTGATGGCGAGATGGATCTGAGGCCGACGTGAGCGGCTGCGCATGCAAAGCCAGCAAACTTACGGCAGAAACAGCCGACGCGTCGATGCCGCTGCGTCATAATCTACTCTGCCATTTGCGATCTTGTATCTGTACGTGTGACATCAAATCTAATAAGGTCGCCAAAAAATCTAGTCGCAAGGTGTACATCTCGTATATGTCGTCTATTGGAGGGTCGCGGTGCGTCAGTACCTTACTGACAGCGAACGAAAACTATCAATCACACGGAGAGCAGAGACAAATTAACAGATGTGATAGGATAGTACGTGTAGCTTTGGCTTCCCGTAAAATAAAATACTACTCACTTTGTTTTTAAATATGAAATGTTTTATCGTTTGTCCACATTCACATGTGCATAAATGTATCTAGACATGCTTTAGTGTGTATATTCATCCATTTTAGTATGCATCTACAACGTGTGAAACATCTAAAACATCTTATATTTGAAAACGGAGGAAGTAGCTAGAGAACGAGGCTCTGATGGGCTGGTTTTGGCACTACATAAGTTATTTGTTCAATATTCAATAAATGCAAATCAAAATATGTAATTTAAACTTATAGGAGCCTCTTGAGATTCACTGTGTTGGTATATGTCTGGTTTCGTATGCATAGACCTCCAATCTATAGGCGCCCAGGGCTGCCTCGTCTATACCCGGTCTTGGGGCGTGACATACCCATCTCCATGACGACTGGGAAGCATCGACACATATAACGTCCAATTCATATAGACAGGAACGCCGACGCACAACTCCGTGCCAATGTGGGGAGCGTCAACTCCACGCAGACGTGAAGCATCGACGGGAGGCACCAACATCGCGCTGCATTTCACCAGTGCCTCACCACCGTGGGCGTGCCCTATCTCGCACCAACGAGCAGTCCAGCCACCAAGCAGGACTGACGGAATATTCCAAATATATTCTATTAGGAGACCGTCTTATTTTCCCCATATTTGTGTAAAATTTTACCCCATTTAACAATTTGCCTCTATTTTGACCGGTCAGATCCACTTATTAGATGACATGGCTAGTGGCTGGATTCCAATTCGAAAGCAAAAACTGTATGAGTGTGTTTTCGAATTGGCTTCCAGGTCACCAGCCATATCGGTGGACAAGTAGAACCAGACGGGCTGGATCGTGAAAATTGTTACGACACAATGTAACAATTTTAGGGTAAAAGGTGAAATAAGTTTTTATATGGAGTAAACTTTGTTACGAATGTGCAAAAATTAGGCAAAACATGAAATTCACCCTCATTAAAATCTAGACATTCCTAGTGGAAAGTTTCTTACCAACTCAAAATTTGTTTTTATTGCAAAAACACAGAGGCCTCCACAACAAAAAGAAGTGCAATGAGATCATCCTCAATTTCCAGATGGACAATGTCAAGTTCGTGCCAACCACCGTATTATTAACGGAAAGACACACTGGTGCAAGATGCAAAGATAGACGGCAAGGACACACTGTTCTCTCGCCGGCTTGGCTGCTAGCACAACCTGCCAAGAACCGGCCACCTGATGCATGCAAAGTTGGCGGCCGCAGCTTTTTTTAATAATCATATCCTGATGTGTGCCGACAACCCGTCGTTGTCTCTACTGCTTAATTCCATCAACTAATAAACAACGGTGAAAAGTTTTCCACATTTTTTGAGGGGAAGCTTTTCACATCTTGGTATGCTGGCTGCCTGGCTTGTCTAGCAATGCGGTGCAAAGAAGATCCGGGCAAACGAGTAGTTTCACCGTGGCATTGAAGACCGGTGCTTCTTTGGGTAAAAGAATCGACGATGAGATGATCAGTACAAACCTTATTTGAAAAAATACCCATGATTTTTTCATGCCATTGTCTTAAATAACTGAAGTACAATCATTGATATTACAGGGATGATATATAGTCGATCAATTTATCTATGGCCAATACCGACGAGCCACCACTTTCCAAAGAAGACACCAATTTGTTCTTAAGCTCTTGTGCCCTCTCTTTCATCACCTTCCCCTCCCTCTGCACCATTATCTTTCGAACAGCCTTCTCAATCTTGTTTCTCTCTAACTCACCATCGATCCCAAACCCTGCACCCCACACCATCTCCACGTACCTCGTATTCATCATTTGATCGGCGAACTGAGGCCTGCAAATCATCGGAACACCCTCACCGATACTCTCCAGCGTCGAGTTCCAGCCGCTGTGTGTCCAGAACCCACCCACTGCAGGGTGGGCCAGCACCTCCAGCTGGGGCGCCCACTGGACAACCTTGCCCCTAGCCTCGAGCGCGTGGCCAAACCCGTCCGGCAGATAAGGTCCGTCCAATCCCTTCACCATATCCCGTCGGACGACCCATAGGAAAGGCTGCTCACTGTTAGCCAGACCCCACGCGACCTCCGAGATCTCGCCGGAGTCCATGGTAGCCAGGCTCCCAAAGCTCACGTACAACACGGACCCGGTTGCCTGCGTGTCCAACCACTCCATGCAGCTTCGGTCCTCCCGTAGCAGGCTGCTCCCGGTGCTCCGGGGGGAGAGCTTGTGGAGCGGGCCGGCCGCGAGCACAACGGGGACGTCGACAAGCTCGTCGCGGATCCTGTCGAGCTCAGCGGTCTCCAGGGCGTCAAATGTGTTGATCACGAGGCCGGAGGAGTTCCGGACTGTTTCAGTGGCCTTGGCCAGACATATGCGCACCATTTCGTGGTTGCCGCTGCTGGAGAGGAACAGGTCCATTACACGCAGTGGTGGCAGCTCCTTCACCAGCGTGTAGAGCTCCGATTCTAAATCAAGCAGATATGTGTGAATTTAACAGATTGATGTAATCAATTGAGGGCCAACTAATTTGACGTCGAATGTTAGACCATGGATCGCAATCGGGTGCAGAACTGCAGATCTCATTCTAATTAGGAAGAAATGTACATATATTGATTTACTGACGACTGGCGTACCTTTTGGAGGTAGATACCCATTTTGGTGGAGCATGGGATAGGCCAGGAAGCAGCTGAAGCAGGCCGCGCTACCAGTGCGCAGCACCAACGTCGGGAGCCCGACCGCTGCGGCGGCCTTCTGCGCGGCGTGGAGGTTGGCGTCTATGAACATGCACGCGGCGGGCTCATCGGCGAGCACCGAAGCGAGGACATCGCGGACGGCCCCCGACGCCTCCATGGCGGCGTTCATCGCGAGCATAATGGAGAATATGTTCCCCGACGCTGCGACGTCAGCGGGGATGCCGTCGGGCACATCGACGAACGTGAACTCCGGGTGGAGCGAAGGGTCCAGCGCGTTGAAGCGGGTGTGGAGGATGGTGATGGCGAAGCCGCGACCATGGAGCACGTCGGCCAGCTGCAGCATCGGATTGATTGTGCCCTGGAACGCAAGAGGGAACAGCAATACCCGGCGCGCACCTGATAGCCGGCCGTCGCCATTGTGGCCGGCACTGCCCATTTCTCTCTCGTGGCTCAGACTCTCAGCTCGAAGCGATTCTGATGCAAGAGCAAGCAAGAATAATTTGCAGCCTTCCTACTCTGAAAAATACGCTATCATGTAGCCAAGGAGTCAAGGAGGTTAGGATGGCCGTGAATCACGCGCTTAATTTAAAAACGTTATGGTTGCATCCAATGCACTAGCTGATTAGCTTAACTCGGTGGCCGGTGCAAGTCAGCGTAACCACGTGCTGCAAGCATTGGCAGGGATCTCAAAATACGATTTCACATGCACTACGGGAACCCACGATACGCCGACGGCCAGAAGCCGTCGGGTAGGCACGTTTGCCGTCGGCGTAGACATACGCCGACGGCCGCTGTGGGACCCACGATACGGAAGCCGTCCGTCTCCGTCTGCTCCACCCATACGTCGACGGCAGTGCCGTCGGCCTAGCGTGCCACGTGGAGCGAGCTGGTGCGTCTGGGACGTGGCATACGCCGACGGTAAAGCCGTCGGCGTAGTCGTGACCATTTGGTCCATTTTAGATGACGTGGCAGCACCCTGTGCGCCTGGGAAGTGCTCTACGCCGACGGCAATGCCGTCGGCGTATCCTTGACCGTAATTTCCACTTTTAGCTGCTTGTTGCTGCTGGTTTCTGGCGCATTTTAAATACAATTAAAATTGCACAAATTATAAAACACGACAGAAACATCACATATATATCCAAAATGACACAAACATGATTCGAATTCATACAAGCATTCATACAAACTCAAAATGACAGAAACATAGTTCGAATTCACACCCGGAACACCCGAACTAATCCTACATCTCGTGAGAGGTCGAGCCACCTATCTCTGACCGCGTGAAAATAGGCGACCGACCGCGTGGGCCAGTCGAACCACACAGGGAATCCAGCGAGCCACGGGACTGTGTGGTCTCACGCGACGAACCCGGCGAGGCACCACCAGTGCCATGCACCACGAGCGCGCGCGTCGAAGTCGGCGAGGCAAAAGCAGGATCAATGGGTGCATTCCTCGAGCAACTCGATCCCTACATGTTTGAGTCCAAGTTAGCAACTTGGAAAGCACAGCATGGCGGTAACAATTTGTTTGGCAAATAACTTACCGACTCCCTCGTTGGGCCGACGGGCGGGATCCCCGGCCTAGGTGGACGCGTAGGCAGCGCCTCCCGCTCTCCAGTGGCAAAAAACTTCTCGGTAGCCTACAAGATAGTTTAGATGTCAGGAGTTGTAGAAAAAGAAGGTTCAAACTAGAGGAAATGGGACTTGTCATATTTTGCAAATACAAAAGTTGAAACTTACAGCATCCTTCAACTCATTCCACTCCTCATACTCCTGGCTCTTCTGTACCCACAACTGATACTGTCTCTCATAGTCCGCGTAAGCGGCATCGAAGGCCGCCTCGAAATCAGCCTACAGTTTTAAAAGGGAACGCATCTCGTCAACTTAGCCACTTAGCTAGGAACGAATGTCGGAAAGAGAATGAAATTGAGAAAAACTTACATCGGGGCGAGCTCGGGAAGGCCGACGAGGCAGGACGGGAGGGTCGTCGGCGGTGAGGGTAGCCTTGACACGCGAGAGGCCCAACTCAGGAGTACGCGTGAGTACCGCACTAAGCATGAGAGGACGGCCATGCTCCCAACCGTTCCCGGCAAGGACCACCGCTCTCTCGTCGGTGTCATGCGAAGAGGGTTGTCCACAAACGGATTTATACCCTGGAACGTCTCGACGTATGCCTTTATCCCCTCCTTGGCAGTGCCGAAGTAATCGGGCTGCGAGGGCTGAGGCTCAGAAAAATTGGGCTTCTTCATCTTCATCCTCTCCCATGTTTGCATGTGCGTAAGAGGCTCCCCGAGATCGGCCTCCTGCAATGCCAAAGAAGTGTCATGCGTATCAAGTAGGAACATGAGGGGAAATAAATGAAGATTGTTTCATGTATATATATACCAGCTTTGCCTTGAAGCGATCATGGTTGCGGGCACCCGCACAATGTGTCCCCCCGCTCCCGCGGTTTAACTTGTTTCGCTCGCTCAAGGCCTTGAACTCGGGGTCCTCCCCAGCCCACCTAGACACCAACGCCCTCCACGCGTCATCCTTGCCATAGGCCCATGAGGGCTTAAACTGAAAAAACAATACTCATGTGAAGAACGGATAATGCAATTGCAACTAGCAGCAACATATAATCTCATTAACAATCTACTTACCGCCATGTAGTCATCTACGGTCACCTCAAGTGGGTTCTCCACAATCTCATGCTTCACCGCCTTCTTGTAACGTCTCAGTACTGAAATGATTGATGATGGTATGCTTTGCATTGTAGAACTGCTGTCGTGTCAACTTCCTACAAGCCCCCTCCAAAGTCCTGTCCGCATCGCCCGCTGCTCAGGAAGTACCCTATAGAACCTCTTTAATCATGCACAAAAAACAAATTGTGAGAGCATGGTGGGGACATCAAGTATGAACGAAATTCGAAAAGTTCAACTTACCCAAAACTTGTTGATCACGGCGTCAGAACATTTCCCGCCGCTCGCGTAATTGGCGGCCTGATAGTCTACCCAATGGGTGGCTAGCTTCGTCGCGCCGTTGGGGACGGTACTGTACAAGCCCGGCCAAAACTTCCTAATCAAAGCTCCAATCAGGGTGTTAGGCACACGGGCTCCCGCAGGATGTATCCAGTTGCTGCACAATAATTAAACATTACTACATGTCAAATTGTCCTGACCACAATGAAGTTACCATGTTCAAAATTAGTATATATAGTCACTTACTCTTTCCCATTAGGCGTAATGAGGATCTTCGCCTCCTCGGTAGCAGGTTCCTTGTCCTCATCAGGGACCTGGGATTCCCCTCGAATCCTTGGCTTCTTCGGCGGCGCGGAGGGCCTGGCCTCCAAGTCCGTGGAGGGGCCCGTCCCCACGTCCGTGGAGGGGCCCGTCTCCTCCGAGTCCGTGGAGGGGCCCGTCCCCACGTCCGTGGAGCCCGCAGAGGGTATGTCCGAAGACACGTCGCCCCCACCTCGCCCTCGTCCTCCCTCACCTCGCCCTCGTCCTCCACCTCGCCCTCGTCCTCGTCCTGCACCTCGTCCCCTCGGAGGAACTGGAGCATCGGCACCTCCCCTCCTCCAGCATCTCCACCCTCACCTGCATTGAGAAAGGGTGAACAATTAAGCATAAAGACATGAACAAATTAAGAATTGCATCACCCTCTACTCTCACCACTGTCAGACAGGTAACGCGGGTTTGCTTTTGGTTCTCTTCCACTTTTAGTAGCTTTCTTCTGGCGCATCTTCTTCACCAAGGAGGCCGATGATTCCTTGCCTTGGCTCATCTTGGTCAATCACCTGCATTGAGAAAGGGTAAACTTTTAAGCATAAAAGACATGATCCAATTAAGAAGCATGAAGACGTAATGCAATTAATAAGCATGTTGAAAGACATGATCCAATTAAGAACAAATTTCTTAATGAAGACATTTTTAATTGAATTCAGGGCGATCTACATTAAAAAATTCTACATTAAAAAATGACCTCAATTTGAAAAGGATGGCCAAGCACCGATCTGAGTATGGCATTTGGTTTCATTATGTAGAATTCAAAAGTGTAGCATTTTTGTCCCTTGCACATATGAGATGGAAAAAAGAAATACTGAAATATCGTTTTCACCGATCATTTGTAACTAATATTATGTATTTATTTTTGACAAAATTTTACATCATTTGGCACTTAATTAACTTTTCCATCGCTGAAGTGCTATGTTAGCACTAGCATACCAATTCCAATTACAGTTGGGCAACGTTGTTGACTGAATTTTACCTATAGGTCTCGGTTTTATAACAAATTGCCAGCATGTCATGTTCAATGATATAAGCAACGGTGGAGACCATTCAACGACAAGCACATGCCTCCGCGGATTCAGTTAGTTACCTGAACGTCCTGCGCGTTGACGTCGAGGTGCTCGGCGATGAGAAACCTGAACCTGGAGGAGTCGGGGGACGGCGAGGACAACTTTGCCGCTGGCGGCGGGGACCAGTGAGCCGGGGAGGAAGTTGGCCGTGGGGGACGGCCCGCTCGCCGGCGGGAGCGTTGCTGCGAGCTGGCGGCGCCGGCGGGGAAAGAAACCCTAGCTAGAACGGGCTTGGGTCGCCGGCGCGGGGAGGGATTGGGTCGCCGGCGCGGGGAGGGATTGGGGAGGTCGCCGGCGCGGGGAGGGATTGGGTCGCCGCGGCGCGGGAGGGATTTGGTTTGGGGATTTTTTGGAGTGAAGGCGCGCGAAGCTTTCGGGCCATTTTGGCTTAGCCAGTCAGGCCTAGTGGTTTTGCTTTTTTTTTTAAAGAAATCAATTAATTTTTTAATTTTTTTTTCAATTCTTCTATTATGTTCTATTTTTTTTAAAGAAAGGGGGTAGCCAGTCACTGGTCCCTTTATCCTTCGGATCAGAGACTACCTCTTCGTTCTAGGATCAGAAAATATCACACCAAACTTGCACTAGTAGGAATGTGCTTATAGCCACCAGTCTACATCTTTATTTAATCCATAATACATCACGAATAATGTAACTAACTTTTGCCGGGTCCTAAGCCGCGAGGTGCTGAGCGGCCGGCGGCTTGCACCCAAAGATAAGGAACCATCACTGGGGCAATACTCACATGAGGAGGATCCCTATGAAGTGTATACCACATATTGTCATGCACCGCTTGCGTATCCAACCTAACCAGGTAGCGACGGACGTGCTCGTCCTCCTCTCTGATACGGCGACGCACCTCCACCTCGGGGGCCGGCGGCCTCTGCACCGAGGCTGGCCCACGCGACGGCCACCAAACAAGATCCGGGTCGACGACGTCACCCGGATTCCTCACCAAACTACGCGTCCCGGAAGACACCTCCCAGTGCCAGCCCGGCGGAGCCCAGTCCCGGACACTGCCCGTGTCCAACAAATGGCCGGTGGTCATCATCGATTCCCGCCGAGATCTGAAAAAATGAGTGGGGAATTTGATCAAACAACTAAGGTGCGTGCAACCTAGGTACGTAGGGGAGGGAGAGGGCAGCACCTTGGCATGGCGGACGGCACACGCGGTGGTGACGCCACGGGAGAGTGATGAGGGATCGTGATGAGGGATCAGATATCAGTTTAGATGTGCTATGCCAATGGAGGCCGTGACTACATATATATAGTGAGAAATGGGCTTCTGAGCTGTAGTATGCCCAATCAGGAAGAAGCACACGGATCGTGTGTTTCCTTCGTGCGCTTCTGAGCCGTTGGATCAGCGGTGTGTTTCTTTCGAGCGCTGGTGAGCCGTTGGATCAGGTCGAAGATATTGTTAGTCATCCACCTTATCTCCGTGAACTACCACTTCCACCACCACCACTCCCACCTCCTCGGCAAATCATCATTGCGTCACCCTAATCCAGTGGCTGGATTCAACCTACCTGCGGGCTTGTGTTTCCAACAGCGTCGTTGTGTTGTCCTTATTCACCGACCTACAGGAGGTGGCTCCAATGGCTGGCCGGTGAACAAGGACGAACACAATAATGCCAGGGAACATGCCAGCAGGTAGGCTAAATCCAGCCATTGGATTCGGTGGCGAAGGTAGAACAAAACACACGGTTTCTCCTGCAAATCGGCCTTCGATCCACGGAGCGGCAAGACGTCTCTGATGATTTGCAACCGTTGTCTCTGATGATCTGCAACCGTTTGGAACGGTCGCAGGTCATCAGAGACGTCTTGCCGCTGGTTGCCCAAAGATGCCTCTCCGAGTGACGCTAGAATGTTTTGTGTGAATGAGTAACCTGTCTGAGGAGGTGGGCTATATATAGACCTGCCTCTCCGAGTGACTCCCTCCAGCTAGCCAATCAGGAATAAGTACGCGGATCGTGTGTTTTCTTCGAGAGCTTGGGAGCCGTTGGATCAAGCGAAAGAAACACACCGCTGATCGAACGGCTCACAAGCGCTAAAGGAAACACACGATCCGTGTGCTTCTTCCTGATTGGATCAGGAAGAAGCACACGGATCGTGTGTTTCCTTCGTGTGCTTCTGAGCCGTTGGATCAGCGGTGTGTTTCTTTCGAGCGCTGGTGAGCCGTTGGATCAGGAAGAAGCACACGGATCGTGTGTTTCCTTCGTGCGCTTCTGAGCCATTGGATCAGCGGTGGGTTCTGGAGACGCGCTCCAATTCTTGAATGCACTGCAGCCCCTGTTGATGGAATTTTTGCTTCTGCATGGTTTTATTGTAAGTTTGCAAGATTTTAGTGTGCCCAAGATTCTGTTGATCTCGGGACTCCGAGGTGGGACTCCGAAGTTAAACAAACCATGCAAATTACAGTGACAACATAAATTACACAGAGAACATTCTTGAACCGCCGATACATAATTGACTAAGAAACAAGTAAACATGCATGTAGAACAAATTACAACAATCATGAACAACTAACAAACTTCTCCACCCTATGCCGTGCGTGTGTTGCCACCCTTGCTCTTTGACGAAGATTCTGCCTTCTTGCCTTTGCCCTTGGACGAAGCTTCAGCCTTCTTGCTCAGTGCTTCAACCCTCCTTTCCTTTGACGACGGCATGAAATCGTCGTCATCATCGCTGTCAACTACCCAGAGACAGGAACGACCGTACGAATCACGGTCAGCTTCAGTTCGGTAGAACGGACTATTCGTAACTTTCCTGTCAAACTTATCTGCAAGCCTGAGCATTTCTGCACGAATTTGGAGCGGGGTCCTATACGGAAACCCATCGCGGCATAGCTTCGCCCCGAGTGAAGCGAGATGACTCTCAGTGTGCAAAATTTCTTCAATTGGAACTACCCTACCATCTACCTTCAAATTGCTTGAAAGCCTAGCGAGATGCTCGGATGCGGAAATGTGAAACCCAGACACACACTTCTCGCAAGGACCAATACACACCATGCTTGCGCTCAAGTGAGTACCATGCCTACCTTCGACTGGGTTATATAGAACTACCGGTGGCGGCATTTGGCGAGAGCTTGGGAGCCGTTGGATCAAGCGAAAGAAACACACCGCTGATCCAACGGCTCAGAAGCGCTGGGAGGAAACACACGATCCGTGTGCTTCTTCCTGATTGGGCATACTACAGCTCACAAGCCCTTTCGAGTGACTCCCTCCAGCTAGCCAATCAGGAACAAGTACGCGGATCGTGTGTTTCCTTCGAGAGCTTGGGAGCCGTTGGATCAAGCGAAAGAAACACACCGCTGATCCAACGGCTCAGAAGCGCTGGGAGGAAACACACGATCCGTGTGCTTCTTCCTGATTGGGCATACTACACGCACTGGAATATTGTGTCGATTTGGGGTTGACTTTGGTTTCTCATGTTCCTATGGCCTAACATAACACAACCAAGCAAAAAATTCCACTGGGCTACCCCTTTCGACGCACGTCTATGGGGGTAGACGGAAACGTTAGAGTTTTTTCAGCGGATTCAGGGTTTCACCGAAGCGGGGCCCCGGAGCGTCGGAACCACACCCAAACCTAGCTTGTGACATACCATATGTATAAAAGTGTGTTGTGTGTTGTAAATGTGCAAGAATCTACTCCTAGGTGTGACCGACATCACCGGCTTCACTTTCTCTCTAGTGAGTTTCTGCACTTAGAGGTGAAAACTCCCCTTTCGGGCGAACCGGATGGAATCGTGTGTCGATTTGGGGTAGACTTTGGTTTCTCATGTTCCTATGGCCTAACATAACACAACCAAGCAAAAAAGTCCACTGGGCTACCCCCTTTCGACGCACGTCTATGGGGGTAGACGGAAACGTTAGGATTTTTCCAGCGGATTCAGGGTTTCACCGAAGCGGGGCCCCAGAGCGTCGGAACCCTACCCAAACCTAGGTTGTGACATACCATATGTATAAAAGTGTGTTGTGTGTTGTAAATGTGCAAGAATCTACTCCTAGGTGTGACCGACATCACCGGCATCACTTTCTCTCTAGATAGCCAGGAAAAGTTTTTATTTGTTTTACATGTATATGTTGTAGGTTTGGGTTCCGGAAAACTCAAACCGTTATTTTACGGGGGTGGGATACTGAAATTGGGAGGGCAATTATAGGTCCAATATATATATAAATTACAACTACATTAAATATTATATAGAGAAATAAAGAAATGAATATTATATACGAAAATAAATAAATAAAACTACTAAACGCCGACGGCAGCCGTCGGTGTTTTTATCGCGTGTACGACAACGGCAGTACCGTCGGCGTATCAACGACGCTGGACGGTTCCGTTATGCCGCCCTTTGTACGCCGACGGGATTTCGAACGCCGACGGCGCTTCGTACGCCGACGGCCTGTTCGTCGTCTGCCCTAGCCCGTGCTGTACGCCAACGGCCCCGACATTTGGCCGTCGGCGTACAGGAAGGCCGTCGGCGTTTTGACGGTTTCCCGTAGTGATGTGTCGTATCTCCCTCCTGTCGCTATGCAACTGGGCATGTTAAAATAAGTGGTTGTGACATGGATGGTATTTTGATTTTCAAACACATTCGTTATTAGTGATCTAAATTGTTTTCGAGGTATTCAAATTTGTATAAAAATTGCATAAAATTCCATAAAATAGAAACCTCAAAACGTATGCATTTGTGGTTGGTACGGCTCTTTGTATAGCTTTTGTATTACAAAAATTGGAGAGAGAAAAATAGAAACAACACAGGTCACCTTACGCCTTGGTCCTAATTTTCGGTAAATCCTATATCCCACCCCGTCGCGGCACTTTAGGCTCGCGCCGTCTAAAGGAATCCCGCTACTGCGGCTGGCCCATTAATATTGTTTCTGTTTTTTCTGTTCTTCTTTCTTTTCTTTTTCGTTTTTCTTTTCTGTTTTTCATTTCTTTTCTTTTTCTTCTTTTATGATCTGGAAAAATATTTGGTTTTAGAAAAATTTCAGATTTTAAAAAGTTCATCATTTGAACAAAAAACTGATATAAAAAATAGTCAATTTTGAAAATTATTCAACTCTAAAAATGTTCAGATTTGAAAAAATCAGATAAAACAGATTTTTAAATAGTTCATATGTAAAAAACATTCAGATATAAAAAGGTTCATATTTGATTTTTTTTTCAGATTTCTTAAATATATTTAGGTTTTGGAAAAAGTAGATATTTCAAATATGTGCATATTCGAAATTTGTTCAGATTTTTATAGAGATATTCAGATTTATAAAAAGCACTCCCTCCAATCCGTATAAAGTGTCGGAGAAAATGTACAGTGAACGCATAGACTTTGTAGCACTATTAGGGATAATTAATTCGGATCCGAGGGTGTAAAAAATAATAGTATTTTAATTAGGCCGCTTTTTGTACGGTCCATGAAGCATGCCTTCAGGCTGTGCGAGGGTGAAGAGCTGCTACGTGGGAAATCACTAGAAAAAGGGTTCACTTTGCGAAGGGAACCCAACGGATCGTAGCGTGATGATAAGTGTCAGCTTCTCCTTTCACGCGGTCCCCGTGGGTGTTTGAATATGTGACAAGTGGCAACACGAGAGTGTTTTGGTGGGATTTCTGATTCTCCGTGCGGAGGGTTGTATGTGCATTTATTTTGTGATTCATTTTTAAAAAATGAAATATCTTGAGAACCATTTATCCAAATTACGAACCGTTTTCACTTTTGAGCTCCTCGCGTCGAGCTCTTCAAAATTAGGTCCCATGTTCATAGGTTTTGACGAAATTTTTTTGTACTTCCGGTTATGTATAGTTGTACAACCTGTTATGTGTTGTTATACTCCAACTTCTCTGTATTTTATACTTTTTTTTTTATACTTTTGTATGATGAGAGAGAAGAGATAGTGAGGTGGGAGGACAGCTTTTTCCCTTTTATTTTTCTAAATCGGATTTTTGAAATGAAATATCTTGAGAACCATTTATCCGAATTACGAACCTTTTTCAATTTTGAGCTCCTCGCGTCGAGATCTTCAAAACTAGATCACATGTTGATAGGTTTCGACGATCTTTTTTTTTGTACAACCGGTTATGTATAGTTGTACAACCTGTGTCTGTGTAGTTGTACAATCTGTGTTTGTACAAACTGTGTTTGCGTAGTTGTACAATATGTGCCTATATAGTTGTACAACCCGTGTTTGTACAACCTGTGTCTGTCTAGTTGTACATTTTGTGTCTGTACAACCTATATCTGTCCAGTTGTACAACCTGTGTCTGTACAACCCGTGTCTGTCTGGTTGTACAACTTGTGTCTGTATAGTTGTACAACCCGTGTTTGTACAACCTTTGTCTGTCTAGTTGTATAACTTGTGTCTATACAAACTATGTCTGTCTAGTTGTATAATCTGTGTCTGTACAACCCGTGTCTGTCTGATTGTACAACGAGTTGTACAATCTGTGTACAATCTGTGAAGCCGAGCCATAATACTAATAGTTTTTGTACTTCCGTTTCAGGAGCGCGTATACACTACTTATTAAGCCAAACTCCTAGTTATGTGTAGTTTTTATTTGTACCGTGTTTTATTTTTTCACTTTCGTGTGCTAGGTGCAACGATCTCTAGGTTGATGTTGACCTGTTGTATGTGGGAGGCTTGGATTGTACGCGCGGGAGACTTGCTGATTGTATGCACGCTCGTACAGGCGCGCGGGGCGTTCGTTCCGGCCAGTCGTGCACGTACGCGCTACGTCGCGGAGTGATCTTTAAAAGCCACCACGTGGCGGTAACAGAGCGTACGCGGAGCAGAAATTGACCTTCACGAAGGGTTCCCTCCCGCTAGTGGCACCCTGCTGCGCGGCGATAGGCTTCTAAATTTCAGCCTAGCAATTTCACCTTACCAACAGGCCCTTAGGCCGACAATCTTACAACTCTCCATGGCTGAATCTAAACTACTGCTCTTACCAGGCTCCATCCTAAGAGAATGGGCTGGCAGCCCAACTTCCCACGAAGGAGAGTGACATGATCAGCACCGAACGCTTATGCGGTACCCAATGTCCCAATCGATCCAGGGAGTTGACTCAGCGGAACAGAAAAATGGGTACAAAGAAATACAGAGTACAACTCTATCCCCCTTGCACATTATGACCGTGCTGTATTTAAAAGTACACCGCGCAACATATGAAAATACGACCGTGTTGCACCTAGAAGTGCACTGTGCTGCACTTGACAGTCCACCCACGCTGCACATGAAAATACGCCCGGCACTTCACCTTTTTTTTAGAACACTTCCTGCTTCTACTCTATGAAGCAACGGTGATGGTTGCAGGAAAGTTAAACCCATCCGGTGGGTTCTGAAACCATACGTAGCGGCTTGCCGGCATTGTAGTGGCAGCAAGCGCCAGCGTATGAGGCTCCGAGTTCGCGCCTCGACCTTCATGGCGGAAAGCGACGCCGCCTCGGGTAGTCGCTCTGATAGATATCTCCCGTAGGATACTGCTGAACAGGCCTAAGTTCTTCTCCTTGAGACCTTCGATTACCTCCTTGCAGTCCGAGGCGATCATGATATCTCCCACATGCAAGTCTGCTGCCAGCGAGAGGGCTTCGCGGCAAGCCATTGCTTCTAGACACCCTGGATGTGTGATGCCATCGTACACCACAGCCGATGCTCCGAGATAAACTCCATCCGCTGTCCGACAAACGGCTCCCACAGCTCCTTTGTTCGCCGTCTTAGCAACAGCACCATCACCATTGATCTTACAGTGACCCACCGGTGGTGGTATCCATTTTGGCATCACGGTTGAAGGACGAACGCCCCCCCTTGGTGCATTCTTCTCTGATTGCGCACACCCGAGGTCGTGGACAAAACTCTCCACGAACAGTGATGTCGCCCTCGGACTCTGGAAAATCTCTTCATGTATCGCCATCTTCCTAGCATGCCAGATTGCCCATAAGGTTACAAGCATCTTTGTCAGGTCATCCTCCTGCATGGTCTCCACCATAGAGAACAGCCACTGCCTCGCGGAAGGTTCAGACGACAAGCATATATGCTCCACAATCGCTGGGTCGGTGATGGCCCAGACGCACCTCGACATCGTGCACTCCAGCAAGGAGTGTCGCCAAGAGTCCGTACTGCCGCATAGTGAGCATGCGCTCGACGCAGCCATTTTCCTGTAATGGCGCACATCTCCCGTAGGAAGAGAATGTTGCGCCAGTCGCCATAGAAACATGCAAATTTTCGAAGGAACTTTACACTTCCACAGTCTGGACCAGTTCTTCGCCTCCTCCACTCCATTCAATGATGCTGCTCGACCATCAAGCCAGTCCTCTCGGACCCTTTTTGTTGAGACCAGCAACTTGTACATCGATCGAACCGAGAAAACACCCTTCTTCTCGTAATGCCAAGCCCAAAAATCCTCCTGGATCCTACCGCACAGGGGAATGTTTCTAATTACCTCCATATCCATCGGCAGGAACCATTCACTCAGTTTAGTACAGTTCCATGCCGCAGATGTAGCATCAATAAAGTCACTAACCCTCACAGGAGGATCCTCTTTCAGAGCAGCAATTGGCCTAAGGCGCTCGTCCCTCAGCAACCAATTATGATGCCACGCGTCTGTGGTCTTCCCATCCCCAATTCTTCTAATCAAACCCAGCCGAAGAGCATCCCGACCTTCAAGAATTGCCCTACATACTTGCGATGGATGTGAGCCAAGTTCAGCACTAAGGGTGTCTAAAGCTGGGAAATAAACTGTCTTTAAAATCCTCACGCTCAACGACACTGGTTCTTGCAGAATGCGCCATGCTTGACGTGCAAGAAGAGCGATGTTGAACAACTCGATATCTCGGAAACCAAGTCCACCCGCATACTTTGGTTGTGTCATCGTGTCCCATGACACCCAACAAGTGCGTCGATTGCTTTCCTTGCTGCCCCACCAGAAGTTTCTGATCATAGAAGTAATGTGCTCGCATAAGCCCCTTGGTAGCTTGAAGCACGCCATTGAAAAAATTGGGACTGCCTGGGCGACGGATTTAATGAGTATCTCCTTGCCACCCACCGAGAGCAATTGCTCTAGCCATCCAAGGACTTTCTTCCACACTTTGTCTTTTAGATATTTAAAGGCACCACTCTTGGATCTGCCAACATCAGATGGCATCCCAAGATATTTCTCGTTGAGGGTCTCTCGCTAAACCTCGAGTTCTGCTTTGATCTCCTCTTTAGTAAGTGTTGGGCAACCCTTACTAAAAAAGATAGAAGACTTGTCCACATTTATCCGTTGTCCCGAAGCATTACAATACTTCAACAAAACATCCTTTATCGCAATCGCTCCATCTCTACTCGCTTTGAAAAACAGCAGGTTGTCATCCGCAAAAAGTAAGTGGTTTACTGCCAGGGCAGTGGGAGCCACTTGGATACCATGAAGAGCTGATGACTGGTTAAAGGATTTCAAAAGGCACGAGAGGCCCTCTGTTGCCAACAAGAACAAGTAGGGGGAGATGGGGTCACCTTGCCGGATCCCCCTAGTAGGACGGAACTCTCCCTGGGGTGCTCCATTGAAAAGCACCGAGAAAGATACTGAAGACACCAATCGCATGATTAGTGCCACCCATAACCTGCTGAAACCAAGTTTCAACATAATTGCCTCTAGATACTGCCACTCAACACGATCATATGCCTTTCGCATGTCCAACTTCAGCGCACAACAACGATATTTCTTCGCCTTGTTCCGCTTCATAAAATGTAGACATTCATTTGCCATGATAATATTGTCTATTATTAACCTTCCAGGGACGAAGGCAGACTGCTCTTCTGAAATAATTTCCGGTAAGATGTCCTTCAATCTATTTGCCGTCACTTTCGAAGCAATCTTGTAGATCACATTACACAAACTTATCGGCCGGAACTGTCCCAAATCCTTTGGACTCGCCACCTTTGGTATCAACACAATAAAAGTTTTATTAATGCTTCTGGGCTGTCTTGTCCCCTCAGGACACGTAAAACAGCCGCAGTCACCTCTTCCCCACAAATGTCCCAATTACGCTGAAAAAAATTGGCTGGAAAACCGTCTGGGCCCGGCGCCTTAGTAGGGTACATCTCGAACAGAGCCCTCTTGATCTCCTTTTCCTCAAATGGAAGCTCAAGCTGGCGGTTCATCTCGGAACAGACTTTAGTGGGTACACAATTTAGCACCTCATCCATTCTCGCCACACCTTCAGATGTGTACAGATTACGGTAGAACTCATTTGCCATTCCTCCCATCTCATCTTCACTAGTAGTCACCGTACCATCATGTTTTACCAATTCCGCCACTCGGTTCTTTTTTTTGCGCTGGCTAGCTCGCATATGGAAGAAACAAGTATTTTTGTCACCCTCTGAAAGCCACTGGATCCTCGACCACTGTTTCCACATGACTTCCTCTCGATGGAGAACCTCAGAAAGGAGCTCCACAGTCTTGAGTTCCACGTGCGACGGCCCTACCCGGTCCGGCCTACTCCGCACCTCGCCCAACTCCCTTTGCAACGTACGTATCTGGTGACGTACACTCCCAAAGGTCTCCTCTCCCCAACTCGCAAGGCTGCTCGATATGGAAGAGAGTTTATCCTTCAACTCCGGCATTGAGGTGCACTGTACTGCCGTATTCCACTCCTGCTGAAGCATGGGAGAAAATTCCTTATGAGTTTCCCACATAACTTCATACCTGAAAAGACGATCTCTTCGTCGATTCTCCTGCTGCCGAGGAGAGCATTGCAGAAGTATTGGAAGATGGTCCGATGTAGCAAACATGGGGAGGTGATGCACCTCCGCCTCTAGGAACCTCCCATACCAGGACGACGACACAAGAGCACGGTCGAGTCTTGTACGGCAGTAGGATCCACTGCTACCTTTTTCTCGAAAGTCCACGGAACACCATGATATCCCAGGTCACAGAGACCACATACACCAACAACATCTCTGAAACCTGCAATCTGGTCCCAACTCCGCTCGTTAACACCCTCATGCTCTTCGCGTTGGAGAACCTCGTTGAAGTCACCAATACAAAGCCACGGAAGATCATTAGATGAGCGTATATACTTGAGCATCTCCCATGTCTTGTGGCGCTCGCTTACTTGGGCCTCGCCGTAAACGGCCGTTAGACGCCAAGGATCACTCCCCCCTCTGTCACAATCACATCGAGATGGTACTGCAAGTAGGGTAAAACCTCAATCTTTGTTGAATTATTCCAAAACATTCCAATGCCGCCGCTGCGGCCAGAACTGCTCACAGCAAAGCTCTTGTCGAAACCCAAAGTCTTTGCTAAACTTTCAACCCGTTTCTTGTGGAGTTGGGTCTCTACCACACAGAGCACGGTCGGGGCATGTCTCTCCGCCAACAAGCGGAGATCACGAACTGTCGCCGGGCCGCCCATCCCCCGGCCGTTGACACTTAGGACACTCATTGGTTCAGGCGGCCCTCCACCGAGGCCGCCGGTTCAATGTTGCTCTTGTACTTCTGTAGCGAGGGAAGCAGAGAATCCACTTTTCCCTTCGCCACACAGACTCCACCGATGTCCTTCCTCTTCGAGTTCATACTATGCATCAGTTCCTCGAGGGTAGGTTCCTGCTCGACCTTCCCCCTCGAGTCGTCCCCTTGCCTTCATCCATGACCACCGCCATGATCAGGTCGCCTCGCCTAAGCCTAGATGAGAGAAACCGCCAAGGCCGGGCAGCCGAGCGAGCCGGCCCCTTGATCAGCCCAAGCGGCGTCCTCACAGGGAGACGAGAGACGGATCCGATCGAGGTGTTCTGCATCCCCTCCGCCGGAAATCTGAGATCGTCGGAGATGGTACCGGAAACCCTAATCGCCTAGGCGGCGGCAGGTTGCCCGGCACTTCACCTGAAAGTACACCGCTACACTTGGAAGTATGTACGTGCTACATTTGAAAGCATATCCGCGCTTCGCTTGGAAATACGGCCCAACTATATTTGAAAATACATCTGCGCTGTACGAAGTGCGCTCGTGCTGCGGGTGGAAATGCATCCACGCTTCATCTGAAAGTAAGTCTACCGGAACCCAAAGTACCAAAGTGTGCCAAAAAACATCCAAATTCTAGCCGGGTATACAAAAGTATATTGGAAACCCGAAGTAGAGTGTGGATTTTTGGAACCCGAGCTACAGCCTGTTTTTTTGAAAATTCGAAATCGACACTTGTAAGTTTCCAAAAATCACGAAAAAATTCATGGATGTAGATATTGTTGAGATCTACTATCATACAAATTTTTAACTCCAAATTCGTTGTAGTTTAGTCTGTACAAAAAAGACAAATCAGGAGAAATTTCAAAATTTTGAAACAATGTAATCTTCACCACCCAGATCTATCCGTTTGTCTTTTTTGTGTAGCCCAAAATACAACGTATTTGGAGTTAACAATTTGCACCGTTGTAGATCTAGATAATATCAACATCCGGGATTTTTTTCGCTATTTTTGGAAACATAAAAATGTCGACTTGGAATTTTAAAAAAAGAGCTCCATGTAGCTCGGGCTCTATTATAGGTTTTCGCCCCGAAGTACAGTTACACAGAAATCGAAGTAAGCCATACTATTTTATAAAATACAGAAAAGAAGTTTCTCGAAACCTATGAACAATGAATCAAGTTTTATAAATATCGATGCGAGGAGTTCAAAATAAAAACGACTCGTAATTTGGACGAACGGTTCAAAATATTTTGTTCTGAAAATTCGATTTGAAAAAAAAGGAAAACTGAATCTCCCACCCTCCTGTGTCCCCTTTTCTATCATCCTCGTTCCAATTTTATTTTTGCGTGGGAACTGCACGAATGGAGAAGTCGACACTTGGCGTGCAGAGAGGGCACTGGGATGGAAAAGACAACACATGGCGCCATGGTACCGTACAAGGCGTACCTTCTCAAAGGTTGGCCTTTTTCTAGTGATTTAAAGAGACAGTTCGCATACATGAAGTTAACTAGGAGCAACACGGCTTTTCTAGCAAGGTGAACCGATGCTACAAAACGAAATCATGTAAACTAATTCAGTTTTCCAGTATTGCTAACCAAAGTTTTTGGCTTTTGTCACATCAGCTTCAATGTAGGTCAAATCAGTTCGGTAGATCGGTTTCTATTTAATCGGTACAACTAGGGCCAAGCCCACTCTCATAAGCGGCGTGAAACAACACAAACAGAACCAGCATGAAAGAAAAAACCATGAATGCAATGGAAGGAGCACACTCGGAACTCTATCGCACCACAGACTAGTCGATCTCACACCAATGATAGAAAGAATAGGTCGAGACTATTATGGGAGGACAAGAGTCATGACTCTTCCGCTAAATTGAATAAAAAAATGCACTCACATGAACCTATACCAATTGCTTGACACGATGCGCTGGTGGTCAACATCGAAGGCAAACTCGCCGCAGCATGACAGAGGGTCACAATGCCTTGGAAGCTGCAAAACTCTCTAGGCCACAAGCCTTGACCTTCAATGCATCGGTGCACCCTTGAAACTCAATCGACACTGCCTTTTGGGGCCGCTACCCAACATAACACCGCTCAACCTCGAGCTACACCACCTCACGGTCCAGTTGTCGTTGCCCGAGCTACATAGGATCACCGCCCACAGACTACCAACCTTCGCACACCAACACATTCTGGGACACCGCTTGATATAAAGTTAGACCATACTTTGTAGGGTGCGTCGCCTGAGCCGATAACCCTGCCACACTAGTGACACATGATTGACAGCCAAAATCACGTGGAGCCACCTCCCTACCCCATAGAGCCATAGCGCCATCACTCCGTGAGGCCGCCTTCTTGGTGCACACAATCCATCCGGGACTGATGCCCTAGTGTCCACGGTCCTTGACATAGGAGGAGAACCACACAACACTCACATATACCAAATCTCCAAGGCGATGCACCCGGCACGAGCGACAAAGACACCGCCATCATCCACTTCGGACAACCGAAGAGAGGTGAAACCTTTGAAGCGATGAGAGGAAGTGGAGCTCCCGACGATAAGGGAAAACGACCGCATGAGGTAAATGATGTGAGACGACCTACGGTCTTATCCACATCAAGACCTCCAATACATGCCAAGTCACTATGGACCTCAAAGGTGAACTCTTTCCTCTATGGAAGTTACTATATGTCACCTTTGATGGTATACTACTTGACCATCGTTTTGTTTGTATTGCTAGTTGTGCCACGATGGGTACGTGTCCACCGGAGGATGACCAAGGTGCAAGAGGGATCAAGCCCGACAAGACAGAAGCTTGGAAGAGAAGAAGGACGAGGAGCCGCAGCTCCAAGAGCGGTACTACCGCCCTTGCCAAGCGGTACTACCGCCAAACCTCTAGGAGCAGTACTACTTCTACAAGTGTCGTCTCTACAACCGTGCGACGCCGGATGCTCTCTGGATCGCCTACGATACCCAGCCGGTACCAACCTAGTACTACCGTGCGTCGAGGATAAATATATATTCATGAGCATGATCGCCAGTACTACCGCTTGTGTGCAGCAGTACTGCTGACCTCCCAGGTGCGGTACTACCCCTGCCACCACTTGTATTACCGCTGCATGCATGCAGTGTCGGGCTAAAACCCTTATATATCTTGCCCATTTACCCCTTTGGGCTAGACTATATATAGGACCTCATATGCTCAGTGCTAGGGTTAGACTAGTCATGAGATGGATTTGGGCTTGTGCTCATCCCTTCCACTTGTGAGGAAGACCTCCTTGTGGAGAAGATCTCTCTTACGGATTTAAGGCCTCTACTTAGGTCATTCATCTATTTAGTTGTATCAAACCTTTTTGTACCGTGGTCGTCTCTCCCGGGATTCTACTGCCACGGTCTCTGCTCCCACGATTCTACCGATTGCTCGCCGATCTCTCTCTAGTGGATTCTGTTGGGCCGGTTGGATCGACCGGTGAGGGAAACGTGTTCTTATATGTGTTTGTGTTCTGATATTCTTAGCGTTCTTGTTCTTGGATCCTCGTTGTGTTCTGATATTCTTAGCGTTCTTGTTCTTGGATCCCCGTAAATATGTGAAATCGGGACATGCCCACGCTTAGGCTACATCAGTAGGTTGCCATCAGTTACACCCTCACGACCTGCCCCGGTACAAATACAGCCGAACTGATCAGAGAAATTGGGCAGCAGATGAACAAGCAAAGGGGACAACAAACGTACGACAAAAGTGAAAGATAGGTGAGCCTTTCATTGATTAGATCGAAGAAAATAAAGGATACAATGCAGGTCACAGAGGAGTACAGGCCCCAGTACTAGAAACAGAGACGAGTTACTACATCACAGTTCAGAATCAGGGCCCCTTCCTCTCTCCTACACACTCCTTCACAACTCGACAATCACACCGACACCATTGCCATACATCGCACACACGGTTTTATTTCGACAGCAACATTATTAGCTAGCAGAAGCAGAAGATTAGGACGACGATGACGACGACGGGGGACTCGTCCCCGAGATTAATTCATGGCGATCGATGGCAATGCAGCTCCCGGTTCAACATCTCTGCAAGCGACACCTTAATCGTCAGAACACAAATTCAAGAATGGATGCATACACACACAGTATTCAAGAATCAACATGATCTGTGTGACTTACACCAGGGGAGGATCTTCCAGCACTGGTTGTCGCCCTCGCACCACTTCCAGAGCACGATCTCGGTGCCGTCGTGGACGCCGCCGTGTGCCTTGTCACCGTGGAAGGCGTCGAAGTTGAGGTAGATGTTGTTGACCATGCGCACGCAGCGGAAGCCCTTGCCCACGTCGCGGCTCTCGGTCCAGAGCACCGACTCGTCCTGGTACGCCGGGTTGTAGGGCACCAGCTTCACCGGGTGGCCCTGGCCGGTGGAGTGCTTGATGCACTCGCCGGTGACCTTGTTCACCAGCGCGAACGCGGGGTACCCTTCCTCGTCCCTGATCTTGTTAGCGTGCCTCATGTCCTTGACCCAGTGCTGCACATATATATAGATCCAGTAATTGCAGAGAAAACACCACAAAAAGAAAATAACAAAAATGATGTTTTGGTACTGGCACGGTACCTGGTACTCGTCTCTGGGGTTGGTGGGCGCGAGGACGACGGTGCCGTTGCGGGCGGTGAGGCTGTAGTCCTCGCCGGCCTTGGAGAAGATGCGCACGGCGTGCACTGGGGGCCCGCCTCCGTTGCGCGCACAGGCGCCGGAGTCGACGGCGGCGTGCGCCTCGGCCCACGGCAGGATCTTCCAGCTCTGGTTGTCCCCCTTGCACCACTCCCAGAGGACGATGGTGGTGCCGTCGTGCACGCCGCCCTGGTCCTTGGCGCCCTTGAAGGCGTCGAAGTTGAGGCGGGTGTTGTTCACCATGCGGATGCAGCGGAAGCCCTTGCCCAGGTCCTTGCTCTCCGTCCACAGCACCGACGCGTCCTCGTACGCCGGGTTGAACGGCACCAGCTTCACCTGCACACAGACAGATATGCATCCATGATCCATCTCGTCAAGATCAACCGAAATCTTTCGCCAGACCGGCTGCGTGTGCTTGACTTACTAACGAACACTTACGGGGTGGGACTGCCCGACGGAGTGCTTGACGGCGAGGCCGGTTCCCTTGTTGACGAGCGCGAACGCCGGCATGCCCTCCTCGTCCTTCACGGTGGTGCTGAACCGCATGTCCTTGAGCCAGTGCTGGGTGTCGTCCTTGGGGTTCACGGGGGCGAGCACGACCTCGCCATCGCGGACGGCGAGGCAGTAGTCCTCGGACGCGCGGCAGAAGATCTTGAAGATCTGGTTCGGGCCGGACGACGGCGGCGCCTCCTTGTGGTGGTGCCCGAAGCCGAACATCTTCTCGGGCTTAACGACGACGAGTGTAGTCTAGTGGTCGACTCGAATGGTTCAGTTGCAAGGTGCGAGGAGAGACGCTGCACCATGGTGCCATTTTATACAGAAAATCGGAGCAGATCAATGAGGATCATTTTCGTGACGTGGCAGTGTGTCATCAGACGCGGTAAATCTTTTGAGTGCTATCTCGTGTAGGCTGTAATAAATTGCAGCGAGTAATTACGGATACGCTTGCCGACAAGTGGAACCAGCCAGGCAGTACTATCAGATTATAGCTGACGCTTGGCATTTTTTGCATTATAGCCGTTTGGTGTGATTGTACTGAAAGATATGATTTGATTTAAAAGAAAGATTTGGTTCATTAACCTATCATTTACATATATGCGTGCAAATATCCAACCGGCAATATGCCAGCAGTGAGTTTGTTTAGTGAGGCCCAGTAAATGTTGTTTGTATTTTGTACTCTCTATATTGTCTCGTCCTAGCCGTGTTATTTTCAATAAAATCATCATGCTTACTGGCTAAGTATCCCTCTAGTTAAGCATAATACTTTATTTGTCTGGGGTTGTTTGCATTGTCTATTCCTAGAAGTGTTTTCTTCTACAACAGTAACATGCTTACATGCTAAGTATCCCTCTGTTTAAGCATAATATTTTGCTTTGATTGTGATAGTTTTGGTCATTTTAAAATCTTGATATAACAAGGTCCTCAAAAAATAAGACTTCAATTAACGTCGGATGTTTGTCTTTGAATGAGCGAGGTGGTGAAAGAAGGGAGGAGTAGATAAAAAGAAGAGGTGGAATGAGGGGGTAACATCGCAAGATGTAAAAGGCAGCGGCACGAAAGACGAAAATAGAAAGATAAAGGAGAATGAGGGAGCATTTATTTGTTAGAGCACGGTGAGACTAGTCACAATGGGTGGTAATAGGAGTAACATCAATACCACGTAAGCAAAAAAAATCTAATTTGGAGGGTAATTAATGAGGAGAGAGATGAGCGTGGTAACATAATATGTTACCGTAACATCACACATTTCAAGGCAATATGTGTGTACAACTATACGTATGAATATAAGTTTTTAGCGTTAAAAAAAAAACTTGTGCATGACACTACACACATGTTACTCCACATTGTGAAGGTAGTAACTTAGAGTAGTAACATATGCATGTTACTAGTCTAAGTTACTCTCCATTGTGAGTAGTCTGAGCAATCATAGAGTATTTGGAATGTCAAGACATGGCGATGGACGCGGTGTTTTGCCTGGCATGAGCATCTAGTCCTATAATATAAAGTGCATATTTAAGCATTTTTAAATGTCAAAGAAAAAATTGAAATAAATTTTTTGGTGTACCTCTGAACACCTTTATGCTGCCACGCAAAGTTTCGTGAAAAAATATAATTAATGTGTTATGTATAAAAGACAAATTATATGCTAAAAAATGATATTTGACTAGGCTTTTTTTTGTCTCTTTTACTCAGGCCACAATAAAATTCTGTTTTGGCCGAAACTTTGTGTGCCTACACAAAATGTCTAAATGAACACAGATTTTTTTCCACAAATTTTTGACATTGCGAAATGCGTATTTCCATAATAGGAGCTTCTAGTCCTACGAGTCAAAATGGATTTCCGGGTGATATGGCTCTTGGGAACATATTCTTTCTAGAAGAACAATAAAATGCTGAAAAAAATTATAGATGCCAAAATATTCTAGTTCTTTCCACATATCTATATTCGTGACATTTGTATTCTGTGTCCTCGGCAAAAACCAAACTCCAAAGTCTCAAAACTTAAGAAAGCATTTTTGGAGCCACTAACCTGTTTTGAACATGGTGGTGGTACTTTTTCCTATGAACATTCTTAAACATCTAAAACACATGAACGTGGATGTCTAATCTTTTTTTCCGCAGTTTTTCTCATTGGAAAAATCAATTGCTCTCCTGTGCAACTTCAAACTACTGCTGCCAAAAGAAAACGCTTGCCAGATTTCCGAACAAAATAAAGCAGCATCATCTTTCAGCCACCAACGGCCTTAGTTAGAAGCGTGAACGCGACGCTGCATGATTCCCCCACAAAACAAGGTGGGATTCCAGGGTCGGATGCCCCCTGTGATCGGCCGTGTCGTCTCTTCTGATCCGGTAGACTGGTCACTAGACAATCTGAAACAGAACGCTTTACTTTTCATCATGGATGCTTCATTGTTTCTTTTCTCTATCGCTTATCTCTTTTGTTCCCTGCTGTGCCGACTCGGCGACTTACGAGATATAAATCTATCATGGAAATGTCAGTGGACTCGTCGCCATGAAAGTGCAATCGGTGACTCATATGGTTTTCCTGACCCCCAATTTTCTGGCAAAAATTACGGTGCATGCATTGCTCGCCTCATTCATGGATGATGATCTCTGCCGTTCTTTTCTTCTGGAAACTTGCAAGGTGTCTGTATGCTTTTGTCTCGATCAACTTTGAGCTTTTAACCAAAAAAATAGTTGGGTCCTTGAAACATCCAGAATGTTAACCTTTGAGTTTTTTCTCGATCAACTTTGAGTTTTTAAACCAAAAGAATAGTGGGTTTCTTGAAGCATTCGGAGTGTTAACCTTTTGTGCTAGCATCAAAGGCTGATCTGTTGGAAATTTGCAAAGCACTCGCAGCCTGAAAGCTGTTGCCGCGTCGACTAGGGTATAGCGTACGTGTGACTGGTGCTAGCTGGTGAAGTAGGTGAAATGTGTCCTTCGTGATGTTTCCGAGGCAAGAGTTTGTCCTGTGTGAGTAACACTTGTTAAACAGGGAAGTGATTTCGATTAGAAAAACAAGTGATTTGAAAGACGGACTTCAGTGGGCGTGCCATGTGTGCGCTGCGCTGTCAACGTTGGGAAGAGTACACAGCGATTGGTTTTTTTTTTTAGATTTCCCTCGACTTAGTATAGTAGTAGTATCTGAACTTATGCACTAACTCACACCACACACACACGCACGTCCTAGTGCACAAGTTAGAACAAACCCTAGTACTAACCACGAGTCTAGACAACTCCAAGGATAAACCCTGTAGCTAGGGGTGGACATAAAGCTCGAAGTTCGGTAAGCTCAATGAGCGCTCGGTAACTCGACTCGTTTGAGCTCGGCTCGTTTTCTTAATGAACCGAGCTGAGCAGCAATTTTAACTCGTTAACACTAATGAGCTAAACAATCAACCTAACGAGTTTCACGAGCTACTCGTTAAACTCGTTATCAACATGTCAGTAGGCTGTAAATCTAAATCTTTAAGTATTTTTACACATGGTAGGTGTTTGACAAATGTATGTCACCATATTTTTGTAAGTATATCTATGTTCAAGATCTTTTGCTCCTGATGCTTTCTTGATAGCTTGCTTAATTAGCTAAATACTCTGATACATCTTCTTAATGAGCTTAATGAGCAGCTCGCGAGCGCTCGCGAACATATAACGAACCGAGCCGAGCTTTATATTTAGCTCGTTATCCTTAATGAGCTTAATGATTCGAGCCTTAACGATCACGAGCCATAACGATCCGAGCCTTAACGATCCGAGCAGCTCGTTAGTCCAGCCCTACCTGTAGCAGTGGGTAGCACTGCAATACCTCAGATCGAACCGTGGGAGGGAATTAGTGAGGCAACCCAGATATTTGCTCCCACTGGGAGTCGAACCCGGGCCGGTAGACCGGCCACTGGCGAGTCCTAGCACTGCGCCACTGGCGCGTCCTCACACAGCGCTTGGTGGAGCTATTATATGTGTGACCTTTGTTTTCTTGTTGTGGTTTGGTACGAACGTTGTGGCCATTTGCTACGAGACTTCAGTTGGTGAGCTAAACCACAGCCTTTTGACTTGATGAAAATAAGGTGCGTGCGCTGATCGTGCTTGGCAGGTTTTGCCTGGACTGGATGGATTTGTATGGAGATCAGATCAAGTAGGTCTGCGGTCAGCTATGATAGAGCAACGAGCCTGACCACCACTATGTATACATCGATCGACTCCGTCGAAACCTTAGTTGAGAACGTGTCTGTCGGCAACGAGAATATTATCAACAAGGATTACAGTTTCTTGATAGTGTTCAACGCCAAACAAAAAGAAAATTGTCTGAAATGAAAGGCCTAGTCGTTAAGGATTTTGTTCTGGAAAATGTAACAAATACTCACATGTGACATAGTTTTAAAGAAAAAATACCAAACCTCGAATATATGACAGTCTATAAAAAAGTGCTATCATCTATGACTTAACTTGGCTTTCAATCCGAATTGCCAATATGATGACCATATCCATGATATACTTTCTGATAATTTGTCCCTATGCGGCACCCGTGTGACTATTGGCATGAATTTTTTTTCTAAAAATGAGTTTCCAACATTGTTTTATAAAAAAAAAGAATTTTCATTTTACTTTTTGCACAAACTAAACATTCTGGGATGGCAAAATACCAAATATGAAGATGCCTTTGGTTTTTCCATTAAGTTCCGGTCGTTCTTTTAAAAGTAACTCAAATTTGAACTACAAGTGCGCTATAATTTGGTCATATAATTTGGCAAATATTATTCTAAGATACCTAGTATGATTCTGTGTAGTAGACATCAAGAAATTTTAATAATCAACTCCTTGGTGTGAATTTCTATGCCAAAAATTGTGACCCTATTTTGAATCAATCAAACAAAACGAGGAAAAACTGGAAAAATTGTGCATGGAGTCCTTTTATGTGACACAATTTTAGGAAAAATATCAAATCTGGAATATGGCACTTTGAAAAAAATTGTGTTCTAAAAAGGGCATGTATGACCTATCCTGGTTTTTGACCCAAATGACCAATGAATCTTGGCGTTGAAAACAAGAGTTTCAAAGATGATTTTCCAACTATATTTTTGCTAAATGACTTGTCTTAGCAGCTTCCTCCACCATAGGAATAATACCGACCCTTCCACAGATGAGTCTTATTTTCCGTTTTTTTCCCTCGGAATCTCTAAGCCTAACATTATTAAGACACACTAAACATTTAAAAAGGGATCTTAACTTCAACACCAGTAAAGATAGATGCATAATCATCGCTTCTACTTTTTGCTGGACCCGTTTATTTTTGCTTTTTATGGAAATTAATCTTTAAGCGAGACATCTGCTCAAAGCAACATAAGTTGGAATTTAAATATACTTTCAAAATTATTTTGAACATGGAATCATGTCATAGGCATATTGCAACATGCAAATGCTTTCATGAAGAAAATCATCAACTAAGCGTGAATAAGTCCACATTCACAAGCTTTCCTTACCTCAAGTGTGAGAGCATATGTACATAAAAATTAAACAAAGTAGGGGACATGGATCAACATGCCGCAAACCCCTTTTAGTTCCTACTTGTTCATTAACCATCACAACTACTTTACCATTCCTAACCGTCTACAAAAAATCCCATATGTGATAATGATATGATCTATAAGCGTGTAAAATTTTAACTTGTAATTTGTTGTATTGTGGGCTGGCAAAAATGACAAATGGGTGGATCTTGGTACAAAGTTTCAAAAGGTTGAAATTTTCCCGATTATTCTTTTTTGTGCAGGCCAAATACAACGAAATTCGAGTTAAAATTTTGCATGCTTGTATATCTCGACACTATCTACATTTAGAAAAAAATTCTCGATTTTATGAAACTCAAAAGTGTCGATTTTGATTTTATTGAAAAAACGAGCTTCCTGTAACGCGGGAGCCATTTGCTGTTTCCGACGAGCAGTAGCTGTATTATGATCTCTTTGGCTTGGAACAATTTGGTTTTTTATGGTAAGAATTCTTGTTCTCTGCATGCCATGTATTTTGATTGCTTGGAACGAGATGCACATATTTGCTTCGTTTGTGGTCAACTTTACAACATTTGGAGAACGGAGAGTTGTTAACGGAGGTTTGTACACGGTTAGAGATGGTAGCGAGGATATTTTTTCCAACATGGGTGACGGCTTAAAAGTACAGATAGGTCCTCTAACGCCATCAACATAGGCGCCATACTACGTGGCCTTCAGATACATGCATTATGTCAAAACCCTTTTTTCTTGTTTTTGTGCGTTGCGGCTGTGTCCTATCTATGCAGAGTCTAGCTAGGTGTTGAACTCTTACATCTACTAGGTAAATTAGCGCGGCGATGCCGCGCGTGTATAGGTAAAATTCATATTTGGAAATGCGGGCATTTGAAGTTTTTGAATGTTTGGAAATTAATGAATTTGAAGGAAAGTTTGCGGCTAAAAGATTGTTTAGATTTGGGAAATTGTTCAAATTGGGAAGTTGTATAGATTTGAATTGTTTTTACGTTACAATATGCTATTTTGGACGGTGCGGATGTGTGGTATAATTCGAATTCGAGAATATACATATTTAAAAATCGTGTCGGTTTGAAAATTGTTGAAACTAAAAAAAAGGCTATGGTCTAAAATCATTTAGATTTGATTTTTTTATTTGTATGATGGTGAGATTTAAAAGTCGTTTAAATTTTGGAAATATGTAAGTTTGAAATTTTATCATATACCATAAGTAGTGAGCGTTTTTTTTTTTTTTTGATATGCAATATTATTTGTCTAAAATCGTTTAGATTTTGGGTTTTTTTTATTTATAGGTCGGTGAGATTTAAAAATCTTTTAAATTTTGAAAATATGTAAGTTTAAAATTTTACCATATACCGTAAGTAGTGAGCGTTTTTTTGTGTGATATTTTTGGTATACAACATTGTTTATTTTCTGATATTTGTGTAAATTTTGTAAGACGGTGAGATTTAAAAGTTCTATAAATTTTGAAAATATGTAAGTTTCAAATTCTATCATATGCCATAAGTAGTGAGTGGTTTTGTTGTGGTATTTTTTATATACAACATTGTTTACTTTCTGAAATTTGTGTAAATTTTGTAGGACGGTGAGATATAAAAGTCCTTTAAATTTTAAAAATATGTAAGTTTGAAATTTATCATATGCCGTAAATAGTGAGTTTTTTTGTGTGTGATATATTTGGTATACAACATTGTTTGTTTTCTGAAATTTGTGTAAATTAGTAGGGCCCACATGTAAGATTTTTTTTTCTGAATTTATTTCGAAAAGGAAAAAACTGACGGTGATGGCCCACGCTGACGTCACGATGATGTCAGCGGTGGGCAGGGCTGGCGCTGCCGCGGTGGCATGGAGCACGGCGAGATGGGGCACGTGGGTGGGATCGCTCATCGTCTATATGTTCCAGCTATAGTGCGACACTGTAGAAGTGCACATCTATATGTCTTTCAAAATAAAAAGGCTAAAACATGAAACTTGTTTGGAAGGGTGATATGTATCTACTCGTGAAGGAAAATTTAAACGGGTGACTGGGCGCAACGAATTTGACAAAATTCGTCGAACGTTTTTGCAAATTTGGAGTGGCTACAGTACCCGATGAACAGTGACATGAACAGTGCACGGGCTGAGAGCTCGCCATTCTTCCCAACTTTTATATAGTGAGTAATAGGCTTGATGCAAAATTTTGAGTTTAATAAAGCATCCGTTATCTAAACCACTGACGAGACTCTCGTTTCTCCAGCGAAACAAACTTACGTTGCATCGTTTACTCCTCCCTACATGGGCAGGCTTATGCTTCAGCGTTAAGAAATAGGCCGCTTTTAAATAACCAATGTGTTGGCTGGCATGACTTCGCAACCTAAGCTTGCTAGAAGTCCTGCCAAATATCATTAACCTCAAGTTCTTCACTTCACTTAGTCGTGGGTAGCAGTTGCTAGGAAGTCCTCCCAAATAACATTAACCTAGCCCGCACCCACGACACCAACAAGAAAAGCAAGAGGACAATGAGTCGAGTGCACAACAATGGAAGATTCATGCCTGTATCTGTATGGATTGATTGATCGGAAACAAAATATACGGCAAACTCAATGCAACTGTCTCTCAGGTACACAGTGGACAAGGAGACAACAGATGTGCACGGATCGGCCGATAGCGACCACACCAAACTACGAAGATAGCCACCTCGCCCAGCTGCTCATGGACATCCTGAAAGATCGATCGTAGCCGCGCGCAGCCCGCAGACCCGGTTTATTCTGTCTACTGAACGGGAAACGGACATGTACACGACATCACGTACGCTCTCTGCAACAAGAAAGGCAAGCGATGACCATGAGTGAACAAAGTTTACGTTAGCTGAAACAAGTGTTGGGAGTAGGTTGCAGTTGGCTTACACCAGGGGACGATCTTCCAGCGCTGGTTGTCGCCCTTGCACCACTCCCAGAGCACGACCTCGGTGCCGTCATGGACGCCGCCGTGGTCCTTGTCGCCGTGGAGGGCGTCGAAGTTGAGGTAGATGTTGTTCACCATGCGGATGCAGCGGAAGCCCTTGCCCACGTCCTTGCTCTCCGTCCACAGCAACGACTCGTCAAGGTACTCGGGGTTGTAAGCCACAAGTTTCACCTGCAGCACAGACACGCCAACTTACTTACGTGTAAATCTCTCGAAACTGTAGGGGGCAGGTGAAAAGCACACAAGTTGTCAAGTCTTGTGACGCGAATTAGGAAATCGTAAACGTCGATAGGGACATTCGAACCACTATATTGACTGACTAGCTACTCCCTCGGTTCATAAATACTCTTATAAGATGCTTTAGTTGTTGTACATGTTGTCTAGATGCGGATTGAATGTGTGAACATGCAAACTAAAATGTGTTTAGATACTTGTATATACAATATACATGTGAATGTGGTAAAAAACTAAAACATCTTATATTAAAAACGGAGAAAGTAGCATGAAACATAAGGGATTACTTAGCAAGATTACTTTAGTAGTATCTTTTTTTGATTGAATTGCTAGATAGAGCTTACGGGGTGGTTCTGTCCGAGGGAGTGCTTGATGGCTTCGCCGGTGACCTTGTTCACCAGTGCAAACGCAGGGTAGCCTTCCTCGTCCTTGATCCGGGTGCTGTGCCTCATGTCCTTCACCCAGTGCTGCGTTTTGTTTCGACCAGAGGTAAGTAAGATCACCACGTACAGGATCAGGATCAGATGGAAACTAGCGAGCTATGATCGTTTTGTTCTCACCTGGAATTCGTCTCTGGGGTTGGCGGGCGCGAGGCACACGGCCCCGTTCCTCACAGTGAGGCTGTAGTCCTCGCCAGCCCTGCAGAGGACGCGCACAGTTTTCTCCGACGCCAGCGAACGGTGCAGGTTGCCATAGCCCGCGCCCGGCGGCGGGTACGGCTCGGTGCCGTGCGCATTCGGGGGCATGTACCCTCCACCTCCATATGGAGCCGGCGGCGGCGCGTACCCTCCACCTCCATATGAAGCCGGCGGCGGCGCGTACCCTCCACCCCCATACGGAGCCGGCGGCGGCGCGTACCCTCCACCTCCATGCGCAGGCGGCGGCGCGTAGGGATCCTGGGGGCCTCCCGACGAACCGCCGGCGCCGTACCCGTACCCGGCGCCGCCGTATGCTGGCTGCTGCGGTGCGTAGGCGTCACCGCCTGCGCCCCAGGGCAGTATCTTCCAGCTCTGGTTGTCTCCCTTGCACCACTCCCAGAGCACGACGCCGGTCCCGTCGTGCACCCCGCCGTGGTCCTTGTCGCCGTGGAGGGCGTCGAAGTTGAGGTGGATGTTGTTGACCATGCGGACGCAGCGGAAGCCCTTGCCGACGTCGTTGCTCTCCGTCCACAGCACCGACTCGTCGAGGTACTCCGGGTTGTAGGGCACGAGCTTCACCGGGTGGGACTGGCCGAGGGAGTGCTTGACGGCGAGGCCCGTCGCGCGGTTCACGAGCGCGAACGCCGGGTGGCCCTCCGCGTCCTTCACCCGCGTGCTGTGCCTCATATCCTTGTACCAGTGCTGCACGTATATGCATGTCACTTACATGTAGTTGAAATGCAAACTTATCTTGGTACGTAGCGACGGTCACGGTCCATATACTCGGACAACAACGAGTAGTACGTGCCTGGTACTCGTCGCGGGGGTTCGTTGGAGCGAGGACGACGGCGTCGTGGCGTATGGTGAGGCAGTAGGCCTCGTCGGCGCGGCAGAAGATCTTGAACGTCGGCTCGTGCTGGGCCATCGGCGCAGGCGGGTAGCCGCCGCCACTGGCCGGCGCCGGAGGTGCAGGGTGGTGTTTGTGCCCGTGCCCGAACATGGTGATCACGGGGACAGAGTGAGTGAGTGTTCCTTGCAGGGTCGATGTGTGCGATGCGAGTATGCCACTGGCCGGCCCCGGGTTTTATAGGACCGCGTCACTCTCCACCATCAAGAACAAGACATTGGTTTGTCTACCGATGATCTGGCAGGACAGGAGTGTGGAATCGTGATCAAATTAGAGTAGGTTTCTGGTGGCGGGACGGATGGCCGGATAGGTAAGTGTTGAACGGCCTCCGTTACGACCGAGGGAGGTGCCGGAGCCGGCCACCCGCGGCGTTGTTAAACGCGCGACTCCGATGACTAAAGACACCGTGTTTTGTCATCCGCATCGTCGTTTCCGCAGCCATGGGATGGGGTCATGCACCTCACCTGTGGATTTGGTGCACAAGCACACGTAGGTATTGCTTGTCTTGTCTTGGTGGAAATTGCCGACCCGGTAGTCTCTGTAGAACCATTTTCTTCTAGACGAAGGCACCTGACCTGCTCTCTCCGAGCGTCACTGAGAAGCCATTCCTATGCCAGTATTTTAGGGGATGGGAAGAGTGGGAATGAGATTTGGTGAACACTCAATCCCTTCAAATACTCTTCCCCTACAATACACTAGTGATTAAAGTTTTTGTGTTAGACAAAAATGAGATAATTGGTTGGGATATTTGGGTATTATCCCCTCTCATCACCTAAAATACACTAAAAGTAAGCAAACTAGTTGGGATTTTCCGGGATCCAAGATAATCCCCTCCCATCTCCTAAAATACACTAGAGGTAAACAAGGCCTTACGGTGGAGTATGGGTTAGATGGGGGCAGGTACGCCCAAGCCATAGTTTTAAAAATCGGACCGACGATCGAACCGGTGAGGGTCTCGGTTCGCGGTTCATCAGTTAACACGCCGGTTCACTCGGTTCGCTTGTCGAGTTTAAAAAAATAAAATAGTGAAGAAATATAAATAATTTGTTAGAAAATGTAGCGTATTTAGATTGTACGAGTACCATTATGACAAGAACTTGACGCACGCTTGGTGGCTAGCCCGCACAGCAGCAGGAGGTCTTGATTCCTGCCTCGTGCAAATTATTTTTCGCGCGCGTAAGGGATTTCTTCGGTCGGACCGGCGGTCTGTTACGTCCCGGTTTGACCGTGGTTTGGCATGTTTTTCCCGGTTCGCTGGCGCGGACGGTCCACTGCGCTTAGCAAACCGGTGAGGGCTCTGGTTTGGTTTTTCAGGTTCAATCAGGGTCTAGTCCGGTTTTTTAAACTGTGCGCCTAAGGAGTCAGGAAGTGCGGGCACGAGGCATAGCTAAATTAAAACCATGTAAGATTTGCATCTTATATCTTCTTATATATATTTACTAATTGGAGACACCGTACGAGACTCCATGTTAATCCTCACGAAACTAAGATAATTGTTTGTTTGATCTCCTAATTAGTTATCCACAACCGTTCGATGAAGTAGGTCAAGAGTCCTAGCCTGCTATCCCACCACATGCTATCAAGCGGCCGCTTCACGCAATCCTTCGCTCGGCCAATGCCGCCCGACGACGCTTTTACCCATAGATTCGTCCCACTCCTTGCATGATCTCTTTCCATATGTGATAATCGTCATTGGGAGCCACCGGATGTCTTTGCATTGTGATTCGCAATAAAAACATGGAATCTCAATTTCAGATCAAATGGTTAAGAGCATCTCCAGTCGCGGCGTCCAAATGGACGCCCAAAAGCCGTCCGGACGTGCCATTTGGGCGCCCGCGTTCCCCACTCGCGGCGCCCAAAGGGGCGCCCAAAATGTTTTTTACATGAATTTTAATATTTTGTGAAAGGAAAAATCAAACATACATAAATATGTAATAGTTCAAATACAATATTTAATAGTTTAAATATATAAAATAAAGTTCAAACGTCTTCCTCTTCCTCCTCTGCCGCTGCCATGTCCCGACGTGCCCACAAATGCTCCGCTAGATCAGTTTGGAATGCATTATGAGTATTTTCATCACGAATTTCTAAATGCATTGAGATATAATCTGCGAAATCTGTCGGCATGTTGTGATCAACCTGTGCATGAGGACCCTCAAAGTCATATGGCATATGATCATGCACTGGATTATAGCGCTCACTCTCGATGATCATGTTGTGCAGGATGACACAACAATTCATCACCTCCCACATTTGCTCATTCGACCATGTCAGAGCAGGATACCGAACGATAGCAAACCTTTGCTGCAGCACTCCAAATGTCCGCTCGACATCCTTCCTGGCGCTCTCTTGTTCAGCGGCAGAATGACAAGCTTTGTTCCCGCGAGGGTTGGGGACGCTCTTCACAAATGTTGCCCACTTTGGATAGATGCCATCGGCTAGGTAGTACCCTTTGTTGTACTCGTGGCCATTGACCACATAGTTGACAGGTGGGGCATGGCCTTCAACTAGCTTCCGCCGGCTATTGGGGCGACGATGAAGACGGGGATAAAATCAGGCGAACCTTCCGCCGAACACCTTGCAGGCAGGGCGGGTCGCGGAGAGACCGCCAGGGACGATTGTATCGAATACAGCGGCGGAGAGATCGCCGGTGCCCGGAACCGAAGGCCGTCGAGGAGAGGAAGCAAACGGCAGCGCCGGCGTCCAGGTTTGGGTGGAGCGGAGCCGGCGACGGGGGGCGGCGGGGGCGACTGGGGCGACGAGGCAAATTGGGGCGACTGGGGAGACGATGAAAGACGGGGATAAAATCAGGCGACAAAACGACGAGACATAGTCCGTGTCTCACTGCCAGGCGTGGCCCGCGCGTCGGAGGCCGACGTGGCGTCGCGTTTCCTTCCGTCCGGGGCTGCCCCAAGCCTCCCCAAGTTGAGGGCGTGGGCTGGGCGTGCCGGACACAAAATTGGACCGCGCCGGACCGAATTCGCGTTTGGGCGCCGCGAGTGGGCGCGATTTTGTGTCCGGCACGCCCAAACGCCTTTGGGCGCCCCGACTGGAGATGCTCTAATCGCATCGATTTATACATAAAGAAAATTTGAAACAATTTAAGTGTTGCGTTGATGTGATCCCACATGGACCTATTCACTGCAATGTCTCGCCGGCAGCGCGACATCATTGTACGTATGGGACGCGTGGCGTGCCGGCAGTCGTCCTGGATAGATGGTGGAGCACACATTTGGGAATAGTGGCGGCGGCCCTTGTTCTTCAAGGGCGACAACCACCGTGGTCGTGTGGATGTCACAGGTCTAGAGATCGTGATGGAGAACATGAAGACCATAAGTATGGTACGGCCCCTCCACCTCTGGATTTGATATGCCTCGAATGGTGCTACGCATGTTGTCTTTTGCGGAGGCGCCTAGTGCAGAGGCGTCAAGTCATGCGTGTTATCGGCAGGTGATATGCATAGTGTCTCTTACGCGTGATGCGACTATAGCTTGAAAAAGGGAAGGTGTGCTACATCCAAGCCATACTTTAAAAAACCGGACCGGTAACCAAACTGGTGTGGTTGTTGGTTCACTGGTCCTCGACTGTAGGTTCATACCATTCGATAGTTTAAAAATATTTTTTTATATAATTTTCAAGAATACGTAATGAAAATATGTATCATTTTCATAGAAAATAGGTTGGTCAGTCCACTCTACAATGAAAACACAAGCCAAAAGGTCAAGTGTGCGATCTCGCATCCGACACCCCCATAAACATAGAAAAATCAACTACGTGTCTATTACCCACCGTGCCGGCATTGTTCCCCACTATCGAGAACGCTCCACCTATAAGCCTCATTCGCCTCCATTACTGAGCCTCCATCCGAATTGTGCCAAGCACCCGTGTCATCGATATCATCACATGAAAAGTATCATCAGCATCTAAACATGATGACGATCACACTCCCGATCTCTGAGAGAGCCCGCCAATATGTAAGGGTTGTGTAGCATGTCATGCCGCACCACCTGTGAAAAGAAGCATGGCATGAGCGAGTGCGAAACAGATTCCTGCTCCTGATCACATAGTGGGCAACGCAAGGGAATTGAAGGCCTTGTCGCGTGAACCAGTTCACCGTCCAACAAACATTCTTTGCCACCAATGAAAAAATTGCAGCTCATTGATGCCCTTGATCACCAAACCTGATCACCTACAGGATCATCCGTCGTAGCCGCGAAGAAAAGACCTATAATATGGGTATGCGAAGTATTCGTCGTCACGCTCCCATCCCCATATGAGCCTATCAATGTGCGCTGCAAACTGAAGTGTTTTTCTTTTAGTAGAAACAAACTGCAAGTGTGACATCATCTCCCAGAGGGTGAGGTATTATAGTAAAGCCGCCGCTACCACATTGGCCAACAAAGCGCCATGATTGGCCTCCTCAATGGTCCGCGTCCATTTTTATGTACTGATATTGAAGGAAATAGATGTCAAATAAGTAATATTTATTACATTTGACAAGTAACTATGTTAGGCTTGTTGGTTATTTAGATGATTTTGCTCCTTACGCATGTTTTCTCGCCGATCTAGGTTCAAATCCTATTGGCTGGGACGGTTCGTAGGCCTTAAGAAAATCGTGGTACTGGCTTCTATGTTATAAACGATAGGCAAAGAAATGATGAAGAAAACAGAAGATCAAACCAATGGGGACACGAGATTTAACGTGAAAAACCTGTCCAACAATGGAAGAGAAAAACCCACGCGCGCCAGCCGGCAATACTTCACTATATCGGGTGAGGTTACAAACGTCGGGAATTTACAACGTGTGACTTCTCCCAACCGGCGGCTTACAAGATGTATATATGGTGGTAAAACCCTAAGTCGGCTGCAGTTCGGCCCAAGTCTCCGGACCTCCGCTCCGCTTCGAAGTTAGGTTCTATCTTTATATGAATTTGGATCACACCATAAATAACATTCTAGTATCTGATTCAATGATATCCGACGCAAGGTGTACTTAGCCGCTCAAATGACGAATGATGGTAGTGATGGTTTCGACGATGAGTATGCGCGCTCCGGTGTAAACACAAGATTTCTGATCAGAGAATGTCAAACCGCTTAGATCGTACCCTTGTGTAAGGTGGTGTCTAGAACTCGGGTAGGTATGAAAATTTCGAGATGGATCTATGTTGAACTCGTCATTGTCAACCACGTGCGACGATCCTTTCTCGAAGATTTAGTAGAGAACCTGTGTATCTTTCATTGGTTATGCTCTTGGATGATGGGATTGTTGAAAATTATTTCACTCATTTGTAGGTCAAAATTTGCTTTTTCTCCGATTGCGAGGGTGAAATTGTTCTCTTCGATCAGTACAGGTACAACGAAGAAAAGAATTGAAAAGCAAAATGTTTAGGATGTTTTGAATTCTTGAATAAACCAATTTGAGAAGTGCCGACAAAATCATCCAAGATTGGTATTCTTTATTTGGATTCAACATGTTCGGCCTATGATTACGGGTAGATGAGCTGGGGAATAAAACTGGGCTTTCTCACTATGTGCACAAGGCCATTTGCCAGTTTAGGTCCACGCACAAGCCCAGCAAGCAGTGTGTCACACAACCCAACCCAGAAGGCCCCTTTCGAGATGGTAATCAACACCATTATCCGGCCCAAACCTCGTGTTAGCAACTGCAGGGAACTTTGTTTTTCACAGCCTGACAGCGAAAGTTCCACTCTCTTGTGTTCTATTCTGTTCAGCAAAGTACAGTTACGTGAGGTAAAAATCTACCGCCACACTCGGAGCTCGGAAATAGGAACATTCATCGAACCTGGGCGGTAGAATGGTTAAGCGCCTTGAGCTCCGCTTACCCTCGCAGACTGATCGAAGATGGTGTGGAAAAGTCTCACTCTGAATTTGTCCTTCCAGTAAAAAAAAATGGCAAGCTCAAGTAAACCACAGACCACGCACATACAGTTTACTGAATTTTATTCACCACACGATCAGCCCAGAAATTCAAACCACTGGTAAAATTAATGGGAGCTCAACCCTGTTCATTTTCACGGTATATTCTGCTGTCTTCTGGAAGCTCCATGGAATTCCCTATATATCTCTGCATGCATGGTTGCATGCGCATCTTACACTTGGATGGTGAAAACACGTCTCGATCGTGGTAACTTAACTGTCTTGACTTTGCTGTCTAGTCCAGATGCTTCATCTGGTATGTCACTTTAGCCCAAAAGAGAGGACTACGCTTGCGTTTTTCTACCACTTTGCACGTACCACCTAGCTTCCGCGTGTTCGTTTGTACGCTGTATGTATGTACAGACGTTCTACGCCACGCCGACGCCGACACCTGTCAGATACGTACGCCGTCGGCCAAATCTTTTCCTTCACTTTTCACCTCTGACCTCCGGACCAATGAGATTTACCGCACGTTGGTAATTACCACAACCAACCACGTCGATCTTACCCTTCCAATCCTTTTCTTAACAGACACAAGTTGCATATCACTGCTCCACTCCATGCAATCCAATGCTTAACCGAGCTTCCTGCCGCTTGCTTGCTTAATTGCGTCTTTGCTTTTGTCCAGATAGTTACGCACATCTCCCGCGCTGCGTCGTCCAGTGGTAAACCAGTGCACACGGGTGACCTGTTATATATTCTTGGACTATTCAATCTGTTTTCTTTGTTACTTGAAGAATGAAGCTGGTGACACTGCATGGAGAGCGATTTCGAAGGGATAAGCGTCAAGTTGTTATCACTTGGTCGACCATCTCCCTCCTGTTAAGGTCTCATTCGTCTACCTCTTTTGAGAGTGCCACTGTGGTACGGAGTGTTGCTTTAATCTCTAGATCTCCTAACCGAAAAATCTATCGACAGGAAGGTTCACAAAGAGAGTACTTCATGTCACAGCATATATATAATAGATTTTCTATATATATGGTTATGACTCAGGTGTCTTTCCAAGAGTTTATAATATATCGACGTGGGTGACGCCATGCATGGCGTACATGTCTGCCACTGCCAGTAGCTTGAGAAGTGTCACTTCCATGCACAAGTAATACCTGGTCGATCGATCAGATCGGGTTGGGCTTATCATCTGATTTGGAACCGGTAGCCTTCCTTCTTAAGGCAGTCGTCGTGCTAGCTGGTTAAGTCGTGCATTAACATGTCTTTCGATCGAGGAACCTCACGTACGTTACGTATAGTAAAAATCAGATTGCGTATAGTGCTGCCGGTTATTATCTCGAATCTTTTTCTTGCTTTCGTGAATACTACGGCCGGTCGACTGTACTCAGTATAGTGCATTAGGCTGCAGGTGACAACGTGGGAGAAGGCTATCTGCTCGCTGCTTTGAGCTCCTACTTTAGCCACCAACGACGACGCCTTTAACTAACTATCATTATTTTCTACGTGAAAAAAGAAAGAGATAACCGAGAAATTAGGACGAGGTGGCTGGCTAGCTAACGATCGATGGAACAAGTGGTAGCTAGCTTAATGTACCGTTGAACGTGGAGGCCGGCCGGTGAGGTTGATGGTTGCATCGATGAGGAGAGGACGAAGAGCTACCGAAATCTTTTTGCGTTGAGTGCAACGGCACTATACTAGGCTATCTACAACGTCGGCCGGTCAAAAGCGAATATCTTACAGAACTGAAGATTGAAACCAACAGCTCCATGTACGTGCGTTATGCCTAGTGCGTATGCAATGAGGTTCACTCACGAAAATGGATGGCCGACCTACGGGTTGTACGCCATATAGGTTGGAGAAGCTCATAACCGATGAGCGATCGATTTCCAGCAACTAAGCTACTGGGGCATGGATTTGAGCATATATATGCTACTCGCTCTGTCCCAAAATAAATGTCTTAAGTTTGACCAAAAGTGGATTTGGATTTGTAGGGAGTATATATGTGTATGGGTCCAGTTGGCGAGAATGGTTTCGTTTTTCCAATCTGAATCGATAGACACGTGGTGTCCACGTACTGGTCGTGATCAACACACCATTTACTAACCACGTGAACACGCTACAAGTCAGACAAGTTGGGACTCTCACAACAACGTCGTGCGACAAGAGGTACGAAGAAACAAGGACTGAAGGATTATGCTCTAGTGGATATACTGGCCTTGCTTGCACGTGTGGTAAGTTCGGATAATCACACCAAGACTTTTTTGCACGTCGATCCAGCTGGCTCTACATGAGTCACGTTCCTTTTCTATAACTGAAAGGTACTCCGTCCGTTCCAAATTTCAGCACACCAAAGTTTTGGATACTATTATATGTTTGGGACAGTTTTATCTGCTCCAGCAGCAGATTGGTGGAGTGGAGCTGTCCCAAACACACCTTTTTGGAACGGAAGGAGTAGACACCTGTGACATTAGGCTTTCTTTTGGAATATTAGTGATTTATTCGAGAAATACATAAGGCTTTAAATTTCTGGAGGCATGAATCTAACTGAAGTTATCAAGAACTAATAGTAGCTTAATGATCAAATCTTTATTAATTCCAGCACTAAATCAGTCTAGTTCTTGTGTTTCGAACATGTATTGCAGGCAGCGGCTTAGACTCAGTTTGTGGTTGCCGAACTGTGTTGTATTAATATTTTAGCAACATCATATCTTTTTCTCATTTAATACTATGTCATGTCACCAATATAACTAGTTAAAAACATGCATGGTACTACCTCATTTCCATAATATAAGGTGTTCTAAAGATTCCAATATGGAGACATATGGAGTAAAATGAGTGGATTTACACACCAAAATACGTCTATATACATCCGTCTATGCACGAAACAAGAAAATGCTAAAAAATATATTTAGGAACGGAGAAAGTACTATCTATGTTACATCTACTATGGCCCGATGGTACGTATTGTCTTATGTTCGTATTGATCTACTTGTGGTTCTTTACTTAAAAATCTACTTGTGGTTCCTGCGTCTCCGGGCTAGCTTGCCCCATTGGCCTCAACACTTTATACTGCTTTTGACCAAACTGCACGCCAAATTAACAATCATTGCACTATCACTTCAGTAACCAAAAAGTTATGTTATAAATTGAGGAGGAAAGGTAAATGGTCAGTAATTATACCTAAATTTCTTGACCAGGTAACGAAATGGTCAAGAGAACAAGTTTTTTCTAAGCATTGATCGGTTCTAGATGGCACTGGATTGATGTATATCCACTTCAGCTGTATAAAAAACAAAGCTCTTGATGCAAATTTTTGTTTCCAGATTTTTTTCCGTTAATTTCAGCTCGCGATCGAATACTTCAAGCTTACGATGCACCAGGTCATGTTGATTTTAATTCTCAAAAAAAAAAGGTCATGTTGATTTTCAACTGTGTAGAAATCGATTAATTTAATTACATGCGTTTTGTGTCGCTGCTGATCCACGAGCACTGAAGCGCAATGGTCAAGAGATCGATGCTGCAGGCAGGTGGTCGTCACATTCAAACGGATTTCTTCATGTAATTGAACTCCATGCATGCTGACGGTGCGTGCGTGCATCTCGGTCATCGGCATCCCATTGATTTATTCTCCTCCATCCCATCAACAACTATACGGTATATCCACTTCATTTTATCCGCCAATAATTTGTGGCGGAACCGGCACACACACACACACACTACATGCTACTAGAAGCAGCATGCATGGGCTCCTACCAAAACAAGCTGGAAAGTTGCAGTTATTTTCGTTATCCTCTTGCCACCATCGTCCCCATTATTCAAATATATATATTGGGTGTCACCTTATATTATATTCTTTTTTATCTGAATAGATATACACACATACAGTACATCTATTTGCACCCGATCGAAGAAAATAATAATTATAAAACGTAGCAGGTAGCTAGCATGGGGCTTATCATTTGAGGTGACCTGCACTAGGGTTAATTTGTCGTGGAGCTCCATGTCAATTTTGGCAAGTGGAGTGCTCAGGTGGAGTTCCTCGCTGATCGCGTCCGCCGCCCCTCGTCATCGAGGATGACTACCACCAGCAGTCGTACGTCGGGTTCTCCGGTCGGCGGCGGGCGCACGTCGACACGTGCGACGACGGCGACAAGACGGCTGATGCCTAATTAGTAATAGTAATTACCAGCGCGCAGATCAAGCGAGTTCACGTCAACGGCGACGTGCGCGATCGCTAGATGCTGGGTGCCAAGTATATCGATCCTAGCTAAACGCTGCTAGTAGCAGCATGCTACGGCCTACACGCGGGTTAGACTTGAGGCGTGAGATTAATTAGCGCGATGAAGTATTAGTATGTACTAGGCATGTACAATGATAGAGAAGGCGCGTCTTCTCTTATTTGTTCACATTATTTAGAGAAAACAAAATTATAAGGTGTATAATGCATATCTCTTATTGCCATCTCTAACAATTAATGAGAATTAATTATATTTTAGTAGAAAATTGTTGTTCTAAAGGAAGATAAATGGTATAATTTTGAAAATAGTTTTCTCTTATTTCATAAGAGATCATCTCTTAGATAAGGAAAGGAAACTTTTTTTTCTTCATTCTCTCTTCTCCAACTAGATAAATATATTACGTGCCAATGCTAAGAGAAGGCTGACGTTATCTCATTGTACATGTCCTAATAGTCCTTTAGTAGTTTAATTTAAACCACGAGCCTATTATTATAAAGTAACTTTACATATCTGCACGGAAAGGTACTAAAACACCCACTCCTTAACTAGATTTAGATATGAGTAGGCCGAGAGATACGTGTGTTGATGAAGACGAATCTTAGCACACATTGACACATATATGTACGGTTAGCAGCCGGGAGCCCGGGAGTACCATAAAGAAATTTGCATTTTTCTCTTGGAATTAGTATTCCAGGAATTAATATTATATGTCGCCGTCCAAATTCAGAGTCTCGTCTTTCAGACGATAAGGACGAGCCATGCGAGCCCAATGAATTGACAAGAACCTAGCGTTGGCGCGTAGAGCCGTAGCTGCAGTAGATCGACGACGTGACGTATTACGTAACTAATACGAGCGAAAACGGCTTGAGTTCGTGATATTTATGGGGGAGAAAAGCGCCTTTGAACTCGAAAAACAACATTTTCAAGAGACACAATTGAGACATAGAGATCAGTGCAAACATATTATTTTGAAGTTTGAACACACCAATACAATAATCATTTTGGATCAGGTAGCCCTTTATTTGAAAATTTGTAAAACTTTATTTTAAAAACTCAAAAATCTTGGAAATATGTATATGCATGAGAAGATAGTGGCCTAATATCTAATTAATAAATCTTATGGACATATTATGAGATGTGATCTAGACACACAAAATATCATGTATGGAAGAGATTTTCTATTCTTCTCATCATTTTGTCTTGTTATGTAGACCATAACATGACATATTATTTAGTGAAACTTTTTTTTTGTGAAAAGGACCCTGGCATTAAAAGAAACATCGAACCGTACAAAACACCTCAACAAAAACGAAAATTAGACCGAGATCCTTGATATGCCCTTCGTCTTCAATCTCCAGACCGTGTCGACGGCGCGCCGGCGCTGCCGCTCCTCCCTGAGCTGGCCTGACGTTGTTGGTTGCGGACGGGAAGTCGCCGAACGGGTCAAGAAGACCACATCCGTCCAGGTGCCGAAGAAGAAGGATGAACCCCGATGAAGCTCCACGACGATCTGGGATCGTCACCGCCAAAAGAAGCCCTTGAGAAACACACCACTTCGACAAGCTTCTCGACGTCGCCGCCGAGATGGGGCGAAAACCGGGGAGACCTTATTGAAAGAGACGCCGCAGCCGCCATCAGAGCGTCGCCCCCAACAAATCTTGACATGAAAACCAGAAAACGGAGCCCTCCCGTCGACGAGGGCTGAGATCCACCGCGCATCCATGGCCCGAAGGCCACAGAGGAGGGGGATATCAGCGGCGGCGCCGACGAGAGGCTGAGGAAACCTAATTGCCTTACGCGCCTGGAAGCTCCCGCCTCGTACGTACCGCTTCATGATGCTTTGGAAGTTAATTTTAGGGCTTTATTTAGTGAAACTTTACAGATACATACATACTTATTAATGCCATTTTTGAAAATTTGAAATAAATGACTAGTTGGCACTCAGGAGCCATATGGCCCCACTCCACGCCTATACTGCTAGACAATAGGAACTGCTAAAGCTCGAGGGCTCGTGAAACATAAATAACATTGTTTCTAAATTGAAAAGAAAATACTATGTTTTCTTTTTTGTCGGGGAAAAATTGTATGTTTTGGACAAGGCAAATGAAACTCCGATCGACGACAAAAGAAACTAGGATTGGTTCACAAAAAACAACGGCTCGGGCCGACAAAAGGAGGACAGTCCGGCCGGTGCGTGTGTAAGAAAGATTCCACGCTGGCACTTGCATGGCTATACGCTGATTTTTCATAGGCGGAGATATCACATGAGATTGATGAGCAGTGCGATCGAGGGCGGCGGCTACTAGATACGGTTGCCCAGCTCATCGGCGCAACGGGCGCACGCCCCCCCCCATGGACTCGCTGACGCCACCACGCGCTCTACTCTACTCACGCCGGACGCGAGGAATAACGAATCGGCCGGCGCGACGCGACCCCTGCCCAACAGCCTGCCCGGTTCTGCCCCTCGATGAACTCGGCAATTAACAGGGCCCTGCCACCCGGCGCTAACGGACAAGACGCCGTGCAGCATATAAGCACCGGCCCCGTCTCTCCCTCCGGCCACTCCTCGAGATAGATTCTGCCAGTCCTTTCTTCCAGTGAGCTGCTGCTTCTTCATCTTCTTCTGGCCGTGTCCAAGCTAGCTCGGTAGCTGAAGGTGCGTGTACTTGCACGAGGTGCAGAACGATCTCGGGTGGTGATCGATCATGTCGACGGCGCACGGGCACGGGGCGGCGGCGACGTCCCTGCCGCCGGGGTTCCGGTTCCACCCGACGGACGAGGAGCTGATCCTTCACTACCTCCGCAACCGCGCCGCCTCCGCGCAGTGCCCCGTCCCCATCATCGCCGACGTCGACATCTACAAGTTCGATCCATGGGACCTCCCATGTACGAACTAATCAACCAACTCCAATCATCCATCCATCCATGTCGATCGACGGCGTCTCACCGCTACTGACGATACTGCTGAATTATTACCTGCAGCCCAGGCGGTGTACGGCGACAGCGAGTGGTACTTCTTCAGCCCGCGGGACCGAAAGTACCCGAACGGCATCCGCCCCAACCGCGCCGCCGGCTCGGGCTACTGGAAGGCCACCGGCACCGACAAGCCCATCCACGACGCCGCCACGGGGCAGGGCGTCGGCGTCAAGAAGGCGCTCGTCTTCTACAGGGGGCGCCCGCCCAAGGGCACCAAGACCAGCTGGATTATGCACGAGTACCGCCTCGCCGCCGCCGCCGGCCCCCTCGCCGCCGCCGCCGTCAACACCTACAGGCCCATCAAGTTCCGCAACGTCTCCATGAGGGTACGTGCTGCCACCACTTGCTTCCGTTCGTTTCGTTAATAACCGTGCGTGCGCGCGTGCAACTGTGTCACTCATGCGACTCGCATGAATGCTATCCTGATATCCTCTTCGCGCCGCCCGATATGCTTTGTTGCACCGGCCATGCCGTTGCAACGTCGATCGGTTGCAAATCTCAATTTGATAACCGAATTTGCCCTTCTAATTTGAGTTATTTTGCAACAAAATCACCGGCTAATACTACTACACCTAACTACCTAAGTACCATCACATCAACGCGTCGATGATAGCTTGCGAGCGAACGCGAGAGATCGACTCGACGCTCAATTTGCTTTCTTCTGCTTTGATGCAAGAAGAAATTTACTGGCTTTACGGCTGATGCGTTAGCTAGTGGCATGGCGTGCGTATCTGTGCAGTCTGTGACTTGTCAAGTTCAGTAGCTTTCAACAACGACGGGAATGGCGGCACGCGTATACGTGTATGATACTGATATATGTTGTGCTCGCTCGCCTTGTGTGTGCAGTTGGATGACTGGGTGCTGTGCCGGATCTACGAGAAGACGGGCATGGCGTCGCCAATGATGGCGCCGCCGCTCGCCGACTACGACCACCTGATCGACCACGACGACCTCTCCGGCGGCAGCGGCGGCGGCTTCGACGACGCCACCGGGTTCTACACGCCCTCCAGCACATGCAGGACCATGACCACGCAGCACCAGCAGCAGCAGCACGCCGGGAGGCTCCTCGCGATCCCGCCCATGTCCGAGCTCTTCGACGACTACGCGCTCGCGCAGATGTTCGACACCGAGGCCGACCACCTCGCCGTCCACCCGTTCCTGAACCAGCTCTTCTCCGTCGGCGACAGCACGGCCCACGTGGAACCGTCGTACTACGCGCCGCCGTCGTCGTCACCGTCCGGCAGCGCCGGGAAACGCAAGGCGACCCCGGAAGAGTGCGCGAGCGCCGGCCACCAGTCGTCGGCCAAGAGGCTCAACGGGTCGTGCTTCAACGCGCCGCCACAATCAGATACCTCGGCGGTGCTGGGCGGACTCAACCATCAGATGCTTTCTCAGTTCTGAGATGTACTATTAATTAACGTGATTGGGCCTGTATGCGCGGCGACACCAACAATCTTGCAGATGCTATCAAGAATTGAAGATAGATGATAAGGTGTAGAACTAATTATTGCTATTGTATTATTGAAAAAAGAGGCACGTACACAGTGACTTGAATTTGGCGATGGATACTGATTTTTTTTTTAAACACAAAGCAAATAATGTGTTTAGAATAGGAAAAGTCAACATAAAACATATTTTGGGCATCACAACACAGCCCTATATCGAAACTTTTGCCAGATTTAATTGAGAAATTGTATATCCAAATGTTTGAAAACTTAATTGGCGGAAAATATTTTATATTTTGGGTTTACGGAAAAACAATTTCGTTTTTCCTTTTTCGCTGGTAACTTGCCTAATGTACATATAGTACAACTCCTTCGGACAACAAATAAAGTACACTAACAACGTAGAGAAATCATGTACGTTCCCGCTAAAAACAATTTGCGGCCACATTCAAATTGGTAGTTTGCAGATGCTATCAAAATCTTATTCAGAATTGATGGTAAGGTGTAGAGTTAATAAATTAGTGCTAATCCTCGGAATTATGAGAATCTATTAATTCTCTGTTGGTCATGACTCATGCGGATGTTTGTTTGTGTGTTCAGATTATTGTGGCCTGATGTTTTGTTTTATTTATATATTTGACATGAGACGACAGGGCCATCCAATGTAATGGTTTAGAGGAAAGAATAACAGACTTGAAGAAATAAGATGGAAATGAACTTGCGGCGTAGATGAATACAAGAGCAAGACAGATGCAACTCGGTTGAACATGAAGAAGATTAAGAAATATGCCATCGAGAAGGAGATGCATCTCCATTTTGCATTGGGAGTGATAGTCATCCTAGTCGTGATTGTATATCGTCGTGTATGGATTATCTCTGTCCACTAGGTAGAATTTTTATATGCTAGATGGGTGCACAAAACCATATTAATGTAGTTGCATGAATAATATTAAAGTAGGGGTTGTGATTGGAAGGGTCAACATTTGAGAGTTGTCCTGGCCCTGTCCGCGGATAGATAGGGGCCAAAAAAAACATATATAGCAGGGAAGAGGTAGTCCGTTCATGCAATGTTTGTGCCTTTTTTTCATTGTTGTGCGTTTGTTGGGCCTTTTCCTTCCACGTGTTATCTGGTGCTTTTTTTTTTGTGCTAGAGAGGCAATTTCTCTCCTTCAATTTTTGTTTTTCCAAAAACCGATTGTTGCGAGATGTCTGCAATTATGCCTTTCTCTTTGAGGATTTTCTTTTGTTTCATCGGCCTTGCTCGCGGTTTTTGACGCGGCCTTTTTGGAAAATACTTTTCGAAAAAACATCAAAACTTTTTCTTAACTATTAGGAAAATGTTACTATTTCAAAATGTTTGTTTTTATAGGAATATTTGCAAATGTTTGGTGGGAAGTGCTTTTGAGATAGACAAGTAATGCTCCCAAATGATTGTCACTTGTCAATCACAGACCGTCGTAGCCAAAGCCACAATATATTGGTAAAACCACAATCATATGTATATACAAGACATGAATATATGGAATGCAATATGATTTTTAATAACCTTTGTCATTTGGGGATCACGATTTTTAGGGTTTGCTCCTACTCTATTTGGCACCTATTGCATATGTGGATCAGGTTGCAATCGTATTAGCCCGATAGGGGGCTACCTCGAGGGTAGCTGAGGCATGAGCGGGGTGATAATAGTTTATTATTATGCTTTCATAAAGGGCAGAGGAACACCTTCGTAGAATGTTTTGTATAAACAGGGGGACCAACATGATTGCACTGGAAAAATTTGAAAATGAGAATAGATAACACAACATCACAAGATCTACCGATAAATTCAATGTCGTTGATGCGAATAGCATGAAATAAAACAAAATTTTCACCTAGAAGCATGAACACTACAATATTACTTAGAAACCACCATGAATCCATCTCGACCCAAATGCCCTTTTGCCTTCCATTTTCAGTCTCGGATAGATACTATGACCCATCAATGACTCTCGCGAGAAGGAGTTGAGCTGGAGCTAAGGACCTCTTTAATTCTTAGAAGTCTCATATGGTGACAAGCCTAAGAATGAAACATTATACAGGTCCAAGCAAGTTATGGGTCAAAAGAGTGAAATTAAATAGTATTTATACTAAAGTTTTATACTTATATTAGTATTTATTTTATATAAAGAACTCTTAACTGTTGTGTTTTTAATTTTTTTTGGTCAATAAATTAAGCACAGAACAGTGTTGTTAAATACTGATTAGGCCTATAGGCGCGTATTTTTGACACAAAGGACCATCTGGGGCGAGTAAATGCTAGAAAAGACCACATCTGAATTGAATTGGCAAAAATACCATGACTGCAGGTTCGCTAGGCGGCACGTGGCACCTGCCGCCACGGCCACAGGCGGCTGGCCCTGCCGCCACCTGTGTAGGCGGCACGTTGGTTGAATTGGAGAGCCATGGCAGTCGGCAATAGGAAATGGGGCCTGGTGGGCCCAGTCAATTGCATCCGAAGGTGGTCTTTTTTTGACAATTCACTGGGCTAAGTGGTCATTTGTGTCAAAAATTATGTAGGCACGACGACACAAACAATCTTGTGATTGCTATCAAGAATTGAAGATAGATGATAAAGTGTAGAACTAATTATTATAATTCTATTATTGAAAACCAGGCATGTACACAGTGACATGAATTGGGAGATGGATACCGATTTATTTTTTAAAGCACAAGCAAATAATGTGTTTAGAATATCAAAAGTCAACACAAAACATATTTTGGCACCATGACACAGCCCTATCCAAACTTCTGCAAAAAAAATATAATAAAAATGTACATTTAAATGTTTCAAAACTTTAATTCGCGAAAAAATAGTATACATTTCTGGTACACTATAAAATAATGGTATTTGTCTTTTTTTTTTTTGTTCTTTCCTCGGGCACTTGCCTAATGTAAAACAAATGAAGTCACAAGGTAGATAAATTTTCTACCTATTCCCCTAAGAAAAAACAATTGTTGCCACACACATAAGTAATCTGCAGATGATATCAAGACCTTGTACAAAATTCATGATAAGGTGTAGCATTAATTAATTATGATCTAAAATTGCTAGTTTTCAGTGTTCTCAGAATTTTTGTATTCTCGATCGGCCATCCGTTCAGACCATATTTATGACTTCTTTCCTTTTTGTATGATGGTTCGACATTTTTTAATATGGTGCTTATTTTTGTTGCTACTCGGATATTTTTTTTCTCTTTTATTGTTTGTCAAAACCCATTGTTTTGAATTGTGTGCAATTCTGCCTTTCTCTATGAGCATTTTCTCTTTGTTTCATTGGCCTTGCTCACGATTTTTGACGTGGATTATTTTTATTTTCCGAAAAAGGCATCAAAACTTTTAACAATTATATTAGAAAAAGTTACTATCTGCAAATGTTTGGTGTGAAGTGCTCAGTGCTCTTGAGATAGACAGGTATGGCTCCGACCCCAAAGGATTGCTACTTGTCAACGTGGGCTTTTGCAGGCAAAGCTGCCGAAATTTGACCAAATCACAAGCATATCCCCATACACGACATGAAAATATGGAACACAAGTTGATTTTTAATTACCTTGGTCATGTGAGGATCACATTTGTAGGGTTTCTATAATACCCCGCAGTTATAGGACTCGAGAGGGTAGAATACAGCAATTGCATTTGAGCATTCATGCATCTTTTGGTGAAATCTGGATAATTTTCGCGCTTTTGTGTTAAAAGGATCTAGGGTCGATACCAGACGAGTGTCGATGCTCTGGGAGTCAGACATTGATAGTTGGTCGAGGCGTGTCGATAAACCCTAAGTCATATTTTCAAAACAAATAAGATTATTTCTCAAAACTACTACTTGGATTCTAAAAAGGAAATTCTATAAAATCTCAATTCAAAACAATTCTATAACTTTTCCATTCTTATATCTAACACATACATGAATCATCTTATATTTATATAAAACAACACAAACACCAATTGCACAACATTTTAATTCAGATCACGATTGAATATCATCACCAATTCTTTACAACAAGTAGTATTTCAAAAGCATAATACATATGTCTCCCAAATTCATACACATACTTCATTTGAAATATTTACAACTCGAGAGAAACATCTTCTCAATTTTGGAGTACAAAGTCTTTAATTTAAATGATTACAAATACTTCTTACAACATTGGGAGATTTACAAAAAGGGAATAATAAAAATTTCCTAAACTAATTCTTCATGTATTCCTTGAAGATCTTCAAACCTGCAAAACAAACAGCAAAGATAAAAGAGAGAGTTAGGATTAAAATGTTGCCAACACCATTTGGTGCTGGCATATTAATGTATGAAAATCTGGTTTAACCTAATCAAAACCCAAGGTCGATTAGGTTAATTGTTTGGAGAATGCAGTGATCTCAAAGGCAACTTAGGGACTGACCATCTTTTGATCATGTTCATTAATCCGAAGGCAATCTTAGGGGCTAAGGCTTGTGCTTAGCACTGCAAATAATCCATCCGAGGCGACCAAACTATCCAAAGCAACAAGTGTTTCTTGAACACATCGTCTCATGAACATTGAGAGCAAGGCAACAATTAAAACTTCACACTCCAAATTTAAACCAGAGATTCAATTAAGAAGGAAAGCAACTTAAGGAATCACATATAACACTTGTCAGTCATATGGACCCAAACTGAAAGCCCACAAATAATAATTTATATTAAGCCCAAGCCAAACCAAGCCCAATAAGAATTCAAGCATGAGTCTAACACCAGAAGTAGATCTTTTGCTTAGTCGCAGCCATGGATAGGAAGGGTGACTCAGTGTTCATCTCCTTGGAGGTGGAGCTCTGCATAAAGCAGCAGCCGCAGCAGGAGTTCATCCACAAGGGGTGATGCTCTGCTTGGAATTGCAGGTTCTCATCCGCAAGGGGAGGAGCACTGCACAAAAGCAATCAAAGGGGGCAGCTCGAGGTAGAAGAGGGCCACTGCAAGCAGGTGATACACAACAGTTGAGTTATCTGGGTGTCACAAGCACAACACCTCCCAAACCTGTATAAATACATTACCACAGTCATAGCTGTGGTTCCCAACTCGCAGCAATCAACCACATCACACATTTCCATCTGTTCTTCATCAAGAACAAGAACTACGCACCAGAATCATGTCTGTTACTTAAACCCATCCATCTAAAAGCCTTTTCAGCTGGTTAAATACACCCTAAGAAATTTGAAGCAGCGAGGAGGAGCAGGCAAAACCACAAGACGCAGGTTATCATCATTTTCCAGAAGCACAAGCTGCTCAACAACAGCAGGTTGATCCTGTGTGCTAGAGAGAGACCAAGCAGGTTCTATAAATGACAGAACCATGCTAGAGAGGTGTTTACAGCATCTGTTCTTAACAGAACCTTGCTAAGCAAGGTAGGTGCTGTCGGAAAAAGGAGTACAAGGCAGGAAATATCTGTTCTTAGCAGCAAGTTAGAAAAGAGAGAGGAAACGGAGTGCAGTTGCTGTACTGTAGCCATTGATTGATCAGAAAAGTGGAAGGGGAAGTAGACAGCAGTATAGCATATGTTCTTATTCAGTCTATCAAATTTATACACAAGACAGTGAACCAGCAGAGCTGGATTAGCTGTGTTGCACATCTGTCCACAAGAAGAAGCACAGGAAAACATAAAAAGCATATCTAAACAAGCTAGCTACTGTGTAACTCCAAATAGAGGCATCACATCAAGCAAAACCAGTCTAAATCATGCTTAAATACTTTCTACATCATTACTAGATCATGCTCTAGTTCAGTTTTGGACAGAATCATCACAAGATTCAGTCTAGAATTATTTTTCTTCATCTGTGAGCAAGAAATGCTCCCAACATTAATTCCAGAGGTTATGGAGTGATCTAAACATGCTAGATCTACACCATTCATCTTGATCCCATGTGCACAGAAGGTAAACAGTGCACACAAGGTAGCAGTTCATCCAGAATTCATCTCCAGTTCATCAAGAACCTAACAAATATAATACATCCATGCTTAATCCAAGTCCAATAGTATCTAGAGCTAGTAGAGGGACTAGGGATTGGAGGGGAAAGAGAGGAGAAGGAGTTCTTACCGTGCGTCCATGGCCGTAGCTCCACGGCGGAGAGGCAATGCTCGTGCTACCGTTGGAGGGGCACACGGAGGTAGAGGACCAAGCAGCACCACACCTCACCACGGCGGCACAGAGGACGAAGCTCTACACCTGCCATGGCGAGCACGAGAGCGTGGAGGCCAGCAGAGGGCGGCGGGCAGCGCCGGCACCGAAACCCTAACCCTAGGGTTGGGTTGCGTGTGGCCGCTCGAGGAAGAGAGGTGCGAATCAAAGTGGACAGCGGGCTAGAGCGGAGCCGGGAAGCGTTTTGCCCCAGACCACGGTGGCGGAGGTGGCCGGAGCAAGGCGGCGACGGCGCTGGCGACTCGGTCGCCAGAGCGAGCTCGAGCTCGTGCGAGAAGAGAGAGGGAGGAGAGTGGCTCGGTCGGTTGACCGGACCCTAGCCCACCCCTTGACCTGGTTCAACCAAGTGTTGACCAGGGACCTTTTGTTATTTTTCCAATTTATGAAATTCTTCAAATTTCAAAACTCACTATAAATTCAATCAAATCCTATAAATACTTTAAAAATATCCACATACATCAGACGAAAATAAGCTATTCAAATAAAATATCAAATGGAATTTTTGAAAATCATTTCTTTTATGAAACATTCAAAGATCTTTAAGTGGAATATTCTTTGAAATATTTTTAAAACTATTCTCTTAAGAAAATAATCTGGGAAAATTAAATACTAAGTTCAAAATATATTTGAACTATATCATGACTGTCATGTCACTCATCCTAAATAACTAATTAAATAAAAGACCATTTAAATCATTATCAAATCTTTAAAGAAATTTTGGGGAAAAACATCTCATCTTATGCATAATAGCATACATTTGACCCCATGCATCTTAGTTACCAGCCGTGTCACAAATGGGAGGATATGCGTTGTGCGGGGAGGCGACTCCACATGACTTGTTGCCCTGAGTTCTAGCTATAGCACACATGGTGTGCTAAGAGAGCATAAAGAGCCATGATGCTGTTGGGTGAAGTGGTGCAGCTCTACAGAGTTAAACAAAGAAATTGTGACTGTCACATCGTTGTTCTAGGAGGGAACTACAGAACGCTGCAGGAAAGGCATCCCAAGTGATGACTAAAAACCCGTGGAGGCTGGGGGCATAGTTTTCTTAAATAAAATGGACCTTTTCCTTAAAATGTGTTACAAAACTTGCATATTCATCTATGACTTTTTGGTCTAGATGGTAGTTAGTGCATTTCACTTATCTAAGCATTTAGCTAAACTTGCTGAGTAATGTTGTTACTCATTCGTTCCCGTTTGACCCCATGCTTAGACTCTGAGGAGGCCATTGAGGAGAACTACGGAGCTTACCATGCCGACGAAGTGTACTTCGAAGCACCTGATCTGTCCGGAGGAGTAGAAGGTGTCGACTACATCATTGCCTACGGAGCCGACGACGCAAAAGAAGAGGAGGTGGAGACTTAGAATCTTCATAGTAGGAACCTGGCCGAGCAAGACTAGACTAGTACTACTTAGTTTGCTGAGCCCATATGGTTCTTAGTTTGCTGCTTTCTATCGCTTGTAGGTTGACTCCTGTCAACATCGCAATAATAGACATTCCTCCCATGTCGGAGGAAGACGTTGATGTTTTTATGCATTTCTGGCTTGTAATCTTTAGCAGTGTGTAATAAAGTGGACCCGCAATTTTTTTTTGTACTACTCTAAGGGATGTAATATTTACGGATTAGTCCTTCTGTGGGTGTTATGTCAACGACTTGTACACTACAATATGCAGTGGTGTACTGGGTCACCGCAGATGGTATCAGAGCAATTGCTAGACCTTAGGTTGGAAACCTATTAAAGGGAAAGCATGTAGGTGTGCGAGGCCTTAGAATGAATTGAGTTTTAATTTGTTATGATGGATATTCACTTGAGAATAGCATTGTCATACAATTATTACTTCATTTCTATTCTGATATCCTTTTTGTTACTACAGTTAGGATGGATAAGCGATTTCCCAAGAGGTCAATCTGTGTGAGGGATGCGGAGTTAGGCAAGGGAGTATTCTGGGGAAACTGGGCAAATGTTCTGCAGCAGATGATCAATTATCTTGGTATTACTATGAAGGTGATTGTGAAGGTTATGAGATACTACGATGGCGCTGAGTTAGCAAAGTATAGAGTGGCTTTTAAGTTACCATCTGAACTCAAAATGAGTCTCAAGATGCCGTTTGGTGAAGCCAAGCATAGTGAGGTGGCGTTCCAGATCGTGGTTGTTAAGGTAGTCACTAGTGTCAGGACAGCCAAGAGCCATGCATTGTCAGGAACTATGTTTAACGCTATTCCTAGTGCTAATTACCGGCTTGAGGGGGCAGTGGATTACATGTCCTTTCTGAAGACCGATCCACGTGATGTAGCAGTGTTCATGGATAGTTGTATCAAGCTTATCCGGGCATATCACAAGACGTTTGGGATGATAGCTGAGGAAGTAGAAACCATGGTAGAACAGTTTTCGTGCCCAAAAGTTATTCAGGAGAAGTGCGATGCCCTTAACTATGAAGCCATGAGAGGATATACTGAACCACCACCTACACCTGTTAGGTATGTTGAGGAAGTAGAACCAGATACTCTAGTTTATCCTACCTACTCACCACCACACCCAGACTATGTCTTAGTAGAGGAGGAAGATAGGTGGCAGGATCCCGAGCCAGAAGTACCTAGTCCTACTGGTTGGGATGAAGAACCTTATGAGGGAACTCCAGGCGATCCTATTATGATTCCAACTGATGAAGGGGAGGAAGAAGTAACCAGTCGTGTAGTTAGAGGGAAGCCTAAGTTGGGACGATCACGTAATCCTATTCTGATTGATTTAGATGAGGAAGATACTAAGGGGAAAAGTGAGTATAGAACCAAGTATACCCAGGGAGCGAGTTCTTCTAGGCAACCGAAGAGGGAACCTGATGAGGAGCCTCAGAGTTATTTCTGTAGCACTGATGTTGTGCCGACCAGTTATGATGATGGTAACGAGGGGTATGGAGATGAGGATGTATACGATGGAGAAGTGGCGGCGTACAAGTACCTTGATAGTTATTTTGCAATGACTGATATGACTTTAGAAGCAAGCCCATTGGATCCAGAGTACCAGCCAGCAGCAAGAGTGAAGTTACCAGGAATTCTCAGGAGGACCAACCGTAATAGTTGGTGGAAGCCTAGGAAGTATACTGAGAAGTGAGTGAGGTGAAGAAGGACGGAGAGAAACAGTAGTTGTATAATATGTAATATATAGGGTATTGTACGGAGTACTGTAAGGACGTATGGTAGCAATAAGTGAGTCCTACACACTTTAGAGTGTGTTATTATTCTGTACCCATGTTTCTAAGCCTACATGTATAATACATGGTATATGTTTGAAAAGTTTTGTGTTCTTTGGATTTTTCTGGTTTTCCATTGTTTGACTACTACTTGTGCATGGAATAGGACTCAAAGTGCATATGCATAATGTAATGGAGAGTTCTTATTCGATGTAACGGGACTAGAGGGAAATGGCATATGTAGGTGAGGAGAGTGAGTTGCAGAGGCAGGAGCGTGAACTCAAGGAGAAACAGGATGCAGATGCATGAGGAATACCACCACCACCAAGGCCAATCACAGAGCAAAGTTTTATGCAGTATATGCAGATGGTGGAGGAAGGCAGGCGCCAGGACCAGGAGAGGCAGAATAAATTCCTACAAGATTTGCTGGAGGTGCAAGCAGGGCGAGCTAGGGATGAAGCACCCAAAGGAGTAACTTTATCAGATTTTCAGAATGCAAGACCAGTACCTTTTGCCAGAGCCCCAGAACCTATGGATGCAGAGGATTGGATTGCGGATACCGAGAGGAAGCTCAATACAGCTAGATGTTCTTATGAAGAGAAGGTTAGGTATGCAACCCATTTGCTTACCGGACCTGCAGCATCATGGTGGGAAGCCATTGTGGCAACTCTACCTGCTGGATATGTCGTAACTTGGGAGGAGTTTAAGAAGAGATTTAGGGAAGCCCATGTTCCTGAGAGTATCATGGAATTAAAAAGAAGGGAGTTTGAGAATCTGAAGCAAAATGACTTACCAGTTGGACGTTACGTTAATGCGTTCAATATGTTATCAAGGTATGCTTTGGATGAAGTGGATACTGAGGAGAAAAGGAAGAAGATGTTCATGAAGGGTCTGAATTCTTTCATGAAGATGCAGTTAAGGTTGGCAAAACCAAAGGAGTTTCAGGAATTGGTGGATGTAGCAATAACTCTCGGAGATGATTATAAGTCACTTCAGGAAGAAAGAAGGAAGAAGGCAAGAATGGAACCAAGAAAGTTTCAAGTACAGAGACAACCACCAAATCTATGATTTAAGCCAAAGCTCAGAACTGAAGGAAGAAAGCCTTATCCACGAAGCTTCAATCCTACGAATAATCTTGTATGCAACAATTGTGGGATGAGAGGCCATTTGATGAAGGATTGTCAGAAGCCCAAGATTATTTGTTTTGGGTGTGGTCAAGCTGGACATATAAAGCTTGATTGTCCGAATAAGCAGAATCAGCAAATAAGTCGAGGAACTGGTAGAGGAGATAACCAGGGTGGAGGAGGATTCAAGCCAAGGAATGGAGGATTTGGACGGAATGCGGAGGATAAGGGCAAAGGGAAGCCATATGGAAAGCTGAATTGTACCAGTCTGGAGCAAGTCAACAACACCGATAGTGTGGTGATCGGTACGCTCAAAATCCTTTCTCATCCTGGCAAAGTTTTGTTTGATACTGTAGCTACTACATCTTTTATCTCGCAACAATTTGTGGATAAATTTGGGATTAGATGTCAGCCGTTAGAAGTACCCATCACGGTCATGTCGGCCGGGGGAAAGTTGTTAGTCACGCAAGTTAAGATGGATCAAGTGATTATGATCTGTGATCACGTCTATGACACTAATTTGCTAGTAATTCCCATGAAGGACATAGCAGTTATCCTAGGGATGGACTGGTTATCTGACCATGGAGCCCAAATAGATTGTGCAGAAAAGACCGTATCCTTGAGAGGACCCAGAGGAATTAGGACATCATATCAGGGTGACAAGCACAGTCAGTTAAGAGCAGATCTGCAATTGAATGCCATGAAGGAGGTAAAGATTGAAGAAATTCTGGTAGTAAAAGAATTTCAAGATGTGTTTCCAGAAGAGTTACCTGGGATGCCACCAGATCGTGAAATTGAGTTTACTATAGATTTGATTCCTGGTACAGCACCTATTGCACAACCACCATATAAGACGGGACCCAAGGAATTAGTGCAACTTAAGGAGCAGTTAGATGAGTTGGAAGCTAAAGGATTCATTAGAGAAAGTGTATCACCATGGGGATCACCAGTAATTTTTGTGGATAAAAGAGATGGAGGGCGTAGGATGTGCGGAGATTTCCGGAACTTGAATAGTGTAACTATCAAGAATAAATACCCGTTGCCAAGGATACAAGATTTGTTTGATCAAGTAAGAGGAGTAGGGGTATTTTCCAAAATAGATTTGAGATCAGGATACCATCAGATAAAGATAAAACCTGAGGATATTCCTAAAACAGGATTTGTATCAAGATATGGACATCATGAGTATTTGGTAGTACCGTTTGGATTAACCAATGCACCAACAATATTCATGAATTTGATGAACAAGATCTTTATGCCATATCTGGACAAGTTTGTAATTGTGTTCATTGATGATATATTGGTTTACTCTAGAACCAAGGAAGATCATGCACAACACTTAAGTATAGTGTTGCAAACTTTAAGGGAACATCAGTTGTATGCCAAATTCAGTAAGTGTGAGTTTTGGCTGGATCAAGTAGAATTTCTTGGTCATGTGATTAGTAAAGAAGGAATCACAGTTACTCCTGAGAAAGTGAAGGCATTATTGGATTGGAAAGCACCCAAGAATCCTAAGGAAATACGAGGATTCTTAGGAATGGCCGGATATTACCGGAGATTTATTGAAGGATTTTCCAAAACAGCCGGGCCAATGTCTAAATTACTCCGCAAGAATGTTCCATTTGAGTGGATAGAAAAATGTGAGCAGAGTTTTCAAGAACTCAAACAGAAGTTAACAATAGCACCTGTGTTAGCAGAACCAGAAACTGGGAAAGTCTATACAGTATATTGTGATGCATCTAAAAATGGACTAGGTTGTGTATTGATGCAAGATCGCAAAGTAATTGCTTATGGATCAAAGCAGTTGAAACCACATGAACTCAATTATCCTACACATGATCTGGAGTTAGCAGCAGTAGTTTATGCTTTAAAGCAATGGAGACATTTCCTCTATGGAGAAAAGTGTGAATTATATACGGATCATAAGAGTTTGAAATATTTCTTCACACAAAAGGAATTGAATATGAGGCAAAGGAGATGGTTGGAGTTGATCAAAGATTATGACTTAACAATCAACTATACTCCAGGAAAAGCGAATGTGGTAGCAGATGCTTTAAGTAGGAAGGAGACTTGTAATCCTCTGATGGAACAGGGGATGCCCAAGGAATTGAGAAAAGAGATAGGAAGAGCTGGTATTGAAATCTGGGATGGTCCAGAGTTAAACAGTATTGCAGCTATGGATATTGTTGAAGAGACAGAAATGGAGTTGAAGGAAAACATTCTCTTCCGACAAAAAGATGATGAGTTTATAGCGGAAGAAATCCGTAGGATTAAAGAGGGCAGAAGTTCTGAATTCACTTTGAAGCCAGAAAATGAGTCATTATGGTATCATGGTAGAATTTGTGTCCCAGATATCCGAGAAATCAAGGACGTAATTTTGAAAGAAGCTCATGAGACACCTGGCTTTATACATCCCGATAGTACTAAGATGTATATGGATTTAAAGAAGGTATTTTGGTGGAATAATCTGAAGAGAGAAATTGCCAGGTATGTTGCAGAATGTCATACGTGTAGACAAGTGAAAGCTGAACATCAGAGTCCAGCAGGGTTACTACAACCACTACCAATTCCCAAATGGAAGTGGGAAGAAATCAGTATGGACTTTATCACCGGATTACCCAGGACCAATAAAAATAAGGATGCAATATGGGTAATAGTAGACCGGTTAACAAAGAGTGCTCATTTCATTGCAGTTAATCAGAAGGATAATGCAGCACAATTAGTAGACCTGTACATGAAGGAAATAGTGAGTAAACAGGGAGTTCCGCAAAGTATAGTGTCGGATCGTGGATCCATATTTGCTGCAGCCTTTTGGAGGCAACTTCACAAGCAATCAGGTTCAAACCTAAAGTATAGTACCGCATATCATCCGCAAACAGGTGGTCAAATAGAGAGGACAAATCAGATCTTAGAGGATATGTTAAGAGCTTGTGTTCTTGATTTTGGAGGGTCATGGGATGAACATTTGGCATTGGCTGAATTCTTTTATAACAACAGTTATCGGAGTAGTATTAAGATGGCACCATTTGAAGCTCTATACGGACGGAAGTGTAGATCACCTATCTGTTGGTTAGAAGTAGGTGAAAGCAAAGAATTTGCACCCAAATATATAAAGGAGCAACAAGCAATTATTGACATCATAAGAGATCGACTAAAAATAGCTCAGAGCAGACGGAAGAGTTATCCTGATCTCTCAAGAAGATAGTGGGAACATGAGGTACAAGATATGGTGTATTTAAGAGTTAGTCCTACAAAAGGGGTAAAGAGATTTGGAGTAAAAGGAAAGTTAAGCCCCAGATATATTGGACCATTTCACATTCTGAGTCGAAAAGGTGAAGTACCTTATGAATTGGAACTACCCGATATATTGTCTCAAGTACACAATGTGTTCCCTGTGTCTCAACTCAAGAAGTGTTTGAAACCACCAGAAGAACCCATTGAGTTTGAGAAACTGAACTTACAGCCAGATTTGTCATATGAAGAGCAGCTCGAGAAAATATTGAAGGAAAACTAGAAAAGGTTAAGGAATCGAGCAATTAAGTACTGTTTACTTCAATGGAAAAATCATTCTGAAAGAGAAGTAACTTGGGAGAAAGAAGATGATTTGAGACGAGACTACCCACAGTTGTTCAGGTACCTCAGAGAAGAAACTTTGGGACGAAGTTTAGTTTAAGGGGGAGAGGGTGTAATACCCCGCAGTTATAGGACTCGAGAGGGCAGAATATAGGAATTGCATTTGAGCATTCATGCATCTTTTGGTGAAATCTGGAAAAAATTTGTGCTTTTGTGTTAAAAGGATCTAGGGTCGATACCAGACGAGTGTCGATGCTCTGGGAGTCAGACATTGATAGTTAGTCGAGGGGTGTCGATAAACCCTAAGTCATATTTTCAAAACAAATAAGATTATTTCTCAAAACTACTACTTGGATTCTAAAAAGGAAATTCTATAAAATCTCAATTCAAAACAATTCTATAACTTTTCCATTCTTATATCTAACACATACAAGAATCATCTTATATTTATATAAAACAACACAAACACAAATTGCACAACATTTTAATTCAGATCACGATTGAATATCATCACCAATTCTTTACAACAAGTAGTATTTCAAAAGCATAATACATATGTCTCCCAAATTCATACACATACTTCATTTGAAATATTTAAAACTCGAGAGAAACATCTTCTCAATTTTGGAGTACAAAGTCTTTAATTTAAATGATTACAAATACTTCTTACAACATTGGGAGATTTACAAAAAGGGAATAATAAAAATTTCCTAAACTAATTCTTCATGTATTCCTTGAAGATCTTCAAATCTACAAAACAAACAACAAAGATAAAAGAGAGAGTTAGGATTAAAATGTTGCCAACACCATTTGGTGTTGGCATATTAATGTATGAAAATCTGGTTTAACCTAATCAAAACCCAAGGTCGATTAGGTTAATTGTTTGGAGAATGCAGTGATCTCAAAGGCAACTTAGGGACTGACCATCTTTTGATCATGTTCATTAATCCGAAGGCAATCTTAGGGGCTAAGGCTTGTGCTTAGCACTGGAATTAATCCACCCGAGGCGACCAAACTATCCAAAGCAACAAGTGTTTCTTGAACACATCATCTCATGAACATTGAGAGCAAGGCAACAATTAAAACTGCACACTCCAAATTTAAACCAGAGATTCAATTAAGAAGGAAAGCAACTTAAGGAATCACATATAACACTTGTCAGTCATATGGACCCAAACTGAAAGCCCACAAATAAAACTTTATCTTAAGCCCAAGCCAAACCAAGCCCAATAAGAATTGAAGCATGAGTCTAACACCAGCAGTAGATCTTTTGCTTAGTCGCAGCCATGGATAGGAAGGGTGACTCAGCGTTCATCTCCTTGGAGGTGGAGCTCTGCATAAAGCAGCAGCCGCAGCAGGAGTTCATCCACAAGGGGTGATGCTCTGCTTGGAATTGCAGGTGCTCATCCACAAGGGGAGGAGCACTGCACAAAAGCAGTCAAAGAGGGTAGCTCGAGGTAGAAGAGGGCCACTTCAAGCAGGTGATTCACCACAGTAGAGTTATCCGGGTGTCACAAGCACAACACCTCCCAAACCTGTATAAATACATTACCACAGTCACAGCCATTGTACACAACTCGCAACAACAACCACATCACACATTTCCATCTGTTTTTCATCAAGAACAAAAACCACACACCAGAATCATGTTTGTTACTTAAACCCATCCATCTAAAAGCCTTTTCAGCTAGTTAAATACACCCTAGGAAATTTGAATCAGCGAGGAGGAGCAGGCAAAACCACAAGACGCAGGTTATCATCATTTTCCATAAGCACAAGCTGCTCAACAACAGCAGGTTGATCCTGTGTGCTAGAGAGACCAAGCAGGTTCTGTAAATGACAGAACCATGCTAGAGAGGTGTTTACGGCATCTGTTCTTAACAGAACCTTGCTAAGCAATGTAGGTGTTGTCGGAAAAAGGAGTACAAGGCAGGGAAATATCTGTTCTTAGCAGCAAGTTAGAAAAGAGAGAGGAAACGAAGTACAGTTGTCGTGCTGTAGCCATTGATTGATCAGAAAAGTGGAAGGGGAAGTAGATAGTAGTATAGCATCTGTTCTTATTCAATCTATCAAATTTATATAAGACAGTGAACCAGCAGAACTAGATTAGTTGTGTTGCACATCTGTACACAAGAAGAAGCACAGGAAAACATAAAAAGCATATCTAAACAAGCTAGCTACTGTGTAACTCTAAATGGAGGCATCACAGCAAGCAAAACCAGTCTAAATCATGCTTAAATACTTTCTACGTCATTACTAGATCATGCTCTAGTTCAGTTTTGGACAGAATCATCACAAGATTCAGTCTCGAATTATTTTTCTTCATCTGTGAGCAAGAAATGCCCCCAACATTAATTCCAGAGGTTATGGAGTGAATTAAACATGCTAGATCTACACCATTCATCTCGATCCCATGTGCACATAAGGTAAACAGTGCACATAAGGTAGCAGTTCATCCAGAATTCATCTCCAGTTCATCAAGAACCTAACAAATATAATACATCCATGCTTAATCCAAGTCCAGTAGTATCTAGAGCTAGTAGAGGGACTAGGGATTGGAGGAGAAAGAGAGGAGAACGAGTTCTTACCGTGCGACCATGGCCGTAGCTCCACGGCGGTGAGGCAGTGCTCGCGCTACCGTTGGAGGGGGGCACACAGAGGTAGAGGACCAAGCAGCACCACACCGCACCACGGCGACATAGAGGACGAAGTTCTGCACCTGCCATGGCGAGCACGAGAGCGTGGAGGCCAGCAGAGGGCGGCGCGTAGCGCCGGCACCGAAACCCGAACCCTAGGGTTGGGTTGCGCGTGGCCGCTCGAGGAAGAGAGGTTCGAATCGAAGTGGACAGCGGGCTAGAGCGGAGCCGGGGAAGCGTTTTGACCCAGACCGCGGCGGCTGAGGTGGCCGGAGCAAGGCGGTGACGGCGCTGGCGACTCGTTCGCTAGAGCGAGCTCGAGCTCGAGCTCGTGCGATAAGAGTGAGGGAGGAGAGTGGCTCGGTCGGTTGACCGGACCCGAGCCCACTCCTTGACCTGGTTCAACCAAGTGTTGACCAGGGACCTTTTGTTATTTTTCCAATTTATGAAATTCTTCAAATTTCAAAACTCACTATAAATTCAAATCAAATCCTATAAATACTTTAAAAATGTCCACATACATTAGAAGAAAATAAGCTATTCAAATAAAATATCAAATGGAATTTTTGAAAATCATTTCGTTTATGAAAAATTCAAAGATCCTTAAGTGGAATATTCTTTGAAATATTTTCAAAACTATTTTCTTAAGAAAATAATCAGGGAAAATTAAATACTAGGTTCAAAATATATTTGAACTATATCATGTATGTCATGTCACTCATCCTAAATAACTGATTAAATAAAAGACCATTTAAATCATTATCAAATCTTTAAAGAAATTTTTGGGAAAAGCATCTCATCTTATGCGTAATAGCACACATTTGAATCTTTAAACATTGTCTCATATAGACAATGATGTTGATTTTCAGAACACGAGGGTCCCAATTCATCAGAAACTTTACACTACACTACTTATCAGTCTCAAGGCAAGTTCCAACTTGCATGTCCTTGATTGATTATTTCTATCAAAGTATTTACAAAGTACTATGGTTTATCATTGCATGAAAAAGAAAAACCTATTTTCGAATGATGTGACTTGCTATATATATTGTCGGCTGGCAATGGAACCACGGTTTGATGTTGTGGTGGAGGTTCCATTGTACGGGAAAGTATTTACCTAGGATTAAGTACCCATGTCCCAGTGATCCTTGCGCCGTATTGAAGCATCAACCAACAGATTCACTATGGATGGGCTCGTCAGAGGTTTCTTCCCTCGTTCGCATATCCTCGGCAGGCTATTACCTGGTTGCGTCCGTTGCAGCGGCCAACTGCGTGGAAGCGCGTGACCTTCCCACCCGACGGGGTGACTGGAATAGAAGCTTGGGAGGGGTGGCGGGCCAGTGGTCTTAGTTACCAGCCGCGTCACAAATGGGCGGATATGCGTTGTACGGGGAGGCGACTCCACATGACTTGTTGCCCTGAGTTCTGGCTATAGCACACATGATGTGCTAAGAGAGCATAAAGAGCCAGGCTGCTGTTGGGTAAAGTGGTACAGCTCTGCAGAGCTAAAAAAAATTTGTGACTGTCACATCCTTGTTCCAGTAGGGAACTACAGACGCTGCGGGAAAGGCATCCCAAGTGATGACTAAAAACCCGTGGAGGCTGGGGGGCATAGTTTTCTAAAATAAAATGGACCTTTTCCTTAAAATGTGTTACAAAACTTGCATATTCATCTATGACTTTTTGGTCTAGATGGTAGTTAGTGCATTCCACTTATCTAAGCATTTAGCTGAACTTGCTGAGTAACGATGTTACTCATTCGTTCCCGTTTGACCCCATGCTTAGACTCTGAGGAGGCCATTGAGGAGAACTACGGAGCTTACCATGCCGACGAAGTGTACTTCGAAGCACCTGATCTGTCCGGAGGAGTAGAAGGTGTCGACTACATCATAGCCTACGGAGCCGACGACGCAGAAGAAGAGGAGGTGGAGACTTAGAATCTTCATAGTAGGAACCTGGCAGAGCAAGACTAGACTAGTACTACTTAGTTTGCTGAGCCCATATAATTCTTAGTTTACTGCTTTCTATCGCTTGTAGGTTGACTCCTGTCAACATCGCAATAATAGACATTCCTCCCATGTCGGAGGAAGACGTTGATGTTTTTATGCATTTCTGGCTTGTAATCCTTAGCAGTGTGTAATAAAGTGGACCCGCAATATTTCTGTTATACTACTCTGAGAGATGTAATATTTACGGATTAGTCCTTCCATGAGTGTTATGTCAACGACTTGTACACTACAATATGCAGTGGTGTACTGGGTCACCGCAGTTTCCTCCTACTCTATCCGGCACCTATGCATATGCGAATCTGGTTGCAATGGTATTAGCCTGATAGGATGCTACCTTCGATGCTAGCTGACGAACATGAGTGGCGAGAGAGAGGGGGGCTGTAATAATAGTTTGCTATCATGCTTTCATAGAAGAGGAGAGAAACACCTGCGTAGAAGGTGTGGTATAAGTACGGGGAGCAACATTAGTGCAACGAAAAAGCTAAAATCAGAAGAAAAACGCAGCAACAAAAGATCTAGTGATATTAAATTTTCAATGTCATTGTTGCGTGTAGCATAAAAGAAAATAAAAGTTTCCACTCCGATTCACAAAGACTACAAATTACGATAAAAACGCCCCCGAATCCATATCCCCACGGCAACCCTTTTGCTTTCTTGTAGAGTCCCGCATAGATAGTATGAGTCGCGAGAGATTCTCGCGTGAGTATGGATGATGAGTGTAGGGACTAAGGGCCTTGTTAATTCTTAGATTTCCCAACGAATTCTAGCGAGAAGATGTATGATGAGTGGATCAGGCGCTAAGGGCCTTGTCCATTCTTAGAATTTCCAACAATGAAAAATGTACGAACTCAACATTATAATGTCGTGCCATCTTGAAAGCTACAAGATTGAAATTATGTTTTATAGTGTACATGAAATTTGTAGGATTCTTTCCAAAAAAAATGGAAGTTTTCAAATGAAATTCAACATAGATGAATCATAAGGAAAATTACTACGCTTTGAAATCCTACGAATGAAATAAACCTATGTAGAAAAAATTCTTAAGGATTAAAATCCTCCTAGGACAATTATAGAATCCTTTAAATAAAAGAGGCCTTAATAAGGAAGGGCTCGAGATATCCCTAAAGTCCACAAGGTGTGGCTCCATCTCAATCATTGAAGCATGGTTGGTGAACGACTCTATTGTGTTCGATGGAACGATGCGTCAGACTCTCGATAGGATAATCATGAGTGACTATCGGTTCACGCTCTCGACAACAGCCATAATGTCACAATATTTTTTCTATGATTGGGAAATGATAGAACATATGGGTGGGAATGGTGAGAATGTAACATTATTTGTCATTCATTAACTTAGATTTAAAAGAACATTGTAAAGATAGAGGCTACAGTTTTTTTTTTGCATGTTTCTGCAGAGAATTCTGTTGAGAACTATGTGTTTCTGCAGAGAATTTTGTTGAGAACTATACTCGTCATCTCTATTCAAAGATTCACTATTATGTACTGGAGAGATCAAAGAAAAGATTACATCTTTGTAGGTTGTTTATTGTTACATGTCTCCATTATTGTTCTCGTCCATGAAAAACTAAATTACAATTGATCGGCTTCACTTTTGATTGACTACTTTACAAAGTCATAGGGGTTAGTATAGATCCGACTTAGAGTTTCCATGTCCTTGTTTCCTGCACTTCTAAGAAAGATATTGGGAAAAAACTTAAAATTAAATAGGATTTATTCTAAACTTTTACACTTATTATAGTGATATTTATATATATATATAACTCTTAACTAGTATGCTTTTTATTTTCTAGTCAGCAATTTAACCACATAGCAATGTTGATAAATACTAATATATATAATGTTTTGTAGCATACAATTGTAACATCCACCATTCAAAAAGTACATTTGCAACAAATCTATAAATAAAATTGTAATAAAAGTATGTTGATTTTTTTTTTCATTTTTGAGATATTCCACCTTTAAAAAGCTTATTAAAAGAATCCGGTCCACGATATGGATGAAAGAAATGGGCCAAACCACATATATTCATGGGTAAATTTGCTATAGTAGAATGAATTGTTATGGATAAATATATATAAGTCTCTCTCTCTCTTGTATTCGATAATAATTAGTTTTCTTGATAGATATTTAGAAGGCATAACGTCTAGGAGTTATCTTTAGAGTTTCAAGTGTATGTGTTGACGACCAATTTTGGCTTACAAAGAGGTTCTGACAAGATGATCTAAATGAAAAAATAATGTGAACAAAAGTTGTGCGTATCGTCGAGACAACCAACTTTGCTTTTTGGATCATCTCAATCCGAGGTCATATGCAACTTGTGAAGCCAAAATACTGCAAGTCGCCCTACCTTACACATGGTCTGTCCTCGGCCACGGGCAGTGTCGTGGGTTTGTCACGTCAGGTGTCATAGATGACTTCGTAGGTGTGGGATTACGCGAGTCAAGCATCTCCGAGCTTGGGATCGCAGGAACAAAGATCAACACAGATTTACCCAGGTTCGGCCCCCTCAATGTGAGGTAAAAGACCTACTTCCTGCCTACCCTAGATTGGTATTGATATGATAATCGAGGTGTTACAATGGAGGCGATCCGATCTGGTACTCGCCGTATGAGCTAGGGTTTGGGCTTGATAGCTTGACCCGCTCTAAGTCCTGCGAGTCCTCTTTATATACACAGAGGCTCGCTAGGTTACAAAGGAAACTTTCCCACAAGGAATATGTCCACAGAGGCCTACTCGGAGACTACTTGGTCTTCACGTCCTCCGGGATATGTCTTCTAGAACTTTCCCTTATGGCGGTTCAATATTGGGCTTGCTCCCAAGTGGGCCTTTGTCCGTGCGAGTAAGTAAGTCGCACTGGGCGGTTAATCCAGAAAGTATTCCCCCGACATTAGCCCCCAAGCGTGGCCTGAACTTCATAGTATTCTTGATCTTGAATGTTTAGGCCGCGCTTTTCCTTGTTTCGCGACTTATAATTGTGCAGGATTGGCCTTGACTCGCACCTGGAAGATCATCTGACTTCGTGAGCTTCTTTGTTAGAGTAGCCTGATAGCTTCAGAACTTGATGACGACCATCTTCAAATTTTTGATGATAATATGATGTAGCCCCCAAGGATTGAGAGGATGTAATGTGGTAATCATCTCAATTCTTCTCAGAGAACTCTGAAGGTCATCACCTGTAACTTGATATCATGAATAAAACAATTGTTAAGATACAAGTAATTGTAATTGGTGTTGCCGTACTATAAGCAGTACATCGACCTCTAGTTAGGCCATCTGAATCCTTAAGTGGGCACTCGCGCGACTCAGTATTTCCTAGGAACATGTGTGTTCAGGGTCGAGAGCGGCCATGATAGGCAATCAAGCTCGATTGACGCCACACCCCAGTACTTTGGCCACATAATGCGAGTAGCAATCCAACTTAAGGTAAATTTGATAATTGCCAATAAATTGGCTGTTTCAGGGTAACAAAGACCCCAAGAAACATAATGATATTGCCATGATAGGCTAAGCTATGATAAGCTTTGATTATGATGACACATAAGGTCGCGCCTAGGTGGCAACCGAGTGTTATACATAGGGTTGGATCGCGCGTAGGTGGCGATCCATGGTGATACATGGGGTCGGTCGCGCCTAGGTGGCGACCAGAGATGATACAAAGTTTACGGCCGCGCCTAGGTGGCGCCGGTTTCTGATACAAGGGTCGATCGCGCCTGGGTGGCGATCAGATGTTGCATAGGTCGCGCCTAGGTGGCGACCAAAGTTGAAGTTCTAGCCCTGAGTGGCTGTGATGATACTCAGCTATAAAGCTGGAAAGGATGATGCTTGGCTCTGATTAGCCTTTTCTTATGTATAGTACGGTCGCAGGTGTGCGACGTTCCAAGGGCGAGGTGCCTCGAGACGATCCTCGAAATCATGGCGTTCGCTGCTTTCTTCCCTTACATCCAGCAGGTAGTACGACCCATTGTTTAGCTTCTTGCTGATGATGTAGGGTCCTTCCCATGGAGAGGACAGCTTATGCATTCCCTTGTGATCTTGTTTAAGTCGCAGTACTAGGTCGCCTTCTTGAAAGGTGCGGGTTTTGATGCGTCTGGCATGATAGCGTCGCAAGTCTTGTTGATATACGCTGACCTTGATGCTGCCAAGTCTCTAACCTCTTCTAATGTGTCCACCGAGTCTTGCCGAGCTATCTCATTATCTGTCTCGATGTAAGCCGCAACTCTTGGTGAATCATGTATGATATCGCTGGGCATGACTGCTTCTGCTCCATAGACCATGAAATATGGTGTAAATCCTGTGGATCTGTTAGGGGTTGTTCTTAAGCTCCACAGTACTGCTGGCAGTTCTTCCACCCAACATCCTGGAGATGCTTCGACCTTTTCAATAAGGCGCGGCTTAATTCCATGGAGAATTTCCTGGTTAGCTCGCTCAGCTTGTCCATTGCTCTGCGGGTGTGCTACTGACGTGAGGTCCAATCTTATCCCATTGTCTGCGCAAAATATCTGTGTAGCCCCTTCAGAGGTGTTGCTCCCATTGTCTGTAATGATACTATGGGGGTACCCAAGCGGAATATGACCTTCTTCAAGAACTTGACTGCTGTTTCAGCCTCGCAATCTCCCACAGGTTCTGCTTCTATCCACTTTGTGAATTTGTCCACCATGACCAAGAGGTGAGTTTTTCCGTTTGAAGACCGTCTGAAGGCCCTACCATGTCAAAACCCCATACGGCAAAAGGCCATGTGATGGGTATTGTGCGAAGTGCTTGAGCTGGCATATGATCTTGCCTAGCGTATCTTTGACATCCATCGCACACTCTGACAATTTGCTCTGCATCTGCTAATGCTGTTAACCAGAAGAATCCATGTCGGAACGCCTTTGCCACCAAAGATCTTGACGAAGCATGATGGCCACAATCGCCTGAATGAATTTCGTGCAAGATTTTTCGTCCCTCTTCTGGTGAGACACATCTTTGGAATGCTCCTGACACGCTGCGCTTGTATAATTCATTGTTGATGATTGTATAGGCCTTTGATCGTCGTATGATTTTGCGCGCCTCAATTCATCGTCTGGCAGCACTCCGCGACTTAAATATGCCATGTATGGCTCTGTCCATCCTGGCTGTTCATGCAGGGCTGCGACTAAAGTTGAATCATCCTCTGGCTCTGCAATGTCAATCTCTGCTGGAGGTTTGACTGATGGATTGTGCAGTTCATCCAGGAAAACATTGGGTGGGACTGACTGTCTGTTGGATCCAAGCCGAGACAGGGCATCCGCAGCTTCGTTTTGTCTCCGATCAATATGTTCAACTTGGTATCCAGTGAAATGTCCAGCAATTCTGTCCACCTCTCTTCTATATGCAGCCATGTTCGCATCCTTGCTGTCCCACGTTCCAGAGACCTGCTGTGCCACCAAGTCTGAATCGCCAAAACAGCGTATGCGACTGATGTTCATCTCCTTTGCTATACGTAGACCATGAAGCAGTGCCTCGTACTCCGCCACGTTATTTGTGCAGTTGAAGTGTATCTGTAGCACATACCGCAGCTTGTCTCCCTTGGGAGATGTTAGAACAACTCCAGCCCCCGAGCCTTGCAACTGTCTTGACCCATCAAAATGCATGGTCCAGTATTTGGTTTCTGCCATGCTAGGAGCGACTTGGATTTCTGTCCAATCGTTAATAAAATCTGCAAGGGCTTGCGACTTAATTGATGTCGCGGCTCGTAGCTGATGTGATGTGGTCCCAACTCGATCGCCCACTTAGCGACTCTTCCAGTAGCTTCTCGATTACGAATGATATCTGCCAATGGTGCTGAACTAACCACAGTTATTGGATGCTCTTGGAAGTAGTGCTTCAGCTTGCGACTCGCCATGAACACTCCAAACACCAACTTCTGCCACTGTGGGTAACGCTGTTTGGAAGCTGTGAGGACTTCGCTCACGTAATATACTGGTCTCTGGACAGGGTATTCCTTTCCTGTTTCTTGTCTCTCCACAACCATGACAGCGCTCACAGCACGGGAATTTGCCGCTATATATAGTAGCATTGGCTCTTTATCCTTTGGAGCCGCCAAACTGGAGCATTTGTCAATTGATGTTTCAAGGCTGTCAGAGCTTCGTCAGCCTCTGCGTCCCAAACGAAGGTGTCTGATTTTTTCAACAGTCTGTACAAAGGTAGTGCTTTCTCTCCCAATCTTGATATAAAGCGACTCAAAGCTGCTACGCACCGGTAAGTCGCTGCACATCTTTTATCTTTTCTGGCTTTTGGAGATCCATCACGGCCTTTATCTTGTCAGGGTTGGCCTCAATGCCCCTCTCTGATACTATGAATCCCAATAGCTTTCCTGCTGGTACCCAAAGACGCACTTTGTGGGGTTGAGCTTCATGTTGTATTTTCTGAGATTTGTGAATGTCTCTGTCAGGTCACTAATGAGATCCTGGCCAACTTGCGACTTAACCACAATATCATCCACGTAGGCGTGAACGTTGCGACCTATTTGCTCATGTAGACAATTCTGAATGCATCTTTGATAAGTCGCGCCTGCGTTCTTCAACCCAAAGGGCATGCTGACATAACAAAAAGCTCCAAAGGGTGTTATGAAGGACGTCTTTTCTTGGTCCTCCTTCTTCATTTTGATTTGATGGTAGCCTGAATAGGCATCCAAAAGCATAACAGCTCGCACCCAGCAGTTGAATCAATCACTTGGTCGATTCGTGGTAAGGCAAATGGGTCCTTTGGACAAGCTTTGTTAAGACTGGTGTAATCAACGCACATTCGCCATGTACCGTTCTTTTTCATAACCAATACTGGGTTTGCCACCCACTCCGGATGGTATACTCTGTGATGAAACCTGCAGCCAGCAAGCGAGCTATCTCTTCTCCTATTGCCTTTCTCCTATCATCGTGGAAACGCCGTAGTGGCTGCTTCACTGGTTTAGCCGCAGGGTTCACTTTGAGGCTATGTTCTGCTAATTCTCTTGGTACCCCTGGCATATCTGACGGCTTCCATGCGAAGATGTCCTTATTTTCCTGGAGAAAAGCGACGAGGGCCTTCTCCTGCTCTTCTTCCATGTGTGCTCCAATGCTGGTTTGCTTGGATGAGTCGCCAGGAACAAGATTTATCTGCTTAGTGTCCTGGGCCGCTTTGAATTTCATTGGTGGCTCGGCAGATGGCGTGGTAACCACACTCATGTCATTTGGGTCCACCTGCGACTTATAACCTTTTAGCTCCTCCGCGGCACAGGCGGATTCTGCGAAGGCCGCATCTCCCTTTTCACATTCTATTGCTTTTTCTCTATCTCCGTACACTGTGATGACCCCTTTTGGTCCTGGTATTTTCAACTGTAGGTACACGTAGCATGGCCTGGCCATAAACTTAGCAAAGGCCGTTCTTCCAAACAAGGCGTGATATGGGCTTTGGAATTTTACCACTTCGAAGCATAAGAATTCGCTTCTAAAGTTTTCTTCTGTCCCAAAAGTTACCCCTAGGGTTATTTTCCCCGCTGGTCGTGCGGACCTTCCTGGGACAATGCCGTGAAACATTGTTGACGTGGGCTGCAGGCTGGAATCCTTGAGTCCTAGACGCTGGAACGTATCGTAGTATAAGATATTAATGCTGCTTCCCCCATCCATAAGCACCTTGGTCAGCTTGTATCCTGCAACGTACGGCGCCACAACCAGTGCTAACTTGCCAGGTTCCCGTACTTGTGGCGGGTGATCGTCGCGACTCCAGGTTACTGCGTGTTCTGACCACCTTAACCAATTGGGTGTTGCTGGTATCACGGCGTTCACCTGCTGACTTCTGCGACTCAATTTCTCTTCCCTTTTGGAGTATCGATAACTATTGTGTGATACTGCCCCGTTTGCCTGGGGTTACTTGTGCCGTGCTGCCCAATATTTGTGTTATGAGCCGCACTAGGGTTTTCTTCATGGGAATTTCCCCCGTTGTGTTGGCTCTCTTCTTTCCACTTCTTGTAATAGTGGCATTGCGCCTTGGTATGATCCGCTGGCCGTCCATCACCTGTCGTATGAAGGTCACATGGCCGGTTGAAAATTTCTTGCATATTGATTGGACGGGAGCCGTATCCTCGACCCCTTCCACGCTGGCCTCTGAATCCTCCACGCGCATTGGCGACGAGCCCTGAGTGACCATCTTCGTTTTTGCGTTTGTTTTGATTCGCGTTGTTGTGGCTTGTTTGCTGCTGCTGGGGCTTGTTGGAGTTTTTCTTTCCTTTGGTAGCAGCTCCTCTTCTTCTCCGTCTGACGCGTCTCTGGTTTTATCTGAGCCAGCATATTTGTTAGCCGCAGCCATCACCTCGCTGAGGCTCTTGACTTTATCCTTCATGCGACCCAGCTTATGAATCAGCGGCTCGAACTTGCAGTTTTTCTCCATTACCAGGACGGCTGAGCTTGGTGGTATATTATCTGAGGAGTGTATTATTTCTGCCACCCTTTTCATCCAATGGCGACTTGACTCGCCTTCCTTCTGGACGCAACGCTCGAGGTCTTCTATATTGCAGAGTCGCTTGCAAGTTCCTTGGAAGTTTTTAATGAAGGCATCCTTCAGTTCCTCCCAAGTGTTTATAGAGTTGGGAGGCAAATTTTGCAGCCATATGTGCGCTGTGCCTTCTAGCATCATGTTGAGGTCCTTGCACATATTTCTTCTGAGGCGTTAAGAATGCTCATCCCCATCTCGTAATTGTTCAGCCAGGTGGTTGGATCCATGCTGGCGTTATAGTTTGCCACCTTGCGTGGCCCCTTGAAATCTTCGGGAAAAGGTTCCGATCTGATCTTTTCAGTGAAACATGCCGGCCCCTTGAGTCGCGAGGATAGGGCTGCGGGCGCGCCCGCGGGATTATCTGTGGGCCGTGTTTGCACTACTGGCATATTTGCCTGCGCTTCTGCGACTCGCTCCTACAACCTCTGTGCGACTCCTGATGCGTTCTCTGGCGGCCTGCTTTGGACGCTCCTTTCCGCTGCAATCCTGTGACTGGCTGATATTAGCCGCAGCATACATGTTATCGACAGGATTCTGGTAGTGGCCCTGCGGGGTGTGAAACCTCCTTGGCTGTTGCTGGGTCTCTTGATTTGTTGGTACCCTTCCTTCCACAATCGTCTGGATTCCCGTTCCTGCGGCTGGGGTGAGCGGGATTTCCACTGTTGGTTGAGTCACGCACAGTTGTGTTTGCGGGTCAACCTGTCGTTGAGTCGCAGCCAGCGCGGCTACTCTTTGCCGCTCCTGTTGGATTTCTTGGTTTATCTGATCGATCCTACATCGCTCTTCTTCCATCCTCCGGACCTCATACAGGAGCTCGGCCCTGGCGGCCTCAATTTCTGTTGCACGGAGGGCGGCGTTCGTGGCTGACACAGGGACAAGAAGTGGGTTGCTCGGGGGTGCCGATACCTCGGTTTCTCCAGCAGTTCCTGATGCACCTTCTACTCCAGCCGTGTAAACCGCGACTTGCGCCATCTCTTGATCTGGTGATAACGCGATTTCCGGTGGGCAACCCCAGCAATTTTCTTTAAAGGCAGATACAATGGACCCAAACTCTTGCGAGTCCATGCTTTCGACGGATTCTTCCCCATTGTCGGCGACTCCTTCTATTGAATCGCCTTCTCAGACCGAGTTAATGGACCTGCCGCCGATGAAGCCAATGAAGACGTTGATGGATCCAAACGGGATGACGTGGCCGGTCTCCAAGTAATCTGCTTCCGGTCCCCAGCTTGAATCGTCGATGAGAGGTGTGCCATCGACCGTGATGATACGGCCAACAACAAGATCTTCCGCTCCCATCATGGATCCTGCGCGGAACGTGACGCTCTTGACCGCAGGCCCCATGGTGGGCGCCAACTGTCGTGGGTTTGTCACGTCAGGTGTCATAGATGACTTCGTAGGTGTGGGATTACGCGAGTCAAGCATCTCCGAGCTTGGGATCGCAGGAACAAAGATCAACACAGATTTACCCAGGTTCGGCCCCCTCAATGTGAGGTAAAAGACCTACTTCCTGCCTACCCTAGATTGGTATTGATATGATAATCGGGGTGTTACAATGGAGGCGATCCGATCTGGTACTCGCCGTATGAGCTAGGGTTTGGGGCTTGATAGCTTGACCCGCTCTAAGTCCTGCGAGTCCTCTTTATATACACAGAGGCTCGCTAGGTTACAAAGGAAACTTTCCTCATAAGGAATATGTCCGCAGAGGCCTACTCGGAGACTACTTGGTCTTCACGTCCTCCGGGTTATGTCTTCTAGAACTTTCTCCTTATGGCGGTTCAATATTGGGCTTGCTCCCAAGTGGGCCTTTGTCCGTGCGAGTAAAGTAAGTCGCACTGGGCTGCGAGTCAATCCAGAAAGTATTCCCCCGACAGGCAGGTCGCCCTACCACATACCACAGACAGTGTCTGCCCTCGGGTGCGAGCAACTCGGGAAGGCAAAGAACGAATCGTACTGCTTCCAACTGGATTCAAGTTATGAAGATGGGCTCGTATGAAAAAAAAACACAAAACATGAAAGTTCTTCGTCTTTTCGAGACGAACAACTTTTTTTTACAATATTTTGATGCGATGTCGTTTACTGCCTCGAAAACGGCCCACAAGGTATGTCCAGTTTTAGACCGAACTGTTTTGGAAGGTTCTAGTCAGAATATCCGAATTGGACCCAAATTAAGGTTTTGGACGTGAATCCAAGCCCTTTGCTTGCACGGCAAGTCCAGCCGCCTCTTATATACATGAGGGGTGACGGCCGATTGATCCAACACCAATCGAACAAACACATCTACTATTTTTCCGTGTTCATCTACTTTTATCCTTCTCCCCTTGTATCTTTTCTTCTCGTTCTTCGCCGTTCTTTAAGATCGGAGGCTGCGAATCTACGAGGCTCTAGGGGCGGTCAAGCCGACCTAGGGCAGCCCATAGCTGCCGCGAGCCCTGACGGGGTCCCTCCCGGGCGAGCGGGGTTTCGGGTCTACAAAAGCGCCCGCCGGATTGTCTTGCATATCGCGCTTCCGGCGAGCCTCCCGCGGAGTGAGTTGCGGAGCATCTCCCTCAACACCGTGGGTACACGTGACGTGTTTGTGTGTGAACACACTTTTTGGCGACTCCGCTGGGGACGAATCGAACGGTCTCCAGCCCGTTCTTGCTACGAGGAGCGCATCAAGAGACTGCAATCTATATTGGTAACATGAATTCACAATCTCCTTATGTAGATGCAAATTGCTCTTATGTTGACGTTAGTCGATCTTTTGATATGAGTGTTGTATCGGCTAACCCTAGTTTACACTATGCGCAAAAGCCGATGCAAAATAATCTCTATGCATCAAATCCTTATAATATTAGCAACGTGCAACATATATATTCGAATTCTCATGCATCGGCTGTCCCATATCTTAGGCCGATGAGTAAAGTGGGTTATTCGACAGATCAGTATGAGACACCTCACAGGCAAGAGGATATCTCACGGTTTTATCCATCGGCTGCCGACTCGCAATATGCGGGGTCGTCCCCAGACAGGCCGATGGATGGGGGAATCGGCTATGCTGGTACCAGCGACTTGGACGGTTACCCCCAACCGACATATACTGCGCCTTATATGATTACTCAATCGGAACCTTATGTTACTAATATTTCAGCTTCATGTGGAACTAGTGAGACACATAATTCGGCTTCGCACTTTCACGGTGTTCACAGCTGAACATGTGAAAATTTAACAGGAGCACATGTGCCTTCATCTTCTACCGACGCATATGAATTTGATGATTGGAAGGAAAAACGTGTAGCGTATTTCAAAAGGGCCAATGCCATTTACTTGGAATACGAAAGAAATCCACATGATCCCGCTGCAATACAAGCTTATGAGGCATATAAGAAGGAACGTGAAGAGGAGCGTGAACAATTCAAGATCAAGTTTTATTCTTCACAGTCACAAAGTTTCGGCAACGCACCGCCGAAAGAAACAAAAAGTATTGGGGGGCAATCATGCCCTACAGAGGATAGCACCGAAGAATTCACCACGCCGACTTTTGAGGAATTACCGATCGAGCATCGCCAATCTTATGAAGAACTCAGGATGAAGCGTATAAAATAATTAGAGGCATGAAGGAAAAAACAGGCAGAAGAAGATTTAAAGGCATTTGAGAAGGATCTTCAAGACTTTATCAAGTCCACTCCTCCATGCGATAACCAAGTTGAAACGGTGCTAAAGCAAGCAGAAGAAGCTTTGCAAGTTGATGGAAGCCATGGAGAAAAGATGAATGATTCGAAAAGTATGGTTACTTCGGTTGTTGAAGCCGAATTAGATAGTACCTGTGCCGAATCTGAAAGGACAAGGATGTCACCTAGAGGGGGGGTGAATAGGCGATTTAAAACTTTTCCAGTTTAGGCTTGATAAATGCGGAATAAAACTAGGTGTTTTAATTTAACAAGCATACAACCTAAATATACTAGGTTCACCTATGTGCACCAACAACTTATGCTAAGCAAGACAAGTAACAAGGTGATAGCAAGATATTGACTTCAAGCATGAAGACTATCACAATGTAAATTGCATAAGTAAAGAGCTCGGGTATAGAAATAACCGAGGCACGCGGAGACGATGATGTATTCCTGAGTTCCTCCTTTTTAGGGGAGTACGTCTCGTTGGAGGGGTGTGAGTTTCAAACTCAAGACGCCACAAATGGCCTCACCCTATTCTCCGATGAACCTCACACAAAAGCTCGGTTCACCTTCCACTATTGATTTCCTTTTGGGCGGAAATCGAGTCCCTTACAACAATCTTGAGGCACAACCCGCAAAAGGATTGGGAGCTCCCAAGTGACCACAAAAGGTCTCAATCACCTTCTAGGGTCCAACGACCCAAGAGTAACAAGCTCACGAACTTTCACTTCCACGAATCCTCGTGGAGAGAGCAAACCGATGCACAAAAGCAAAGGCAAGAGCACAAGTGCTCAAATCCTTCACTCTCAAATCCCACCAAAAGCAACTAATGCTTATGGGGGGAGAAGAGAGGAAAAACAAAGAAGAACTCAACAAATGGAACTTCAAGAACTAGATCGAAAGGGTTCCCCTCACTTAGAGGAGAGATGGATTGGTGGAAATGTAGATCTAGTTCTCCTCTCTCTTTTCCCTCAAAGATATGCAAGAATCATGGGAGGAATTGAGAGAGGGGCAAGCTTTCCAAGGTCAACAATGGTGGGGGAGAGAGAGAAAAACGTGTTGGGCAAAGTTTGCTGGCTGGAGGTAGGTGGAGGGGCTTTTATACCCCTCCCAGAAATGTAGCCGTTGTAGACAGGGGAGTCGGATATTCCGACACAAGTCAGGATCAGATAATCCGACGGATCGGATAATCCGAGTCACCTTGTATCGGATATTCCGACAACCTCCAGAGGGCCACAAAACTATTTGCTTGAAGTCCTTAGCCGATTTCGAGAGAAACCTTGAGAGTCGGATATTCCGAGTCAACTCTGGACCGGATTATCCGACAACCAACAGAGAGCCACAACACAGGTTTCTTTAAGTCCTTAGCCGAAAACGAGCAACCTTGGGGGCCGGATATTCCGAGTCAACTGGACCGGATTATCCGACAACCACCAGAACGAAAACTACAAACCCAATAAATTTCACGTACGAAATCCAAATGAGGTGAAACCAATTTTCTTGGAAATATTAAGAACCATAAATAGAGTTAAGTTGACACACATGGAGGTGTGGAACTTTCCTCAAGGATAAACCGATAATATTTCTAACCCGAAAACGCAACAAGTTTTCCATACGAAGTCCGTTTTCGGAGAACTTGGGCTTGTCATGAAGATCACAACAAGCACCAAAACCCGACAAGGAGAAAAACCAAGTAAGAACCAAGAAAGATGATATGCCAAGTATGCAAATGTTTGAGCTCTCCACAAAGATTCGATCAAGTTACTCACTTGAGAGCCCCTCTTGATAGTAAGTATCTATCCTATAACCCGGTCTCCCACTAACACCATGAGACCAGTAAAGTAGAAACCCTATCAAGATCATACATTTGCCTTGCGCATTCCACTTGAGCTAGATGATGACGATCTTGATCTCTTTAAGTGGACCACCTTTCTTGATTGCGCTTTGCTTGGTGAAGACTCACATATCGCTCCCCCATACACCAAGATGGGAGTGTCTCTCTTAAGAACATCTTCACTTGACCATTATCTCCAAATGGGTTGCAAGCTTCAAGCATGATATCTTCTAGATGCCCATCTTGAACTTGCACACATCAATCTTGATGACGATCACAACTTGACGTCATCCTCCATGAGCTATAAGAAATCTTTCTTTTGACGCAAGCCCATGGAGAGATACCTAACCCCAACAAAGGAATGCCACACACACACATAATGGGTTAGTTCACAAAGCTATATGGACAAATTCTTACCATACCAATGGATCTCATGATCCCACATGGTATATCATTTAGCATTGTGTGTTGATCAACTTGAATCTATTCTTTGCACTTAGTCTTGATCAACCTTGTATCTTTTCATCTCCTTGATCATATCAAATATGTCCATTATAATCAATGATCTTGATGGCATACAACCTTGAATCCAACACATGGAGTTCAAGTGATGCCAATGGACAAACCTACAAGAATAACTCAACACAAACATTAGTCCATAAGGATTGTCATTAATTACCAAAACCATACATGGGGACACCATGCACTTTCCGAATCTACTGAATCAAAAGAAGCAAGCTTCATTGATCAAGAGCATGTCATGGCTAGCAAAACAGCCGTGATTGATTTTTCTGGGTGTAAAGGAGTTTATATGCTACCCTATGAATTTCGTGCCAAAGGAATTGATGAACATCAAGTAGAGAGTATATCCGAACAAAGTTCGGTTGACATTGAACATCAGAGTAGTGGGGCGCGAGATTCAGAAAAGGAAGAAGACAAGGCGGTGGAGAATCATCTAGAGGCCGAACAAGATATTGTTCAGGACATGCAACCATCATGCTCCACCGACGTCTTTAATAAGAAAGTTTGCGTACTACCCAATGAATTCCGTGCCAAAGACGATGAGCATCACAAACAAGAAGACACGACCGAACAAAGTTCGGTTAATGGTGAACATCTAGAACCAGAGAAAGAAGTCGAACAATGTTCGGTTGATGAGGAGCATCCGGGTGACGTGGCACGGGATCCAGAAGAGGAGGACGAGGCGTTGAAGAGTTATCCAGAGATGGAGCAAAGCAATATTGTTCCTGATGTGCCAGCATCGCAGTCTCTCAATGTCTTCGAAGAGGTACGCCCAGCAAACAATTTACTTATCTTTCGATTCGGTCATAATAATAATGTTGATGCATCCAATAATAAAATTCTTGTTAGCTTTAAAAGACCAGTCGAGATGAATAGTTTGTTTGTTAGGAGTAATCTTGTCACTAATCATGTCGGTCAACATATCACACCATTTGTAGAGGCGGATAGTGGCAATTTATCGCAATCAAAGTTGTTCTCGTCATGCCGGCTAAACTTTATATTCATGTGGGCAACTTTACTTGATTCATGCCTGGCTAATATTTGGTCTCAAGTGAGACATATATTCTATAGCTATTTTTGTTGCAGAAACACGAAGCCGGGTTCAAAGTCCTTCAAGATAGCCTATTCAGAAAAATCGGAAAAAGAAGGCGAAAGACGATGCATAGCCGAGTTGGATGACGTCAAGCTGGCACAACTCGGTTTCGTAATTCCAAAGCCAGTATCTCAATATCGGCTAAGGGATGAGCAGTGTTCCATCAGTCCGGGCATAGGGGATCACATTGCCGGGGCATCGTCAGCTAATCCAATTATCATAGAAGATCACCATGTCGAACCGTCAAGAGAAGAGCGAATGCCCAATTTGTTCGAGCAGAATATCAAAGACTATGATGAGTTTCATGACGCACAATCGGCCTTTGAAGGACGATTGGAAGTTGTTGAAGCACAAGCTGATAGCCAACCAGCTAACATTAATCTTGACGGCAATCAAGTATTGACTCGGCTACCCCACGCTGGTTCTTCCCAAGACGGACAAATACGCACTGGAGATGATGGGATCGGGTCGTCGAGCGAGGAAAATATTCAAGCCGACAATCTTGAAGACGGACGTTCCATCAAAGCTGCAACGAAGACGCCTAACACTGGGGCACAGCACGAAGATCCAAAGACCGACGTCTGCAATGATAGAAGGGACAAAGGCAGCGATAAGCACCGTAGGAGGAAAACTAAAGTTACCTTCGCTCAATTATTGGAAAAGTATCAGAAGGAGAGCGAAGCAAAAAGTGCTTATCGGCCAGCTGAAGTAAAGGCATCGAAGTCACCCCAAGGTGTAAATCTGAAGACCAGGACTGGCAAAAGAAGAAGCCTAACGTGCCAACTCCACGAACTTCTTTTGGGCTGCCAATTCCGAAATCATCCATGCCTTCCCATACCGGCTTCTATTCATATCATTCACGGGACAGGTATGATTCACGGGCACACCACCAGTCTTATGCTAAATCACCTCGCCAAGTTTATGCAGCTCCAAGAGAATCAACCCGGCAACCACATGTCAAAGACCGACTTAATCAAGAGCCGGCCAGGAGCTCGTGGAGGAAGAAGGAGGTGGTGAAGCAAGTGTACATAGTGAAAAGAGATGGCCGCAAGGATGTTGTTCTAGACCCGACTCCAAGTAACCAAAAGCCAGCTGAAATGATGTTGGCTACAAAGGGCAAGGAAGTGAAGCGAGTAACTTTCAAGGACCTAGTCATCGAGTCTGGACAGGTCAAGCCGAAAGTGCCCAAAGCCAGGAAAGAACTGCCAGTGCATAAAGCAAAGTCACAGCCGGGATACCCACTCGGCTTATCACAATGGCAAGAGTGGCAGCTCAAGTGGCTCAGAGCCGAAGAGTTGGAGAAGTTGAACATGGCGTGGGTTCCTAAAAGAAGCCCTCAAATCAAAAATGGTGCACCAGCTTCTGTTGCAAAGCCGACAGGAGTAAAGGAGGACAAGCAAGAAGTCGGCAGGCGAAGTCGGCGATCTTCATCTCACTATAGAAGACCTCAGGAGGCGCGTCGTCCATGTTCTTCAACTGTACCATCAAAGCCGGCGCCTTGGAATTTATCCCCAGCCGAAACATCTGATCTATTTTGATGATTCGCACTTTGGTGGGCGGGTTCTCCAGGTCCCTTAAGATGAGGACGCATGGCCGATATCTACATATCGCCCTGAGCATGCATTGTGTTAGCAAAATCAGCATCTGGCTAATGGTGATCTTCACGGCTTATTTCAGCCCTGAAAGCTGATGCTCAGTTTCGCCAATACTCGTAAGGACGACTTGACTACGAAGTCGGCCTCTGACAAAGGATCTAGCGTGAGCCGGGTGGCCGGCTGGACGAAATATGTTTTTCTTATCTGCAGGATCCGAGTCAAAAAAGTTCAGGCATGCTGCATGACGGGATGTATACATGGAGGCGCTTGTAACATCATTGTTATCAAGACGACAAATATCTGAAGATGTACTACCCAGGTGGCAACCAGCCCGAGCATACGGCCGATAAGAAATTATCGCCCTTAGCATGCACATGGCCAATGGAGTGTTGACATCGTCCTTAGAATAAATATGATGAAAATTATTTTTTGGCACGCGAAGCTTTGCTAAAAAACAGGGGGGCATGTGTTGACGACCAATTTTGGCTTACAAAGAGGTTCTGCCAAGATGATCTAAATGAAAAAATAATGTGAACAAAAGTTGTACGTATCGTCGAGACAACCAACTTTGCTTTTTGGATCATCTCAATCCGAGATCATATGCAACTTGTGAAGCCAAAATACTGCAAGTCGCCCTACCTTCTACCTTAGACATGGTCTGTCCTCAGCCACGGGCAGGTCGCCCTACCACATACCACAGACAATGTCTGCCCTCGGGTGCGAGCAACTCGGGAAGGCTAAGAACGAATCGTATTGCTTCCAACTGGATTCAAGTTATGAAGATGGGCTCGTATGAAAAAACACAAAACATGAAAGTTCTTCGTCTTTTCGAGACGAACAACTTTGTTTTTTACAATACTAGCTAATTGCCCGTGCGTTGCAACGGAATATAAATATTGTAATCATTCCACATTTTTTCTCTTTGATATTACTGAGAAGAATTTGAACAAACATTTTATGAGTGATGCTAGTACGTATACCAATATACCATTCAAGAATATCACATAGCATACTTTGATATTACGGAGAAGAATTTGCAGAGTATATGAAGCTCGTAATTAGCTTTCAGTAGTACCAACTACCAATAAATACATATGTTAACAAATCTTGACCAGCGAAAATATCCTCGCCACAAAAGAAACTTGAACAAACATTTTGCTATTGATGCTACAGTTCTTTCCCAACTTGACCACAGACAAATTCCCTTACAGCCTAGGCTCGTCAGCAATACAACTTGTATGCATCGGTCGAGAAGGCGTCAGGGATTTGATAAGCTTCTTTAAGAACTATCTATTAAGTTCTGAACATCCTCTTGCTGCACAATAACTGTAACGGATCAGTTAATTTGTCGATCTTAAAGCACTGCATAAACTGCCTGTTAGAAACTCTCATTAAGATATTCTTTGAGTGTAGTTTCAGCCAGAGCTTCTGGTGGGCTCTTGGCCATGAGTGCAACACTGATCTGGATATCAATGACATGATATATGAAGCAAAAACAAGATACTCTGTAAACTCCTAATGGAGATTATCATTGCTGGATGCTGGAGCTTATGGGACCAAAGAAATTATGCAATTTTCAATGGAAATGCTCCCTCTCTTCAGAGATGTATTTGCAAATTTAAATCCTTTTTTTTCGTCTCTCAATGCATCGTGCAAACCTAGTCTAAAGGAGGGCATGCAGTCATGGCTAGATACTCTATGAGCTGAAATTGAAGCATAAATACCTCAACTGTACCATGTAAATACTTCATTTTATAAAATAGAAAATGACACAGTAGGGGGCTATCCCTACTGTATTTGTGTCAAAAAAAGCACTGCATAGAGCACTTACAACCAGAAAAATTAACCATCACATTTGCACCTACTTGTAGACACGCCTTAACAATTAACATTACCAACCTGAGGATACTGAGAGCATTTACAGGTTCAAGTGAGGTACTGTACACATGGGAGATCAACAAAACACTTCAGTGAGCCTTCATAGCACCCGCGCATTCCATTCATAAAGGATTATTTGACCATCTTATTTTAAAATGGGGCCCTAAATCGTTTGACACTCAGAGTTTCACATGTGGAAATGTAACTTTTCCAGAAAGAGATGTGTCAAAATAATAGGCTGCAAATTCCAGTATGCCATTGTTCTAAACAACATTTAGTGAACATTCGCCAACCATTAATCACTCATGTGAATTAGCTGGCTTGATATGCAAGTAATAAATATTTCAAGTGGGTGCACATCTGGATGTAACATATGTACATTGTAGAGCACTGCTCAAATCACTGATAATATCTTTTAGATGACTGTAAAAGCTGTATGCCCAGACGGCCAGACCTAAAGCTAGGCAACAAATATAAACGTTTTAAAACCTGGAATTTTGCAAGTATGTTGAGAAGATTTCAGTAAATTATATGCAAACATTCAGAGGTTAGACTGAATAAAGACTATGAATTTTGAGATATAGTACTTTCCTTATTCACCAAACTATTAGGAGTACCAGGAGGATCAAACCTTTAGCCAGACAGGTTAACGTGCAGGTCTTCGGCGTCGACCAGTTCGACGCAGAGCAAGTCGTCATTGTGGAGCTCTTCTTCAACTGTGGTACTTCGGGATCTGCACACACGACTGTGTCACGGTCATGAGCTGCATCCAAGACAACGTCATCTGGGGCCTTAGCTTCGGCATGCCGCGGATGCTTCTCAAACTCGTCGTCTCCTGCTTGCATTCAGCTTAACAACGTCATGTGCAAATAAAAACTGAGATGGAGGCTAATTAAGACCGGTTACAGCTGCCGATCTCCTCTGCTAGCTCTTGAGCGTGGCATCTGCCTGAGCTATCGAGTACAGAAAAGGTGAATTCTAAAATATCAACAACATCTAGCTGGCAAAACAGTTCCAAAGAAGTAGCTAGCTAGTCAAAATAAGATGATTTTAGTTCATGTTCTCATCATTTATTTGATTGAGGTTCTTACACAGATAAATAGTCGGCTTATTTAACACAAATGCATACGTAATGATTTAACAGAAATGCATCTGAGCACTACCGAACAAGATCAATTTAACATAATGCATGTAATGTTCACAGTTCTGAAGATTGCACAAATTCTTTGGAATACAATTCTTCTCTGGATTCTTCTTTTGTGATCACCTCTTCTGGAATAATGAATTGAGTACATCAAGGTTATGAAAACGTTAGCAGCTTAACCCTACTAAATGCATAGTAGTATATCATTATGTACATTTGCTATAATTTAGCAATCAAATAGTTGTTGCCTGAAGTCAAATGTTGATCAACACACAGGAGCAGACGCACCTGCGAGTGCCCGCGGAGGAGCGACCAGAGTGCAGTCCTGAGGTTGAGCTGAGCACGCTGACGTTCCCGAGTTTGAGGCCGTAAGGATGTAGGTCCCGATCTGCCGGCCCAGCACCAGCCCCGGGTCGGCCGTGTACTTGGTGATGGGCGTGTCCTCGAGCTGCGGCGTCCGCGCCTCCCGAGATGCAGCTGCCGCGAGCGTGGACGGTCCTGTCCAGCAGCAGCCTGCCCCGGGGCATCATGCTACTCGCTAACCTCGCAAGCAGCGTGAGGGCGTGCAAGGACGTGGTGGCCGGCGGGTAGGAGTAGGAGCCGGGCGCCGGTGCGGGTCCGGACGGTGGTGGGGTGATTACGGTTCGCGGCAGGGTTGAAAAGCCTGCCGAGCTCGAAGGGGCGGTCTGATCAGGCCGGGCCAGGGCGGCCGCCTTCTCGACAGCGAGGTGGATCCAGAGTAGGAGACGAATGCGCCGAGGGAGAGGAGAGATGCTCCCGCCGCTGGTCAGGTGCGGGTGCTGGGAGACGCGGTCACGCGGGTGAGAGCGAAACAAAGGGATCAAGAGAAGAGGGATGAAGGACGGCGACTTGGGCTCCCGTGACCTTGGCCGGCGACCAAGCGCGAGGTGGAGACGCGGATCCCAGTTTCCCACACGAAGATGGAGGAGGGCCAGGGGCGGCGACGCTGATTTGGTGGAGACCGATTCGTGAACCTTGGACACGACTCTTCCGCGCTACAGTAAGGAGAGACGATATTTGGAATCCCCCGTTTGACCAAGCTCGCCGGCGGTGAATCGCTGGTTTCCCCTTCCTCCGCCGGCCGCCGTGGCGGCCGGAGGGTGGGGAAACCCCGGATCTCGCTTGTACATAGCTTAGGTGTGAGTGGGTGGCCTGCCGGCGGCGCTTTGGAGAAGATGGCGTGGCCGGTCCGGCGTTTTGCGTGGGCGGTGATCTCCTCCGGTGGTGGTGCTCTTCGGGGTGCGACCACGAATCTGCCCACTTCCCCGCGTGCGCAGCTCGGTAGAGGTGCGTGGCGCTGGCTTCCCGTGCCGGTGTCCGTGGAGCGGCGGAGCCAGATCTTGAAGCTTTCGAAGGTGACGGTGATTCGAGCCAGATCGACGACGACGACGGCGATGCAGGGTGGAGGCTCCTTGGAGCTGAGGTTCGTTGCCTTCCCGTCCGCCATGGGACTCCTTCTGATCCAAGGTTGCAGAGGAGGAGCGGCGGCGGCGCGCCAGCGACACGTCTTCTTCGACGACGACGTCTTCGTAGTCTTTCAGGACTGGTTTGTAATTTCTTATTTTCTCAGGGACTGTTCTGTAAGGACTCTGGTGTAAGATCACTTGATCTTTCTTCACAAAAAAAGATTTGGTGGAGGCCGGGGACAGCCGCCAGGGAGAGGAAGAGTTAGGTATCGAAGAGGGAGAAAGATCGTCGTCGTTGGGCTTTGGCCCATTTGATCGTGCGCGGGGCGAGCGGAGAGAAACCGTGAGGGGTGAGGTACGACGATGCTGGACGAAAACTTTTGACGTAAACATGGGAACCAAAATTTTCTTTTAGATAGGAGAGATTTTGATCCGACGTCGTTTACTGTATCGAAAACGACCCTCAAGGTACGTCCAGTTTTAGACCGAACAGTTTTGGAAGGTTCCAGTCAGAATATCTGAATTGGACCCAAATTAAGGTTTTGGACGTGAATCCAAGCCCTTTGCTTGCACGGCAAGTTCAGCCGCCTCTTATATACATGAGGGGTGACGGCCGATTGATCCAACACCAATCGAACAAACACATCTGCTATTTTTCCGTGTTCATCTACTTTTATCCTTCTCCCCTTGTATCTTTTCTTCTCGTTCTTCGCCGTTCTTCAAGATCGGAGGCTGCGAATCTACGAGGCTCTAGAGGCGGTCAGTCCGACCTAGGGCAGCCCATAGCTGCCGCGAGCCCTGACGGGGTCCCTCCCGGGCGAGCGGGGTTTCGGGTCTACAAAAGCGCCCGTCGGATTGTCTTGCATATCGCGCTTCCGGCGAGCCTCCCACGGAGTGAGTTGCGGAGCATCTCCCTCGACGCCGCGGGTGTCGAGTCATAAAGTTCGGCATATGCCAACGGGATGGCTAGAATGGGTGGAGCCTAATAGGTAGCGTTGCGACGGTGCTCGCTCAGGATTGGGCACGAGCAAGATGTTCACGGTGCCACCAAGACGTACCCAGGTTCGGGGCCCTCGTGAGGAGGTAACACCCCTACTCCTGCCTGATCTGTATATGGGAGATCATAGGGAAAACAATGGTGCTCCTTGAGCTGTGTTGGGGCTCAGTCTCTTTGGAGAGAGGAGCTATGCTATGAGTGCTGGGATGAATGGATCCACCCCTTCCATAGGGTGCCCGGCTCCCCTTATATACGACGGGGAGCCGGTTACAAAGAGTGGTCCGGCATGCCGTCATGCCGGGATGTGGGCGGGGCCTGAGCCAACGGCCACCCACAGTGCCGGGTATTGTGGGCGAGGTCAGCCACGCCGGTCTTAGGTATGGACGGCGCCTTTCTGTCTTGTCACGCCGCCCCATCAGCATGGATGGCTGGCCACTGTTGATGACGCGCCACGTACTGTTCCCTGTGGCTGGCGTCACGTAGTTGGCGACGGGGAGTCAGGGGACGTGTGCGCCCATGCGGCCTTGTCTCCTTGTCTTCTTTCGATCAGAGGGATCCGAGCCGCTGCCCAGCGCGGCGACGGCTAGCCGGGGCCGGCATGCCGCAAGGCGGCAGGACGGCTGTTTTTGTCTTGTTTTTTAGGCCCAGGTTTTATATCCCGGACAGTAGCCCCGAGCTCGGGGAGGCTTCGACAAAGGCACGGCTGGAAGCCTGCGGGAGCTCCAAAGCACTTGTTGGGCCTTTGCCGGTATAGCTGAGTCGAGCAACGCTCCGGAAGCCGGAGTCGACATCGTACGCCGGCTCTGGGCCTCGGTCTGTCCTGAGCGCCCCGCGGCTGATGTCTGTCTTGAGCGCCCCGCGGCTGATGCCGGTTCCCGTGTGGGATCTTTCGTGGCAACCGCACGGAGAGTGGGATCCTTTGCGCCAACCGCCCATTGAGTGGGGTAATTACTAGCCGTTACCGCCCGCGCGGCGATCGTGGGCGTCAGTTGCAGGCGACGTGGCGCAACCTGCGGGGGCGGCCGTTTCACCTCCCCTCCCTTTAAATAATCACCGCCGGGGGGAGGGGAAAGTTACTGCTCATTTCTCTTCTCTTCATTTGCTTCATCTTCTTCTTCGCGCACTTCCCCCTCGCACGCACCAAGCATAGGGCACAGACACTCGCTGTCGGTGACCGCAGAGAAGAACTCGGTGGCGATGTCGGAGAGAGGCTCGTGGGGTCGGTCGACGGCGACGGAGGCGGACATGCGGCGGCTCCGAAAGTACGGCTTGATGCCGTCTAGCGAGCTTCTGGAGTATCGCCTCCCCGGGCCGGAGGAGATGGAGCCACGGCGTGGACTTGAGAGCGAATCTGCTTCGTGCACCACATTGAGCGTGGATTCGGGCTTCCTGTGAGCCCGTTCGTGCGCTCCTTTCTTCAATTCTTTGGCCAACTTGGTGATGACCCTCTCCTACCTCACCTCGCTCTGCGAGGCCTACTTCGGCGTGTGGCCGACGGTGGAGATTTTCCGTGACTTCTTTTACCTCAAGGCGTAGAAGAGGGTGGGCGGCGATTTGGTGGACTGCGGGACGGCGGCGATCTCCTGGCGCAAGAGCGACATACCCGAGCTCGCCACGCTCGAGTCCGCCCGGAAGTGGCAGCACTCCTTGATGGAGGGATAATAACCCGGTAGGCCCATGACGAGGAAAACATGACCCGCCAGGCAGGAGGCCCGGCGAGGCCAGTTAACCCTCAGCATAGGCCGGGTTACGGTGCTGGGCGGTATCTTGGCGATGACCCGGCTATTCATGAAGAATATTCCAGAAGGTCCGGAGGCGGTTCAAGAGCGGTTCTATACTTGGAATACACGAAGGATAAAGGAGTAGTAGTAGGACTCAGAGTTCGGGTAGAACCCGGCCTATCATGTACGCGACCAGGAGGCCCGGTATCTATATAAACCGGCCCCTGCCCCTTAGACAGAGAAGACTTTTCGTAACCCCAAGCTTTAGGCGAGACATACAATCCTTGTAACCTAGATCGAGATCCGGCTCTGTTGTAGTAGCCGGGTTATCGAGACAGAGATCGAGATTAATAATAAGATAGCAGGAAGTAGGTCTTTATCTCCAATGGAGAGGCCGAACCTGGGTAAACCTTTGTCCCCTGCCGTGCTAAACAAACACCCAGACACCAGAGTCGCCTTGCCCAAAAGTTTAAGCTACCCTCAAGTAGCATCTGCCGTGTTTTCTACCCCACGACAGTTGGCGCCGTCTGTGGGAATCGCGTCCAAGGGTGTCACCATCATGGGTGAAGCAAGGCAAGGGGTCGAAAACTTCGTCTTTGGCCAGATCACAACCAATGAGCAAGGAGAGCTCATCGTTGATGATTTTGGCTGGGGACCGGACTCGGATCTACTAGAATCAGGTGATGTTATTCCAATTGGCCAAGTTAATGTTTTTGTGGGCATGATTACAACTAGATCTGCTAGTGATGGAGATTATGAATCTGTGTCAGGAGCCGCCACAATTGTTCAATCTGATGGAGAGGAATCAGTTGGCACAGCTGAAGTTGAGGGGGTCCTGAACACGCTGGAGGAACGGCTGGATGACCCGGCAGGAATCCCGGGCGACGCGGTGGAACGAGCCGGGTCGGAATCAATCTTGCCCCTGTTCGAAGGCCGGTTTGGGTATGATGCAGAAGAAGAGGATGATGAGGAACAAGAGTCAAGTCCAAGCCCGGTACGTAGGGTAGCGGTGTACACCGCGCCTTCGTCCAGCATGCAACCGTCACCATCAGCTGTTGTTCCACCGGTCTTTACCCCGGGTCAACAGCAGCTGCCCCCAATTCTGGAGTTGGCAGAACAGAGGGTTGATGGAGAGCCGGCTTCGGTCTCGGAGGAAAGCGAGGGTACGGCAAGATACAGAAACAGTTTTGGGTTCCTGCATAACCGGGCCCAAGGAGAGGAAAGAAGTAACATAGCAGCTGCCCCGGCCTTGTTTAACAATGGCCTGGTCTTAGATCCATCAGCACTTACAAGGTTGGTTACTCCAGAAAACGCAGCAGTTAGAGCAATGGAATTGGATACAGCACGCCGAGCGTTGGAGCAGATGCGCAGGGACGCCGAGGCAGAGAGGCAAGAAATAGAAGCAAGAAAGAAGCAAATAGAAGAGGAGGAAAATCGTCTCAACGAGGCAACCCGGGCACACCGGAGGAGGCATCAAAGCCGGCTGGGCCTTGGGGAAAGTATAGCAAACCCAGTGCCTGTGGCAGCATTGTTCAGAACTCCAGAAGACCAGCCTATTGGCGCAACTCAGGTGGCACCAGTGGCTAGGGCAAGTACAGAGCAAATAGAGGAACAGCGAGAACTGATGTAGCAGCAACAGCAGCGCCGGGTTTGCCCGCTGGAGGAGCCAGGGGAAATCCGGGTCTGCCGCCTAGAACACCAAGGTTTCACACGCCGGTGGGTCACTATTCAAATCCAGCGGATAACGTGTATGCAGCAACCTTGGCACTTGATAGAATTCCACTGGGAAATACACCGGCAGAGATTGAAGCCCGGCGTGCCATAGATATGTTACGTACTGCAGTAGTTCAGCAGACACAGTATTCAAGAGAGAAAAGTGCGTTGCATTCTACAACGTATCGTAGTAGGAGCCGCAATGGAGGAAACCCGCCGTTGGCCGGGCCTGCAGCGGCACAGCAGCCAAACCCGCCCCAGCAAAATCAGAATCAAAATAATCAGCAGCATCAACCCGCCCCAGCAATTTCCATAGCACAGCAGATAGTTAATAGATCACGCGCAGGGAGAAGTGCAGGTAATGCAAACCCGGTAGTACCTGCAGCAGGAGTACCTCAAGGAGGACCGGGCCCTGCGCCAGCCGCGTCTGCAAGCTCACCCGGTAATGTCAATGTTTCAGCAAGTTCTTCTAGTTTAGCCGGGCCAAAATGTCTTTCAGATTCCATCAGAGCAGAACCTTTCCCTGAGAAGTTCAAAGAGCCAAGCAAGATATCCAACTATGAGCCTAGCATGGATCCGGCTAGTTGGTTGAGCAGTTATGAGATGGCAATGTGTATACGCAATGCCACAGAGAATGTTTGCGCCAAGTACATGTATTTGATGATGAGTGATGGAGCAGCAAAGTTGTGGTTTAAAAATCTACCAGAGAAATCCATTAATTCCTGGGATGAGTTGAAGGCAGTTTTCACCAAGCATTTTCAGGGTACGTGCAAGCGTTTGTTTTCCATCGAGGATCTTGATCGGTGTATACAGAAAAAAGGCGAGTCAGCACGTCATTGGATGGGCCGGGTCACGGAGATCTTGCACTCCTCATCTGGTATTGAGCCAAAGGACGCCATTTCATCAATGGAGAAAACTTGTAAGTATGCACCACTTGTCCAGAAGCTGGGTCGCATGAAGGAAGGGCACCGGGTTAAACCGGTCACCATGGCAGAGTTGATGGATGCTTGCAACAGGCATGCAGCCACAGACAAGACTCAGGATGAGCCTGAGGAGGAGAAGGGGAAAGGCACGGCAAATAATGGTGGAAGGAACAATAATGGCTCGGGTAACAACAATAACAGTAACCAGAATCAACATAAGCGAGGTCACAATGATGGTAGTTCAGAGTTAGTGGCAAATACCAATGCCGGGTTTCAGAGGCAAAGGATGGATGGGAACTATCAGGAAAACAGAGGATATCAGGAAAATAGGGGTTATCAGGAAAACAGGGGTTCTCAAGGCAACAATTGGAATTACAACAGTGGAAATAATTACCAAGGATCGCGTCCAATGAGTAATGAGGAGGCCTTCAGGATGCCGTGTCCTCGTCATAGCAAGAACGGCAGAGCCGCCAATCATTCTTTGGCTCAGTGTGTGGATCTGAACAGGTGGAAAAACAATGAGGTGCAGAGAGCTTTGCAAGGAGCAAATAGAAGTGGAGGACCCGGCACGGGTGGTAACCCGGCCTCGGGACCTTTGACTGGAGCAAACGCGGTACCTACGGGAAATCCGGGTCAGAACCAAAATCAGAACACAAGTAACCAAGGTGGATTTTCACAGCAGCCAAGGCAACTTGGTCAGTATCATATATACACAAGTGGCACAACCAAGAGAGAGAGGAAAATAGTCAAGAGGGCAGTTAACACAGTGGCTGCAGGAGTTCCGAGATATTTGAGGTGGTCAGAGCATACAGTTACTTGGAGTAGGGCGGATCATCCAGAGGTGGTGGAGCACCCGGGTCTTCTTGCGTTGGTTGTGGCTCCCCAAGTTCATGGTTTTGAGTTAAAGAAAGTGCTGATGGACGGTGGCAGTAGCATCAATATTTTGTACTGGGACACGTTTGTGCGCATGGGTTTGAAGGAGTCACAGTTGCAGAGAACGTCAACAATTTTTCATGGTATAGTTCCGGGAAAATCAGCTACACCAGAGGGTAAAATTTCATTGGAGGTAGCTTTTGGTGAGTCTATCCATAACTTCAGATCAGAGTGGCTCACGTTTGAGGTGGTAAAGTTTCCAAGTCCATATCATGCATTGTTGGGAAGGCCGGCCTATGCCAAGTTCATGGCAAGGCCGTGTTATGTGTATCTCCAGTTGAAAATACCGGGTCCTCATGGGATCATTACAGTGCATGGTAACAGAGATATTGCGGCAGAGTGTGATGAGGGGGATGCAGCTTTAGCAGAGCATGCTTGTGCTAAGGAGGAATTGAAAGCTTACAGAGCAAATCTTGACCCGCAGGATAACACAGCACTTAAAAGGCCAACAACAGAGGATGATAGGGCAAAGTTCAAAGCTGCCAGAGATACAAAGATGGTGGATTTTGTGCCTGGAGATTCTTCCAAGCAGTTCGCCATTGGGACCAACTTAACTGATAAATAGGAAAGCGCGCTCATCGAGTTCATCCGTGAGAATAGGGATGTTTTTGCATGGACACCTAGTGACATGCCAGGCATTCCAACTGAACTCGCTGAGCACAGCTTACATGTTGATCCTAAGGCAAGGCCGGTAAAACAGGGTATGAGGAAAATGAATGCAGAAAGAAGGAAAGCAATTGGAGAGGAGATAGCCCGGCTTTTGGAGGCCGGCTTTATCATGGAAGTGTTTCATCCAGAGTGGTTAGCTAACCCGGTTTTGGTTCTGAAAAAGAACAACGAGTGGAGGATGTGTATTGATTTCACAAGTTTGAACAGGTTTTGTCCCAAAGATCCGTTTCAGTTACCGCGTATTGATCAAATCGTGGATGCAGTAGCAGGTAGTGAGCTTTTGTGTTTCTTGGATGCTTATTCAGGGTATCATCAGATCAAGTTGAACAAAAATGATTGGGAAAAAACGTCATTTATCACCCCCTTTGGTGCTTTTTGTTACAAGACCATGACTTTTGGGTTGAAGAATGCAGGGGCAACTTATCAGAGGTGTATTCAGAATTGTTTTCATGATCAGATTGGGCGTAATGTGCATGCTTACGTTGATGATGTGGTAATAAAGTCAGAGAAAGCCGAGTCATTTATTCGTGATCTTACAGAGACATTCAAAAATCTGAGGGAGTACCAGATGAAGCTTAATCCTACAAAGTGTGTGTTTGGAGTTCCAGCGGGAAAGTTACTTGGTTTCATTGTGTCAGAGCGGGGAATTGAGGCAAACCCGGAAAAAATTAGAGCCATTCAAAGCTTGAAAAAGCCAGAGGAACTGAGAGATGTCCAGAAGTTGACGGGTTGTGTGGCAGCGTTAAGCCGGTTTATTTCCCGGCTCGGAGAGAAAGCAATTCCTTTGTACAAGTTACTGAAGAAAACAGATAATTTCGTGTGGAATCAAGAGGCAGATGAGGCATTTGAGGCTTTGAAGAAACAGCTGTCAGAAGCGCCAGTTCTGGCGGCGCCGGGTCCCAAGGAGCCCATGCTATTATATGTCGCTGCCGGGCCTCAAGCTGTGAGTGCCGTGGTGGTGGTCGAGAGAAAAGAGGAAGGAAAAGAAAACCCGGTGCAAAGGCCGGTCTATTATGTTAGTGAGGTGTTATCAGAAACCAAGCAAAGGTACCCGCATTGGCAGAAGTTAGTGTATGGTGTTTTCATGGCCAGTAGAAAGTTGAAACCATATTTTCAGGAGCATCCAATTACGGTGGTTAGTTCTATACCCTTGGCAGATATTATTAGAAATTCAGAAGCTACTGGGAGAGTTGCCAAGTGGGCCATAGAGATGGGGGATTATCACATTGAGTATGTGCCTCGCACAGCTATTAAATCTCAAGCATTGGTGGATTTTCTTAATGATTGGACGCAGTTGAATGCGCCACCTCTCACCCCGAGTCTCAAATCGTGGGTTATGCATTTTGACGGGTCTAAGCAAGAGCAAGGATCAGGAGCTGGAGTTGTGCTAACTTCTCCCAAAGGTGATAAGTTGAGTTATGTTTTGCAAATTCACTTTGATTGTTCCAATAATGTGGCAGAATATGAGGCATTGTTGCATGGTTTGCGTATGGCAAAAGGATGAATGTCAAGCGTATCAAGTGCTATGGGGATTCAGATCTTGTGGCGCAGCAAGTGTCAGGAACTTGGGACAGAAAAGATGCAACGATGGCGGCTTACAGGCGAGAGGTGGATAGAGTAGCCGGGTTCTTTTCAGGCTATCAGGTGGATCATATTGACCGCAGAAAAAACGATGCTGCAGATGCTTTGTCAAGACTCGGTTCTCGCAGAGAGCCGGTTCCACCAAATGTTTTCTTGGACGAGCTATGGACGCCATCAGTCAAGCTTCAGGATGCAGAGGAGCTGGCGGGTCAGGAGGACCCGGATTCACAGTTGGTAGCAGCAACACATGAGATCCCAGAGTGGACAGAACCTTATTTGGCGTATCTTTTGCGTGGTGAGTTGCCACAACAGGAAGTTATAGCCCGGCAGATCGTGCGCCGGTGCAAGGCCTACGTGGTTATTGATGGCGAGTTGTACAAGAGAAGTGTCTCAGGCGTGTTTCAGAGGTGTGTCTCTGGAAAGGAGGGCCGGCAAATTTTGAAGGAAATTCATGAAGGGGATTGTGGTCATCACGCTTCAACAAGGTCATTGGTAGCAAAAGCTTTTAGACATGGTTTCTTTTGGCTCACAGCCCAGGCAGATGCAGAGCGCTTGGTGAATAGATGTGATGGGTGTCAGAGATATGCCAGACAGATTCATGTGCCGGCTCAGGAACTGCGCACCATACCTTTGACTTGGCCTTTTGCAGTTTGGGGGCTTGACATGGTGGGTCCTTTTAGCATGTCTCCTTGCAAGAAAACCCACCTCTTGGTTGCCATTGATAAGTTTACAAAGTGGGTTGAAGTTATGCCTGTTACAAATTGTGAGGCGGCTACAGTGGTCAAGTTTATGAAGCAGATCATACATAGGTTTGGATATCCTCATAGTATTATCACAGACAATGGTACTAATATGTCACTTGGAGAGATGGCAAAGTTTTGTGGAAATAATGGTATACGTTTGGATGTTGCCTCAGTTGCTCATCCTCAGGCCAATGGACAAGTTGAACGAGCAAATCAGGAGCTGCTTAGAGGTTTAAAACCACGCCTCCGGGTCCCGTGTCTCAGAGCCGCCGGAGCGTGGGTTGAGGAGTTGCCATCAGTTGTTTGGGGAATTAACACAACACCCAACAGATCTACAAAGATGACCCCTTTCTTTATGGTGTACGGGGCAGAGGCAGTTTTGCCAAGTGATATTATTCATGACTCGCCTCGCGTGGCGGCTTACGTTGAGATAGAAAATGAGCAGACCCGGCAAGATTCTGTGGATTTGCTGGAAGAAAACAGAGAGCAAGCACTGGAAAGATCAGCAATATATCAGCAAGATTTGAGGCGGTATCATAGTCGCCGGGTTAAAACTCGCACTTTCCAGGAGGGTGATCTGGTATTGCGATGGGTGCAGTCCAAGGAAGGGATGCACAAGTTATCACCTCCTTGGGAGGGGCCCTTCATCGTAAGCAAGAAATTGGACAATGGTTCATACTACTTAGTGGACGCAAGAGAAAAGTCAGAGACAGTCAATGATACCACACACTCCACCTTTTCCATGGAAGAGCGTGAGAGGCCGTGGAACATTGCGCAGCTGCGCCCATATTATACTTAGCAAGAGAAAGATGTAAAAGTTGTAACACACGATGTAACAGGCAGCAGGTTTCAGACGCGCTCTTTTCCTTACCAGGGTACCTAAGGGGACTGGAAGGTTTTTAATGAGGCGGCTTGCTGACCTAACCTTTTCTATCAATAAAGTAAAGGTTGAACAGAAATTTTCTTTGTCTCAGTTTACTTTTTTAAGCCGGTTATTTTTTATTTGCATCATAATAGTTCTTTTGATCAGCTTGGTCCTGGGGGCTTGTTATTGAAAAGTGCTAAGTTATTTCCCCAGGACCCGGCCCCAGTGGTTATCCGGGTTTCAAATATTGTAACCCGGCAGAGCAGTTCACAGTTTGTTCTATTGAGTAATATGTGTGTTTAGTTTCAGTATCAGTCATTTTTAGTTGATTTTATATCTTGAGGACGCCCAAAGAGTGCGTCCCGCCAGTATTTTGGATCAATGGGGTACTGTGGCATAAGCCCTTTACTTTATAAACATTGATCCAGGTCTTGGGGGCTCTTACTGCAAAAGTCTGTAGCTGCAATCCCAAGACCCGGCTTTTATGCCACTAGTATTCTTGGTTATCTTGCTGTGCAGCTGATGTGACTCGCGACTTTATGGCCTGATTGCACACCTGGAAATTCAATCAACCATGAAGCCCGTTGGGACTTGGTTCGACCCTGTTTTTCTCAGAGAAGTTGCGCCAGGGTATCCATGCGAAAGCCGGCTCACAGTTAAAGACACCAAAAGGGTCATCGAAACCACAGAAGAACAAGTATTTTGACAGGTAAAGACATAATACGATTACTGCAAAGTTTTACAGCGCACGAGCGCACATCACAGGCATAGTATCAAAATACGGCTAAGTTATTACAATACTGTGCCCCAAGGGCCAAATAAGACAAGTTTTTATGCAGACATAGCTGCTGAGCAATTGTTTAAGAACCGGCTTCAGGAGCCGGGTTAGTGGAAGGAGTGGTGGCTGGAGTATCTTCCTTGGCGCTGGCCGAGTCATCCTTCGCCGTTTCTGCTTCTACTTCCCGGTTCTTGGGGGCTCTGTTGTTGCGCCATGTCACAAGCTGAAGGGATTGAAAGTAGTTTCATCTTCATCTTCCACTGGTGCGCGCGATGGTGGTGGCACAGTGGGAGTTGAGGAGCTTGGCGCAGCGGAAGCACTGGGGACAGTGGGGCCTTCACCAATTGATTCCTTGTAGCTTTGAAGGAGGTCAATGCGTTGAGGTTCTTCATCAACAATTTCGTCATTGGTCTCGCTGTAGCCGTATTGTATGGAATTCAGTTTCAAGCCATTGGCAATTTGGGTAGCCACGTGCCGGGTTTGCTTCACAGCCCGGCTGTACGCTTTCCGATCAAAAGCAGTGCCATCTGCGTTGAACTGAGGAAATCCTGATGCAAGGGGACCCGGTTCCAAGTTGGGATAATAGGCTTTGGCCAAGGCCAAGCTGCGCATTGCACCGGCTCTGCACGCGGACCTCTTCAGCAATTGGATCCAGTTTGGCATCGTGGATAAATGAGCCAGTACTTCAGTATAAGTGCTGGGCGGGTTCTCCCAATTTCTGGCGGTTTTGATGACTTCGCAGCTACCAAAATATAATTGGCGCACCAGTGTATACATACATTTGATTTTCTCGGTGGCGGTTTTGCGAATGTTACCATCGCGCGCGCCTGCAAAGTGAAAACTATGTTAGGCATAGTTTATATGCCGGGTTTGGAAGAGAAAAATTTACCGGGTTTGAGAACATCATGCTTACCAACAAGAGAGGCAACCATAGCACTAATCATCTTTTTCAGGCGAGATAGCTCGCTGGTAGTTGCATCCAACTTCTGTTGAAGGTTGGTCAGCTGCTCTTGAAAGTTTTCTTCATGCTCTTGCATGTCCCGTTTCAGATCAGAATTTTCTGCTTCAAGGTAGTTATTTTTTCTTCCAGGGCTTGAAGTTTGTTGGTTTCTTTAGCCCGGGCTTCAATCTCAGCTTTTAAGGTTCCTTGGAGCCGGGCTACTTCCTCATTGGCCTTGCTCACATGCTCCTGTTAAAAAAAAAGAGGCAAGTCAGAGTTCTTTACAAGGTTTTAAAGTTTACGAAGTGAAAAGTGAAGTCCCAGGTTGCTGCGGGCAGCTAACCCGGCACTTGGGGGCTACAGTTTTGAAGTTTTTAATGATTTGTGGAGTTAAAGGTGTGAAAGTCCCAGGTTGTTGCGGGCAACTAACCCGGCACTTGGGGGCTACATGGTTCAAAGTTTTGTTCTATGAAGTATGATTTTGATAGCGGAAAGTGTTTCAAGACCCGGCTTGTTATAAACATACAACCCGGGCCTTGGGGGATACAGGTTGAAGTTTTTTGCCAAGTTATTGTTGTTTCAAGCACCAAGTTCATCAACAAGTGATAATCTTGGAGCTTGGGGGCTAGTAAGGTTATGGTTATAGATAACTATATTAAAGATTACAAGAAGTAAAAGGACAGTAAATATTGTGCACCTGGTATCGTTTCTGAAGTAGGGTGACAAGTTCACTCTCCAAGTTCTTGTGATAAGCAATGCGAGAGAAGTACTCCTCGCACAGAGCAGGTGTGGACATGGAATCCAAAGCCGCCAAATCCAAAGAAGAAACTGGGTCCTTGCCCTTGGCAGAGGGATCCACTTTGACTTCAGGAGTAATAATCTTGGTAAGAGCTTGAGAGGCACTAGGAACCGGGCCTTGATGAGACCCGGTGATTTGCACTTCTGGGTCAATCTCTTTTGTCCCAGACCGTGTCCAGGAGATGAAGCATTGGTAGCTGGTTCAGGAGCAGGAGCAGGGGGACTTGGTGGTGAGGCTACCACGTTCTCAGCGCCAGATTCTTCTTTTCGAGCCGGCTCCTCGATTTGTACCTCCATTTCAGAAGGTTCAGTGGTTGTGCGTGGAGGAGAGGCAACTGGAGGAGAATCCGGGTCTTCTTCTTCCACGATAGCCTTAGCACTGAAACAAAAGAGAAGCAGTTAGTCACAGCAAAGATTGCAAAGTATTGAAAAAGAAGAGATAGTGAAGCATTTCTAACCCGGTATTGATGTGAAAATCCTCGGGCGTGCTAACAGCGTCCGAGGAAGAAGTATCTGATGAACGAGAGCGTTTAGGGACCCGGATTTTTCCAGCTAAAGGATACTTTGAGCTGGGCGTCTTCTGGATGGATTTGGCCCAGCTTGATAAAGATTGTTGAGGGATACCTGAGTTCAAGGATACGTGGGCTGAAGAAGACCGGGTCCGCGGTCTCTTGTTTGCCTCGGCCTCCTTCTCAAGCTCCTTTTCCTGTGTTGGTACTTGAGTTTGAGATGAGTTCGTTGTACAAGTTGAAAAACGAGAAATTGGCACCTTTGCAATGGCGGCTCGGGTCCGCTTTTGTGGAGTGGGTGCAGCAGTTTCAGGACCCGGCAATGCATCTGAAGCCGGGTCAGAGGGGCCTGGAATAAGATGAGCCGGATTGTCAGTAGAAGGGCCCGGGTTTGGGACCTCGTTGTTAAGCAAGTTGATGAAGAGCCGGCCTAGGGAGTCTAGCTCACCTTCTTCTTCTTCTTCTTCTTGGTTGTCACTCTCTGTGTCTTCTTCAGCAGAGGAAGTGGGGGTGTAGTCAACGCTCCACCACTTGGAGTCCTGAGAAAAAGTTGCATGAGTAAAACCGTATACAAGATTTACCGGGTTATGATCTGCAGGGATATGAAAAGATAAAAGTTTTACCGTGGGAGGTTTGTTCTTGGCGCTGAACGGGGCGAGCCCGTTTTCCGCGATCTTAGTTTTCTTCTCACCAAGAAGCCTCTTGGCGTTCTTCACAACTTGGTCGTCAAGCAGTGTGATTTCAGAATATCGCATATCATCTGTGGTCTCTTCTGTGTATTCATAGAAGAGCCGGGTTCTGATACTCAGTGGCTGGATAAACCAGCCGATCCAGCACTTAACCAAATCTGTCCCACGGAGGCCATGGGCGAGTAGGGCTCTGGCCCGGCTGTGGAGGCCTTCAAGTGCTTCTCGCTTTTCCAATTCAGCGTAACTGTTCATCTTGGGGGTGTACACCAGTGCAGAATTTCTGAAGGCCGGGAATTTGGCTTCATCTGCTTCTGGAGAGGTGTCTTTGCAATAGAAATAAGTGTTTTGCCACCCCTTAGGGTGGCTGGCCAAAGCGAGAGCCGGGAAATTGCATTCCTTGCGGCGCTGGATGGAGACGCCCCCATACGGGCCCAGAGGTTGATTTTTACGAGATGGGTTGCAGTAAAAAATGTCAAGGAAGAAATCAAGGGATGGAGGAATCTGGAGATAGTCCTCACAGAAAACAACAAAGTTGCTGATGTTCAGGATTGAATTGGGCGCCACATCCATTGGAGTGAGCCCGTAATACTTAAAGACTTGACGAAAAAAGAGAGAACCCGGGGGGCGGAGACCCCGGGTTACGTGATCTAAAAGAACGACCACTTCACCTTTTTCAGGAGTGGGCCGGGTCTCCTCTCCAGGCGCACGCCACTGGATCTCCTCCTGAGGCGGGAGTTCACCCCGGTTCACGAATGACTGGAGCGTGGTCTTGGTTGCGCTGGACCGTGTCCAGTTCACAGGAGCGGCTGTGGGCGCACCGCTAGATCCGCCCTTTGCGGAGCTGGGAGGTTTCTTTGCAAGAGATTTTGCAGCTTTGGGCCCTCCTGCCATCTTCTTCTCCTTCACCATGGTTGGAGATCAACGAGGTGCCTAAGCGGTAACAATGGCGAAGAACGATGAACATGATAAGAACCCTAGCTCAGATGCAAATGTGGATAGAGGAGTGCAGATTGAATCTAGACAAAATGAGGAGCGGAATCGGGTGCGCAGCACAAGTAAAAACAAAGATTGGAGTTACCTTGGAGATTAGTTGAAGTTGGAGAGCTCGATTCGAGATCGGATCTGCGGCTGCTACAGTGCTTGCGCGAAGTTGGAGATGAGTTTGAGAATGGGGAAAATGACTGCGCGAGGTCGTGGCCAGATATTTATAACCGCGGTGAAAACCCTAGGGGTAACATGGTAAAAATGAGTGGATAAGATAAGCATCTTCTCCGGGAAGTCAGCGACAATCAGACAGGACAAAAAGGATATTCCAACTCATTTATGGTGTCTCAGTGAGATGGCTGAGTAGAAATTTTCGCTAAGTGTTGGGTGTGAAACCCGGAGATACACGGTGTAGAATGAGAAAGCCGGGTCATGAGATAACCCGCCAAGAAGAGCTGGCTTAACAAGACAGAGGGAAATGAAACTTGATATCTTGTACATATTTATTATCTTTGTATTTCAGGTGATTAACCAGGCAAGCCAGAACACCAGCATTGATCAAGAAACAAACAACGCAAGATAGAAGCAAAGCGTGGCAACCTGGTTACCTGGTTAACCTGGGGGCTACTGATGGAGGGATAATAACCCGGTAGGCCCATGACGAGGAAAACATGACCCGCCAGGCAGGAGGCCCGGCGAGGCCAGTTAACCCTCAGCATAGGCCGGGTTACGGTGCTGGGCGGTATCTTGGCGATGACCCGGCTATTCATGAAGAATGTTCCAGAAGGTCCAGAGGCGGTTCAAGAGGCGGTTCTATACTTGGAATACACGAAGGATAAAGGAGTAGTAGTAGGACTCAGAGTTCGGGTAGAACCCGGCCTATCATGTACGCGACCAGGAGGCCCGGTATCTATATAAACCGGCCCCTGCCCCTTAGACAGAGAAGACTTTTCGTAATCCCAAGCTTTAGGCGAGACATACAATCCTTGTAACCTAGATCGAGATCCGGCTCTGTTGTAGTAGCCGGGTTATCGAGACAGAGATCGAGATTAATAATAAGATAGCAGGAAGTAGGTCTTTATCTCCAATGGAGAGGCCGAACCTGGGTAAACCTTTGTCCCCTGCCGTGCTAAACAAACACCCAGACACCAGAGTCGCCTTGCCCAAAAGTTTAAGCTACCCTCAAGTAGCATCTGCCGTGTTTTCTACCCCACGACACTCCTGGTTCTACGTCAAGAACAAGACAAGCCGGGACGTCATCCGGCTGCCGGCGTACCTGCGCGGCGACCCGCCGCGGACCAACTGGAACGCGCCGCGAGCCGCCGTCCACTCAGAGCGCGCCTGGTTCCAGAAGCGGCTACGGCGGCTGGTCGACGACGGATTGACCTGCCGCGACTTGGCGCTGGCATGGATGTCGTAGCGGATCATTCTGCTGCAGCAGCAGGCACACAAGATGTGCTTCATCTCGGGGCCCGCGACCTGACGCGGGTTTCCAAGGGCAACCTCGCGCCCAAGGTGCTGACGGGTTGGCTTTATGCCATAGCCAACATCTCTGCGGAAGAGGGCTGGTCGTACAGCCTGGCGCCGTACTGCCACAAGGATCCGGCACCGCAGGTAAACTGCTCCTTTCTTTCTTTTCCTTTGCTTCCTTCTGCCTTTGTCGTGCCGCGTTCCCGGCTGACCGTCTCCCGGTTCACAGGAGTTTGACTGACAGGCTGAGGAGGACGATGCCGAACTCGCTTTCAACGTGGACTTGCCCGCTCCCAAGGAGGGTGTCGGGGAGGGCGAGGAAGTGGACGCCGTCATGGGTGCGGACGTTCCCGACATGGGGGACGTTGCGATGGCATACAGCGACGCCGAGCTGGGCGGCCACTCCGTGGAGCAATCGAGCCACGCTGGCGACGGCGGGGCGGATTCGGGTAAGTACTTCACCAAGCCCGACATACGTGAGTGGTCAGACGATGGAAGCACTAAGATGGATCTCGTCTCTGATGGAGACGACGTTGTAGAAGTGCCTGCACCGCCGCCGGCGTCCGACCGTGCGGGCAAGCGAGCGCGGGAGTCGGAGGCGACGTCGAGCCGACAGGAGGCACCCCCGGTCGCGAAGAAGCGCGCCTCACCCGGCAACGGAGGCCGGTCAACCGCCCAACGGCTCCTAGGTAAGTCTTCCGGCACGCCGCGCCACGGCTGGCGTAGCTTTATCTTTATGCTTGTGCATTTCAGCTCTTCCTCGCCCTTGCGCGTGCAGGCCTGAGGAAGCCCTGCCCTCCGCCAGCGTGGTGAGCCACTAACCGCTGTCAAGCCACGACGCGGAGGTGAACTCCGAGCCGACCCGCGCTCTGACTCCACTGCCGGAGGAATTCGTCCGCGCCGAGCTGGGGACCGGCGACGGAGAAGGCGCGGACGACGCGCGGCCTAGGTCTCCTGCTCTGCAGGCGGGTGTACTGGAGCCGATGGTGGTGGGTCGTGTCGCCGCGGCCCAGGAGACCGCGGCAGCTGCAGAGGCGCCGATGGGTGGCAAGGCGCCGATACAGCCGGTGCTGGAAACGGCGGCGTCAACTGAGCGCGCCATGGTGGTGACGGTGCCGGTGGAGACGGAGGAAATCCGTGAGAACCAGGTCGCGACTCCGCCTATTAGTCAAGCCATGGTGCCGAGCTCGCTGGTGATACAGGACCACCAGCCGGCGGATCCGGTAGAGGTCCTGCGCGGGATGTCGAAGGCCTTCGACGTCAGGGCAACGGGATGCCGCCTTCTTCAGGAGTCAGTGGAGGTAAGCCGCGTGTCGGCATATCTGGGAGGATTGCCTCTTCCCTTGCTTGATTCTTGTTTTTATTTTCTCTGCTAGGCGGCGCGGGCGACGGCGACGCGGAACGGGAGCTCGAGGCCGAGATGCGGACCCTCAAGAAGGAGCTCGAGGACGCGAAGTGTGAGTGCCCAGCTGGCTTCGTTTATCTCTTGCGGTTTTTCTTCCTTCTCTCTTCCTTCTTCTTTCTTCGCCGCTGACTGGCGCCGCCTACGCCGGCAGGGCGCCTGGGGGAAATCCCGTTCCTGGAGGAGAAACTGAGGAATTCCCTCCCTGCAGCCACGATGGCGAAGCTCCTTGATGCCAAGAACAAGGAGTTCGAGGACGAGACGGGTGACCTCCGCCTGCGCGCTGAGCGGGCCGACAGGTTCAAAGCCGAGGCGGAGAAACTCCAAACGCCGACCGCGACAAGGAGTTTGACAAGCTCGCTGGCTGGAACGCGACCTTGACGACGCAGCTCGAGGATGCGAAGAAAGACAAGGACGACGCCGTCGGCCGGCTGGCCGCCAAGGCGGAGGCCTTCGACATCCTTGAGAAGGCTCTGGAGAAAGAGCGCGCGGATCACTCCGAGATCCAGAAGAGCCTCGAGGGTCGCCAGAGGGAAATGGACGAGCTCCTGGCGCGGCTCAACGCGGCCATCGATAGTGAGTTCCTCCCTTGGCTTTTCCTTTGATTGGCCTCTTGCTTCTTTCTTGACTCGGCTTTCTTCTTCTTGCTTCAGAGTTCTATACGGACCTCGAGGAGGCAGCGCCTGTCGGGATGGTGGAGGAGAAGCTCGACATCCTCGTCACGCTGGCCAAGGCTTTGAACGTGGCCGGCGAGGCAGTCTACGCCACGGTGTGGCCGGGGCAGCAGATCAGCACTGCTGCTGAGGTCACAGCCCTGCTGGCCGGCGTGCCGACAGCCCTAGAGTCCTTCCAGGACACCGTGGCTCGCGGGGGGATCGAGGTGACCCTGACATTGCTTATCTCCTGGTTCCGGGATGCCAAGTTCGAGAAACTGGCTCGCGGGTGGCGTACTGGCACCGATTTCAAGGAGCTGCGCCAAACGCCAGGCGTTGCAGAGGTGGCCAGCCGCGTGATGGCGATGGTCGACTTCGATGATATCTGCGCCTTCGTGCCGGAGAAGAAGAAGGATGGCGCGGACGCTGCCGCCTCCGAGTCCACGATGGCAAGCGGCCAGACCTATGGGCCCGTGAAGGCCGCCGAGGCGAGCCCGGAGCCATCCAAGGTCGCCGACCCTGTAGCGTGAACTTGATCCCCGGGATACCAGGCGTACTTGTATATATTTATGTTTGTCGGTGAAGTACTTGTGGCTTTTGCCTGTTGAATCTCTATGCGGGCTTCGTCCCTGCTAAGTTGTCATTTGCTTTTCCTGCAAGAGAAAATTTGTGTTGCCTTCTTTTGATTTTGCGCTGGTGAAGGTTTGCTCACCAAGTTCCCCCAGCCCCGAGTTTCGGGTTGGCTTTCTCCAGGGAAGCCGGGACGGAACTCTGTTGCCTTTGTTTTTTCTTGCGGCGTTTCTTTGCCAGGTTTCGGTTGACGGGCGGAACGCCGTGTTACGGGTAGCCGGCCCCCGGGTTACGGGAAGTGGGCAGTCGACGCGGAGTCGGGTATCCTTCCCTTGACTCGGCGAAAGTTTGCCACGCGTAAGCATTGCCATTGCAGCACGGGAGAAAACACCGAAAACGATCCGCCCCTGGCCAGGTACTCAACCTTTTCGTGTGTGCCGAGCCGTCCAGGCGTAGGCTCTTGCTGACCGAGCTGCCGGCTTGCGGTCTGCGGTCGCAACCGAAGGGATGTCGGGACGCAAGGGGCACAGTACTGTAGTCGGGCAGCCGAGTTTGGAGCGTGCCGCGGGTCGGCAGCCGGTCTTTCCTTAGCTGTTTTCACGTGTAAGCGACCTCGTGCTTTTTCTCTTGCCAGCTGAACTTTGCGGCAGGAACCGAAGAGACGTGCTGTGCCACGATACTAAACCTGACCTAAGAGAAAGTAGGCTGCAGACGACCGAGCCCCCGGGTTACGACGTCGTGGTGTCGGCCACCGAGCCCCGGGGTTACGATGTCAGGAGGCCGGCAAGAGATAAACAGGGGTGCCACAAAACATGAACTGATGCAGAGCGACCAGCCCCCGGGCGTGATCCGGGGCTGCCTTTCATTCATTGATAACTTGGATACAAGGTTATGTACAACTCGCACCTAAGTGTAGAAGGGGCGGAGGAGATTGGCATTCCACGGCCTCTCCGTTTCCTCGCCAGATGTGTCCTTCATGTTCTTCCTTGGCTTGCGTGCGCCTACGAGGTAGTACGCATCGTTAAGGAGCGCCTTACTTATGATGAAGGGTCCCTCCCATGGAGGTGATAGCTTATGCATGCCTTTCCTATCTTGGATAAGGCGCAGAACAAGGTCACCCTCGCGGAACGCGATTGGGCGGATACGCTTGTTGTGGTACCGGCGCAGATGCTGCTGGTATATTGCCGATCTTGACAGGGCTAGCTCGCGCTCCTCCTCCAAGAGGTCTACACCATCTTCTCGAGCTTCTTTTGCCTCTCTCTCAGTGAAGAGGGCGACTCGCGGGGAGTCGTGCTCTATGTCTATTGGGAGGACTGCTTCTGCTCCATAGACGAGGAAGAACGGCGTGTAGCTGGTTGACCGATTTGGCGTCGTATGCAGGCTCCAAAGGACAGATGGTAGCTTGTCGAGCCAGCATCTGGGAGCTCGGTGCAACGGTTCCTCAAGACGGGGTCGGATCCCAGCTAGGATGAGCCCGTTTGTTCTCTCCACTGGCCGTTGGCCTGCGGGTGGGCGACGGACGTGACGTCGAGCCGGATCCCCCGGTTGCCACAGTAGCGCGCGAAGACGCCCTTGGCGAAGTTCGTGCCATTGTCCGTGATGATGCTGTGCGGGTGCCCGTACCGGTTGATGATGTCCTCGAAGAAGGAGATGGTCGAGTAGCCATCTAGCCGCTTGATGACCTTGACCTCGATCCACTTGGTGAACTTGTCCACCGCGACGAGGAGATGCGTGAGGCCGCTGCAGGCCGTTCTGAAGGGACCGACCATGTCGAGTCCCAACACGGCGAACGGCCATGTGATGGGGATTGTCTTCAGGGCCCACGCCGGTTGGTGCTGCCGAGCTCGAAAAAGTTGGCAGCCTTTGCACTTGCAGATGATCTGCTTCGCGTCGGAAAGCGCGGTGGGCTAGTAGAAACCATGACGCAACGCTTTGGCCGCTATGGCCCTCGATGATGCGTGGTGGCCGCACTCGCCTTGATGGATGTCGGTGAGGAGGTCGCGCCCTTCTTCCGGCTCGATGCAGCGCAGGAAAATGCCAGAGACGCTACGCTTGTAGAGCTCATTACTGATGATCGTGTCGGATTTGGAGCGGCGCACGATTTGCCTAGCCGAGACCTCGTTTCGCGGCAGCTCGTCCTTGACGATGTAGTCGAGTAGCGGGTGGGCCCAAGATGGCACCTCCCGGATGGCGAAGACGTTCTCTATTGTCGGTTGGCCGTCTCCCCGGACCTCGGTGTCGGACGTCGGACCGCCAGCCCCCGGGTCTGGATGGCAGGGTCGGCTTGCGGACCCTGGTCTTCTTGGCGCCAGCCCTCGAGTTCTTGGAACCGGATGTCGATGCCAGAGCCCCCATCTTCGGAACGAAGATGGACTCGGAGTCAGGTGACGGCGTGATGGAGGGGCGGCGAAGGTGCTCGAGCGAGATGCCGGGCGGGATGTCCTGCCTGGTAGAGTCGATCTATGCCAGGGCGCCCGCAACTTCATTGTGCGTGCGGGGGGTGTGGTGGAACTCGCAGCCCTCGAAGTTGCCACAGATCTGCTGTACAAGAAAACAGTAAGAGGCCATGTTGGCGTCCTTGGCATCCCATGTGCCCGACACCTGCTGCCCGACGTGGTCCGAGTCCCCGAGGCACAGGACCCGGCGGATGTTCATTGCCTTGGCAAGCCGGAGGCCGTGGACGACGGCCTCATACTCGGCGACGTTGTTGGAGGCGGCGAAGTGGACCTGCAGCACGTACTCAAGCTTTTCCCTTGGGGGAGGTGAAGACGATGCCGGCCCCCAAGCCCCCGAGCATCTTGGAGCCATCGAAATGCATGAGCCAGTGAGTGGGGTCGGGATCGGGTGGAAGGTACTGCGTCTCGGCCCAGTCGGCGAAGAACTCGGCGAGGAACTGGGTCTTGATGGCGTTGCGCGGCTCGTAGTGGATGGTGTGGTCGGCCAGGGTGATGGCCCATTTCTCTATGCGGCCAGTGGCGTCCCGGTTGCCCATGATCCCGAAAAGTGGCGCAGAGCTCACCACCGTGATGACATGCTCCTGGAAGTAGTGCTTGAGCTTCTTGGCGGCCAGGTGCACGCCGTATGCCATCTTCTGGTAGTGCGGGTTGTTTTGCTTGGAGGTAGAGAGCACCTCACTCAAGTAGTAGACGGGCCATTGGACGAGGCCGACCTTTCCTTCCTCTGGGTGTTCCACCACAAGAACGACGCTGACGATGCGGTTGGTCGCGGCGATGTACATCAGCATCGGCTCCGGGATGCCGGGGGAGCCAGCACAGGCACTGTGGATAGCGCATCCTTGAGAGCCCGGAATGCGGTGTCGGCAGTCGGGGTCCAGGTGAACTTGTTCGTCTTCCGGAGGAGAGCGTATAGAGGCAGCGCCTTCTCGCCGAGCCGGCTGACAAAGCGGCTAGCGACGCCAGGCAGCCGGCGAATTTCTGCATGTCGCAAAGATTGGTCGGCGGCTGCATGCGCTCGATGGCGGCGATCTTGTCCGGGTTGGCCTCGATGCCGCGTGCCGACACCAGGTAGCCGAGCAGCTGGCCAGCCGGGACGCCGAAAGTGCATTTGCCGGGTTCAGCTTGATCTTGTAGCGCCAGAGGTTGGCGAATGTCTCCTCGAGGTCGCCAAGGAGGGTGCCCCGCTCCCTGGTCTTGACGACGATATCGTCCATATAGGCGTGCACGTTGCGCCCAATTTGCTCGTGCAAGCACTTCTGCATGCAGCGCTGGTAGGTGGCGCCGACATTCTTCAAGCCGAAGGACATGACCTTGTAGCAGAAGGCCCCGTAGGGGGTGATGAAGGATGTCTTGAGCTGGTCCGCTGGATTCAGCATGATCTGATTGTAGCCCGAGTAGGTGTCAAGGAAAGACAGCAGCTCGCACCGGCAGTCGAGTCGATGACTTGGTCGATGCGCGGCAGGGCGAATGGGTCCTTGGGGCACGCCTTGTTCAGGCTCGTGTAGTCGATACACATGCGCCACTTGTTGCCCTTCTTCATCACCATGACTGGATTGGCCAGACACTCAGGGTGGTACACTTCCATGATGAACCCGGCCTCGAGGAGCCGGGCAATCTCTTCCCCGATTGCCTTTCTTCTTTCCTCCGCGAAACGGCGGAGGGGTTGTCGCACCGGCTTGGCGTCCGGTCTCTAATGTAGAGAGTGCTCAGCCAACTCCCTCGGGACACCTGGCATGTCTCTTGGATGCCATGCAAAGATGTCCCGATTCTCACGGAGGAAGTCGACAAGCTTGCTTTCCTATTTGTCACTGAGACGGAGCCGACAGTGACGGTCCTCTCCGGGTGCGCGGGGTCTAGTAGGATCTGCCTGGTGCCCTGGCCGGCTGGAAGGTGTGCTCGCCAGCGGACTTCTTGGACTCAGGGAGTTCAGCCTGCTCGGTGGCAACCTTGCGCTTGAGCTTGTTGAGCTCGGCGCGCACAATCAGGGTCTCCGCCATCTTCGCTTCGTCAGTAGAGCAGGCGATGGAGCGGCGGTAGTCGCCAGAAATGGTGATGATGCCCTTCTCCCCCGGGATTTTCATCTTGAGGTAGGCGTAATGGGGGACCGCCATGAATTTTGCGAGCGCGGGGCGCCCGAGCATCGCGTGATACGTGCTCTTGTGGTCCACCACCTCGAACTAGATGGGCTCGCGGTGGAAGTTCTCCTTTGTGCTGAACAGCACGTCCAGCCGGATCTAGCCCATGGGAGAGCACGAGGTTCCCGGCACGATGCCGTGGAAGGTCGTCGTGCTCGGCTTCAGGTGATGGGGTTTGATGCCCAACCTCTCCGCCGTGTCACGGTAGTGGATGTTGATGTTGTTGTCGCCGTCGATGAGGACGCGGGAGAAGATGGCCGCGCAGCTGTCGGAGATGATGGTAGGGTCCAGGACCAGGGCGTAGTTGCCGGGTCGCGGCATGACCTTGGGGTGGTCCTCCCGCCCCCACGTGATGGGCTGCTCAGACCAATACATGTACTGAGGGACGGGAGGAACGGTGGCGTTTACCTCGGCGTGCCCGGCGTGTAGAGCGCGCTTGTCCCTGCGCTCACTGGTGTAGATGATGTAGGCGGCGTCATGCTACTGGAAGTCGTTGCGTGGCCCGTTGTCGGCTCCGGGAGCCGGAGAACGGCGGTTGTCCCAACGGTCGTCTCGTCGGTCATCGCGGCGATCACCACGACCATCGCGGTCATTGCGACCTCCGCCAGCCGGAGCTCGGGGTGGCGGGGGCGGCAGGCCATCGTTCCGGCCGATGCGGGCAGTCCAGGAGCACTGCCGCGTGGTGTGGTTCGCCGGCTTGCCGTTGAAGGTGTGGTACTTGCAGGGCATGTCCATCGTGGCCTCGAAGGTGTACTTGGTGCCGGTCTAGCTTCGGCGTACCGACCTCATGCGGCCCCGGTCACCTCCCGAGGACGCACCACCTTCTTCACCTAGAGCGATGAACTGGGAATCGCACCGTCCTTCGGAGAAATTACCCTTTCTCTTGTAGCGGTTGTCGCGCCGGGCGTCGGTGTGCCGCCTCGAGGAGCCGATGTCGTCCCGTCACGGGGTCGGGTCTTTCTTCTTCGCATCGCCGGGAGTCGGCTTGGGCATGCCGTCTGGTTGAGTTGGCGCCTTCATCACGGCGTCGGCGGTGGCATACTTCTAGGCGATGCTCAGGAGCTCGGCCATGGTCTGGGGCTCCTTACGCAACAACTTGTGCCTGAGCATAGTGTCGCTGCGGCAGCCGTCCGTGAAGAAACGGGCGGCCTCGCGTTCTTCGATCCCCTCGCAAGCGTTGCGCTTCTCGGACCAGCGGGTAAGATACTCATGGTCCGACTCGGTTCTGCCCTGGACGTAGAGCTGAAGATCACGTGCGCGTCCGGGACGCCGGTACTTGTTGTTTAAGTTGCAGAGGAAAACCTCCTCGAAGTCCAGCCATGAGTTGACACTTTCCGCTGGGAGGCTATCCAGTCAAGTTCGCGCCGTGCCCTGCAACATGAGCGGGACGTAACGCACGACGACGCGTTTGTTGCCTCCCGCGATGTCGACGGCGATGAGGTAGTCGGTGAGCCAGTTGGCGGGCTTGGCGACGCCGTCATACTTGGGCGTCTCGCGAGGGAGATGGAAATGGTCCAGGAACAGCTCCTTTCGGATCCGTGAGCCGAAGCATTTGTGGCCGGCAGCGTCCTCCTTCTCGAGGGCGCGGGAGAGCTGCAGGGAGTCGATGCGGCCGCGCAGGTCGCGGTTGACCTTTGGCCCGAGAGGACCAAGCCGGGCACTCACCGGGCCCTTGCCGCCGTCTTGGGCTGGGGCCTGGTCATCCTTCCGCTTGCCGCCCCGCTGGCCAGCGGCGTCGCGGATAGCGCGGCTGGCCTCCTGCTGCGGGCGCTTGGCCCCGCGGAGCTTGCGCTCATCTCGCTATCGAAGGAGTCGCCTTGCTGGCGGTTAGCGGTGATGATGAGTTGTTGGACGCGCTTGGTCTGGGCGAGCAGCGCCGCACCTTCCAGGTCGTTGAAGCCGAGAATCGCAGCCTCCGCCGCGCGCATGTTTTGGGCGGGCGTGCTGTACACCGGTGCGACGGCTTCGACTTCCGGCATTCCGTCGTTGTGGAAGCGTTCGCCGAGGGCCCGGCCCCGAGCGCGGACCTCGTCGAGCCGGCTGGGACGTGTGCCTGCAGGGGTGCCGCGGTAGACGGACTCATACTCGCGCATGGTGTCAAGCAGGAGACGCTGAGAGTTGGCGACGTTCAAGGCATCGTTGGCGATGCGCTGGCGCTGGGCCTCCAGCTCGGCGGCTGGGTCGGCGCTGAGCTGGACCGGGCGGAGGAGGCCGTGGATGGCCGCCTCGAGGGCGCTGAGGTGCGGAGGTGCTGAAGGACCTCCGCGCTCCGTGGCGCTGCGATCCTCCCCGGCGAGCGTGTCCGCCTGAGCGCACGTGTCATCTGGGCACGCACGTCGGTGTCCTCTCGCTTGCGGCGGTGGTCATGTAGACCTCCGCGTGGACGCGGGGAGCTGTAGCAGCAACAGAGCCGTGCTCGATGGACAGAGCGTCCGAGCAAGGGAGTATGACGGAGGGGTACTCACAAGGCATGACGGCGACGAACACGCGGTGGTCGCCGAAGTGGATGATGGAGCCTCCTGCGGGCGGAGGCCTATCCGCGAAGCACGCGGCGATGTCCACGACGCAGTCGAATGCGCCGAGCGTCAGGATGAGGCCTGACGCGACGCGCTGGCCTGAAGCGGTGGTTGGTCCCGAGCGGAACGTAACTCCGGCCGCCGCGTTAGGCCCCACGGTGGGCACCAAATGCCGAGGCATAAAGTTTGGCATATGCCAACGGGATGGCTAGAATGGGTGGAGCCTAACAGGTAGCGTTGCGATGGTGCTCGCTCGAGATTGGGCACGAGCAAGATGTTCACGGTGCCACCAAGACGTACCCAGGTTCGGGGCCCTCGTGAGGAGGTAACACCACTACTCCTGCCTGATCTGTATATGGGAGATCACAGGGAAAACAATGGTGCTCCTTGAGCTGTGTTGGGGGCTTAGTCTCTTTGGAGAGAGGAGCTATGCTATGAGTGCTGGGATGAATGGATCCACCCCTTCCATGGGGTGCCCGGCTCCCCTTATATACGACGGGGAGCCGGTTACAAAGAGAGGTCTAGCATGCCGTCATGCCGGGATGTGGGCGGGGCCCGAGCCAACGGCCACCCACAGTGCCTGGTACTGTGGGCGAGGTCAGCCACGCCGGTCTTCGGTATGGACGGCGCCTTTCTGTCTTGCCATGCCGCCCCATCAGCATGGACGGCTGGCCACTATTGATGACGTGCCATGTACTATTCCCTATGGCTGGCGTCACGTAGTTGACCACGGGGAGTCAGGGGAGTCCGATCGGAGGGATCGAGGCGCTGCCCAGCGCGGCGACGGCTAGCCGGGGCCGGCATGCCGCAAGGCGGCAGGACGGCTGCTTTTGTCTTGTTTTTTAGGCCCGGGTTTTATATCCCGGACAGCAGGTACACGTGACGTGTTCGTGTGCGAACAGTATGATTAGCTAGTATAATAGAACATAAAATTGTACTTCCTCCGTTCTGAATTATAATATGTTTTAGTTCTTTTCTTAGTCGCATGTATTTACACATGTTTTAATGAATATCCAAACATCTTATAATTTGTAAGAGGGTCTACGTTGTACTTCGGTGTTACTAAAAACAAATTAATTCATTTTACATAACACACAAAGCTATCTACCGTATTAGTGTGCCATACCGAGCCACCTAATCAATGTCCATCTTATCCCTGTCACCACCCACTCCTTCCATTTGGTCACCACCATAACCGGAGGAGGACACGCGATTGATGATCGCACGCGGCTTCTTCCTTGAGGATCCCCGCAATATTGGCCATCGTCGTTTCATGTTGTTACCCTTTGGGTCTCCTGGACTGAGATAGTTGGAGATGGTAGAGCGCATGTAGGCTATGTCCATGGAAGTTGCTCTTTGCGTAGTGAACTTTGCCACTCGCTCGATCTTCTTGGTCTTCAGGTTAACAGTGATCACATGTGAAGCGTCATCATCTAGCTTGGCTTTGGTCATGACGTAGAGCACATCATCATCGTGCGAGCTCAGCGTGGGGTGGCCAACAAAGAGCGACGGCTCCAAGCACGCACCGTTGACGAGGTGGCGAGAATGGAGCTCTGTTGTCCCTAAAGCTACACGAGAGAGTGGAGAAAAGAGAGGGGAGTGTGTGCCACAATGAAATAGTTTGCCTCAATTTTCTTCTTAGTATTCCTCCCTTTAAATAGGGGTTGTGCCGCTACCGGCTTAATAGTCAACTAAGCTGTCACATCCGACTTGATGTGACAGGACCTATGACATCATGACTCACCGCCACTGTTGACGATGTCATGACATGGAAACACTGTAGGTGACGTCTAGCACGTCCTATCTACCTACTCTGTACTGGTGCTGACACACCACCTCAGGACACCGGCTACAGGACAAATTCCTCGCACCCGATAACCTGGCGACTGACTATCGGCTCCCTAGACGGACCTGACGTCTCGACTGCCTCGACCCGGAACAGACTCCGGCTCGGGCACACTTCCTCTACTCGGGACAGACCCGAAGTCAGCACCTTATAACATGTCGAGTCCCCCACACCCGGGAAGTCGACTAGACACACAAGTCTATTCCAACAATCACTCCCTAGGCTTGAGTTCCGAAGACACCTCCACCATGCCGATGCTTGTGCGCAGCTCCGCCAGGCGGACTCGTCCAAGGGGCTTGGTCAGCATGTCCGCGAGTTGGTGTTCGGTGGGCACGAACTCCAGCTCGACCTTCTTCGTCTCCCCGCAGTCTCAAATGAAGTGGTACTTCAAGTCGATGTGCTTTGATCGCTTGTGGAAGACGGGATTCTTGGCGCGTGCAATTGCCGACTTGTTGTCGACCTTGAGCACCACGTGCTCGGCTTCGCCGTTGCTGAACTCGGCCAGCAACCGAGCCAGCCAGATCCCCTAGCAAGCAGCCGTGGCAGCAGCCACGTACTCCGACTCGCAGCTCGACAGAGCCACGACCTTCTGCTTCAGGGACTGCCAGATCACTGGGCTGCTCCCGAGGAAGAACAGCGTACCCGACGTACTCTTGTGCGAATCGACATCGCCCGCCAATTCGTTGTCGCTGTAGCCGACCAGGCGCGGTGTACCTACACTTCTCCCATACCTACATCCGAGTCGCGGGGACCCTGCGATGTAGCGTAGGATGTGCTTCACGGCCGCGAGGTGCTCCAGAGACGGAGCCTCCATGAACCGTGACAAGAATCCGACTGCGAATGTCAGGTCCGGCCTCGTGTGCACCAAGTATCGGATGCTCCCGACTATGCTCCGGTACCCGGTAGCATCCGTCGCGGGTGACGTGCTGCACTTGGATAGCTTGGAGCGCGGCTCCATGGGTGCGTGGACGGGATTGCACCCGCCCATCCCCGCCTTCTCCAGCAGTTTCAGGGCATAGGCACCCTGCGAGATGTCGATCCCGCTGGGTCCTTGTCGGACCTCAATGCTGACGTAGTAGCTCAGCAGTCCGAGGACGGACATCTGAAACAGGCTCTGCATCTCCAGCTTGAATTTGGCGATGTCGCTGGGGTCCGAGCCCGTGATCACCAAGTCATCGACGTAGACGCCGACTAGAAGCCGGCTCGGAGTCGCTCCTCGCGTGTACATGCCGTGCTCCGACTCGCACCTTGCGAACCCGAGCTTGATGAGGCATGCGTCGAGCTTGGTGTTCCATGCCCTTGGCGCCTGATTGAGGCCGTAGAGTGCCTTGTCGAGTCGGAGCACCAGGTGCTCCTTCCCTTTTGCAGCGAAGCCGGTTGGCTGCTGCACGTACACCTCTTCCTCCAACTCGTCGTTGAGGAAGGCTGACTTGATGTCCATGTGGTGGACGTCCCACCCCGCAGTCGCAGCCACGGCTAGCAGTAGCTAGACAGACTCGAGCCAGGCCACGGGAGCCAAGACCTCGTCGTAGTTGACCCCGTACCGCTGCACATAGCCCTTCGCCCCCGGCGAGCCTTGTGCTTAAGGACTGCGCCGTGCGCGTCCTTCTTCACCTTGTACACCCACTTCAGGCCGATCGCGCGGTGACCCGGTGGTAAGGTGGCTAGCCGCCAAGTCGAGTTGGACTCGATGCCCTCCAGCTCCTCCTGCATCGCCTGCCTCCAACTGGCATGCGCCTTCGCCTCATCGAACGAGTCGGGCTCTTCGAAGGCGAGGAAGTGGAGCTCCTCGTCCGGCTCAAGGGCCGAACCCACCTCGAGCATGTTCTGCATAGTGCGGAACCGGTGGTCTAAGCTCATGTCGTCTTCTGCATCGAGCATACCTGAGTACCTCGAAGGCGGTGTGACGAACTCGACGCTAGAGACAGCCAGAGTCGGGGACTCGGCTGTCGGGTGCCCTGGTGTAGACGGGGAACCTGCTGGGGGTGTCGCACTCCCGACTCCTGGAGTCGGCGAGTCTGGACTCGGTGAGTCGGGTCCTGGACCCGCAGTCCCATCTCTCAGAGTCGGCTGTGGCTCGAACACCATGTGCTCGACCATGAAGGAGTCGTCTCCGAAGGTGTTCACCGGCGTGTCCGGCGAACTCCAGTCCCAGCGCGCGTTCTCGTCGAACACGGTATCTCACGTGATGTTCACGCGGTTGGTCACTGGGTCGTAGGCCCGATATCCCTTCGTCCCGGGTTGGTACCCGACGAAGATCATCGGCCTGCTCTGGTCGTCGAGCTTCTTCAGCCCGGGGTGCGTCTCCCTGACGTGCACCACACACCCGAACGTGCGTAGGAAGCTCACATCGGTTTGGGGCCATGCTAGGCCTCGAACGGCGTCTGTTCAAGATGAACACGGCCGTCGTCACCGCCTCACCCCAGAATTCACCGGGGACCTTCTTGGCCTTCAGCAGACTGCGGGCCATGCCCACAATCGTCTGGTTGCGTCGCTCCATGAAGCCGTTCTGCTATGGGGAGTACGGAGCCGTCAGGTGACGCTCCACTCCGAGCTCGGCGCAGTATGCTGTGAAGGACCCGGAGGTGAATTCGCCTCCGCGATCCGTGGGCAGCGTGCGCAGCTTGCAGCTGGTTTCCGACTCGGTCCTCCCTGGAGTTGGATGATGGCGGTTGCGGCCTCGTCCTTCGTCGAGAGAAGGGCGAGCCACATGCACCACGACAGGTCGTCCACCAGCAGGAGGAAGTACTTCTTCCCGCTCGGTGTGGCCGGGGTGATCGACCCGCAGAGGTCGACGTGGACCAGCTCGAGTCGCTCCATTGCCCGGAACTTCGCTTGCTTTGTGAACGGGGCTCGCTCTGCTTCCCTGCTAGGCAGGCGTCGCAGAGCTGGTTCACGTGCTCCACCAGAGGGAGGCCACACACCATCTCGCCCTTCGCCAGTCGGCGCAAGCTGTCGAAGTTGAGGTGCCCAACCGCGCATGCCAAGTCCACGCCGGGTCGTCGTCGGTGCCCACGACTAGGCACACCGGCTGCGCGACTCGCACGTGCAGCTTGTACATCCGTTCGGCTCTCGCCTGACCTTGATCAGGAGCTGCCGCTCCCTATCACGCACCCGGAGGATCCCATCCTCGATCAGCACCTGGCAGCCGTTCTCGTCGAACTGGCCCAGGCTGATGATCTGCGTGTTCAGCCGGGGTATGTAGTACACCCCGGTGACGGCCCGGTGCTCCTGACTTGCAGACGAAGAGCACCGTCCCCTGCCCGCAGATGTCGGCTCGCGAGCCGTCACCGAACTTGACAGTCCCGGTGACGCTTGTGTCGATCTCCGCGAACGCAGCGCGGTCACCAGTCATGTGATTGGTGGCGCTCGAGTCGAGGTACCAGACGCCCTTCTTGGCATCCCACTCTTGCACCACATTGACCTGCGTCTTCTCCTCTAGCATGAGGAGGACCGGCTCGCAGAGCCGAGTCAGCCAACTCCTCCCGAGTTGCCATGGTCGACTCCTCCCGAGTCAACGCAGTCGGGTCCTTGCGACCCGACGATGCTGTCGGGTCCTCATGAATCGACGATGCTGTCGGGTCCTGGCGACCCGAGACGGCAAACTCCTTCCGAGTTACCGAGTCCGGCTCCTCCGAGTCGGGGTTGTCGAGTCCTCACGACACGACAAGGTTGTCGACTCCTCCCGAGTCGACATGTCCCACTCAGCGATCCACTGGATCGGCGCGAGTTCCTCCGGAGGAGTCGACGCTCCTTCCGACTCCGCCACCGATCGAGTCACTGACTCTGCCACCGGTCGAGACAAGGGTGCCGCCTCCGAGGTGCCCGACTCGCGTGGCGAGTCGGAATAGGGAGCTGTGGGGTAGACGCGATGGTGCAGGCCTCCATCATGAGGAGCGCGCTGTCGTCTTTGTCGTCTCCGCCATGGACGAGGTGCGCTTCCGCATCCCCTCCGCGCACGAGGCGGGCTTCCTCCTCACGCTTCTTCTTGCGGCAGTCCCGCACTCAGTGGCCGGCGACTCCGCAGTAACGGCACGTGTCTTTCGACGTGTCGCGGTTCCCGGCTCCGCGAGCCGGGCTGCCCCTGCCCCGTTCGCGCGGCTTGCCGCCGCCGCGTCCGGCATGGCTGGAGGATCCACCTCCGTCCTGCAGGCGCATCCGGGAGAACCACTCCTCCTCCGTGAGGAGTAGTTTGCCGGCCTGCTTGGCCTCCGGCTTCTCCGCCTCGTGTCGCTCCTCGACCGTTTTGAGGCGGCCAATGAGCTCCTCATGGGGAGCTTGTTGAGGTCGAGCAGGGTCTCGATGGAGCATGCCATCTGCGAGAACCTCGTGGGAACGACCGAGAGAAACTTACGTATCGTGTTCGGCTCGGTGATGGTGACGCCGAGCACCCCAAGCTGCGACACGAGCGATGACAACCGCATGGCGAAGTCGTCGATGTTCTCGTCATCGCCAAACTTGATGGCCTCGTACTGCTTCTTGAGCGCCGTCGCCTTCGCCTCCCGAACACGGGTCTCTAACCCGCATCGTCTTGATCGCCTCCCACGCCTCCTTGGCCGTCTTCTTCGACGCCAGTGTGGAGATCATCTCCAGCGGGACGGCGAGCAGCAGGTACTCCAGCGCCGCTCAGTCCGTCTCGCGCTCCTCCGTGCCATCGTGCACGGCGACCCAAACATGGCGTGCCTCAAGCTTCACCTGCATGAGAAACGCCCAGTCCGTATAGTTTGACCGCGTGAGCAGCGGCCATGAACTACCGGCCTCCCGCACAACCCGCTGGACTGCCAGCGTGCTAGCGGCCTCCTTCACCTCCGCCGGCATGAGCGCCTTGTGCTCGCCCATCTCCGGTGAGATCTCTCAAAGAACTCGGGCTCTGATACCAATTGTTGTCCCCAATGCTACACGAGAGAGAGTGGAGAAAAGAGAGGGGAGTGTGTGCCATAATGAAATGGTTTGCCTCAATTTTCTCCTTAGTATTCCCCCTTTAAATAGGGGTTGTGCCGCTGCCGGCCTAATAGTCAACTAAGCTGTCACATCCGACTTGATGTGACAGGACCTATGACGTCATGACTCACCGCCACTGTTGACGACGTCATGACACGGAAACACTGTAGGTGACGTCTAGCACGTCCTATCTACCCACTCTGTACTGGTGCTGTCGCACTACCTGAGGACACCGGCTACAGGACAAAAGTCCTCACACCCGATAACATGGCGACTGACTATCGGCTCCCTAGACGGACCCGACGTCTCGACTGTCTCGACCCGGAACAGACTCCGGCTCGGGCACACTTCCTCGACTCGGGACAGACCCCGAAGTCGGCACCTTATAATATGTCGAGACCCCACACCCGGAAAGTCGACTGGACACACAAGCCTATTCCAACAAGCTCGACATCCTTGCGGAAACCCGGATCGCCGGCCGCCATGCTCCACGTGACGACCGTCCAGCCGTTGGGGATGCGGGAGCTAGGCATGGCGAGGGTCTGGATGTCGACGAACTTGATCTTTCCTTGGACAACGGTGATGTCCCAGAAGAAGGATGAAAAGCCACGGAGAGGGAGCACGTTGTCCGGCTGCATCGGCTCGGGCAGCGGGATGTAGCGAAGCAGCCTGGGGTCAGGGCTTTCCGCCTGATCAGCTGGAACATGCACATCGCAGAGGAGGATGCCCTGCCAGAGGTCGACCCAGCCCATTTTGCCTCCGATGGTGATGACCATGTCACAGCTATGCTCCGGAGGAGCGTCCTGCGGCTGTAAAACAGCAGTGGTTTGCGGGTCCAAGCATCAGCCATGGAGTCGTAGGTGTAGAGGTCGTACTGCGTGGTTCCAAATTTCCAGTAAGAAGAGAGCCTTGCGATCTTGTAGGCATCGTAGTCATCGATGTTGGAGTTGTTTTTTCAGCCCCGCACCTGGTGCGGTAGCGCAGGATGCCAACCTCGCCGTGAATCAACAAGCACTCGTTGATGCCCGGAAACACGGCAAACCCTATGCTGCGCCCGTTAGCGCCGCATAGGAGTTGCGTCTCCTGAAGAGCTTCTCTTCTGGGCCGGGCCCAATTAGCTTCGTGCACACACGGATGTAGTACGAATGGTTCAGCTACGTACCTACTCTTTCCTCTTTTCTTTTATTCTTTTTTTTCGATTTTCTTTATTTTGTTTTTTCGTTTTCTTTTTCGTTTCTTTTTATTTTTTCTGTTTTTGTTTTTTGTTTCCGTTTTTTTCTTTTCTGTTTTGTTTTCGTTTTTTTTAAATTGGGAACTATTTCAAAAAAATTAAAATGGTTCCAAATTTAAAATTATTCCCAATTTTAAAATTGTTCATTTTTTAAAACGTTTCCATTTTTCAAATGGTTCCATTTTGAAAATGGTTCCAAACTTAAAAATGGTTCCAAATTTAAATAAGGTTCTGAATTTAAAATGGTTCCAAATTTAAAATGGTTCCGAATTTAAAATGGTTCCAAATTTAAAAATGGTTCCAAATTTGAAAATGGTTCCAAATTAAAAAATTGTTCATTTTTTAAATGGTTCCATTTTGAAAATGGTTCCAAATTTTAAAATGGTTCCATTTTGAACATGGTTCCAAATTTAAAAATGGTCCCGAATTTAAAAATGGTTCCGAATTTAAAATGGTTCTAAATTTTAAATTGGATCCATTTTGAAAATGGTTCCAAATTAAAAAAAATTGTTCATTTCTTAAATGGTTCCAAGTTCCGAATTTAAAATGGTTCCAAATTTAAAAATGGTTCCATTTTGAAAATGGTTTCAAATTTAAAAATGGTCCCGAATTTAAAAATGGTTCCGAATTTGAAATGGTTCTAAATTTAAAATTGGTTCCATTTTGAAAATGGTTCCAATTTTTAAAATGGTTCCGAATTTAAAATGGTTCCAAAATTAAAAATTGTTCATTTTTTAAAATGGTTCCATTTTGAAAATGGTTCCAAATTTAAAAATGGTTCCATTTTGAAAATGGCTCCAATTTTAAAATGGTTCCGTATTTAAAATGGTTCCAAATTTAAAAATGGTTCCGAATTTAAAATAGTTCCAAATTAAAAATGGTTCCGAATTTAAATATGGTTCTGAATTTCCAAATTTAAAAATGGTTCCAAATTTAAAAGAAGTTCCAAATTAAAAAATTGTTCATTTCTGAAAATTGTTCATTTCTGGAAATGGTTCCATTTTGAAAATGGTTTCAATTTTAAAAATGATTTCCGTTTTGAAAATGGTTCCAAATTTAAAAATGGTTCCAAATTAAAAAAATGGTTTCAGAATTTAAAAATGGTTCGGAATTTAGAATTATCATTTTTTTAAAATTTGTTCCTATTCGTAATTATTAAAATTCGAATTTTGTTGAACGTGTTAGAAACAGCAGGAAACAGACACGTACAGAGAACAAAATCGAAGGAACCAACAAACAGTTAGAAATTTCGCGCGCAGGCAGTTTGGGCGGGCCCACATAGTAATTGCGTAGGCGGCGCCTGGCTTAACCGCCGCTAAGGGGCGTCACAAAGGACCTCCCGGGAAACACTTCGTCGCCGGGGTACGTGAGCCGCCTGAGCTCTGGCGAATCATGGGCAAGGACAAGGAGTGGGGCACGGTCGACGAAATAGATGAACGTGCTTGGCTCGTTGAGCAAGGTAGAATGCCTCAGACCGATAAGGGCGAGATTACCCTCTGTGGCCAAAATCTTAGGCTCAACGTGGAATCGGGTGGGTTCCCGCTACTGTATTTTAGGAGATGCAGAAGTATGAGATATGTGGCGGCGGGGCGAGGCGGAAAGTGACCTGCATCATGTCCTCCTTGGCGCCGTCACTTGCTCTCCTGGTGACCGGACAACGGGCGGTGGTGTGGTTGCGCTCGTCGATCATGTTGGCTGAGTAATCGACGAGGACTTCTCCCCAGTCCCAGGAATCCTTCAGCCCTTCCCCGTCGCCGCTTTCTGGAGGAGGAAGCCGGGACTCCTCGTAGTAGGTCTTGTCGAGCATGCGTAAAAGAGCTTCCTGACATTTTTGGTGTGGGGATCGTCGCCTGCCATCGTGATCTGCACTGCGGGATCTGGTATTTATCGGGGGAAGGTCTAGTCTTCGATCAGCTGAACTGGAGTTCGTATTGGAATCGGATAGGCTGGCATAGATTGTAGTCGGTGTCAGATGAATCAATACACAGAGCTTCAGTAGATTTAATCTCTTCTATTCCTTTACCGGAGTGGGAGTAGAGGAGGACAAGCAAAGGGGCGCTGGACCAACACTAGTACCGTGCTCCTGTAAAAAAAACACTAGCACCGTGCAGATCAAGACGGATCGGTAACGGAATCGAATGGACTGGCAACGTTCACCTTTTGCTACTTTAAAGGAATCGGTAACGGAATCGGATGGACTGACAAAGAGGTTGATCAAGACGGATCGGTAACGGAATCGAATGGACTGGCAACGTTCACCTTTTGCTACTTTAAAGGAATCGGTAACGGAATCGGATGGACTGACAAAGAGGTTGGACGTAGTCAAACCCCACCAAATCTGAGAAACAGGAACCAAACGATAGATCTAGAGTTCTCGCCTGGTTAGAACTTAGAACGGAACCCGACACACCGAAGTCTGAAGTTTCTTCACAGCGACAATCTACACCGATTCACAGCTATAAGGGCGGCAGTTCATAAGATCTACTACACGGACTGAACGATGAGCAATGAGCGCGGTAATTTATAAGCACCGATACAGTGACACGGTAGAGAGAGTACAAAATGGCAACGAACAATACATTTACGGCAAGTGAATAATGTACTCCGTATTTGTGTTCATCTCACGTGGAAGTCTGAAAGAATGGCATGCTCTCATCCTACTTTCATCAGTACAAAAAAATAATAACGAGCGAAGCCTTACAATGGCGTCTGGCTCAAGTACAACTGGTGATGTAATAATCCCTGTGTCCTTGTGTATGAATCTACTGTATGGGAGGGGAGGCTAGATGAACTGACCGAGCGACAAAATGGCTGACTTCCATGGGGAGCACCGAACCAGATCAAGTGCAAAACCTCTGAATCCAAAACTTTACGGTAGCCCATGCTCATGCTCCCTTGCTAAAAGGGCGATGCCTATGATGAAGATGCAACCTCAATGGCGCTTCCAAGCGGCCATGCTGCTTCGACAAATGCGTCGCTGTAAGGGACCTTCTTTACCAAGGTCATCTCCTGTTGGGGATCAACACCTGACAGGGAATAGGTAAAAGGAATGAGACTCTGCATGTATGCAATTCTGGCCATTCTTTACTTTGAACTGAGCCTCTTACCAAATCCATCCACAAGCAGTGTGTACTGGTAAACAAGATCCATGCAAATAAATGGAATGTTATCCTTCTGGACGCCGGGGTAGCTAGATTGGGCATCGTTCACGTTTAAATTACAAGCCCGCTTGGCAGCTTCCTCAAAGTCTGAGGGTTTCACCTTAGCAACAGCTGCCTCGGGGTTTATGAAACCGGCCTGACCAGAAATCACGGCATGCTTAGATGTATTGCGACAAAGAGCAGCAAACAAGCAAAATTCATCTTCAGATGGAACACACTGCTAAAATCAGATGTTCCACTATGCAACAAAAAAAAAACAGATGTTCCGTAAACTTACCTCAGCTGCTCTATCAAAGAAAAACGACGCCACAAAGAGATTCTTCTGTCCAGCACCACCACCACCATTCCAAATGCCACCAAAGGAACATTTCATGTGAGTGCATGCCTCATCTACTTTAAGAGCTTTCACTACATCAGCCCTGCAGTCTGAATAACTACCACCAGAAGGTGCAGCCGATGCTTCAAATGTCTTATCTCCATATTTATATTGCCCTGAGATCATAAATGCAATTAGAGTCGGATCCTCCTATATTCCTATGGTCATTACAGATCAAACAAAAAAGATGCGACATCATAATCAGCAATAAGATAGTTTGTCTAGTAGAGGTTGTTAACCTAAAAGAACAAATTTGAGGAATTGCTCCTACTGTAAGCCTGAGTTCGTTTCACAATGAGCATTATAATATGCCCTTTAGAGAAAAAATACTATAGAGCAAAGCTGACCCTTTTAGGAACACACTTTGTTTAATGAGCAGGATCCAGCGCGGCTGTCGGTTGTAGTCCTATCTTGAGTGGTCGGTTGTGTTGGTCTAGACTTAGGCTTGTACATTATATTATTTCTATCAGTGCATCGAGACGCGAGCTTTGCTTTTCTCAACAAAAAAAAGAGCACGTAGCTACTTTAGAGTTTATAGTTGTAAGATGCAAACAGAAAAAAAAAATAGCAGAACAGAAGGTAGAAGAAAGCAGCCATACCCTGGTGTCCGGCCAATATACAGTTGCTGTAACCATTGCCATTGCCAGCTTTTAAGATCTCTGCTCTAGCAGCCAGCAGCCCATAGCGCAAATAACTGTAAAAAATGTTCGCAGTTATACGCATGGTTTAAACACCTCAAACTTTGGGCCAAAATGAACAAATGATGTCAATTTCATTAGTGATATATCAAAAACTTATTACTCCACGGTGCACAACTGGATGCATCACTTCATGTCAGATTAAATGTTGGTTGAATTGACAGCATAGTATCTGTCTAATGCAGTAGCCTTGAAACACGGTATTAGAATGCAGTTATGCTTTTCTTGAGCGACCTAACAGCTTTTTATGGTGGATAAACACATAAATATGCATTTAAATTTGGATTGTCCTGAAGCTCCTCACACTTCCAATAGGAATTGCGTTAGATCATGTATGCATTATGCTATTTTACTATTTGCTGTGCACAATAGATTCGTACACAATTGCACACTTTTCCCCTTTCAGTGGTTTATGACTCATCGATCCAATTAGACATAAACAAGATATCTTACCACCATGAGGTGATTAAATAGGTTCGAAGAGTGTTACTTTGTGGTATGCTTGACATTCAGCAGAGGGTTCATAATTAACCAGAACAATATTTTGGTAATACAGAAGCAACATCAAAATGCTAATAAAAGTTTTAGTACTAACCTGTGGACATAAAGATAATATGTTGTCCCCTTAAGGAAAAGTTTCTTCACGTATGACTCTTCACCATCTGCTGGTTTAGGAGCCTTTTCGGCATCCTTCTCTGGGATAGCATATGCCATTTGGACAGATCCACCCAAGGTCAACCACGCCAACAGTGTCCGCGTATGTCTTTCCCAATTTTCCCAACAAATAATTAATGGTAACCTATAAAAACAAGAAGAAAGATAAGTGATAAGTGATACATGTTATATCATATATGTCCCTGCACTAAAAGCTAAACAAAGTAGCACCAGCAATTCCAGACACTCTACAGATATATACAAATGTTGTATCATGAGACAGGACCCAACATGGCCTCTACTATGACAGGTAACTTGAATTCTGCTTCCTAACAAAACCTGGCAGGTAATCATCTAAAAAATGAAATAAATGGAGTGATAATAAGTGTGTTCCGCTAGAGCCATTGATAGGCATTTTGAATGCCTGGGAGCAAAGTAATATTTATATTTTAGAACATACACAGATAACAAAAAATTGGAAAAATCCTAAACACCCTAAAGGTGCATAAATGGTGTATATCAGGACATGACACGACTTCTACTATGCGTGGTCAGTGGTCACCTTGGACTCTGGTTCCGTAAAATTTTAGAACTAAACTGACAGATATCAGTTCCTAATAAAAACACCTGGATAGCAGTCTTCTAAAAAATGAAAATACATGCAGTGATATTAATTCTGTTAATATTGGACCTTAGACAAACAAGGAACACTGACAGGCACCAGGGCACAAAGTATTAGTTGAGATCATATATATGGAATTATGGATAAATACGGCCAACATCTTACCCATTCATATGCACCTTCCTGAGATCCATCAAGAACTGTAACCCAATCCGGTTGGTTTCTAAATGAACTCTTTTCACGAAGGAGGTCCCTAACCTGCACGTTTGTGGATTCATTAGCGTCCAGTATTAAATGACCAATCATGGTGAATTGTTACTCCTGCATTGCAGTAATGATATCACGAGTGATGGAACAACACTTACGGCTTGCAAGATTTGCTCGGACTTTTCTGTTCCCAATGCTCTCAGACCCGCGGTTGCCTGTGGGATGTTGAAGCTTAAGAACAACATCATAAAGCGCAAATTACAGAACGTAGTAGTGTCGTCGTGCTACTGCTTACCCCAACTCTGACTGGCGTCTGATCGCGCAATTCCGCGGGAACCACCTGTTTAGCTTTCTCAATGAGGAGACGAGCGATTCAGCGGCCTCACGCGGGTCCGCGGCGTACGCGCTAAGTCCAGGCTTTTTCTGCGAGAGAGAAAGGGGAACGGAATTCATCAGACGATGATAATACCCAGAACAGATCCAGATCCGACGGACGAACGGGTTGTCGTTGTACCTGGACGAAGAGCTCGATCTCGGTGCCAATGTGGACGAGATCCAGGTTGCCGTCGAAGCAGAAGACGTGGACGCGGCTGCCGGAGCTCCCGGCGTCGAATATGACGGCGTACTTCTTGGCCCCGGCGATGGCGTCCCCTCCCAGAGCGCCATGCTGCCTCCCGGCGGGCGAGCGCGGCATGAGGAGGAGCACGAGCGAGACGAGCGCGATCGGCGCGAGGACGACAAGCAGGACCCCGCGGTAGCGGTGCACGCGGTCGGCGAGCGTCTCGGGGCGCCCCGCTCCGGGCAGCTGCGAGTACCGGCGCATCTTGTCGGTGGGAAGGAGGAGGTCGGGCGAGGAGGGCGTGCGGTAGCGCACGCGGTGGCCGGATGGGGGCGACGGCTGCTTGACCGCCTGCTCCGGGTCCTCCGCGGGATCCAGCGCTCCCGTCGCGCGTCGGCCGGGTGGGGTGCGAGGCGAGGCGAGGGAAGGACCGATCTGCGTGAGGTTCGGGGTGAAGTTTAAGGCAGGCGCGTGCGTGGGTTTGACTTCCGGGCCACGTCGGGATCCGAGCGCGCGCTGGGGAAATGCGTGCGTGCGTCTCGCGGGATGGCGCGGCGGTGGTGTCTGCTACCGCCGGGCACGCGCGCGGCGGAGGTGGTGGTGATCTGGGCGGCGTTTTGTGGTGGCCGCGGCGGGGAAGGGGGAGGAGGTTGCTTGCGAGTTCGCCGTGGACGTGCCGGTGCGTGTTCGCTTTGCTTCGTCCGCGCGCGTGTGAGGAGTTGGCCGGACGCCACCGGACCGGAGCTGCGGTGATTGGTAAATGTAGTGCCTGGGTCCAGGAGAGACCGGGATTGTTTGGTTTGCTGCCAGATTGCTACGAGTAAAATTGACCTAGTACGCGCCAACCAGTCTACCAGAGAGATCTCTACCGCGTTTAATTTTTTTTTTTTTTTTTTGAACGGGAAACGGGGCAGAAAGACCCCGAAGCTTCATTGACAGCGGTGGGTAACCATTACATCCAGGACCTCAAAAAGATCAGAAACTACAAACAGGCCCTCACAATTTGCAGAAGAGACCTCACATGAAACACTGAAACGCGATCCGGTCCTCTCCACCGTCTACGCCGCAAGACCTCGCCGCCAAGGCCATCTAAGCCCAACATCGGGGATGAACCACTTGATGGAAAGCCGATGTAGTATGCCGCACTGCAGAGACTGAAGATTCTCCCAAAGGAGGAAGAAGAACACCCGGAGCAGAGCTCACCGGGGCGCGGAGTGGCCCCTAGGGACCTCTACCGCGTTGATGGTTTCAGCATCCAGTCATGGTAGTTGATACTTGATACAATGTTGTCTTGGTGGAAAAGATAACCGATGGGCCGAGAGCAGTCAGAGCATGAGGTTTGTAGAATTCTGTTTCGTTTTGTTCCAGCACCAAACAATATACTATACTATAGTAATGTAATGTAATGTTGCGAGAGTACACATTTTTGTGGCCATGACCCTCTTGAATACTAGAAGTCTGGAACCCAAGGATACAAAAGTGGGACAAGCGGGCTAGTACAAATTTTCTGGTCTCCGCCATATTTGTACTAGCGCACTTATCCCATCATTTCACTTTCCAAGTCCCTACTGGAACCTCCGAAATTATAGAAAAGGAGAAATACAAGAGAGGAGATTTTGTGCTCCCGGGCACCAGTGATCCTGGTAGTTTAAAAAAAATAGAAAATAATATATACAAGTTTCAAAAAAATCTGAAACAAATTCCGGATGGAGGCAATGATGTTTTTCACAAACGTGCAAAAAAAACCAATTTCAAATACTTTGTATTTTGGGCTACACGAAAAAGACAAAAGTTTAAATCTGAATGTGTATATTTTCAGATCTCCAAATTTATCATTTTTTTTGTAGCGCAAAATACAAAGTATTTGAAGTTTCTCTTTTGCACGATTGTGGAAACCATCATTGGCCACATACGGGATTTTTTTTAGAATTTTTTGAAACTTGTAAATATTTTTTTCGGTTTTTTTTAAATCACCAGGATCACTGGTGCTCGGGAGCAAAAGACAATTTCCGGAAATACAAATAATAAAGAATGTATGCATGATCTGTTTGGAATCTCAAAGCATATCCAGCGACGACCACCGCAGGCAAAAGAAGACTGTCAAAAAAACCACATGGCATATGTGGTAAGCAACCAAAAAAAAAAAGATACTGTCAGAAAATAAAAGTACACTCAAATGAAAGGGTTTGGTTTACGATTGCGTAACACTTGATGGAGTGGCAACATTTGTAAACCTACTCTACCAGTATATGATTCCCGTTGACATGGTCAGGGACACTTTCTCTTATTTACGGCAGAATATATCGTCATTCGAGCTACCGTGTGCTCGAGTCATGCGCGCCCCGATTGGATACACTCTACACGAAATCGAGAAAATCCAAACTTCCTTAAAAGAGAGTTCTCTTTTTTCTTTTCCTACTACTCCCTCCGTTCCAATTTAATTGACTTGCTATCCACTAAATATGGATGTATGTAGACAGCAAGTTAATTAAATTGGAACGGAGGGAGTAGAATATAAGGTGAAAAATGAACACAGTATACTTTTAAAACGGTACATGAATATTGGCGTTTTACTTAATAAGATGCTACAGAAATACCCCGCGTTACAGCGAAAATTTCATTAGGAACTTTGTGCAAATGAAAATATATAAGACATGTGAAATTAAATTGTTTATATAAATATGCAAATATTACACAATAGTCGAGAGGTTATATTAATTAACCTGAAATATTACACAATAGTCGAGAAGACTTATGACTAAAAGAGATGTAATGTGGATAGACTGCATGTACAATATAATATTATAATATAATTAATGAATATTAATGGAAAAAATGACATGAACAATTGATTGGCTAAGAGAATGAATGATGTGATAGTTGAGATAGAAAAATAATTAATGTGTGTTAGTGGGGTTTGTTTTATAAAAGATTAAGATAGATAGATATAGATGGATATGATATGATGAGGTCGCCCCGCGGAGGCAATTCGAAGGCGAAAACACCAGCATCGCCTCCACCCCTCCCTTCCCCTCGCCCATCTCGGCACCAGTGATAGCAGTGACGGGTCTACAGTTTGAGGGCACGGTGGCCTCGGAATTTAAATCCTTGATCTGGAAGTGTTGGGCGCCCGGAAAATGCAAGTTCTTCATCTGGACTGCAGCCCTCGAGCGCATTCTCACGGCGGATGCCTTACAGCATCGTGGTTGGGAGAACGATTATTTATGTCCCCTTTGTCGTCGTAGTCTTGAGACCCCTCTACACCTGCTTGTTGATTGCCCTTGGTCCCGGCAAGTTTGGTCCAACCTCGCTAATGGCCTGAAGACTCAAGCTCTGATGCCCAACACTTGGGTTGATCTTGACTCTATCCCTATGTGGCTTCAGCACTGCAGACGTAGCTGCCCCCAGGACATCAGGAAAGGAGTGCAATCTCTTCTACTCCTCACTACTTGGGAAATCTGGCGTGAGCGAAATAGAAGAATTTTTTGGAAGAAACAGATGCATGTTGATGCCCTTGTTATTCGCATCAGGGATGAGGCGATCCTTTGGAACGTGGCAGGAGCTTCTATCCCTTTTGATCCGGGTTGAGTGCGTCTAGCTGTTTTTTACGCTGAGTGACCGAGGGCTTTCTCTCTCTCTCTCTCGGTTTTTTCTCACTCGCCTTTTTGTAAAACTTTTTACCCTCTAATCAATAAATTTAGCAGCTCTCCTGCTAACTTTCTAAAAAAAGATTATGCGAGTTCCAGTGGTGCATAGTGGCGTTGTTGCACTTCCTTTACCATACGTCTTCTTTGGCGATCTCGTCTTGCAGGTTGCATCTTGCGATATGGTTTGTGTTGTGGGTTGCTACACGAGCGAGACGGTAGTGCTCGATGTCCTCTCCCTTCGATAAGCGCTCTGATTGTATATGACTTGCGTTCTTAGTTACTACCACACACTAAGTAAGATAAACACATGATTTGTTCTATTTAATGATCCGGACTACACCTATGAGGTCAACCGGCATATCCTTGCTAGGTGATATTTGTGAGGTATCCCAATCTCCAAGGTAAACAAATGGTTTTTTCTTTGAAACGCAGTAAAAGGATTAAAGGAAAGAGTGAAAGACATATAGCGAAAATTCAGTCTTTTTTTTTTTTTTTGCAAAACACTCTGTTAGAACATGATCGATAGATAAAATGTGGGGGTCATAACTGGTTGTGTCATCATGCACAGTATAATCGTGGAGAGTGATTGTGATGATTATCAAGTGTTTGATCAGGAGTGAAACTTCATGGGTCCTCTCGTGTAGCAAAATCATGCACCAACCGAGTTTGCAGATTTCTCCGCCGTGTATCAGGATTCATGACAAAGGTGTTCAAAGAAACCAATAATTTGATTGTCATATGTTGTATTGGACTAAATTAACTATTTTTAAGAACTTTCCATTTTTTCAATTTCAGTTTGAATTGTTGAAAATATTGTATGTTTAAATTATTGTTTACTTAATTTGTATCATAAATTAACATGTGTTTCACCTACTACCCCCGGTACGTAATACTATGATTTTTTTTTTTTTTTGAAAACAACCAAAATGAAGGAGAAGCCGCTCCTCGTCAAGACAAAAAAGGGAAATGGCAAGAAGGCCAACCTCTTGAAGCACGAATGAGGCACACTAGGAAAAAGTCCAAAAAAAACCTTGAACTTGTAGACGCTAGCGAAATCGAACCCTGAAGTCACAATCCTTGAAATCGGCACTCTCAACTCACTAATCCCGGTCCAATTTGAACCCTGACAGTCGTCCCAAACAGGGATTGCCGACGTGGCTAGTGGAAGCCGGGATAGCTTTGGGTTTTTTTAGAGAGAGGGAGACGGGCTTTTCGCTGCGTATAATGTGGCCCGACCCACTGTGGAAGCCCGTCCGTCGGTCTAGTTGGGGAGAGCGTCCCCTGTCTTCTCAGCTCCCACGACGACAATGGCGACAGGCGGCGGTTGATCGACGGCATCTGCGACGATCGGGCCGGCGCGCGACGGCGAGCGACGGGCTAAGGTATGTCGCCATCGTCCTCCTCCTCTAGGCACCATTATTTTACCTCTGCTTAGAATTTTAGGGTTAGGTTTTAGGGGCGGAACTTGCAGTACGTTTGTGGAGGGAAAGTCAGGATTTTGGTGCGATTAGGGTGCCCTTTTTGCGTAAAAATTGTTCGCAGTAGCACGAGGAAGTGATGTTTCTCTTTCTATTTCAGTTTCGTCATGGATCCGACGGAAATTTTGAGCGTTCGATTCCATTTTATTGGCGAGTTCATCGGCAATGGTCCTAATTTACAGTATGTGGGGGGAGATGAAGAAATGTCAGATATTGAGCAACGAAAAAAATAGCACGCTATTTCCCGATTAATAGCACGATATAGCGTATTTGAAGAGGCTACGCTATATTTAGCCTAAAGTTGATGCTACGGCGTTATTTGTGTTTTATATGAGCGAAACCACACTAAACGTGGTAATGTTATAGCTACGCTAACAAAAAGCTTAGAAATAACGTTAGGTGATGATGATGGCGGTCAATCTGGTGGTTCTTCTAGTTATTCTGAAGACGATGTTAATTATTCCGATTAAAGTTTAAAACTGTTTATCTGTTAGTTTATTACTTTTTCATGGTTTAAGCCTCATATTTGTATTTGTGCCATGGATTTGGCCTTGGCATTTGAATATGGTTACCTGGTTATGCATGTATTGCTTCTGAACAAATTTTTAGTGCTGAAATCCTTAATATTTAGGCTATTTCTTGCATTTTTTTCATCACGCTATTTTACATGTAACTTCGCTATATCACGCTATATCTTGTATAGCTTCTAGAGGAGGGTCACGCTATTTTTGATAGCATGCTATTTTTTTTCCTTGATATTGAGAGAGATAAGTTGTCACTCCAAGAGGTCAAAGGCTTTTTGAAAGATCATATGGATTTGAGGGAATCAATGAAGTTCTATTCTCGGTTGCCTGGGAAATCAATTGCTGATGGCTTGATGTTTTTGAACGATGACAGCAGATGTGTGCAGATGGGAGAGTACACTGAAGTGGGAGGAGTAGCAGACATATATGTCGAGTACCACGGAGAGGAGGACAGTGAGCATAGCAGCAGTGGGAGTGATTATGAAAAAGATGAGATCGTGGAGCTAAGGGATGATGATTTTGCACCTGACATTGTGATCAGTGCAGACACAGCTCAAGGTACTGAAAATGAAGTTCAGTTTGTGCACGATGTGATGGTTCCAGATGACAGTGGTGTGATCACTCAAGTAATTATCAGTCCAGTGAAGCAAGTACATGGTAGAAGAAGGCAAATGGCAGCATAGCATGTGCAAGATGATGTGGTAGCCTCTCAGTTTCCAGTATCACAGGTGTTCAATCCAGCATGTGCAAGATGATGTGGTAGCCTCTCAGTTTTCAGTATCACAGGTGTTCAATCCAACTCAGTCAATACATGCTGCAACAGGAGGTGGTCCAAGTGAAGTACCAGAAGCACCAGCTGCAGATTCAGTTAGTGAATCTGATTCAGACCCTGAATATGAGCCTCACAGTGAGGACAGTGGGGAAAATTCAGAAGTTGTCGAGCTCCGAAGGCATGTTAGGAAATTCAAGAAGAAGATGAAGGACACCAAGAGTTGGATTGGGAGAGCTTCCACTGATCATGTTCCACTTGATCTGATTGCAAATATGGAGGAACAATTAGAAGCAGAGGAGAAGGAGTGGGGCTACGATTCATCTGATGAGGATTACTCATATGATGAAGACTCTGATGGGCAACAGGTGAGAAGGAAGAGCAGGTTTCCTAGATACAATAATGACACAGAGATTCCACATTTCAGCTTGACGATGGTATTCAAAAGCAAGAACCAGTTGGTGAAAGCACTCAAGAGATATGGAATCGTCACCAAAAGGAGCATTGAGTTTCTTAAATCAGAATCAGATAGAGTTAGGGCCAAATGTGGATGGAATGGTTGCCCTTGGCTGCTTTATGCTGCAAAAACCTCAAGAACCAGCAGGTTCCAGATAATTACATTCAATGATGAGCACCATTGTGCAAATAATAGAGACAACAGACTAGTGACTGCAAAAGTTATTGCCCAAAGGTATGAGCATTTTATTCTAGCTAATCCTATGTGCAAAATTGAGAGCATGAAGGCAACAGTGCTTCAGGACATGTGTGCCGATGTGTCCCCTTCTAAATGCAAGCATGCAAAGAAGATTGTCATGGACAAGTTAATGGCAGGCATGAAAAATGAGTACAAAAGGGTTTTTGACTATTAGGAAGAGATGCTTCGAAGTAATCCTGGTAGCACAGTTGCAGTGTGCTTGGACCCTACCAACATGGATCAGAACATTTTTCAAAGCTTTTATGTGTGCTTCAATGCATTGAAGTTGGGCTTAAAGGCTGGGTGTCGGAAAGTAATAGGTCTAGACGACTGTTTTTTCAAAGGAGCAGTCGAGGGAGAGCTGTTATGTGCCATTGCCCGAGATGCCAATAACCAGATGTATCCAGTGGCCTGGGCAGTTGTCGAGCAGGAAACAAATGAGAGTTGGAAGTGGTTCATTAGTTTGCTTATCAAAGATCCAGACATCAATAATAATGGAGCTGGTTGGGTCTTCATTTCTGATCAGCAAAAGGGTCTAATTAATGCCATGAGGGATTATCTACCAAATGCAGAGCATAGGATGTGTGCTCGACACATCTATGCCAATTGGAGGAAGAAGCACAGGGCGCATGAATGGCAGAAAAAATTCTGGGCAGTGGCTAAAGCATCCAACAAACAAGACTTCAACTACTATAAAGCAAAGCTTGCACAATTAACACCAGAGGGTGTACATGACATGATGAAAACAGAGCCTGGACACTGGGCCAGAGCTTTTTTCAGTTGGTGCCAACAGTGAGTCAGTGGACAACAACTCGTGTGAAAGTTTTAATCATGCAATTATTGATGCCAGGTTTTATCCCTTGATTTCCATGCAAGAGAAGATCAGAAAGAAAATATTTAGTAGAATTCAAGAACAAAGGGAGAAAGGTGCAAAGTTTCATGGGAAAATATGTCCAAGCATATTTAAGAAATTGAAGAGCAGCATAGCAAGGACACAGTTCATGGAGGTGCTCTGGAATGGCAAAGATGGTTTTGAAGTGAAACTACTAACTGGTAGGAAAAGGCAGTACACAGTCAGCCTTGAAAAAAGGACATGCTCATGTGGTTATTTTCAGTTAGCAGGACTGCCATGTTCTCATGCAATTACTGCTATCTACAAGTGTAAGAAACTTGTGGAAGATTATATTGCTCCTTGTTATTCAATTGATACCTTCAACAACATATATGAACACTGTTTAGAGCCTGTCGAAGGTGAAGAAATGTGGCCTGACAAGCCTAGGCCTCAAGCTCCAGGTTATGTGCGAATGCCAGGCAGGCCAAAGAAAAATGCCAGGAAGAGGGAGGAAACTGAAAAACCAAAGCCTACCAACAAAATGAGCAAGCATGGCACCATAATTACTTGCTCATTGTGCAATACCACTGGCCACAACAAGGGAGGCTGCAAGAAAAACCCGGACAGAGGCAAGAAGAAGAATGCACATCTTGTGAAGACTACAAAAAAAAGGAAGGCATCAGAGGTAATTTAGCATGCCTCTACTGAATTTTCATAATTTCTAGTGATTTCAATTCATTCCCTGGAATTTAGCATGCCACTAATGAATTTACATGATTTTTACTTGTAGCAACCTGGTGAATCATCAACACCAAGTGCAGCAGCAAGGTCAAATGCTCCATCTACTCAGCCTTCTGCACCAGCAAGGTCCAATGCAGCACCTACTGCACCAGCAAGGTCAAATGCACAAGCTGGGGCATCCACCTTTAAGCCTCCAAGAAAGACATCTACAAGTGCACAAGCTGGAACATCTGCTGGGACACATGGTGGCGCAGCAAAGAAGACAAAGAGAACAACTGCATCATCCATTCCTAGCTACAAGTACTTTACTGCTAGTGGCAATGTGTAATGGTGCCAAGTATTACGCGTCGATGAGTCGCAACTTGTCGATGAGTCGCAACTAGTCGAGGTTTTTGGTTTGTCGCTCGGGTGCCGACTTTCTAGTGTTGCAAACATTAAGTCTCTGTAATGTTGCAAACCCTTAAGTGCACCAGCTTTTGTAATCTATTGCAAACATGGATTTGATGTTGCATATGCTATCTACTTATAAATGCCAGACATATTTGCTATATATCATGTGTGTACTGTATTGGCTGCAAAATGTGCTATATGTTCTGCCATGGTCATGCCAAAAAAAATTGCTCAAGTGACAGATATGAAAAGCATTTCATTGATTGAACTCAGAATAAACAGTACAGACCACTGCTTGTTCATACACTGCATAAAACTGGACACAAACAAGTGCATACACTGCATACATAAGCCTCTCAATTCACTACCATTTTCCCTACAACTAAACCTAACACAAATACAATGAAACCAAAACAACACAGTAACATATTTCCTCTTCAGAGCATCTACTTCTGCATTCTTCTTCTTCAGTTCCTCTTCCAGAGCCATAAACACAACCTCTCTCGCAGTTGCATCTTCAGTCCGAGCAATACTTCCTTGTCCCTTCAGCCTCCAAACTTCATCTCTCAAATCCCCAATCAAATCACTGAAAAACCTCGGCAAAGGATCATCATGCCACTCCACATAGCCACACCCACCATGCTATTCATCAGAGAGCAGAGAAGAAATGAGGACAAATAAACCAGCAGGAAAAATAGGGACAGAGCAGAGGAAGCAGAGGAATGGAGGCTCACCATTGCTTCCACGCAGGCGTAGTACCTCCTACTGGGGTTCTGCCGGCTCCACGAAATCCATCTTGGCGCCTTCCACGGCGGATCGCACCGGCACTCCCTCGGCGGATCATACGCCATGGCGCCCTCGCGGTATGCCACCGACGACCTCGTCTCCGCCTCCCTCCTTCCACTGGCTCGACGGAAACCAGGACCCACAGAAGAACTCGAAGACCACGACATCGCCGCCGCCGCTCCCGCCGTGCGCCGCACTAACCCTAGCTTGCGAATCCCCAACTTCGCCTCTCGCCTCTGCCCTCGCTAACCCTAGCTCGTGATTTCATTTCGTTCCCCAATCCCCCAACGATTATAAGGTCAACACTTACATCCCTGGCCCACCACTAAGTCAAATCCCAGCCACGTCAGTGTTTTCCCAGTACAAACACTGCCAGGTTTCAAATTGGACCGGGATTAGTGAGTTGAGAATGCCGATTTCAGGATCGTGACTTCAGGTTCGATTTCGCTAGCGTCTAGAGTTCAAGGTTTTTTTTTTGACTTTTTCTAAAAAAACATTTTTGCGTAACCACCATGATCGCACGCCCTCGAGCTGGGTGCGCAATAATACCACGGCGGCATCTTCCTCCCCCAACTGTCCAGTGGCTTCCAAACCACGCCTCCGTCACCGCCTCGCCGTCGCCATCATCCGAAATCAACATTCCACCAGCCGCCTCCCCTTCCCCCACCCTGCACATGCACTCCTCTCTACTCCCACTCCCTCCCACTCCGCATCCTCCCCTCACGCCCCACTCTGGCACTCCCACAGCCGTAACCACCATCGCCACCGGCCCCTGATCCCGTCGCTCCATGGCGGCATTCGACGATGCCGACCAGGAAGACTACGACGAGTTCTACGAGTACAACCCCCACCCCTACGGCGGCGGCTACGACATCTCCGCCACCTACGGCGCCCCCCTCCCGCCGTCCCCCTCCACCTGCTACCCCGTCTCCTCCTCCGCCGCCGTCCCCACGCGCCCCTCTCCGCCGCCTCCTGCTTCCGCGCCCGCGCCTGCTCCCGCTAGCCCGCCGCGGGCGGCGCCACCTTCCCCCGCGAGGCCTCCGCCGGTTCCGCCAGAGCCGGCGAGGCCTCCGCCGCCCCAGGCGCCAGTGCCAGTGCCGGTGCCTGTCGCGGAGCCGTTCTACTGGCACAAGCCGCACGACTACGGGGACGACGCGACGCGGTGTCGGCCGGCGTACCCCACGCCGGAGGTGTTCCGGGGGTGGCCGTACCTGCCGCCGAGGCCGAATTGCTGTCACTCGCGGCGCGACTACTGGAGGCACTGCATGCGCGGGCTGGATTTCCTCTTCGGCCACGCCGACGGGTACGGGGAGCGCCGGATCGGGATGGACTGCCACGGCGTCCCCGTGTACGCCAACAAGAAGGGGGAGTGGAGGACGCCGTGGTCGTCGAGGTGCCGCCGCCGGAGATTGGGAATGTCCAGTGGCATGACGCCGGCGAGGTGCCGGCGTTCGGGAATGCGCAGTGGCATGGCGCCGGTGAGGTGCCGGAGGTTGGGAATGTGCAGTGGCACTATACCAGCGAGGCGCCGGCAATTGGGAGTGTGCGGTGGCATGGCGCCGGCGAGGAAACGGATCAGAGCAATGTGAGGAAATTCACCGCATCATTCTTAAATTCTTGTTTAGTTATTTTTTAACTTGGCATATTTTACACAATGTTTCTTTGGTATAAATTGACTGTTCTGCATTTTTGTACTTGGATGCAGCGGGTAACTTGGTTCGATAGTGCGAAAGAGGATACCTATGCATATGCCCATTCTACCTATGGCTCGTATGACACGTCCTACGAACAATCTTACAGTGTTGATGTTGTTTTTGATGAGCCTACTTCGTGGTTTCCCAATCAGAGCTACCAGGATGTTTACAAAGAGGAGCCTCAGTATCAGGTATTTCTCACCTTTCAATGATCGAAACGAAATGTGAGCTGACTTTTGACTAGTTGTCAGCCTATGCATTTAGCTCAGTTATGGGTGATTGATGTAATTACTTTGTAGTGCTTGTCAGTTATAATGTTTGTTTGATTTGTCCATGGTTTAGCCATAGCCACATCAGTGTTATCTAACTACCATCCGCACATTGATTTGCGCTGCCAAATCGACTAATCTAATCAATGGACATATTTGACCTATAAAAGGAGCACAATTGAACAAGAAATGCAAAACGAACTGCGGAGTTGTATGTCTGAGAGATGATTCGGTAACTACAGTAAACAATCCGATCCATGATTCATTACTCATGATTTGCACCTGGATATCCTTGCTTATTATCTCCACATCTAAACCCCTTCTCAGTTTCACACACAACTCCAGTTATGGTGCAGACAATACTATTTCAGCTCAACGTATTTATCTGATGAAAACTTCAGTGAACAGACACCCTTATTATTTGTTTAATCTTGTCAGTCATATTGTTTGTTTAATCTGTCACTGAATGGGTTAGTCACTGGCACCTCAGTGTTATCTAACTATACATCTGTACACATGTTTCCTCGTCCTGAATGCCTGGTTGACTAATCTTATCGATGGACATATTTGACCTATAAAAAGAGGATCAGTAGACAAGAAACATCAAACCAATAAAAGGACGTACCCAGTGCTGAGAGCTCCCGCACTGTGCGGGGTCTGGGGAAAGGTGTCAGTGGCAAGCCTTACCCTCACGAAGTGCAATGTGAGGAGACCGCGACTCGAACCTGGGACCTCTCGGTCACAGGCGGTGAGGCTCTACCGCTGCACCAGGTCCGCCCTTCAAGAAACATCAAACCAATCAAGGAGTTTTTTTTTGTATGTTTTATAGATGCTTCAGTAACTAGAGCAGGTTACTCAATACATGATTCGTCAGTTATGACTTGCACTCAAACCTATACTGCTTGAGTGCTTGTTATCTTTGCATCTAAACCACATCTCAATTTCACATACAGGAGGTTTTGTCCAGCTATGGTGCAGAAAACACTTTTTCATCTCAACCTATTTATTGCTACAATCAACACTATAGTGAACAGCCACTACATGTTCAGATTGAACCTCCGGAAACAGTTTATTCGCACAAGTTGGAGTACCATGAGGTTTGATAGTTCTCATTATCATTTACTTAGTACTTTTAGTTTGCATTGGTACATGAGTAGTGTATATACATGCATTTGCTTATTCAGGATGACTACACTGTCTCCATGAAAAAAAATATGTTTCTCAGTATTTTGACGTGTCGCATCTGAGTTAGAAGGCTAACTAGTAAATATTTTGATCCTTGTCTAGAATTTCTCAACATATACCAATGAAACCAGTACTGCAAATTTGGAGATGTCGACACAGTCCTGTGAGATACAATGCTATGCATCCGTACCCGATGTTCCAGTTGAACCTTATCAACCTTCTTGGTCGACGAATTCGGGATACTATCAGGACTACACAGAAGAGGTGGCTCCTGAATATAGTAACGTAAGATGTACTTCTGTGACATTTTAGATGCTATTGAAGTATTGATACAATGCTATTGCAACACGTCAGTTTGTTATTTATTTACTTGTTATTTACTTGTCGGAATATAGCTAATATTTATTTTCTTTGTTAACTCATTGTTTGACTTTGACCTGCAGCGTGATTTACAATCTGGTGAATATGGAGATATGTCAAGCTTTTTTTCGTCTTCCTCATATCCTCAACAAGTAGAAGTTCATGAGCAGTCTTATGGTGATGAGTATATCTCCTTGGAGCAAAAATATCAGAGCAACTGGAACATGCTTTCTAAAGATAACTATGAAACCACTAAATCGGTAAATATAAGGGTGACCATTCTCATTACAATTTATTTATTCAGTACTATATACTCCCTCCGTTCCTTGATGTAAGGTGCCTAAGGTTTTGAGAAAGAAAAAAATATATAGAGTGTACTTCTTTCTACCACTCATCTGAATATTTTTTTTAGAGATTTGATTATGTTTCATTATCTAATTCAAACTCCTCTTTTTATCACGTAAATTAGCTAGAGGTAATTCCGCCCTAAACTAGTGTATTTTTTTCCTCAATGAGCATTCTTTAATTTCCGTGTCAAAATTTATACACCCTACATATAGGAACGGAGGGAGTATCAAATTCAATGCTTAATACTCCTATTTTCATGCGACATATTGTTTCATTTATAAATGTATGTGCCATCATATTTTTTTTAGTGTAACGATCCTTATCTATGGATGCCTACTGTTGGGAGCAAACTCTTTGCCCTATTGTCTACTATTGCTATTGTATCTCCTTGGGCAACTAAAGAATTCAGATTTTTTTTCTATACCCTTTATGTGGTGGAGTTTCTTCGATGCAAATTATGCTTTGGTTAACAAATTTAGCTTGTTTTTCAAGATATCTGGAATTTCTTTATGAAAAATGAGTAGCGTAGGAGTAAAGAATTCTCATATGTGGAGCAAAACAGTTTACCGTCTTTAACCTGCAGGGTGATGATTTCAACCATATGAATGGCTCCTTCTGGCCCTTTGGAGGATACTGAACATATACTGCTTAGACTACGTTGTAATTTGACTTCAGGAGCAACATATTGTATAGTCTATACTGTTATAAATTCATTTCGGAATCACATGTATGGACCTTTTGATCTAATTTGTCTGCCCAACTGTAAGTAGTAAATTGTTTTTTGCAAGATATTATGTACCAAACACGTGTTAGTTATGCATACAGTGCAAGACAATGACCCCATTGCTTATCCTAGTTGCATTTCCCTATACGGTCGCTGATTTTTGCTTTGTGTTAATTGTGTTTCTGATCATGATATTTATGCAATTTATTTCTTACCTAAGACTGTTGTGTGCAAGAACCACTTACAGGCACTTGCGAATAACCCTCCATCTTGTAAAATGACGAGGTCTGTAAGACTACTTTACTATTTCAAGTTATTTTTGCACATTTATTACTCGTATCTATTCTAATTGGAACAATGTCACAAAACTGCACATCTAAACGCCTCCATGCAGTTCCTAAAATTTTGTACTATGAGCTTGAATCGGCATCAATATGTTCTAATTGGCGAGATTTTCTGGCTGCTATATGGTTCAGTTTTTTCAGTTCAAAAGCAACTTCCGTTAAAATACTGCCTCCAAATTATTAACTAGGCTAGGCTACTGAATCTCAAACGAAATGTGTTCTTCTGTATTTGCTTAGCGTTGTTTGTTTTCGACATTTGTTGCTACTATGCGTCACCCTGTCCAGAGTTTCGTTCTGTTACGTCCTTGTGGTTTCTTATGCGGTTGGCATCATTTGTGTTCCTAGTTTTGCCGAAACATCTTTGTGATTAGAATTGTTTGCTTCCTTGTGAGCAGGATTTGGTTGGAATGTAGCTCTCAGCACTCTGCAAATTATGGACGCCACTGCATTCAGAATATCTGAATGTGATATCTACGAATGGTCCTGTCTGCCTATCTAGGAACTGTTTGTTTTTAACTATTCATCTAGTCATGCATCACACACTGCAGTACAGTTCTGTTTTCTGGACTTATTAACTATGTTCTTATAAACTTGATCATGAAGCAAGAAAAGGGAGAACCTCGAATTAGTCTGCTAAATCCTGTTGTTACATACTCCCCCGTTCCGAATTATAACATGTTGTGGATATTTCAATTTGGACTACACACGGACCGAAATGACCCGCATTCCAGAAAAAAACTAAAACATGTTATAATTTGGAACAGAGTTATATGTACAGATGGCTTGCACATCACGGGCACAATCTATTTCCTTTTAGGGGACAGGCGCATTCTAATGATAGGTAAGCTTTCACTTTTGGTTATCTCCCTGACCCATATAGGCTACTGCTGTCCAACAGGATACCTATTATGGTTAACACGACTGCGGCTTACTATTTTCAGGTCAAATCTTTGCAACTATTCTGGGCCGGCTTGACCTGGCCCAGTAAGTCCTTCTATCAGGGCCTTGGATGTGAGCCTGAAAAAAAGAGTCGAAGAAAGGAACAGAAGTTCTGAAGCTATAAGTATGAGTGTATGACCGTATGATGGTGACTTGGTGAGCTTGCATTCTGAAGTCTAATTTAATTATTTGAAGAATGAGTCAACTAAACCAGTAGAGAAATATCAGAACGCCTATCATCACACTAGCACTGAATAGTACTCCCGCAGCTCCACTATATACACATAAATAATCTATGAGCTTATTCAGTTGATACTCGTGATAAAGCAAGCCTTCTGCCTTGTAAAATGCTGGAATGGCAGACCCACTCATTGGAGATAGATATATACTTTGAACGCCCCTTCCTTTTCTTGAACCATGATCCTTTAAATAAGATTACCTTGCCCTGGGAAAAAGTAAAAGATAGGACATAGAAAAACGGAAAGATACCGATGGATCTCAAGGCTATCATATCTTCCTCGTTTATTCTCATGCTCCCTAGTTGAGTTGCTGAGGTTGCCAGCAGTTGTTCGTAAACAGTTAAGGGATGGTCCGCTTTTTCATCACTCCCTATTCGACTGAGCTTTTCACTTTCCAACTGCTTGTAAAAAAGACTGTCAGAAAGGTATGGAAGTATTGACTAGCTCTTGACATGATCCTTTATGTTCGGAGCATGTACTAGTACTTCTGTACTTGTATTATGCAAGTATTGACTACTGGCTTTGAAGTAGTGACGCCAGGAAACATTCCTGCAACTGAAATTTGACACTTTCAGTGCACCTCAGTTTACAGCAAGTTTAGCCAGCCAAAAGGAAATCTGAGTAAAGGCCTTGTCACTTGTCAGTTCAAAAATGAATGCCAACAAGGAAGTATGGTACCAAGTTGTGCCAAAGGTGATGTTCTTCCATGTAGCAGTAAATTGCCATTTCGTTTCTATGATTGATTAACAACTTTTCAGTACTGTCAGTCTGCCACATGCCATCTGTGCTTCTTATTTGTTTTGTATATCTAGTAGTACCAACTAGGGGATTCTTATTAATTGCCAACATATGTTTGGGAGTATAATTGTTATTTGGTGATCTACTCTAATGCTTATAACTGAAAAACATGGCTTTTTTTTTGAGAGCCTCTCCTGAGAATACAAGTTGTAGTATCTGATTGGACACACACCACACGCACGCACACCACACGCACACACACCACACGCACATCCCACATATATGTCTAAACTAGACCTACAACCTATATCCCTAACACGTCCTTGAGAGACTTATCCGAAGACCAGTGCTCCGGGACCGACGGACACGTCGACCTCGCCTGTGGCACGTGGACGAAGAGAGGTACCTACGATTTTTATTGCACTGTTCAGAGAACAGTGTTGCTACAGTGCGCAGGTGACCAGTGTAGCGTGAGACGCCCAGAAATTCGCTCCGTAGGAGTCAAACTCTGGCGGGCTGGGTGCTCACCAGCAACCTCAGCCACTCGAGCTATCGCTCGGTCTCACTGAAAAACATGGCTGCTGTTCTTATACAACGATTTGGTCTTTAACACTTATCTGGTTAATGTACTCATATGATGTGAGCACATGAATATAAACATTATACTGGGATACTCTCTCTTAGGTACTGAGCCTTCATGATATAATAACATGGGGTAGATAATTGCATGAAGACCAGGTGAATTATTAAACAGATAGGGCTATGCGATCTGAGGATTCTCTGATCAGATCCCTCTAGTTGATTAATTCTTGTGTATTATTCAAAACAGATCGACCGAAGCTGTCGTTTGAACATAGAGGAGGGCCCAAATTGTAATATAGAAATGCAACAAGGCACAATCTCATCCACCTGAAACCGAGAGCCTCTACATAGCGGTGGCTAGGCTGCCCACCCGAGTTCGACTCCTCAGGAGCGAATTCCGGGTTGTCTCACCCCGCGCGGCACTGTTCAGTGAACAGTGTTTGCGCTGAGCCGATTCCACCGCGGTTCGATACTGGTATTGTGGTGTGCCCACCACCGCAGGGGTTTCCCAGAAGATATAGGCTCGCGGAAGGCTCAAAGTCTTAGTATAGTCTGGTTAGGTCTAACTTGCGCACGGGTGACGTGCGTGTGGTGTTGTGTGTGTGTGGAGTGTGTAGTGCGTGAGTTTAGATACTACCGATGTACTAAGTCCTGTAAATCTCAAAAAAAAAAAAAACGAGAGCCTCTACAGCTACCATGGCAGAGCGACCGGTCTGTGTTAAACTGTTAACTAAGTGTTTTTTTACCCTTCTCGACTCGAGGATTTGTACACCTCCGAAGCTGTAACTGCGTTTACTTGTAGTTCGTCCTTTCGCTTTCAGCTGCCAGAGAAACATCTGATCTCAGCTTGCCTTCTTGTTTACAGTATCTCTAGTCGACTCGTTTCCGTTCTGAAATTTCCCAAATATAGATTGGGCATGTTCAGTTGTGTCGAATTGTTCTTTGATTGCTCACATGTAATAAGAGCATCTTGACTCGCAGCGCCCGAATGACGTCTAGATGGGCGTCCGGATGGGCGCTATGGGCGCCGTCCGGACGAGTTTCTGGCTATGCGTGGTGTCGCTCCCCACTTGCGGCGTAAAAATATCATTTCAAATCGACATTTAAACACGAAAACACATAGATTTCATTAAAATTTTGTTCAAACTAGACATAATTCATTCGAACTAAAACCTAGACCTAATTGGTAGGGCGGCACGCCGGGCACCGACAGTTTGGGCAGGAGCCCATCAATGCAGACATAGGAGCCCGGCGGCATCCGGCGCAGAGGCAGTTGAGGAGCCGCTTGCGGCAGACGACGTCGCAGGAGGGGCCAAGGACGCCTCAATGGCGAGCTGCATCTCGTCTGCATCCCACTGTGGCGACGACCAGTCCTCGGCATCATCACTGGCAACCTCCTCTGCCTCTTGTTGAGGTTGCGGCGGAGGAGATGGTACGCGCCCCTGTTCTTTTTTTGCGCGCCGAGCCCGCGCCATCTTGTACCTCACCCTTTCCCTTTCGATGCCCGCCCAAAACTGCTCGTCGGAGTTGGTGGTGAGGAGGTCGTCATCGGAGTCGACCCACCCTGCAGGCGGCAAGCCGGTGGACGACATGGCGAAGAAGGAGTGGAGGCGGTAATTGAACTCCATCTCGATCTGCTCGTCCTAGTACGCCGAGTTCGGCTCGTACAGAACGTCGTCGTACAGCTCCGATGGCATGGTTTTCTGGCACCTCTCGATGTTGTCGAGGCGTGCCTGGCCAGCGAGGAGCAACCGTGACGTGGACTGGGTTCATCGCCCACCCCTCGGGGAGACGGCAGTTCGCCGGCACCAGCGTGTTGGTGTGGATGAGCTTGCGCGCCTCCGCCTATGTGACCAGGTCCACCTCTTGTTGAGGTTGCGGCGGAGGAGGCGAAGGCTCGCGGGTGGATGAGCCCGCCACGTGGTCGTTGAGCAACGGCCGCCCGAGGAAGCCCCCTCGTTCGAGCGCGGCGCGACGGCGAGCGTGCATCTCTTGTGTATCCTGGCGGTCCCTGCGACGCATCGCCGCCTCCCGGCGACGAACATGTTCCTCCTCCGTCAGGGGAGCGTTGTTGTGCGGGGGAGAAGCCAGGGCGGAGGTGGTGGAGAAGATGGTGTGGTGGAGACGACGAGGAGCCTGCTCTATATAGACGAGTGGGTGGTGTGCCTGAACTCCGGCCACCCGCCCACCTGCCGCCCATTTACTGTCACACTTCAAAAGGCGCGCTCGTCTGCATTGACGCCGCCGTGGCACGGACTCTTTCTCGCCGTAGAGGTGAAGCGGTGGCTCACTACACCTGACCGGGAAACGAAGACGCCGCCCACCATTAACGCAGTTGACCGGCCGCATTCAACTTTGTGTGTCTATGACAGGGCTGGCCCGCGTGTCGGAGCCCTACGTTGCGTCGCGTGTGGTTTCGTCCGGCGTAGCCCAGCGCCTCACAACGGGGAGGGCGTGGTCTGGTTGTGCCGGATCAAAGTTTTGGTCGAACCAAATGTTTTTGGTCGGCCATTTGGGCGTCGAGCGGAGATGCTCTAAATATACTTTTCTGAATGTTTACAAGACGAGAAGAGGTGAAATAGAATCGAGTAAACATGAGGTGCTAGTGAGAGAGATCTCCAGCTCCACACTCCACAGTGCGGTGGGTCGTCGCTTCCCGAAACAAATCGGTTGTGTCCAGCAAGAGTCCAATCGGCACCCACATGGGGGAGTGGGTGGCAGGGCCGGATTGGATTGGGGGTAATCTGTTGCCCCATTTCCTGCTGTTCACTACCGAGTGACCCAACCCGACCCAACCTTTCGCTACAACGAATCCATAGTTGGGAGCGAACCGCTCCCTCCGTTTCAAATTACTTGACTTGGGTTTGTCTAAATACGGATATATCTAGACACTAAACAAGTATAGATACATTCATATTTGGACAAAACTAAGTAAAGTAATTTGGAACAGAGGGAGTATAAACAATCGCATGCACAGTACACCAGTGGTTTTAAGTTCCGTTCACTGCCATGGACGTGGTGCGATCTTCTTTCTTTTGGCCTCTGCTGGCTGAGTTTTGGAGTGCAGCCTTGACCGGCGGCGAGGCTGTTCCGTTCGATCCACCCACTGCTCCCCTTCACGGGTCCGCCTAAAGCCGCTGTCCGCTGGGCCTTGTCAATTCCAAATTCCATTGCGTGCCCTCTGCTAGCTAGCTCGACCACATCTATCGCCCATTGCCCCTACTTAACTTGGACTGTAGCTAGCGGCTTGGACTGCACATGCAACGGGTAGTAACTACAGTAGTACTGATTCAAGCTAGTACGGAGTTGTAGGCTAGAGCCCATCAATTTGTCTCCCGGCGTACTACTGTAGTTGAGTGTAACGTAAATATCTGTACCAGCCTAATTAGTTTTGCTTGCGATGGGGCGGGTGCATGCACGCAGGATCGTGACAGCTGACAGGGCGTGGTGATTGACCGGTTGATGGAGATGACGATGGGAATGAATAAGCGCCCGCTAGCTAAATGGACCCTGCATGAGCTATGCTACTAAAAGAGGTTAAGGAGCACACGTAGGGTGGTAGCTCGTTGCCCTACCGCCCCAACAGGAAGAACAGACAGGGTACCACGGCACTGGCCTCGGCAGCGGTGGAGATTTTTTTTTGATCCCCAGCTCCAGTGATCCCTTCTGTTTAAAATTTTTGAAAATCATATTTATAAGTTTACAAAAAATCTGGAGGTAGCTAATGATATATCCTACGCACGTGAAAAATATCAAGTTCAAATATGTTGTATTTGGAGCTACACAAAAATGACAAAAATGTTGATGTAAGTATGCATATTTTCAAATCTCTAAGTTTTGTCGTATTTGTTATTTTTGTGTAGCCCAAAATATAACGTATCTCAAAGTGAAAATTTACACGTTCATGGAATACATGATTGACTACATCTCTATTTATTTAATTTTTTGAAACTCCTAAATATGATTTTCGAATTTTTTAAATAGAAGGGTGCACAGGAGCCCGAGATCAAAAAACACTTTCCGCCTCGGCACTCTATATATAGATGGCAGCTTGGCCAAGCGGCTGGTCACGTATTTTTTATCAAATATGACCTGTTAGCAAAACTAATCTCAATTCTAGCCTCTTTCCAAAACTATTTTTAAATATCTCCCTGACTCCAGAGAGGAAGGAGTCGGCCCGTTTTAAAAACTTTTGAGTCCTTAGGAAAATTACGATACTTTCAGCGACAAAAGAAGATGGCGCCGAAGTGCAAGTTCTGCTCCATCCTAATTGACGTCTATCTCAAGACGCTAGATTTAAAAATAGTTTTGGGCAGAGAACATATATGTGTTTAGTATCTTTCAAAAGGGTCAGATGTGTAAAAAAAAACGCTGGTCACCTACCTCCGATCGAAGACGTACGCGATCAAATTACAAGACCAGCTACCGGTGCAAACCGGACGTTCGTCGATCGTGGCTAATCTCATCTCCGTTGGGATTCCGTCCGGGTCGCATGAGTGCCGTTCTAGATCGCCCATGTTACCGGTCGCAGCAGCATGCACGGCCAACACGGCCCACAGCATTGATGGGGCGTGCCGGCGCGCTGCTGTACCGTTTTAATGTCTGGTATTTCCAGACAGCGCCTCCTCAACACTGGCAGTACCATTTAGTGCTAGCCCACGTAGTCTCCAGCTCGTCTTGGTAAACATTGTGGCTCCGATCAAAAATCTGCCGCCAGTGAATCATGAGACTGCATCCAACGGTTAACCCGTAAATAACAATACTGTATCTACCATGAGGAGTAGTACTACTCCAGTACGCTGTTATACCAGTTTGGGTTGATGATTGGCTGATTGCCATCTGACTGTGCAAGGACAGGCGCTGGCAGAGGGCACATGCTGCTGAATCACCCAGACCCAGACCGCAGCAGCAGCAGCTGTCCTCCGTCCAATCGGAACCCCGATCGGATGGACTGGGCTGGGGCCGTCGTTAACCCGAGGGCAGGGAAAGGAAAAAGGAGCGCGGGCGCGTTTCCCGGCTGACGCGATGTAAAGCGGAAAACGACACTCGCTCGCGCGCCCGCACTGCTGCTTTCTATTCCCTCGGCTCGTTTTCCGTTTGGATCCGGGTCGCCCCCGCATCCCTCTCGTATTACCGTCGTACGCCGCGTGTGTGTGCCGGTCGGGGTTTCAATCACTGCGTCAGGACTGCGCATGCATGTGCACCGCCAGTGTACGTGCTCCTGCTTCTCCGGGACCGATCGCCCAGCCTAGTCATACTCGACTTCTCATCGTAGGGTCCTAGGACGGAGAGGCCGAACCCCGGGAAAATAATCCATCACCACCATGCAGGTTCATATCCATGGAGGAGTTTGAGTTCGTCTCTTCCCCTGCCTTGCTTTTTTTTTTCTTCGATCACGGACCCTTGGGTAAAAATGATTTGGGAGTCTTATTGTCAAGATGATCTTCCTCCTGACTAAAATTTCAGCTTTACGCAGGAAGTTGGTTACTTGTGAGATCTAGAATGGAGGCTCCGTTGTACTGTATTTCAAATATATCTGGAAAGAATTTGATCCTAAGAGTCAATGAACTCATGTTTTCTATCATGTGATTGAGAGCTCGATATTTGCGTTCATGCCAGCACTCCCTCCATTGACAGTTAACATGCGTTTTGAATTTAGTCAAAATCAAAAAAATTCACATTTGACCAAATATATAGGAAAAAATATCCACATCCATAATACATAATTTAATAGTATTAGAATCATAAAAAATATTATATACATTTGATATTAAAGATGGTGATACTTTTTTGTTATACTTGATTTAACTTATAAAATGGAGCTAGTATATTTATACCAAACACGAAAATATAAACTGAGAAGCATAGCCGAATGGTACTTTTAGGTGCACCCTTGTTGTGTGTGCCTAAGATTTTCCTTCCCCTGTTCCAGCGTAGCAAATTTGAGGGAGACGTTGTCTCCACAAGGGACAAAATGCATCGTGTCATGTGATGGCGAGCTCACGCAAACTGTGCGACGCGACAAATTGATTTGGTTGCCACAAAGCCTAGTTGATAATACTCCCTCCGTTGCTAAATATAAAATATAAGATGTTTTAGGTGTTACACATGTTGTTCACATGCACACTAAAGTGAGTGAACATAGAAATGAAATATGTCTAGATACACTTGTATACATGTGAATGTGGACAAAAGGTAAAACATCTTATATTTAGGAACGAAGGGAGTACATTTTAGACCACCCGAATTTACCCGAGAAATTCATGAAAAACAGGTGGTAGGGTAATAGGGTTTGAGACAACACTATAAAGCCTATGATTTTGATCAGCTGCGCCAAAATAAAGGAAAAGGGGTTATGAGACGGCAACACATGAGATTTCCTGAAATAGTAGTAGCAGTAGTACACGACAGTATGCCTAGCAAGTAGCATGGGTTATCTTAATGATTGATGCGCATATCACGGTTAAACAGTACAAACTTGGGAACGCACTGATTAAGCTTGACCACGAGGTCCCTCAAATAGTCTAGGATCCTGGTTACTAAATATATCTTGGATACCAACAAAAAAAATGACAGGACACAAGCTATAGACAAGTGAGCCCAAGTGTTCTAGCGCATTATATTTGTGTTAGCTAGCTAGACCAATGTGTTAAAATTTCGGCTGGTAATGTCGCTAGCTACCAGCAGCGGTATATTATATATTCCCTCCGTTCCAAATTATTTGTCTCAACTTTATCTAAATTTGGATATATCTCCACACTAAAATATGTCTAGATACATGCAAATTTTGACAAAATTGAGACAAGTAATTTGGAACGGAGGGAGTACATTTTTTACCACAACTTGCGTCTGACGTGCAATTTAATCCCACAACTTGCAAAATGTGCACCAGAGGTACCACAACTTGCGTTGCGGATTGGTGTAGGTCCTCATCCAATCAGCTGACGACACGTGTTACGCCACCGTGGCATGCGTCGCCTGTAATTTATATGAAAACCCCCTGGACTAATTTAATATTTACAGATAGGTCCTGAGAAGGATAATCCCCAAATCGATTCCTCAGTTAGGGCTCCCGGCGGCGACGTGAGGCGATTGGAGGGCGTGCAGGCGGACTGTGGCCGTCGAGGTTGTCGGATCCGTCGGGACGAGGTCGGGCGGCTCCAATCCTAGGTCGTAGGCAGCGGCTAAAGCAGCACGGCGGACGGCTCCGTTCGGGCGAGGTCGGCGGCTCCGAACCCAGGTTGTAGGCGGCGGCGGAAGCAACACGGCGGACGTGTCCGTCGAGACGAGGTCTGGGCGGCTCCGAACCAACCACGCGTGCAGGAGCCGTGGGTCTGGACTGCCGTCCGCTCACCGCAGGCACGCTTGCCGTTCACCGCCAGCAGCAGCTGGTGCCACGCCCTGCACCCGGACGGCCGCACCCTGGTCGTGTCCGCCAGCAAGTGGGGCGGTTTCAAGGACGGGACCTTCTCTTTCGACACTGAGCGCCTCGAGTGGACGCGCCGGGTATGATACGCCTCGCCATCTCCGACCTCGTACATGCCTACCAGTACAAGATGCTTGAATAAACTAATGGCAGGCAGGAAATAAATTGTGTAATCAAACATGCGTGGTATGGATTAATGTATGAAAATAAACATCAAACTTGATTCATACATAAATTCTGTTTGACAGCTAGACATCACAAAATCGACGATATTACACATTTGTGTGGCAAAACCGAAAGCAGGAACAATATTTCTTAAAAGAAAAGTACATAGTTTGAGCAAAACATCTAAATGTCTCGCATCTCTCTTGTAGCCCAGAATATGCAGAATTTCATCAATACAAGGAATAGACGAAGTATCAACAGTGCAGTTATCGAAGACTTCCGTTGATGCCTGAACATAATCGAGGTCGTCCTTTAAACCGCAAAAAAAAACCATTGTGGTATACTGCAACTGTGAACAAAGTAGCAGAACTTGGAAAGTACTACTAAATGCAATGCACTAGCAGAACTTTTAAAATATAATCTTGCAACCAAGAAATAGCAGGACACACAAGCTCATAGCATGCACACAGAATTGTGAAATATTACAGTGCACATATTCAGTTACTGTAGCAAGCACTAAGGTTCAGAAAAATTCAGCCTTTACCCAGGAATTGGTGTACGCATGAATTAGTTTGCTATGTGATCCATAGAAAGCTCAGGAATCAATTCGTGCCAAACAAATTGGTAACCAGCTTTACAAGTTGTGCGCTGATCTGGGCAAAATTAGCCCAAGAATACGGCAGGAACTGAACACCGTGCTCCGTATCACACAAGAACAGGCCATCTAATCTGGGAAAAATTAGAGGATAATCTCGGGAATTGACCCTGCTAAAACATTGCTCCAGTAGTACTAAGCCTGTTCCCAACGATTTTTACCTCTAAAATGCCCTAAATCAGTCCCGATTTATACACCCACTAAAATCGGGGCTAGAACCACCACAACCAACAGCAAAATCGAAGTTCTGAAACGAAAATCACCTACCGTAATCCGGCGGATCTTCGCCGTGCTTGCGGGACCGCATCTCCGGCGGGTTCTCGTCGGAAACGGCGACACAGAGACGACAACACCGTCGCCTTTGAAGTGGTCGAGGTGGTTTCGCCTCGCGTTCTGCTTCTTCGCGAACAAGGAAAGGAGTTCCGTCGCTTGCGGCGGACGGATTCTGCGGTTTTCTACATGAGTGGGGTGCTCCCTCTTCCGGGGATGGCGGCGGCCTGGTGCTCTCCTCTCCGGCGGCGTTCCGGCGCTGGGGGTTGGCGTCAGGCGGTGCGGCGGTTCAGCGGTAGGCCTCCCAGGTGCTTCTGGCGCTGCTGTTGTGCTGGTTTCGACAGCTTGTTCTTCTGCGTTCTTCTGTTTTTCTTCTCTTTACTTTGTTGAGAACGCAGTGTGGATCCTTAAAAAAAAACGGAAAGAGATATCCAATCACGGGATCCTGGATTAAAGTGCAAATGTTCCATCAAATCTTAACTGCCACGCGTGGAAGGACTCGAACGGAAATTTCTTCGACTATGGCGGACCAAATTGCAAAATTCTCACCCAGTCAGCGTATCCAACGTGGCATATTTCGGACTAAAAGGACTAATTAATACTTGAAACGCAAGTTATGGTACCTCTGGTGCACGTTTTGCAAGTTGTGGGACTAAATTGCATGTCAGACGCAAGTTGTGATACCAAAAACGTATATACCTCTTCTTTCGGCCAAATATGTGGAGACAGTGGCCACTGATTATTAAGAATGTAATGTAAGGTCACTATCGGGGCTGATTAAACAAGGATCGTCCTTGTACTCGATCATGATTAGCGGTGATGAAGAGACTGAACTAATAAAAGTTTCTTAATTATGTAGTCAATCATGATTTGGTTGGCAAAGCAACAAATACTCATGTCAATCATAATAACGCCACTTAATGCATCTGGAGAATGTTTCTGTTTTGTCAATTGAGCTATATATATCTGGGCAGGTACGTACGGTACTAGCTTTCTTATTAGACGAGTCGTACTACCATAGCTTTGTTCGGTGTGCTTATTCGTTAAGCACCCAGTTTAAGTAGCCCCACGTAGGAGTGCTTACTGATGATGGTTTTGATTAAATCCGCGGGCAAGATAAGCTTTAGCACGAGCTGGAAGAACTGGACACACACATGCATGCACAGGTTTGTACCGGCACTACTTAAATGTGGTGATGAATTGGTGTCTCGCGTGGAGAGACCGTCCAGTTAATGGACTTAACCACATCTCAGCCGCACATTTGCTCTGAGCCGGCATAATTGTCGCATGTGAAGATTTCATCTCACTTTTACTTAGCTAGCAAGAGGAGTACTGATTGATTTGCTGTGTCGATTTCACCGGCAAGTTGCAAAGATGGATTAAGCTATTTTGTGGTTGGTTTGCGTGGGTGCATGGGTTAGCTTACGTGCCATGCATGCATGGCATGCAAATTAACATGGGAGAGCAGCTGATCGATCTGTGGGAGCTGGTCCATTGCACAACGGAGCCAAATCCATTCAAACCCTGCCGCGTTGCACGTTTCGACTACGACGATCGATGGACCACTCGGAAATCGTGGTAGTCCACAAGTCGGTCTGTCACAATTGTCGTAGAAGCGAGGCAACCCGGGAGCGCTAAACCCTAAGAGCATCTATAACAGAGCCCTTAAAACGGTCAAACCCGTAAAACTCCGGCGACTTAACGGGCCGAGGCCGGTTTTGTGGCCATAGCAGAGCCCGTAAAGACGGCTCGGCCCGTAAACAGTATAAGGGGGCCCGTGGAGTTGCTCCGCAGCCCTGTATTTATGCCGGGCGAGGGCCATTTCACGGGTCGAAACCCTCACTCCCCACCGCCGCCGACGAGCAATCCGCACACCGCACCGCCGCCTCCGACGCGCGATTCAGCCCACCGCATTGCAGATCCAGCGCCGCCGCCGAGCTAGGATGACCCCGAAGAAGGAGAACTCGCCGCCGCTGCCGGGAGACGATCGATTCGGAGGCGACTACTCCGATGAGCGGCGCGCGCAGTTGGTCCGCAGCGACGACGCGCGGAAGCGCAGCTCGCGCAAATGGACCAACGAGAACCGGCCAGTGCCGCCGCCGCTCCGCCGCCGCGTGGTCGAGGAGTTTGACCGCCTCCGATGGAAGCGCGAGCTCGAGCGCCGCCGACGCGCGCAGCTCAACGGAGGCGAGGGCAGCTCCAGCGGCGGCGAGAGCAGCTCCACCGCGCCACCTGCTCTTCCGCCGCCGGAGGAGTACGAGGCCGAGGCCTTCGGCACCTCCCTCCGTCCGGAGGATTTCGTCTCCGACGAGGACCTCGAGCGCACCATGATGGTGACGGCTCTGCGGTCCGAGCACGAGGCGGCGGAGGATGCCGCCAAGGTCAAGCGCGACGAGGAGCTCGAGGAGATCGTCCTGCAGCAGGTCCTCGTCCTGAGCACCCTGCCACCCGTCATCGACCTCGTCTCCGACGACGAGGAGTGAAGCTCCTCCACCGCCGCTGCGTCGCCGCCGCGCCTGAGGCTCCGGTGAGCCAAATTTTGGAATAGGGCTAGGGCGGCGACGAAATCCAGTAGAATACTTTTGTTTTAGTTTAGATTAAATGTAAATTATGGATGAATTCATCTGTACGAGATGAATCGATGAAGAAAACTTGCATTCCCGCCAAAATTTGTCTATTTGCAGTTCCGATTTAAGGTGTCTGCTAGGTTGCGGTGCGTTTTCGCGCAAAAAACACGAGTTCCGCGAACCTTAAAACGTGTTTGAGGTTTCGCGTTTTAAGGGCTCTATTAGAGATGCTCTAACACCGCCTTCCGGTCCACAACCTCTGCCTCTCCTCGTGGCTGCTGCCAACTTGTGCGACCGAGAAGGCTCTTTCGGCTATTGCCATCGTTATCGGTAAAAGTAATGTCAACTCAATGGGTCGATAAACTATACTCCCTCCGTCCACAAAATGATGTTTTAACTTTGTCTAAATTTGCATGTATCTAGACATGTTTCATGCGTAGATACATGCAAATTCGTACAAAGTTGGGACATCTTTTTGTGGACGAAGGGAGTAGTAAACATGATGTGCCTATTAGCTAGTCTTGAAATATCAAGACGAAATCTGAAATCTTCAACTCCCCCATATGAATTATGAATAGATCAAGGGTATCTTGTTGCTCACGCTCATAAATAGAGAAATCCTCATGATAAATATCTATAGCCCGACCAAGATTATTCACATTGAACCTAACCATAGAGTCTTGGGGCAAGAATTCTCTTGATATAACTCAAAGTGATGATCAAACTCACTGGTAATAGAGTCTATAGCAAATAGAAGGTGTCCACACGATAAAAAATTAGATCAACAAAATAAACAGTAGAACCATACAATATTACATCATATACGTGAACAACATTTGATCGTTCTCTTCCACTAGAATTTGGACTCCGGGTGTTGTCTTGGTGCTGGTTTGTGTTGCAGCTACAAGGAATTGATCACTGTAGCTGGATCTTTTTTTTTGTTCTTCTTCTTTTTGTTGTAGAGTTGTATGCATGCCTAATGTCATTAGGACATTTCGTTGTCGCAGATGCTGAGTGTAATTGGATCTTTCGACATTAACATATTCCCTTTATAAAAAAAAGATGATATCCATCATTTGTCATATGAAGTAGTTTTAACATTATTTTCATGTTGAACACAAAGCTAAAAGTCTCCATTACATGAACCAAACCCTGCTGACATGGAACAAACACACCATCCTCAATAATGACCAAAACTTCTGTCACTGCATCCCACATTGATTCAATCCGAGATAAGGTTTTGTAACCCCATCTTGTGTCTCCGGGTCGGATCAAGGATGTTTCTTGATTTTTCCTACTTCATGTGGGCATCTCACATTTCTTAATCTTAGCCAAGAGAAAACAATTGATCCTTCCTCATGTAAGATGAACTACTGAGATAAGCAATCATGAACGCATCGTTAAAAAAAATCGTCAAAACAATTGGAAAATCTCGATAAAGCAACAACGATTAACTTTTGCTTGGGACATGCTTAATGCCTAAAAATATTTCAACATTCTCTCCACTTTTGCTCATATACCTACAAGAAAATTAAATTTGTTGATAATACAGAGAGAAAAAACACATAAGTACTTAACATACTTTAACACATGAACCTCATAATCGTGTTCATTTCTTCTCTTGATGTGTCGCAGCATTTGCCTTTCATGGTGCGTGGTTACAACTATTGCGCAACTGGCACAAAATATCTTTTCATATATGCAATTTACAATATTTAAAGCCATGGGTAGTGTACCTATTTAACTAGCTCACAAGTCACAATTCACAAATTCAAACCTCCATCCAATGGACCACAAATTTCAGAAAGATTACCTCCCACTTAGCTCTCGGAGGACCCTTCCCTTTCCTGTCCATCATCTACCTCCAAGTGTCCAAGCCCCTATCCAAGCTAGTGTCGGCACCGGGAACAGGCAGAGAAGAACCCTAGCTCGTTGGCTGGCACGACGTTGTCTGCCGCCGAGAGTTGCAGGTTGGCGACGCCGGTGACCTCTTCCAGATCCCTTCAGATGCAGGCCCACCCATATTTGTCGAGTTTGCACGACACTTAGTCGTGTACTCTGTCAGCTCGCCGCTCGTCCCTTATTGGTTCCAAGTGGTATGACGTGTCAAGTGACGTGTGGTACATTCATTCAGGAAAATACATATTTGCCGAGTAGCTTAAAAACATAGTGAAAAACTCGGCAAACATATAAATGCCAAGTATGCTTGCGCCTAGTAAAAAAAAAAGGCTTTGCCGAGTGTCGGTGACACTACCCATTATGCCGAGATTGGTAGTACCTATTGCTTTTCGTCTTATATTTGTCCATATCTATACTTCTTATAAAGTAAAACCCCATTAACTTTATTAATTATTTTTATATCTCAACATGCAAGTTATCCACATCATCCATTCTCTTAACCAATCAATTGTCCATGTCATCTCCACTAATTAATCACACATCATCTATTCCCTAAGCCACATCATCCATTATTTGAGTCATTATTTATCCATGTCATTCATTATTTATCTATGTGGGCATCTCCGTTTATAAATATAAGATGTTTTAGGTGTTACACATGTTGTTTACATGCATATTAAAGTGAGTGAACCTACACATGAAATATGTCTAGGTACACTTGTGTGCATGTGAATGTAGACAAAAACTAAAACATTTTATATTTGGGAACGGAGGGAGTATCCATTTGTGATTCGTAATTGTGAGACATATACCCTCCGAACATAATTGTAAAAAATATTCGGACGTGAAGCTGGCAGATGACATGTGGCACATACCGTCCCTTTAGATGGTAAAAAATACTTGCGGCCAAATAAGACGGCGGAAAGTCATTTTCCGCCATCCCAGTTGGCGAAAACTGGCCGGGCTGAGCCCATTGTGACCGTGTGACATAGTTGTGTATGGCATAAATTCACCTTCCGCCCAAAATCTTGCGGAAACTCACTTCGCTTGCTTCCCGCCAAGGTATTTTCTTTAATTGCGTTTAGTGGGGGACGTCTTTGACAATTACGACTCTCCCTAGCCTGCAGTACGTGCGAAGTCGCTGTCCGCCTGACAGCAACCGGGCCAAATTAGGCGTGTGTCTCGATCGATCGTTTCTTCTGCCCAATCGATCCCAGATCTTCCCAGCCAATTAGTCACTTTGCTGAGAATACTTAACGAACCTGATTCGGAGCAGCCAAGCAAAAACTTACACGCTCATCATTGGTGTAATTAAGCTCCTCGAGTGCGTAGTACTACGAGAGCTGTCGCGATCGAGCTGAGCAATTAGTGTCCTTAACAGCGACAGGGTTTCAGCGGGCCCGACCTACCATCGGCTCAAACATGTTCAGTTTTCGTGCTCCAGAAATGAGCACATGGAGGAATCAGCATCTGCGTTTATCGACGGCTGGATATTTTTGAACCGCTCCAGAAATGGGTCTGAACTTTAGCTAGAGGCAGGTCGGGTGGTATTTTGCTTGGGATTAATTCTGACACTCTGGGTGTCCTGGAAAAAGAATTGGGAGAATATTTCATTAGGATTCTGGAGCACAGTAAGTTAGAGAATTTTACCTGGAACCTAGTGATAGTTTATGGTGATGCGCAACCCACGGGCAAGGCAACATTCCTCGTGGAGCTTGTACATGTCATCAAGAACTCACAGGTCCCTTTGATGATTGCTGGTGATTTTAATCTCACTAGGAGATCCAGTGATAAAAATAAACCTGTTGGTTATAACAGATGGAGTGTTATCTTTAATGCGATCATTTCAAAAGGTGAGTTAATGGAACTTCAGTTGAGCGGGAGGCAGTATACCTGGTCAAACAATCATAAGGATCCTACTTACGAATTTCTTGACAGGTTTCTGGTTTCCCCTAACTGGGAGGAAGTTTTTCCCCTTGTGGCTGTTACCGCACTTAACAGAGATCTTTCAGACCATACTCCCCTGTTATTATCCACTGGGGAGATGCTCAAAACACCTAGACGCTTTAAATTTGAAAATTGATGGTTTCTTAGGCCTGACCTGAAAGACATTGTTGCCAAAGTTTGGGGACAAAACTTCTATGGAAAGGATAGTCTAGATATCTGGCAGGAAAAGAATAAAGCTTTGAGGAAAAATCTCAAGGGCTGGAACATTAATTTTGAGAGTGACAAGAAAAAGAGAAAAGAAAAGTTGACGGAAGAATTTGACAGACTAGATAGGCTGAGTGAGGCTGCAGGACTAACTGCAAATGACTGGGATCATTTGCAGCAGTGTCGCCAGCAACTGAAAGCCATTCTTAAAGAGGAAGAAATTAAATAGTTACAGAGATCCAGGGAGAGAGAACTGCTTGAAGGTGATAGTAATACAAAATACTATCACGCTAAAGCAAATGGGAGGAGAAGGAGAAATATGATTGTAAGCTTACATCAAGAGGACGGGGTTATAGAGGGTCAGGAAAACCTGAAGAAATACATAACGAATTTCTACAAGAGTTTGTTTGGGAGGTCGGAACATAGATAGATTTATTTAGCAGGTTATGAGGTAAGTAGGATAGGAGTTGCTGAGGGAGAAGGTTTGTGTAAAGCTTTTAGTTTAGAAGAGGTTAAGGAAGCAGTGTTTGGCATGGAGAAAAACAAAGCAGCTGGTCCAGATGGTTTTAATGCCGATTTCTATCAGGAATTCTGGCACATAATCCATAAAGACCTATTTGAGCTAGTGAATGATTTTTTCAATGGTAATAGCAACATTGGCAGGCTGAATTATGGAGATATTACATTGGTCCCTAAAGGGTTCAATGCTCATAAGATCCAAAAATTCAGACCCATTTGTCTGCTTAACGTAGTTTTTAAGATTGTAACCAAAATGTTGGTCAATAGATTGAACCCGATAGTTGGGAAAGTGATCAAACTAACTCAAACAGCCTTCCTTAAGGACAGAATTATCATGGAGGGAGTGGTTGTCTTACACGAAACCCTCAATGATCTACATGTTAGCAAAGGAGCAGGGGTGTTGTTTAAGATCGATTTTGAAAAAGCCTTTGACAAAATTAAGTGGCCTTTCCTTCTCCAAGTGCTTGAGATGAAAGGATTCCCACACAAGTTTAATGATATGGTAATGCGCATTGTTTCGGGGGGGGGGGGGGGGGGGGGGGAAGTTGGGGTTAAAGTGAACGGAGAGATGGGTCCCTACTTTAACACTCATCAAGGTTTGAGGCAAGGGGACCCGTTATCCCCGCTTCTGTTTGACATTGCTAGTGATGTGTTGGCTATCATGGTGGAGAGGGCAGTCGATAATGGTCTGGTGGGAGGTTTATCTTGTCATCTAATTGAAAAAGGTGTCTCGATCTTGCAATATGCGGACGACACGATCCTACTCTTGCAGGACAATTTGGAGCAAGCCAGAAACCTAAAATTTATTTTATGTCTTTTCGAACAAATGTCTGGCCTGAAGATAAACTTCCACAAAAGTGAAGTTTGCTGTTTAGGTGCTGCCATAACTAGGAAGGATAAATATGAAGAAAATTTCACTTGTCAAGGAGGTGAACTACCTATGAAATACCTGGGTGTCCCTATTGACAAAGTGAGACTGAAAATAGTGATCGGGACCCTTGTGGTGAGAAAATGGAAAAGAAGCTGGGTTGTTGGTGGGGGAAGAACTTGTCTATTGCAGGAAGGACCCTCTCAATAAACACTTCCTTATCCAGCATCCTTCTATATATGTTGTCTTTTATAGAGTTTCAGTTGAAAAAAGGAAAGCCTTTGATAAAATTAGGTCGGGTTTCCTAGACAGTGTGTCAACCAAAAGACCAAGGTGGGCTTGGAGTTCTTGACCTGGAAATGATGAATATAGCTTTACTTGCTAAATGGCTTTGGAAATTGTTTAATGAGGAAGGGATTTGGCAAACTATGTTGACCAATAAATATCTGGAAAAAAACTACTTTTGGGCTTTGCTCGCATAAAAGTGGTGATTCACACTTCTGGCAAGGTTTGATGGAGATCAAACCTTTGTTCCGATCGTGTGTTAAGTTTCAGGTTGGGAATGGCGCGAAAACTAGATTTTGGGAAGATAATTGGCTCTCAGAAACTAGTCTTGCTGATCAATTTCCTAGCCTTTATAATATTTCAAATAACCATAATACCACCATTCAGAAAGCTTTTGGGAGTGGGGTTAGATCTCTTTCTTTTAGAAGGAATCTCACTGGTCCTAAGCTAACTGAATGGAATAGTCTCATCAAGCGCTGCGATGCAGTTCAGTTAACGGATGTAGGAGACAAGCTAATTTGGTTGTTGTCGTCCTCGGGGATTTTCTCGGTGAAATCTTTTTATGCCGCCATGCAATCTATGGGAGAGGTTCCTTACAGATTTATGTGGAAGGTTAAGATTCCACTAAGGGTTAAAACCTTTCTTTGGTTGGTTTTGAAAAAAAGCATCCTAACCCGGGACGTTTTATTGAAGAGGGGAGGTAGTTGTGAGAAACCTTGTCTTTTCTGTGGTCAAGAGGAAAGCATCAACCACCTCTTTTTTAAATGTCCGCTGGCTAGGTATGTTTGGAATACTGTTAGTGTAGCAACAGGGTAAACTGTCAGGTAATGGATGCTCGGGAATGTTTGACAGCATGGCTTGATTAGTTTAGTAAGAAACAAAAAATTAAAGTAACGGTTGGAGTAGCGGCAATTCTTTGGTGGATTTGGAAAGCTAGGAATCTAGCATGTTTTGAGGGGAAGTGTCCGGCTGAGCCAATTGATGTTGTTCGTCGGGTTTGTTATTGGATTGATTGGTGGGCTAATTTGCAGGTGGCGGAGGACATAAAATTGGAACTGCAAACGGCCGCAAAGGTGTTGGGACGAGTCGCTGAGGAAGTCTTCAGAGGAGCGCAGGGATGGAACTCTTGGAGACCAAGGCTGGGTAGTTAAAAACCTGACAAGAAGAAGATGCTGCATGGTGCACGGAAGGAGTGTTCCGCTGGAGGGAGTTTCGTTTTGAAGCCAAGATCTTTAGGAGAAGGTGTAGGAAAATTTAGGAGCGTGCGGTTTGTGTGGGCCTCTTACTTGCCTTCCTTTTAGTTTCTGGGAATGTTTCCTGTCAGCGTAGTTTCTTAAAACCTTGTCTGGCAGGCTTTACTTTTGGTTTGGAGGCGGTGTTTTGGTGGATAATGTAATAATGTGGTTTCTCTTAATAGAAATCGGGGAGAGATCCTCAGCTTCAAAAAACAAAACAAAAAAGGTCGATTTTTGTGTGTATTTAGGGAGGAGACAGGAGGATCGTTGTGTTCCCCAGAATAAATTTGCCCGGCTAGTATTACCTGAGCTAATTAAACCATTGTGATGCTAATTCTCAGTTGTCCAAATATCTTATACGAGGGGAACTGAATGTCCCAATACCAGGCTTGGCGACAAGTTCGTTACGCACGATGGCTTTGACTTGAATGGGCGATGTCATCAAGTATTGGATTCAATTCGTCTTGGAAACCCTTGCAATGATAGTGATAAAGAGATTTTTGCGATGGCCACGTTTGTTACGGTAGGGTATGGTGATAAGGCAATATTTTGGACCTCGGCATGATCAAATGGTATTCGTCCGAAGGACATTGCCCCAATGGTAATAGGAATAATTGCTGGGTCAAGAAGGCGCTGGAAAATAAGAAACTTCCTCGACATGAAGCATGGTTTCGATTTTTTTTTGAAAAATCTTCCGTTTATTGATATAGCCTTAAGCACATTTTACATATGACAGCTTGAGAGGGAAAACACTCTCAGTGTTGAATAGCCAAGCAGATTGGACATCGTCCGCTTTGGGAATTGGTCTCCGATGTTAACCTCTCCAATCACTTATCCGATATAGTTTGCAGGCATCATCTCCACCTCCCTTGATGCTTTTATTTTGGAGGTATTGGGCGCCTCCAAAATGCACATTTTTTGCTTGGTTGGTTATGCAAAATAGGATTTGTACGACGGATCGTTTCCAACGTAGGGGGTGACAAAATTGTGGGAGTTGTCCTCTTTACAACCAAGTGCAAGAATCGGCGAGGCAACTTCTCTACAAATGTCGTTTCACCACGTGAATTTTGAAGCAAATCCTTACTTGGTGCGGCTGCCACGGCGTCATTCCAATGTACTGGGCCAATGAGACACGTCCGTCAATATAACCTCGTCGGCGTCATTACAAAGGCCAAGTTCTCCATGATCATGCTTATTACTTGAGAGGTTTGGAAAGAGCGCAATTCAACAGTGTTTGCACATATAACCTCGTCGGCGGCTGTTGTTATCTCTAAAATTATAGACGAGGCGAGAGCATAGTGTTTGGAGGGGGCCAAAAAAAAGTTAGCAGTGTAACCCTGGGAGAGTAATCTCCATTGTGAAGTCCTAGGACTTGTCCCAAGCACTTATATCTAAAACCTTTTCTTTTTTAATGCAAATAACAGTAGGGAAGGGCCATACTGCGTAATTTTAATTTTATAAAAAAAATCATATGTACATGGTGGTAACATTACAGTTCACAAAGTGTTCACCCAATGGGACATACCCTCCTTCAGACCGGGTTTAGATGACAAAATTAAAATATTATTTGAAAAATTGGAACACATATCAAAATTAATGGGCTGATCATCTTAATCGATCTTTTTGCTTATTCAAAAAAAACTCGTAGAAATCGTAATGTTTTCGAGTCGACGGTAGCGTGGTCGGAGGGTGGTTTGTAGATTGTTGGTCCAAAGGCCTCCAAAGAGGTCCTTGCAAAATCAGACAACTGAGAACATAGTACACTATCAATCGGAAAATCCATATAGGCTCATAGGTTTAGATGCACCCACTCTCAAAAAACATTTTTCAAAATGTCTAAAATTCTAAATAAAATTTTCGCATATACTACATGACATTTATGTTAGCACAAAAAGTTTTGTGAAGAAAAGACATTTGTTTGTGGGCTGTGCAGAAAAGACAAATCCAGGGTTTTAAAATGACCATGTACGCGTTTTTTTTTTAATCTTTTTTGCACGGTTCACAAGAGATGTCTTTTCTTCACGAAAGTTTTTGTGCTAACATAAAATGTCGTGATGTATATCAAAATTTTATTTGAAATTATTTGATATTTTAAAAAAATGAAAATATTTTAGATTCACGTCCGTGACCCGAAACGCCGTGTCCATCAACCAATACGTTTATTGCACGAATAGATGATTAACTGATCCATCCTACTAGGTCGGACCGATCCGGTGAACGGGAAATGGCTGGAACAAAAAGCGCAAGATCGACATCGAATTGAGGCAGGATCGGAGTACACCAACGTGTTACTACAGCTACTACAGTGCCACTAGACGTAACAAAGAATCGAAAATAATTGCAATGACGGTCCCCCTCCGTTTTGGTTTGCCGCCGACCATGGCAACAAGCCAGCCTACTCGCCCGTCCGTTCCATACTACCTAGTCATAGAGCTTCGGGATGTTCAAAAGGGAAGCACTGCTCCGCCCTGTTCCCTTGTGTTGCGTCACAACCGGACTATCAATACAAGCCCACGTATTTTGAATTTCTAGACACGTTGAGGCCAGTGAAATGTAAAATTCAGAGCAGATAAGCTTTAGGACACCCATTTCTAAAAAAAAAAAAGATAAGCTTTAGGACTCCGGCACCGATGCAAACCAGAATACCTACCACAAGCCACACGTAAGCGCGCTTGGTAATCCTGCAAAACAGTGTTATGAAACCTGAGCAGACAAAGAGATTCAGGGTTGTTTTCACCAAAATTTGCTGGTCGTTTTCAGAGAACGATGTGTTTGTTTTTAGTGTGCGCGCTGAGCTCCGCTCGCAGTGGGCACAGCAAAAGACATATTACCAGTTTTCCTTCAAGGAAATGAAAAAAACAAACAATGTACTCCCTGGCAAGCGAGCAAGTGAGCACTGGGATGAGTCCAGTCAGACGATGTGACACAGGCTGCAACCCGGCCATAATATGACCTACACAGTTGCGCAGCACAGTGGATCCATGGAAGAACGACAAGCCTCCCTGGCACGCACCCTCCATGTGAGGCTCTGAAACTTTTTTTTTTTTTTTTTTTTTTTTGAGATTGAACACAAGCGTACATTCAAACAAAGAAAACAACAGAGCAGCACCCGAACGCACGCTTACAAAGCCGAAGCAAGAACCCAGCAACAAAGGAAAAGAAACAACCACGCGAACCTCCGACCTCCACCACGAGCAAGCCGCCGGAGAAGACGAAAGCAGACCGCGAACCAAGCTGGGAGAAGAAGCACTTCACGCCTTTAAACAGTTGTAGGAGCCGGCCGTCAGAAGACACCGGAGCTTGAAACGATGAACGAGCAACGGCAACAGCGCATCCACCCGCAGCTACGGCGCCGACCGCCAGAGGCGAGCACGCCGCACCAAACCTTCCACCACCCACTCTCCTCCTCTGCTCCCGGTCCGAGCCCGAGCCCGAACCCCCAAACCTGCGCCTTACACCTCCGAAGCAGCCCCTAGAGGAGACGGAGCCACGACGACGACGGAGCGAAGGAAGCAGAACCCTACCATGGACCAACGGCGGCGCCGCCCCGCCGTCCGCCCGAGGGAAGCAAAATCTCGACCGAACAAGCAGCCGGGGAGCCTCAAAACCACCAAGACCGCAGTCCGGTGGGACAAGAACGGGCCCCACTCGCCGTCGCTGGCGAGGAAGGGGACCAGAGTTATTTGTCCATATCGCCGCCGATTTCCTCCCAAAAACCGCAGCGAGGGAACCTACAACTACTCTATCTACACGCCAAGAGACCGGGGACGAGACCCCCACCACCCCCCGCCGCCGCAGCGGCGAGAGGCGGCAAGGATCTGCCCCGACTCTGGCGGGAGGAAGAGGAGAAAACTGCTTCGCCCTGGTCGCCTCTCCCGGCTACTGTAGAGGTGAGGCTCTGAAACTGGGAGCGCCTTTTCCATTCCTCGCCGGCGCTCCAATCTCCTCCATCCGTAGCGTGAACAATTTGTGCGTGAACGCCGCGATAAAAAAAAGCCTGTTTTTCTTCTCAGCGACGCGAACGATCGCGGCGAGTACAATTTGAAGTGCGCTAGCTACTACTAGACGACAAGCGGTTCGTGGCCGACCCGTCCCTCGCTGTCGTCGAATTAAATAGGACATGTGCTATGGCCACAGAGCGTGTAGTGGAGTAAAAGGAATTGTGGATTGGCCGTTCGACGCGCCGTACATTTGACGAACGACCGGTGTACGTACCTACGTAGTGCGGTATCGGTGTGCCGCGTGTGTCGAGACAGGTGACATAGATGCTCACGTGAGTACCGGAAATTCTCATGCTGCCGCTCGGGAGGACTTGGCCATCGAAAGATATAACTCCTACAGTACTTTGGCAGTAAGATATTGCTGCCAGGCTCAATCATTACGTACATCCGTTGAGTATGAGTAGGGAATGAAGAGGTGAAGGAGACAGAGACGGCGACGTGGCCCTTGAAAATTCTATTCCAAAAACGAGGTGAGCCCTTGGCAGCTCGCAAGGCCTCCTAGCTCCCTCTCCTCGCACGGTCCGTCTGTTTCCCCCTCCGTGCCTGTGCCTGTGCCTGTGTGTGCGTGGGAACGAACAAAGGCACCCGCCCGCGCGCGTGCGAAAGGCAGCAGTGAAAAGAAGGGAGCGCGGGAAAAGACGAGCAAAAAAGCCCCCGTGGATTTCCTCGCTACTTTTCCAGCTCCCTCCTCATCCGTGATCCGTGGGCAATCACACCACCTTTTTTACCATCAGTCTCGCTCTGTTTCTGTTTTGGTAACAACGGCGAGCCGTGAGCCTCGTCGCGATCAGGCTGACGCGGCGGCGGGGCGACAGACAGCGTCGCGCACCCAACAACAAGACCAGGGCCCAATGGAAAGTGACGTGGAAATTATCCGACGCGCATCTCTGTCTGTCTGTTTATTTATTTATTCGACGGGCGTGACAGGAGCGATCTATGGCCTGTGGAGGCGGAGCGCGTCCGGGAGGGAGCAAAGCGGAAGGAAAGGAAAGCGACGGCGACCGAGGGTGGCTGTCGATACGATAGGGATCCCACACAAAGCCATCCGTAGCTAGCTGTAGAGATACACAATTCTAGCATTAATAATCAATTAAAGTTCAGAAGGATTGTTTTGTTTAGAGAGAAAAACACGCTTAACAAGACAGTGAGACAAGCGACAAGGATTTGTGTAAAGAAATGAATGAGGCCAAGCGACGGAAAGGCTACGGGTATCCGACGGAGCGAAAGGGGTATAAAATTGTCGGGCTGGGCGCCATTCCTATCGCGAAAGGCCGCGGCCGCGCAACGGAGATGCATGCAGCAAGGGAGCAGTGGGAGATAGGACAAAGCAGGACTGGCGACGACGGAGTGGGCGCCGCTGCGTACGTGGGTCCCGGTCAGCGCCCCAGATTACCGGTCAATCACAGATTCAGAGTGAAGTGGTATTACTATATTAATTATCCGGGTTTTTACAGCCGATTTCTGTTTGTTACCGTACGAATACACTGTCGGATATGTTCCAATCAGAGGCACGTCACTGTCGTATATCCACGCACGCCGCACAGGGGAGCACGGTCGCCTACAAGATTCAGAGTACCCGGTCCATTTCAACCTTTTGATAAGCGCATGGACAATAAAAATATTTGATAAAACTAAATATATGTTAAATTCACATTCTTTTTCTTCAAAATATTCATTCCTTGTCGAAATATAGTGCATATGAGATTTTTTTTTGAATTTGACAAAGGTGGTCTAACAAATATCAATATATAGATTACCAAATCAATTCCCTTGAATTCACCATGGAGTATATTTTCGTATGGTTTACATTTGGTATTGTAGGTATAGATAAAGATATTTTGATCAGATGGTCCAAAACTAGTGGCGTACTAGTTCGTAGTGGTGCGCTTTTGGGGCTCTCGCGTGGAATGCAGTGCTGGGGTGATACCCATACTGGTAGTGTTATGCAAATGGCCTCGTTCAATATTTTTTTAATCATACCCAGGTTTGAAAATAGCCTCATTAAATTTAAACATGTTATGCAAATTGGCCTCAGTAATAGTTTTATATTTCAAAGTTCTAGTAAGGTAAAAGTCTCAAGTAAGCAGCTCATTAATCTCACAAGACATGTCAATATTGTGAAGCCGATCTAAGAAAATATGTTTCCTATCGTGGTGACATGTGACATAAATATTGGCGACAACAAAATTATCATCGAACTAGGTGAATGTCGATTTAAATGGATGTCAAAATCATTTTTAATAAAAGTTTCCCACTGCAGCACCACGCCAGCTGGCAACAGGCCTCATGATCTCCACATAGAAGGAAGACATATTTGTCCGATCTTCTTAGTATAAATAATATCTAAGTTCCCTCTATGTCAAATCTACGCGGCATAATCATCAACGTCGGTGCAACCAACGATAGAAAAATGCGTCGCCGAGGTATCATCTCTCTTGAAGCAGAATGAAAGCACTTTTGATGAAAGAAGGCCGGCCTGGATGGAGAAGCAAAGTGAGAAGCTCGCGCTCGAAGCAAAATGAAGCCGCCAAGATCGAAGCCCAAGCGTATGTTATCAAAACAGACACGACAAGAATCAAGACGTCGGTAAATGCCTCGCAATTTGTGGTAAAAATAAATAAAGATGATCCGAAGATCTTCACGGCCTGGAGCATGACTCCACCGGTGAGGGCTTGACATGTGATCACCGAACAAAGCATCCTTTTTGAAACGGGACTTGTGTAGGCGACAGAGGGGCCAACTCGGGCGGCGATGCATGAATTTGACGCCGTTGGGGCCATACTTATTTTGCAAAAAATGATCAAAAATCTATTGGGAGGCCCATTGTGGCGCCCCCGGGGGCAGCCGACACTAATATGACGGCAACATGTGTAAGCCCTTGCAATAGCGCTTATCCGACACTGTTTTAAACCGCCGATTTAAAACTTCGGTGAAGTTACTCTTACAAGTCGTCAAAGATTGTAACAACTAACAAGAGAGGGATTTTTTTTGAGTACAAACCACCCCCCTGCGTATATCAGATGAACCGTACAAGACCCAGAACATACACAGGAGGATACAGACGGGATACACGACCTAGCACAACAACACGGAAGAAGCAGACATCCTCACCGCCGGACCGCCACAGGACCTGCCGCCACTTCCCTTCGCTGAACAAGCCGCCGGAGAGGAAGAGCCCAGGCCACCACCTTACCCTGGGAAGGGAACAACCCCACGCTTGTCGAAGGCCACAAGAGTCGCCCGCCGCCGAGCGACGGAACCGGAGCCGCTGAACGAGTACGGCCAAGTCGCTTCCTTCCCCAGATCCGGCGCCAGACGCCGCAGAAACGACACCCCGACACCAGAACCTCCACCCATCTTCCTTCAAACCTGCACCGGGCACAAACCCCGCCTGCTGCCCCGTCCCAGACGGGATCTCCTGCTCTTGACACCGGCGCTGGAGCAGGCACCGGCTCGACGAGGACGAGAGCAGAGAAGCAAAATCCTCTGCCAGTGGAGTCGCCGCCGCCTCGACGCCACCGACCAGGAAGACACAGCTCGGCGCCGCGCACGACGCCCGAGCAAACCCTAGCCTCGCCACCCAAACTGGATGGCAGGAAACTACCTCCACGAGCTCATCGGCGCCGCCACGAAGGCCAACGCCGGGAGGAGGCTTGAGCTCGGGAAAACACAGCACCATCGCCGCCACCACCTCCAACAAAGCACCGGCGACACGCACACCTAATCCACACCTATTTACACGCAAAAAACGAAGATCCGGGGTTCCCCCACCCTCCCGCCGCCGAGGCGGCCGGCGGAGGGGAGAGGAACCCACGGCCTCGCCGGCGATTGCAAGGGGGAAACGGGTCGCCTCCGGGTCGCCTCTCTCTACTGTGGAAAGAGGGGAGGGGAGGGGACGGGAGGGGAACGCTTTGCCTCTTTTTGGATTGTTAGGTAAAGCCTAACAAGAGAGGGATTTATCACCACCTCACTCAACTCGGAGTCTATGAGCTATCGATCTATGGTCTATCAAAGCATGACATCCCGCTAAGAAGGAATCGGACACGTCCACGAACACAAGCACCCCCGTTCAAAAAAGAAACGAACACGAACACATTTTCCGACGCAGAAAAAAAGTAGAAAGAGGCCAAGATGGCCACAGAGGAGGAGGTGGGTCGAGTTTTATAAATGGGGGCCACGGCGATCTAGATCTATCCATCTCCTGAAACAATAAAAACACACTCCCAAACACATCACTGCTAAAAAACATCACAGGACAAACCCGGTAGGTTTTCCCGAAACACCCCCGCGATGTCCTCCCTGTCACCGGCGACCCCCTCTTCCCCGGGAAAGCAGCAGCGGCAACCAGCTTATAGATAGAGAGATTGGGATACAGCCCGAGGCGGAAGGGAAGGTGCGCACCACCCTCGTGCCGCTGCAACTAGTATAATACTAGCTAACCCTCGGGATTCATGGAGCTGCTCGTCTCGGGCTCGAGCATACTGATCTCTAGCTAGTTAGTTCTGCAACGACGGAGGATAAGGACGGGAGGAAGCAAGGGGGTGTGAGGTTTCGCTAGGTTGGTTTCTCGAGTTTGGTCGATCGGCATGGACGCCTACGAGGCGACGAAGGTGGTGTTCGCGCGGATCCAGGGCCTGGACCCGGACCACGCCGCGAAGATCATGGGGCTCCTGCTCATCCAGGACCACGGCGAGAAGGAGATGATTCGGCTCGCCTTCGGCCCGGAGGCGCTGCTCCACGCCGTCATGGCCAAGGCGCGCAAGGACCTTGGCCTGCTCCCGGGTCGGGCCCCGGCACGCCGACCCCCGCCGCGGCTGGAGGACACTCGCCGTTCATGCTCTCGCGCCAGAACTCCGGGCGCGGCGGCGGCATGGGCGGCGGAACGGCGCCCTCGCCGCTCTCTGTCTCGTCGCCCTCGTCGTGGGCCCCGCCTCCGGTGTTTTCCAGGAGCAACAGCGTGAGCAATGGCGCCGCGGAGGGGATGGCCGGCGTCGGGGAGGAGCTGATGAGCCCGGCCAACGGCGGCGGAGGCCCGCCGTCGCCGTTCTTCGGCGGGGACTCGCTGATCCTCGACGAGCTCCACCTGCAGGAACAGCTCGCGTTCCTCAGCGACGGGGGCATGGGAGGAGGTCGTCAGCTCCCGCAGTTCGACAACGGCGAGTGCCGAAGCCCCGGCGCCGGCGACGGCGGGCCTTCCCTTACGGCGCGGGTGGGCCAACGGCGGGCCCGGACACCGCCGGTCCGTTAGCGAGCTCTGCTTCGGCGGCAGTGATGGCCTCGGCTGGAAGCCGTGCCTGTACTACGCGCGTGGGTACTGCAAAAACGGCAGCGCTTGCCGGTTCGTGCACAGCGGTCTTCCCGACGACGCTCTCGCCGGTGCCAAGATGGACCAGGCCTCCATGGAGCAGCAGTGCCAGGACTTCCTCCTCCACTCCAAGTCCCAGCGCCTGGCCGCCGCCGCTGCTGCTTTCCCCTACTCCCCCACGGGCTCCCTCCCCGGCTCCCCCTCCGCGGCCAGCAAGTGCCTGAGCTTGCTTCTGCAGCAGCATCAGCAGCAGAACGAGAACCAAAGGTAAGCCTCCGAGCTCCTTGCATGCCGCTCTCGTTCGTTTCTACAAGCAGCAGCAAGATGCCAACGGTTCCTCCGATTCGCAGGGCCGCTGCCGCCGCGGCCGCAGCAGCGCTCATGCTGGGCGGCGACGAGGCGCACAAGTTCATGGGCCGTCCCCGGCTAGACCGCGCCGACTTCGCCAGCATGTTGAACCCGGGCTCCCGGCAGATTTACCTCACCTTCCCGGCGGACAGCACCTTCCGCGAGGAGGACGTCTCCAACTACTTCAGGTACCCACACCACCGTGCTCGCGCACTGTAGCGTCCATTGCCGCCGCGAGTTTGGCCGGGATTAACCGTGCTCTTCCTCTGAACCGTAGCATCTACGGCCCCGTCCACGACGTGCGCATCCCCTACCAGCAGAAGCGCATGTTCGGGTTCGTCACCTTCGTCTACCCGGAGACGGTGAAGCTGATCCTGGCCAAGGGCAACCCGCACTTCATCTGTGACGCCCGCGTGCTCGTCAAGCCCTACAAGGAGAAGGGCAAGGTCCCCGACAAGTTCAGGCAAGCCACCTAACCCCGCGGCGATCTTTGCCTCTTGCTTCCGGCAGCAGTAACAACAACAACCCCATGAGCAATAACTTCGCTGTTGCTCTGCAGGAAGCAGCAAGGCGAGAGGGTGGACTTCTCCAGCTGCGGCTCTCCCACCGGGTTGGACGCAAGAGACCCATTCGATCTGCACCAGCTCGGTTCGTCATTGTGACATCCAGTTGCTTGTTGCATTCTTCATGCTCGTTGGTTCTGATCAGATACATGGTATGTGTTGGTTGGATTCCAGGTGCTAGGATGCTGCAGCACTCGAACAGCGCTAACGAGATGCTGATGAGGAGGAAGCTGGAGGAGCAGCAGCAGGCAGCCGAGCTGCAGCACGCGATTGAGCTCCAGAGCCGGCGCCTCATGGGACTGCAGTTGCTGGACCTCAAGTCACGCTCCGCCGCAGCCGCAACCGCGCCACTCCCATCGGCAACCCGTTTAGTCCCAAGCACTCCGCTGTGGCCACACCTACCGATTCATCGCCCGATTCCGGTACTACATCCGTGCGATGCGACGGAGAACAACGTATCACTTGTGCGAACAACAGATGCATTGTTGCTAATGTTTCTTGTGCTAACTTGGTAACAGGGGAGCAAGGCAATGGCTGCGGCTTCCTTTATCCTCACAAGAACGCAGTCAACGGAGCCGATAAGGATGAATCCTCCGGCGATTCCACCAGCCCTAACACTGACAGTGACCAAAGGTAGAATTTAGCGCTTAAACAAAACAGCATCAGCTTCATCATTTGTTGCTTTCAACACACTTAGCTTTCATCCATCAGTGCAGGGAAGTAAACATTTCACCAAACTGAACTTTTAGCCCATTGTGCTGTATGCAGTGCGGAGCATAACCTGCCAGACAGCCCGTTCGCGTCGCCAACCAAAGCAGCGGCGTTCGCCCGAGGTCCTTTCGCGCCTACTGAGGCCGAGATCTCCGCCGCCTCCACCGGTTGCAACGCAGCTTACATTGGCATCAGCAATGGCGCCAGGAACGGCGGCACTAACCATCTCCTGCCCCCTGCATTGGACATACCCTCACCAAAACCTTACTTCTTCCCCATGTCCAGGTATGCTGAACACCATCTGTATGGTATCTAGTTAGTTCCATTTAATATTGCAAATTGTGTAGTAATGTATCTGAGGTATCATGATTGATTTGCTGAAAGTATCATGCATGGATGCAGGCTGTCCTCCGATCACGGCGCGATCGGGATGTAAAGTAGCCCTGAATGGAAGTGAGTAATACTACTACTGCCTAATCATAGTAAGCACCTCGACCCTTTTACAAAGTCCATCCTGCCTAGTAAAATCATATGCTTTCTTCACCCACTGGAATTGCATGATGCTGTCTTCTTACACTCTCTTTCTCCTCTGTGTTTTGCCCCTGCAGGAATACTAGCAGCAAAGAAAAGAGAATAGTGCAATATACTAGGAAAAAGAGTGAAGAAGTTGCAGCATAATTTTAGTTTTAGTTTCAGCTCCCTTTTTTTCTTTTCTTTTTTCCCCTTCTCTCTCCCAAGTTGATGGTGCCAGCATCTTAATAAACCACAAGAGGAGAGAACGGTAAACAGCAACCCCAAGGCTTTAAAAATACAGTGTCAGGTACAGTAGGGCCACTCCTATTACTATTACCATAATGCATTAGTTACAGTTAGTTAATTACCTCTAGTACTACTACCAATACTATCACCACCAACCCCACATTGATGTACCACCAAGCTCCAAGCTCCTCCTGATAAGCCACCACCACCACACAGCCACTAGTCATGTAGCAGCAGCAGCACATTAGGTGTGCCAGAATGATACTACTACAATGTAATAACAACAGCATACGCTGGTGCTTTGCTCGCTGTATTGCAAGACAGTACACCGAGATACACTGGTAATGGACAAGGAGTGACAGGCATGGCTTAGCTAGCTAGTGTGTTGTGTTGTGTTGGTGTATGATTGTATAATTCCACAGGATGAATGAATGAAGATATGAACAGGTCACTAGGTCAGTTTCATGTAGGCTTGTCGAAGGGAAAATGGGGTTCAGGACCACCCCGACGCTACACCGCACCGTGTTGCCGCTGCTGCCGCGGTAGGGCGAGGTGTCAGCGTTGGCCGTGGATCTTTGGTCCCCCATCGACCTCGTCGGCAGATTCAACTCACTACACAACATGTTTTTCTTTTTTACTCTTGCTCGTTCAATTCTACTTTGGCTTTGTCTGTCCTGTGTATTCCTGTTCTGTGTGCTCGTTCGTGGTCTCTGCTGAAGTGCTGTTGCTTTCCTCCGTTGTAACGGTGCACTCGGCGGCAGTCGTAGGAGAGACAGCGATGATATGCAACGAGCACACACGAAGGCAGGGTGGACATTCTTTTCTAGGGATGCCACCGCGACGTGTAAAAAATACACCGGATACCGGCGCTGACCGCATCAGGATCAAGCGAAACGGATGTACTCTGTGGTTCCTGGGCAATCTGGTCGGAGCGCAATACCCGATGCCACGGCGAGAAGGGTAGATCAGTGGAGTCCTCGGTTCGTTGGGCTATTGAAACGGCATGTGATCTGTCCATGCAGGCGAAGCCCAACCAAATAAAGCTGAAGTCGAAACAATGATAGTCTCCACCCAAGGAGGATTATATCAAGGTCAACGTCGATGCTGGATTTGACGGCCTGTCAAGTTTGACGGCCTGTCAAGATCGGGTACTTCTGGGGTCGTTCTGTGCAATGTGGCTGGTGAACTCGTCCATGCCCAAGCAGTATGGTATGAACAAGCAGCTGATGCGAAGTCCATGGAGGCGATTGCATTGAGGGACGGCCTTCGCATGGCTAGTGATTTGGGACACACTAAAATCTTTGAAGAGAGTGATGCTCTAGAAGTGGTGAAGGTGTGCAATTTGGACAACTTCGAGAGGGCGGATATAGGAGCTTTGTATCGCCAGATTAAGGACTTAGAGTTTAGCTTCATTAGTTGCTCATTATCGTATGTACCCCGTTCAGCTAATGAGGCTGCACACCTGTGTGCAAAGCAAGCTAGTAGCTCTAGACGTAGATGCTTATGGGTTAATTATGTCCCATCATTCCTGAGAGAATGTAGAGTTGCAAAAAAAAAAAGCGAAACGGATGCGAACGCGACATGAGAATTTTCATTACAAAAGATGGGGCCTTTGAAAATGGACGATTATTCCGTCAGAGGACGGGGGAGTATTATTGCTAATCATTCCAGCGGCAGAACAGAATTGTGGTGATGCGGCCGCGGTGGCTTTTGAGGAGGACGGGGAATGGTGGTGCACTCCGGGCGTATCGCTCTCCGGACCGGAGGCGGAAAAGCGCCGCCCCGGATTGGATGGGCGGAGGCTCCAGATGTCGGACCGCAGCCGGGAGATTATGGAAAGCGCGTGCCGTTTTCGGCTCCTTTTCCCCTCCGCGATTTAGAGCTAATCGCCCGTAATAATTGCCGTTATGATCATTTCACTTTGATGTCAGTTCATATGGGTGGAAAATATTGTTATGTACTCCCTCCGTTCCATTTTAATTGACTTGCTATTCACCACATGCGGATGTATCTATACATGTAACAGGAGTATTAGATGGACGTGCGTAGCTTACCTGCACAGCTAGGAGCTGGTACCGATGTTGACCAGTGGATGCAATTGCTTAGACTAGTCATAATGGAGAGTAACTTAGACTAGTAACATGCATATGTTACTATTCTAAGTTACTACCTCCATAGTGGGGAGTAACATGTGTGTAGTGTCATATTTAATAGGTTATACACTCATCTTGCCTTGAAATGTGTGATGTTATGGTAACATAGCTAGTTACCACAACCATCTCGCTCCTCATGAATCACCCGTCACATCAGTTTTTTTGCCTATGTGGCACTGATGTTACTCCTATGTTACTCCCCATCGTGACTAGTCTTACTAGAGATTTCTGGCTCTCGAATCTAGTGATATTTTTTGTTTAAATTATGAAAAAATATATTTATAAGTTTCAATAAAATATGAAAAAAGTTCAGCATGTTGTCAATTATGTATCCCACAAACGTGCAAATATCTAATAAAAAATGTGCAATCTCGATTTGAAATACTCTATGTTTGTAGGTACACAAAAAAGGAAAATTTATGACTTAAATGTATATATTTTGAAATCTCTAAAATATATAAGATTTGTTATTTATACGTAGCTTAGAATATAAACCATTTGAAATCAAGATTTACACATTTGTGTGATACATAATTGACAACATACAAAATCAGTTTAAGTTTTTTAGAACTTATAAATATGATTTTTGATTTTTTTAAAGAGAGTGACTAGTGACTCAGGAAGCCAAAATGAATTTCCGGTTGTTGTAATACTACAACATATAAACGCTTAGTTAAGCGCGTGCGAGACTTTGCACGACGCCCACGACGCGCTGCTGAATGAGTCAACGCAGCTCCTCCTTCTTCGACAGCGGAGCTAGGCAGAGCCGCCGCAGCCGCGGGTGGCCGCGGCGAAGGCGATACAGAACCTTATCATGTGTGTGTGTGGGGGGGGGGGGGGGGGGGGGGGGGAGGGGGAGGGGGGTGCGGGCAGGGGCGGACCTAGAGAGAAAATGACCCGGTGTCCTGTAACACCCCTTGCTTGTACCTAGGGATGGCAATGGGTACCCATTACCCGCGTACCCTGCGGGTAAAACCCTATTAGGGTAAGGGTTTGGTGAAAAATTATACCCATGGGAAATCTTATACCCATCGAGCAGAGAGGGTACGGGTATAGGTTTGTATAACCCATACCCTCGTACCCATGTACCCTTCTAAATCCGCGACAAGTGGTTCAAAATTACTACGTAGTTTGTCGTGAGTTTTTGAACTTAAAGTGTATGACTATGTATTGTTGTTTTATGACTATGTGCTGATGTTTATGATTAATATGTGTTGCCGTTTGTGCACAAGTGATGTTGTTTACATGTGTTGCTTATGCGCAAGTGTTGTTGTTTATAAGTGTATGTGTTGTTGTTTACAATGTGCTGTCATTGACAATGTGTTGATATTTGTTTACGACTATTTTCTACTCAATTTTTGTGTTGCAAACGCGGGTATTTTTACCCGCGGGTATCCCTTTGCCCTGTCGAGTGAAGGGTATGGGAAAAAGTTGTACCCGCTCAAGGGTATGAGTACGGGTGACGGGTAAGATTGAGCATGACGGGTAAGAGTATGGGGTGGCACCACCCTTACCCATACCCTGCGGGTGCCATCCCTACTTGTACCTTGGTACGACCTGGGTGCTGGGTCGCAGGCGCCGATGGGTTTACAGGAGGGCCGGGTGGTGGCGGACAGGCGGAGGAGTAGCTCGACGCAGAGCGAGGTGGACGATGGTTCGACCGGCGTTGGCGGTTCTTCCTCCTCTCCGGCGACGTTGTCGTCTCGGTGTCGGAACCGCACGTTTGAAGAATAGCATTGAGCCCCACTACAACACGGTGAAATAAAAGAGCGCAACTATCTGTGTCGCTATGGAGAAATATCGCGCTGTGATGCATGTTTTCACCGTGAAGCCTGGGAGCGGCAACAGTGAAAAGCATTTCAGGCGGACGCGGAGATAGGGTAGGTAGATCCGCGCATGCAAAATTTCACCCTATACGATACGAGTACGGTGGATCGAAGCCGAAAGTTTCAACCGTGGCGGGCCCCACCGCGTCAGACCGCGCCCCACGGGTCCGTGCGTCCCGCCCTGCTTTACCCGAATCATCGTCGTCAAAATCCCGAATATCCAACCACTCCCTCCACTGGTAGAAATTGGGATACCGTCCGTTGTACTAGTAACTTTCCGTCCTCTACTTTTTTTCTTTTTTTTCTTTTTTAATCGGTCGCACGTGCAGCGGCTGGTGGTTCCTTGATCACTCGCGCGCCCGGGCGAAGACCGGTCAAACCTCCTTGGTGCTGGTGGTAGCATTGTCCGTGCTGGTAGAGCGAGAAGCTCAAGGCGCAATGTGCAACAGATGCCAGAGTTGCATTCCTGATTAGTCAAAGCATCGGGCGGTGGCTGATCGGCTTACTAATCAATTCAGTCATCAGTGGCCGTGATCGAGGGCAGCACAGCAGGGCCGCGAGCGACGTCCACGTACGTCGCGGTGGCAAGCTCGATCTGGCCAGTATTTGGAAAGCAAAACCAGGGTGGTTTCATTTGTATCGTCTCTCGATCGATGACTCGGATATCATTCAGATTTCCTCGCCGATCGCGGCGGACATCACTGTCCGTCCCTACCCCGCCGGCCCATCTCCAGCTTGTCCCCTCAGACGCACTACTGTGTGCATGGTGCGTATCTGTAGCTGTATCTACGGCGCCAACTACTAATACAGTACCATGCCAGTCGCCCCCTACACGCTCGATCTAGTCATGTCAGTGGCCGTGCTGCTGTCGTTGGATCCATCGATCGCGCCCAGCTCAAATCAGCTGCTGTTGATGGAGACGGTACGTACGGCAGGTCGGCGTGCATGGTCGCACCTACACTACGTACGTAGACGCGCACCAAAACAGGGTACGTAGACGTGGATCCGGCGCCGCCCCGGCCCGGCCGTTTGCTGGAATCGTTATCCGGATTCCCGAGACCGGAGTCGATGACCGGAACCAGGGTTAATCGGATGATAAGGTCGGCGTGCATGCACGCAGGAACCGTCAATTAATTAATAGGCACAGGGATATCTGCTCCACTGCGCCGATGCTACTTGCTCCCTCCGTTCCAAATACAGTATAAGGGCCTTTGATTCAAAGAAATATAGCACATGATTTCTGTAGGAAATTTTTCTATAGAATTTCTTTGATTCATAGGATCAAATCCTATAGGATTATTTTCCATAGGAATCTTGTAGTACAAATCCCATAAAAAAAATAACATGAGCTCCAACCTCATGAAAAAAAATCCTTCATCACAATCCTTCATCATAAAACAGGAGGAGGAGGCCGCGACCGCCGAGCGCGCACGGTGGCAGGTGCCGTAGTCACCGTGGCCACAGGACGGGGAGGGCCAGGCCTACGCGCCGCCACCGACATGGCCGCAGGATCCCGAGGCACCAGCCACGCCTCCTCCGGTAACGCCACCGGCGTGGTTGTATGCGCCACCTCCCTACGTCATCCTCTCCGACGACGAGGATAAGTAGGAGGCCCCGTGACGCCAATGGGCCAGCCCGCGCCGCGTATTTTCCCTACGACGGCGCCGGCGCCGCCCATTCCCCATCAACGGAGCCATTTAGCTAGGTTCCTTTTTTTTTTTCTTTTAGTTTGTCTCACTGGTCTGTGGGGCGTAGAACCCTAATATATGTAATATTAATTTTAGTATGTCTTTATTTTTTTTTGCTTATTCGTTTTGCGCTATGCCGTTGAGGACACCCCACCCCAATCGGACAGATGCCCAAATTCAGTCAGCGGTTCGGTCCGTTTTTCCTATCCGTATGTGGGTCTCGGTTGGAGATGCCCTCCCTCGGTTCCATCTGCTGAAATAAATTCCGTCTGTTTTCACGTTGGATGGTTGGTAGGTTCCCCACTTCCCCATGATTTAAGTAGGAGAAGAAGAAAAAACGATGGTGGGATGGATGGGGAATGTGCGCGCCCGCCAGGGAGACCGTGCCGGCCGGCGTCTCCGTGGCCATGGCCATGCGCGCGTGCTGGGTTTCCTTCGCATGCACGCACCCGGGTGTCCCGACTCCCCATCGACCGGCCGGCCGGGTTCCTAGAGAAAACTCTGGGGTGCGTGTTTTGGCCGCCTAGATAGGGTTGGTAGTTTCGAGCCGTATTTTTTGTTGTTTCTCAGCGGCAGCGAGTCCCATGCGTGCGGCAAGCAGGCGAGCCTTTGATGCAAATTAAGCTCACATGCGCATGCACGGCCACTCATGCCTTTTGTACCTCTAGGTGCTAGCAGCATGTCGTTAACTTTTGTTTTTGAGAATTTTCTAGTCTTACACATGGTGGGCCATTTTGGTTACCGAAGACTTACCAATAAGGCCCATATAGGGGTATAAAGGCCCGTACTTATATATTCAAATGGGCCTGATAAAGAAGACAAATACTAATCACTGACCAACCACCTACAATCCATTTCGGATTATAGGACCAGGGAAATAACATCATCAACTCACATGTTCTTTGCAGACCTGATAAACAGCCTCCGCAATCTTAATCTCGCTGACTTACCCTTTGATGTGGACCTACCATTCGGGTGTCCCACTATGAGGATACCTGGTGCACGTATAAGGTCAGGATCCCGCACGAAGGCCCACTAAGGGATCAAGACTAAAGCCCACGAAGGAGGCCCAAGGAGAAGAAGTATGTTCCAAGTCAAGCATAGATTAGGTCGGTAGAGGCTTACCTTACAAATACTAATCACTGAACAACCACCTACAATCCATTTCGGATTATACAGCCAGGGAAATAACATCATCAACTCACATGTTCTTTGCAGACCTGATAAACAGCCTCCGCAATCTTAATCTCGCTGACTTACCCTTCTTGGATGGTCTCCTGCAGATCCTCCTCCATGGATTGCATGGTCAGCACGATGATCAGGGTGTTCATCCTGTAATGTCTTTCCTCCACGCGGATGCGCTTCGTCGCCTTGTAGCCATTCATCACTGGTATCTTACAACAAAAAGGATCGAATTGCTAGAAATGTCATAACCATCATCATCAAAAACAAATATATTCACAAGTAGGGAGCCGACCACGGGTGACCTGCCAAGTGAATATTTTGACGTTAGGAGGCAACTTAGCCTGCCATATGTCTTTGGCACGCGGCAAGCTGACCCTTACTGATTTTTTTGAAAAAAGGATGAGTCGGGGAAATTACCAGAAGTCTTTAGAGCAATACGAGGCGAGGCCCCACACTGGTGTAGATGGCTTCGATTTTGTCACGGAGGAGAACCCCCTAAACCAACTCCTCTAGTCCTCTGGGCCGAAAGAGCGGCCCGAAGCGTGGCAGCCGTCCAACGCCCCTATGGGACTCGGCTACCAAAATATATTTTTAGGGCCTCTAGATTGCAAAACACATGAATATGAAAAACATAGGAATCACACAAGTTTGCACGTGCAAAACGGAGTATTTAAAACGGAGGAATAGTCATATTGATAAAACGCAGGAAAAACACAAGAAACATGTTTCGATCCTACGCATTTCAGTCTACAAATAAGGTTGGAGTGGATGTTCAAATTCCTATGGTTGAGTCATAGGAGTCCAATCCATAAGAATTTTGGGAGACCATTCCTTTGATCCAAACACAATCCATAGGAAAAAATTATAAGGATTGGAATCATACAAAAATCCTATGAAATCCCTACAATCCAAAGAGAACCTAAAATTGATAGCTTGTCGGGTTTTTTTGGCCTGGAAACTTAGAAAATTGCAGTTTTGCATTACCAGTGCTAAGTGTTCTAAGTGTTCACTTCTCTCCGACAGTTCGGTTACGTGGAGAAACAATTACGGAGGTTCAACTATTGTTGTTATAATCAATTAAGATGGCACAATCGTATAATCAGCTTCATATCATCATTGGATGCTGGATTTTTGACGTGGTCTAACTCAAGAATGAACCACATGAAAAGAATTTTTTGCCAGTCTTAGATTAGCCAAAAAGTCGTTATACTCGCAAAGATGAACCAAGAACCAGCACATTTATCTTGCTCCAGCATAGCGCATCTTCCACTGTTTCTATTCCCGACAGACAACCAAAGTATCAAAGTTCTTTCTTCAATCACAGGAGCGCTGATGTAACAAACTTGACACAAAACTTTGCTAATCAATAAGTGACGTAATAGACACAGCTGCGCAAGTACGCTGTACGCCTAACAAAATATGTTCACGCAAAGAGCAGGTGAAAGATAGGAATTACGGCCAAATTGCATACTGAACGAGAGATCAAACTAACAGCCTATGGAAGAGATCCAGAATAAAATGTCAACAATTATAAATGCGTTCGCTGAAAGAGCACGAGTAAGAGTGAATCTCTCATCTTACCGATGCCACTCATGCATCTTAACCATGTTAAAATTAAAGTAAATTTTGGGAGGCAGGGATGAACATGATTAAGTTCTATGTCCTTGATAGGTACTCGAAATTAAAGCACAAAACATTAACAAGATGTTCAAGACATGATAATAAGCAAGCACCAAATGATGCCATCGCAGGTGGTACTGGAATCATCCAAAATGAAATGTTTTAGTGGTAGTACTTATAAGAAGAGCTAAGAACAAAAGACACTCTCAACCCAAAGGCAAACCAAACAGTCCTGAACATTCAGACACGACCCATGGAGAATGGGGACTCCTCATCTTCTTCTTGCATCTCATGATAAGGAATTGGAGCAATACTCTCTTGGAGACGGTGCTCAGCAAGCCACACACGATATTGACTTTCTCCAAGGTCCACAATTCCTAAGAATTTGCCATCAATGTCACAACGCAATACATGGTTTTCATTAAACATGATCAATAGCTCACGCTCGTTGAGCATGGCCATATCATTGAAGTGTTCAATTGTTGAATAATATAGTTTTTCCATTTTCTTTTTGAAAGAAGTTGAATAAAGTTGTCTTGATGCCTCCACCGTTGACAGATCAATCCGGTACATGAAAGCCCAGATTTCAGCCTTGTAATCCTGCATCACCCAGACATCCATAATAGTGAAGCCGTTGAAGCCAGTGGAACTGCGAGCTGAGCCAGCCCAAAAAGCCAGCATCCCTTTCACGTTGAACAGCTTATTAGGCCGAAATTGGGCAGGAGTTTGCATCCACCGGAATGACTCGGCTTCTGTGTCGAACACGATAATGTTTCCACCGCCTCCCGTAATGTCATTGGCATTGTACGGACACCAGTGCAGGCTACCGCGGTGGTTGACCGTTGGGGAATAATAGGACGAACTGCTCAGCCCCTCTAGTAACTTATGTTTCATGTAAGGTGGTGAGACCTTTGGCATTCTGACTCTGATGTACCTCGGCTTGTCCGATCCCACTGTGAGGACGTATAAGGCAGGTTGAGACGAGTAATGTGACCACGAGTGACGTGAGCGTGAGACCCACAGTACCCTGTATTCTCCAGTTAGAGGGTACTGATAGAGGCTGACTATGGTGTTGTAGAACGTTTGCCCAACTTGAGGCTGCGGTAGAAGAGCATGCTTGCGGATGACCGGGTTATAGATGTAGAATCGGTATCCGAATCGGGATCTCTGGCATACGACGAGGAAGCCATCACAAGTGCCTCGGAGGCGATTCTCCGAACGATGCTTGACGCCCGGAAGGAAAGGCCAGAGCTGTTGACTGGAGTCTCGAGCATGGGTGCCTCGGAAGACAACAAGAGTGGCCGCCCACCCATCCCTGTTGATGATGGGGAGTGATGGCTGGTGGCGGTGGTGTTCGAGCATGAATTCGGGAGTGGAGGTAGCGCTGCGCCATGACGTGCTGATGGCGCGGAAGCGGCCGACGTCTTTGGACGGCAACCGGACGAGGATACTGTCAATGATCTCCTGAGGCAGGTTCTTCAGCAGGGTCGCGCCTCTCCTGTTCTGCATGGCGCTTCGTCGAGTAGAGTTGACTAAAACCAAGCGGCGATCTTCAATGAGCAGGGTCGCGCCTCTCCCGTTCTGCATGGTGCTTGCTTCATCGAGTAGGGTAGACTAAAATCAAGCGGTAATCTTCAGTGATCAAGGAATCAACTAAGAAAAGTACACGGTCCTGCCTCCTGCGACTGCGGCCAGCGATGTCGGCAACGCGAGTGCGTTCCTTCGCCCACCGACAGACACGAATATACAAGGGTGATTTGAGCGACAATGGTAAATGCAGAGAAAAATAAGAAACGCACTGGAGAAAATAGATGCTGATCACCTGTGTCGGGGGCGTGCTCCGGTGCGATGACCCAGGAGGAAGGACGCGACGAGCAGCGGCTGTGAACCTCCCTTGCTGTGAACTCGATTCAGATACCGGAGGCGTGCTCGATCACCTTCCTTCGAGGAGCCAGGAAATATTAGATCTTGCCGTGTGCTAGAATGGGGTGGGGAACTTCTGCTTGCGATCGCAGCAGAGAGGAGATTGACTTGGTCGGCCTTGACTTTGGCCGAGTTATTTTATTTCTTTGAATACGTCTATTGGAGGGCTTAAATTTTCAATGAGCGTTCCAAATAATTGGTAACCGCCGTTGATGGTGTAGGAGATACCAGGTCGAGAGGGATGAGAATTGTCATCCCCTTGAACAGGCAGGGGCACGGCTTTGCCACACCCACCTGCTTCCTTGCTAGGTCGTCATGGTTGCATCGGACAATCAAAACTAAAGAAAGAAACACAAAATAAATACTGCAAAACAATAAAAAATTATGCAGGGTGAGTAGTGAACAAAGCCGTACAACTCTTATGGAGAAATGATATCCAAGGTTTTGTAACAGGTTTGGCTCACTCTGGGAAACCAAATCAGAGTTCTAATGAAAGCACTTAAATATTCTGAATAACCAATTGTAATCTAGAAAATTATGGAATCCTCTACAATTTCCGTATATTAAGTTAGAGATGATACCATCATTGCTTAAGGACATTTGATTTAATATTTCAAGTTGCATATGATATAACTCATTCTTAAAGAAGCACTTTCTACTACCTGGCATACTTGCCTCCTACCTACTGCTAATTAGAAAATGAAATCAAAATGAAAAGGACACATACATTTTAGTGAATGGCCTGCAACAGTGTATCTAGATGTGTCGATACCGATCCCTTAACTTTCTCCTGTGCATTTTGCCAAGCATAGAACAAATACATACAATTAATATAGTAGAAAGGGTTAATGAATATGGCTTGCTTGCAGAGGTGTACAATAAATAGGAAGGAATACATTAAGGAGCTATCAAATTATAGGTCAATTTTGTTATTTCTTCTGAGACGGGAATGATCATTCCTATCAATAGCCTATTGAACTAATTGTAAGATCCGTTGCTAAGCTATTGTAAGTGCTGTGGATTGAAGTGCTAGAAAAATAAAACAATAAAAGATTGGGCGTACAACATTACGTGGCAACCATTTTAATGTCAGAATAGCGCATGTGAACAGAACTTACCTTGTTGGGAAAATATGGCAAAGTTTGTCTTACTCAAGTGCAGTGATGATTAATCCATGTCTGAAGATGCAGAACTGAACCTTGAAAATGAATATTTACAATTCTGATACACAAAGAAGCGCTTTGTATCAGCATGTCCCGAGAAAATATTAGATGACCAAGATGTCTTTGAATTCTGATTGAGGCTTAATCAAAAAAGGTAACAGGCCAGATCAAAGCATAATTTGAATTAGAATAACACACGGGTAGTAGATAAATATTTGATTATTTTTACTGGTATTAGAATAGCACAAAGCAGACCTGCTGAATAAACAACTAGACTTAAGGCGAGAAAACGAAATAAATCCCCAACAAACCATGTCTCGTTATCGATCTGTAATCTGAGAGATGCAAGACAAATCTGTTGGTAGGTAATACCTCATATGGAGCACCGCATGTACTTCTAATATTACACAAAATGAACCATACGAAATGCTAACTTTTATGAATCGCTGTGATGGAAACGAAACTGTTCTATCATCAGAATAACAAAAAAAAAACTTAACGGAATAACTAAGATGCAATGGAGAAAAAACAAAGCAAGCCATGAATTGCGAAGTCCCTGGGAGATTAGATCATATCATCTCCTAGGGGCAGCACTTAGAGAAATTTCGTGGAGTCTAGGAACAGGAGCTAAGTCACTCTGATACATACCATGTATAATCTACCATGTCTTGTGTTGACAAATATCAAAATAATGGATCAAATAAGATCATATAGATTCTAATACGAGCAGAAAGACACAGTATAGGCAAAAAGGAGCACAAGTTACACAGTGAGGACAGTTTTAGAAGTTCATCAAAATTTTCTCTTGTGCCACACCATCTGCTCCAAGGGCCAAGGTGAGCTCCTCGACCATTTGTTTCTGTCCACATAGCACCGCCCCAGTAGAAGCAGGATTTGCGATGTTCTTTGCTTCCAAGAAGACCTTCTGAACATATCCCCGCTCACCTTTCCAGCTACCATCAGGCTGTGACAAGACCGGCACGATCTTGAGCCCGGTTGACTCCCACTCCGCGAATCTATCCTGGTACGCCATCGTCTGGAGATTTCTAGCACCGTAGTAGAGCCTCACGTCGGCTCTCTGATCGGCGGCGAAGCCGAACTCGATGAGCGAGCGGATCGGGCTGATCCCGGTCCCGGTGGCGAAGAGGAGCAGGGTCTGCGCCGCGTCGGTGGGGGTGACCCTGTCGATCGGGAACCCCTTCCCCATGACGGCCCCGAGCTCCACCACGTCCCCGTCGCGGAGGCCGCAGAGCTTCTCCGCCGTGGCGCCGGGCACGGTCTTGATGAGGAACTCGAACCCGCCGCCTGCACCTGGTGGGGAAGCGATGGCCATGAAGGCCGGCTTGAGGCCGTCTTCGCCGGGGACGCGGATCGTGAGGTACTGCCCCGGCGCGGTGTAGGAGGAGGCGAAGTCGGCTGCATCGGAGAGGTCGACGCGTAGGTGGAAGAGCGATCCGTCGGCGCTGGCCGGGCCGACGGAGGAGACGGGGGCCGCGTTCCAGACGGCCGCGTCCTGCTGGACAGCGGCGACGGTGGTTAGAGAGGGCAGACGGCGCCGGGAGCGAGCGCAGCATTTTGGGGTGGGCGAAGGCATGACGGGGGGAGGGGCGGAGGTTGAGGGGCGTGGTGGAGATGGTGGCGGCCGTGGCCATGGCGGAGGAGGGTTTGGGGACTTGGATGGCGCCGAGAAAGCCGGAGACAAACTACTCCAGCTCTCTGGCGATGAGAATATCAGGCCGTGGATTTTGGGATTGGGTATTGGTGCGCTCTCGCTTCTGCAGTTTGTCAAAAAATCATAAAGAATTCTTGTAAAAAAAAATCATAAAGAATTAAAATGAAAGAAGCTTACTTAGCAAAGGAAAAAAGGTTCTAAATATAATTTATTTATTTTACATGTCTTTGTGCATCTGAATATTGCTGAAGTTGGCAAAGAACATGGAAATTATGTAATCGTGTTCACCATGATCTATATATACTATGTCAAGCATGTCGATATATTGGCCATTGTAGAATACAGGTAAAATTAGAGAGTGTGGTTTTATATGTTTTGGCCACGTGTACATCTCTCAGAATAAGGAGACGTGTAGATTTTACAACAACAAAAAAAGACCACACACAAGTACTCCAATGAGTAATACTGTAAGCATCAAGAAATAATTCTGATGCATACATTTACTTTAAGCAGACATGTGGAAAGTTCTTGAAGTAATTTTAGTTGTATGTACACAGCCCTCCAATTTTAGAAAATATCTAGTAATAATAATTTAAGCATTAGTATACAATTAAAACTGTCGTACTGACTGCATCATGTTGTCATATGTTTAACTACTACCGACTTCAATTAAATCTAAAATATATATTTGAATACCTACTGCTCGACAACGAGAACCAACAAGTATGATCATTTAACTATTGACTAACCATGGCGTTGGACTATTCAAATTTACCGATCAGAGTCGAGACGGATTGTGCTTTTTTTTTTTTTTTTGAAAAACAGACGGATTGTGCTCAATTGGTTGCTATGCTCTCCTCTACTGTAGTGGATCGGTCGCCTCTTCTTCACTTAGTTTCCAATGTTGGAGTTTTCTTTTGTAAAGGTGGAACTTAGTCGGGTTAGGGTTAGCCACCATCTAGCAAATCTTGCTAGGGTGGAGCGCCGCTCTGAATTTTGGACCGGCTCGGGACCTGAAGAAATTCTTCAATTGCTCGAACTAGACCATTGTGTAATCCTAACTGAGTAATAAAGTTCCTAATTTACGCGCAAAAAAAATATTGTCAAACTCGTCAAGCCTTGTATGTAACAGAAGAATACGAAACAATACAGGATTTGAGTGTCTTGTCTGGTGGATTCCTCGATGAATGCAAAACACAAGAATTTCACAAAAGAATGTTTTTGATGCACTGCAACAACTTTGCAAAAACTAGTTTCATGGAGAGGAAGACTCATCTTGACTCGGTAGTTCTCAAATAAATATTTGACACTATGGTGGACTTCATGTTTACAACCCTCCAAAATGTGGAGTAAAAGAACCATTTTCTATAAGAATTCGTAGGTTCACTGTTACAATCAAAAGTGTCTCATAAATAGCTATGAAATCCATTTGTTCCAAACAAGCCCTTAACCTTGGGAAAATGGCAAATGGCCTATTACATCTATTTACAATTGTGCTTTCATAAATACATTGTTTGTCATGGCGTTCTCACTTTAGTGGTAATTTGCAACCCAACAACAATTTTCTCTGGCTCCGTGGGTTGCAAATCAATCACTGACCATGTATATAATCTGAACAAAAAAACACAATTCTCTGTATTTTCTGTCTCCGCAATGTTCCATTTTCCTAGCAGTTGATCCCACAGGTTGTGACGTTCGGGCCAGCGACTCGGGTAGTGAACGGATCAATGCGAACCCACAGCAAGGAGAAGATCGAAGCGAGGAGGATAGCCCAGACGATGACAATCGTCGGTGTGCGGTTTTGCCTGCCCATAAGACCCTTGAGGAATGGGTACAAGTGAACAATCACCCAGAAGGCAAAGAAGAGCTTTCCGAAGAGAGGCCCCCATGATTGGTAACCACTGTTGATGGCGTAGGAGGTACCGGCAACAACACCGACCATGTTAATGATCAAAATGGTCGTCGGGGGGATGAGAAGCGTCGTCCACTTGAACATGTACAGCTCAGCAAAGTCGCCTTCTTCATCATTAGCCTTTGAGGTGACAGTGAAGTTGGTGTCGATACCTGCAAGCACCTTTAGAAGACCCTGAAAGACGGCAAACAGATGGGCAGAGATACCTCCAATAACCCAGAACTGTTCATTCCTCCACCACTCATCGATGCCAACACCACTCCACCTCATCTCAAGGATACCAGTGGCGAAAATTGAAATGAAGAGAGAGATGAACCAGATACTGGCCAAGTTGCTAATCTGCATTACAAAATGAATTCGGTCAGTTTTGTTGTTGCAAGCTATCTCAACTGAATAACTGAAATATGTAACCAACGTTTACCTCTGGCATGATGAACTTTCCAGTGAGCAGACAGATAGCAGGCAATATACAGTAGACAAGAAGCGGGAGCGAGGTAAGTGGGTAAATGGTGGTGTTGATGTAAGCGAATCTCTCTAGGAACTTGAGGCGTCCTCCGTAGCCATACCATAAGGGGCAATGCCGACTGAAAAGAATTTCAACAGAACCAAGAGCCCACCGGAGCACTTGATTTAGACGATCTGAAAGATTGATGGGAGCAGATCCCTTGAAAGCTGGTCGCTTAGGCATGCAGTAGATTGACCGCCAGCCACGTGCGTGCATCTTAAATCCAGTGAGAATATCTTCTGTAACAGATCCATAGATCCAACCAATCTGCAATTCATAACAACCTCGTTACAGTTAACCAGGAAATGGACTTGCTCATGGCTCATGCCAACTGAGAGAATCATTTGCAATTGGTATTAAAGAAAGTAACATATTTTTGTCTCTCTAGAGGAAAGATTCAAAAACATTAGTTGCATCCCAATTTTGCATACACTCCTCACTTCTTTTTTTTTCGCCAATTTTTGTGTACCAGAAAATATGAATGTAAATATTATTGAGTGAATGAATGTAATGTTACCTCACTACCCCAGTCAGACTTGTCCTCATAGCCACAACTTATGACATGGATAGCTTCTTTCAAAAGAGATTCTGGAGTCGAGGACTGAGGAACACCACCATATTCCATCAGAGTGGAGGCAACAAATGCTGCCGACTGGCCAAATCTCTTCTCTAAGCTCATTTGAGACATGAGAACTGATTTCTCATCATCAAACCCAGCACCTGCCACATGTTGACATGTCAATATGCTTACATGTTGGTTAAAACTCCAAAAACAACAACTGCTGCAGATTATAAAACAGAACAACTCTTAAGAACTCGGGCCCTAGAAGTTGCAAGAATATAGATGGTACCTTCAACACCCTCCTCTATGTCTTCGAGATTGAATACTGGGACAGAACTGTCCACATGTTTGCTCGACTTTTTCTTCTCTGAGCTCTTTTTCTTTGACTTGCCTGCCTTCTTCTTGCCCCCACATAGTGATGCAAAGAAACCAGGCTTCTTCGCCTTAATTGGGGGTTCATAACCATAGATAGCTGTTCTGTTGAAAACACAACCAGTTCCCACATAAACTGGTCCTTGAATGCCATCGAGACCCCTCAAGTTAATCTGCAGCAAGCAGAAATAGCCAAAAAATCATTCGACACGGATAGGAATTTTAAAACTAGTGCATCGACCAATCTTATGCTCCTAGCATCACTTATTAAGCAGCTAAAAAATATAATTTATTAAACTATGATTACTTGACATCAGTGAATTCAGATACGGGAGAGGACTGCAGACTTACATCGAAAAAGACAGTGTTCCTGTTCGCATATCGATCATTCCTATCAATACCATCAAACCTTTGTGGGAACTGAACATAACAGACACCCCTTCCTAGGTTTGGATCCATAAGGAAGCACATAGCTTCCCTGATAGCCTTGCTGTTGTTGATGTAGTGATCACAATCGAGATTCAACATGTATTGTCCATTAGTAAGGACAGCTGAGACACGAACCTGTGGAAAAGATTGATCTGCCATTAGAACCAGCAAATGGAAGTTAAGTAGATAATCTAACTCCAGTCATTTAACTACTCACAAGAGCATTCATGGCACCAGCCTTCTTGTGGTGCTGGAATCCAGGACGCTTCTCACGAGATACATAAACTAAACGGGGGAGCTCATTACCCTCAGTATCAAGGCCACCACTGTGACCAAGGAAAACCTGATATGGCCAGAAAGAGGAGTTAGCCAAGCAACGGACTTTCCAAATAGTAGATACAAAAAAGCTACCTACCCAGACCATTCTAGCCGGCTATTCAGTAATAGTATTACATTGGAAATAAGCTAACCTGAATCATTCCAGGATGGTCCCTGGTATTGTTTCCTGGCCATGGTGTGCCATCTTGCATGATCCATCCTTCCTCAGGGACCTTTATTGCCTTAGCAACTAGGGCATTTATCCTAATTTTAAATTCTTCATATTCTCTCTGCAACAGTTTTTTTTATAAGACATACTAGCATAGGATCAGAAAATGTGAAATCAATTCTATATTTTTAAAAGAAAACAAACCTTCATTGCCCGGCGTTCTTTAACAAATGAAGGCTGGACTTTGTCTTTCAAGTAATCAATTTTCTGGGAAAAGTAAAACTCAGGAGCTCTGGGTTCAATATCATACTTCTTAACGAATGGTACCCATTTCCTAGCAAACTCTGAAGTCTCAGCCAGTGCATCAAAAGTAAGCATTGAAGCTCCATCATCAGATACATAGCAAGAGCACTTATCCACAGGATAATCAACAGCAAGAATGGATAACACAGTGTTGGCAGTGACGATAGGTGGCTCCTTCAAGGGGTCGACTGTACTGACAAAAATGTCAACAGCAGCCAACTGAGATGGTTCACCTTCTCGGTCATACCTGTTAGCGGAAATGAATAGTAACAGCATTAGGAATAACGAATAAAGAAAGTCCGCTTTAAACCAAGTACAAAAGAACTGATAAGAAGATCACCTTAAAGCCAGTCTGTCAAGGTAGGTCTCCCGGTTGATTGGATACCACTTGGGGAATTGATCCAGTATCCAGGATATGGCAAACCAAATCTCACATATAACAGATAAAAGCCACAGTGGGTATGCATTACGCACAGGATTTGTGAGACGGTAGTGCAGGAAGATGCTTAGAACAACCAATCGAATAACAATGACCATTCTGTAGGGGTTTATTCTGGATGAAGGGATGGGGACTTTCCTAGATAGAGGCTGGCGAGTTTCATCATTCCTGTAATTTAGAAGGCACAAATTAATGCTGCAAGAGAAAGATGGCATAACATTTGATGAAAAGAACATGTGCAATATTCCTGACAAAGAAAGTTTAGTAGCCGTGCAAGTATAAAGACAACACCCTAAGCTCAATCGAATTTTGTCCTGACAAACAGCAGATGTAGCTGCAAAATATGAGTGGTAAGAGGGTGTTAGAACTCACAGTAAAGCGTCTTCCATGTTGTATTCAGTAGATGCATCGATATCAGCAGCTCCCCGGCCTTCAGAGGGAGCAATGCTTGAGCCATTAGTCATGGGAATCGCACCCTTGTCCTGCTTCATTTTCCAGCCATCAACTCTATCCTTCCATGCAACATTCCCAACACTACCAGAGAACTCTCTTGACGGATTTGCTGGCAAAGGAAAATAAACAATATTAGCATGTTGACATTTCAAACGAACGTTACAAAATGAAACATGAGATATCATGGCAAGACATAAACATACGTGAATGATTGACATAGGGAAACGGAACACGTTTGCCAATGTTCCCTGTAGGGGACATCATATGATGGTCAGGGGAAGCTCCAGGGATTTCTCCTGAGATCTGCAAGCAAAATCGAACTCAGGAACATAAGCAACATCGCATACCCATGATACTCTCAGCAAAACCTAGTAAAACTCTAGCACCAACCTGGCTGTTAGTGACCGAAGGGATGTATCCCCGAGGGATCTCCCACTGTCATACTTGGAGAGCCCGATCTCGCCGCTGTCATACTTGGGGTGGCCAACATTCCCGCTACCCCCGGTACTCATGCGCCAGCTGCGCATCCTGTCGGCAACCTTCTGCTTCTGGTCCTCGGTGCCAGATGCAGGGTAGTTGAAGTCACTGCCATCATCAGCGTCTGTGTCGTCGCCTTCCTCCCCACGGATCGCTGGGCTCCCTGAAGAAGTTATGCAAAGGTAAGCATAGGCTCAACGAAATGTTTCGACACATGCTGCGGTGCACGACTAGGAATTCCAGAATTTGGCATCATATACCACATATCTACTCATTCTCCATAGCTACAGTTCACCCTGGCAGAAGAATAGTTCTAAAAATACGCAGAACATTCTACTAGCTTGCGACAGAAATGCTGTGAGATCTACTGAATTATACTCGAACTGCAGTTACAGAAAGAGAATGATGTAAGATCTACTAAGGGGAATCCTCATTTTGTCTGTTCTCACCTATAAACTTCCCAGTTCTGCTCAGTAGTAGTCGAATTGCGGGCATCGAGAATGGGGAAAGAGGGCCAGGACAGATTGTTACCTTTGTGGCGCTTGTACTTGGTCTTGCACTGCGGGCAGGCCTGGGTGCCGTCCTTGCGCTCGTACTCGTAGCAGGGCCGGCAGACCGGGAAGCCGCAGACGTCGCAGGCGGCGAAGACCTCGCCCTCTGCGGTGGCGCCCACCCCGTCGCCGCAGATCTGGCACGCCCCGTGCCTCCCGGGCTTCTGCACACGAAACACGCAATCAGAACAGAAAGATCCACCTCGAAATCCGGCCAAGCGAGATCTCCGGGGGAAGACTCACCACGGCATCCGCGTCGCCGTCCATGGCGCGGCAAGGCGAAGCGGCTCGCCCGGCACCACAGAGACTCCGAGCTCGACCAGCTCCCACGATCCCGTGCGCCGCGGAGTTCAGGGGAGCAGCGGTGGGGGTAGCCACGGGAATGCCGCTGCTACTAGTAGCACTGGGGCTTAACTAACGGGGGAGAGAGAAATCTCAAAAAAAAAAAAAACGGGGAGAGAGAGAGAAAAGGACAGGCCACCACCCACCGATGCTGAGCTGCGTTGGTTCCGCTGTCGGTTTCCATGCGGGATTAGTACTCCCTCCGTTCCAAATTACTTGACATGCATTTGTCTAGTAACAAATGTATCTAGACATTAAACAAATATAGATACATTCGTATTTGGATAAACCCACGTCAATTAATTTGGAAACGGAGGGAATAGTTAGCAATTAACAATGGATCTCCGAGACATGGCTAATGCGATTAGTTTTCTCTCTCTGGGCCAGCAAGGCGGGAGGTGGAAGAAAGGCGGTGGGGCCCGCGCGGCAGAGAGCGATGGCCCGTCGGTCACCGACAGAAGGGGGCGTTGGCGTTTGGGGGTGGTGGATTTCGGTAGGTGCACTCTCAAACACACCACCGACACCGCTGCGTGCACGGAAAATGTGTGATTATTGGCCGCAAGAGTGCAAGACTGTGCAATCAATCGAGCTTGAGTGTGGGAGTGACGCGGTTAGGAGAGTGGCAGGACTGCACATGATGTGCACAAAAATGATTTTTAGGAAACAAATAATGATATTCCTTCCACCTTTCACTTGTCGTCTTGTTTATCGTATTCATATGCTTGCGAGTTCATCTTCAATGAGACGAGGGTTGAGTTGAGCGAAACGTTTTTCTCGCTATGGCGATTAGAAAGGCGATTAGGGTTTGACGCCGCCGCCGGCGGATGTTTTCTCCGGTGCCTACTAGGTACCGTTTCTTTGTCCTGCTGTTCCTGACCTAGTCAGTACATGCAGTCTCGTTTTACCGCTGGTTCCTGACCCTATAGTCGAGGTCTAGACGGAAGTTTCTGCCTAGATTGGAATTGTTAAGAAGTGTGGTTTTGCTGCTTCGTTTGAAGGACAGGAGGGATTCTTTCTGGTCAGTTTTTTGGTGTGGAGAAGCGTAACAGATCGACAGATTGTTCGAGATCGTTCAATGAATATCTTGGCGCTGAATTGTCGGGGTTGTGGGCGGTCGGAAACAGTTCATGAGATCAGCAGCCTGGTGGTGCTGCATAGACCCAGTGTGGTGCTCCTATCTGAAACTAAAATGTCAGACAAGAGGGCACAAGAATTAAGATGGAAGTTTGGGTTCGATCATGCGTACGGAGTAGCTAGCAATGGCCTTAGTGGTGGTCTGGTGATGTTTTGGAACAGTGACTCGGTGGTCTCACTCAAATCTTTCAGTAATGCACACATTGATGTGGTTATTAAGAATGAGATTACCGGAGAAGGAGAATGAAGGTTTACAGGTTTCTATGGAGATTCAGTCAGGGCTAGAAGAAAGCTGAACTGGGAACTCCTCAGGTATCTTAGGAGAGAGTTTGATTATCCGTGGTTGTGCGCCGGCGACTTTAATGAAGTCCTCTGTTCTTCGGAACAAATTGGTGGTACAGACCGGGAAAAATGGAAGATGGAAGGTTTTCGGGAAACTGTTGATTATTGTAGATTTTCGGATCTTGGTTTTCAGGTTTACCGTATACCTGGACAAACAAGCAACAAGGTAATCGAAACATTAAAGTTAGGCTGGATAGAGGTCTTGGGGATGACAGATTTATGGAGCTGTTTGATAGCACTGCAGTTCAACATGTACAAACCACATAATCTGATCATTGTGCTCTTCTCATTGAGATTAAGAGATTGGCCTGGTTACAGGTTCCGAATGGGACTAGGCCGTTCAGATTTGAGAACATGTGGGTGAAGCATGAACGCTATGGGCCTGTGGTTCAAGAGAGTTGGCCGAGTGGAGCTCAAAACCTTAGCGAGCTCAATGAGGCCTTGAGTCAGATGCAGAGAAGACTGCAGTCCTGGAGTCGGGACGAATTTGGATCGGTCAAGCAACAATTGAAGGTCCTAAGAAGAAAGCTGGAGGAGATCAGGAGTGAATCTTTGCACTCAGGACCGACGAGAGAAGAGTGTGATCTTATGAAAAAGATCTCCGATTTGCTAGCTCGTGAGGAGGCAATGATGAAGCAACGTTCACGCATTCAGTAGCTTGCAGAGGGAGACCGCAATACTGGCTTTTTTCATGCGAAGGCTAGGGAGAGGTCCCGGACGAATAAAATCCTTTCATTGAAAGGGAGTGACGGAAATTATGTGTCCTCACAACTTGAGTTGGAAAGTACAGCTATTAACTTTTATACCAGTCTATTTACAGCGCAGAATCACACCAATCCTGATCTTGTTACTCAGTTTGTGGAGAGGAAAGTAACTGAAGAGATGAATGAAAAATTAGATGCCCCTTTTTCAGACATTGAGATTGAAAATGCCCTGTTCATGATGCACCCAAACAAATCTCCGGGGCCGGACGGTTTCACCGCAGGTTTTTATATAAGGCACTGGGAGCTGATTAAGAATGATGTATGTCATGCTGTTCGACAGTTCCTCAACGGCGGAGATATGCCCAAAGAGGTCAATAAAACTATTCTGGTTCTTATACCGAAAGTGCGGCAACCTCAGGACCTTACACAGTACAGACCGATTGCTTTATGCAATGTCTTGTATAAAATAGCATCCAAGGCTCTTGCATTGCGACTCCGCCCTATTCTGGATGAGATCATATCTGAGGAACAAAGTGCGTTCGTACCGGGGAGATTAATTACAGATAATGTGTTGACAGCATATGAAAGTATCCATTACCTCAAGAAGAAGAAAGGAAGGTCTGGGGCATGCGCAATAAAACTTGATATGGCCAAAGCATATGATCGAGTGGAGTGGTCTTATTTGCGTGCTGTTATGGCAAAGTTGGGTTTTTCTGCTCAATGGATCAACTTGGTCATGAAGGGAGTAGAGTCAGTGTCCTTCTCGGTCCGGGTTAATGGAAGTTTCTCTGAATATTTTAAACCGACCAGGGGCATAAGGCAAGGGGATCCGATCTCCCCCTATTTATTTCTACTCTGTTCAGAAGGCTTAAGCTCAGTTTTGAAGGCGAGTGGTCCTGCTTTCTTGACGCGAGGAATTAGAGTTGGCATCCACGCTCCATGGGTGTCGCATCTTCTCTTTGCAGATGACTGCCTGATCTTTACGCAAGCATCGACAGTGGGGGCTACAAGGCTAAACGCAATCCTTGAGGCATACCACAACGGTTCTGGACAAATGGTGAATAAAAGCAAATCTGCAATTTTATTTAGTGGAAACTGTGATGCCGAAGTGAAGACACTAGTGCATGCAGTTTCTGGAATTTCTACTGAAGCGAAAATTGAGAAGTACTTGGGACTGCCGACAGCTTTAGGCAGATCGAAAGATGAAGAGTTTGAGCATATCATCACCCGTATTAAAAAGCTGGTCCGAGGGTGGGCTCCTAAAACACTCAGTAGTGCAGCTAGAGAAACTCTTGTTAAAGCAGTCTGTCAAGCCATCCCCACTTATTCTATGAGTTGTTTTCGGCTCTCAAAGAAATTGTGCAAGAAAATAATTAGTTGTATTGCCAGATTTTGGTGGGGTGGTGATGAGAATAAAAGGAAAATTCACTGGAAGAAGTGGGAAGATATTGCTATTCCAAAGGCAACCGGGGGTATGGGGTTCGGAGATTTCCAACTTTTTAACCAAGCTATGTTGGCCAAGCAGGGTTGGAGGCTCATTTCGAATCCTAACTCTTTGTGTGCACGTGTGCTCAAAGGTAAATATTATTTGATCGTGAGTTCATGTCGGCTACAAGGAAGAGGAATTCCTCCCATATTTGGAATGCCATTTTGCATGGGAGGGAAGCGCTGAAGTTGGGGCTAATTAAAAGGCCTGGAGACGGTTCATCAATTAAATATGGGAGGACCCGTGGATCCCTGGGAATCACAATATGAAACCTCTTGCGAGGAAGTTGGATGCCCAGGCAGTCATGGTTAATGAACTTATTGATGATCAGATCCCAAGTTGGAACCAGGGAAAACTTGAAGCAAATCTTACTTACCCTGATGTGGTGTCTGTTCGAGGAATCCCTGTTGGCAAATTCATGGAGGACTTCTGGGCCTGGTCACTCGAGAAGAACGGCTGTTTTTCGGTTCGTTCTTGTCACAGGAAGTTGGCTGCTTCTAGGCAGCTAAATAATCAAGCATCGAGCTCGTTTGTGTCCGACGATCCCCAGTGGAAAACTCTATGGAAGATGAATATCCCTCCTAAAGTCAGAACTTTTTGGTGGCGAGTGATCAAGGGTATCATACCCTGTCGGCAAGTTTTAAACAGGAGGCATATGGAGGAGATAGCTTTCTGCAAAACGTGTGGTGTGGAGCAGGAATCGATTTTCCATGCATTCTTTGAAAGTACTTGGGCGAAGATATTCTGGGAGGAGCTGAAAAAGGTTACTTCAATTAAAATTCCAACTTTGCATCCGGGTACGTGGGCTAGTGATTTAATTGTTGGTTCGAGATGCTCTAGGGAGGATGCTTGCGTAATCTTATGTGGCTGTTGGGCGGTCTGGAATGAGAGAAATGTCGTCAGGCATGGTAATGGAGGCAGGTCGGTCATGGGCTCTGTCCGCTGGGTGACTGAACTAACCTTTGACCTCGCACAGGTGGGACGGAAGAAGAAACCTGTGCTACCGAAAGTTGTTCCTACTTGGCAGAAGCCAGTGCCGGGTAGACTGAAAATGAATGTAGATGCGGGTTTTTCAGCAGAAGCCCGTGAAGGCACTACAGCGCTGGTCATCAGAGATCATAACGGTGTCCTCCAGCAAGCTCAAGCTCTGTGGTATAATGACGCTGCTAGCCCGTTGATTATGGAGGCGAGAGCATTGCGGGATGGTATTCAGTTTGCCGTGGATCATCATCTACAGGCGGTTGACATTGAAATTGATGCAAAAGAAGTTGTCATTCTGCTGAAAGATCCGGGAGGAGGAAGATCGGAAATTGCCCCGTTATGCCAGGAGATCAAAGAGTTGTGTGGGTTTATTACTAGCATCAAGATTAGTCATATTGGGCGTTCAGCTAATGAGGCTGCCCATGCTTGTGCTAAGATAGCTAGTAGTTCGAGAAGAAGGTGCTTGTGGGTCAATTATAAACCTCCCTTCTTAGACCAGATTCTGTGGAAAGATTGTAACTCACCTGATTAATCAATAAAGTTCTTAATTCGCAAAAAAAAAAAGTTCATCTTCAATGGCTCACATTGGAAAAACTCCTCAAACTTCAACCAGCCTCATGATATTTTTTTTCTTAATCATGCCTCAAGCGATCAATTTCATCGAGGGTAAAATGCTAAAATAGCGCGGGTGACAAAAGGTAAAAAACATAACTAGAACGTGTGTATCTCTTAAGAACTCTAATAAAGAGCATGAAATATGAATTTATCATATATATGCAAGAGTAGTGGATCATAGCAGTCGAGGGACTAAGTTTAATAGATATAAAATGTATATGTATTTTATAATTTAAAGGACGTAGTGTTTAGGGGTGTAACTGATTGATATTGATAAGGGGAAATCAACAGTGGGAGAAATGGATGATGTGGATGCCGTGAATGAATATGCCATGCACATTTCCGTATAATGTTGTTAGAGACCTTTTAAGCTTACGAACATATAATTCGAATAATAGTTGTATGATTTTCATCAGTGAAAATAATTGGCAAAAGGTTAACTTGATTGGCGAAACTAATTCCGACGTTCCACTTGCATATAATTTATATCGGATGGCGTGATTATTATCATTCGAGCATCAGAAGTAAAGGATGACTGTACAATTTGATGCTAAAGGGAAAAATGATGTGGATACTTGCATGTAAATTTTAGTGGGATGATATGAACAATTGGCTAGCTAAAAGAGTAACTGATATGGATTACTAGCATGTTAAGATAGGTTACCATTAATTGCAGCTAGTGGAGTTTTTCTTTATAATAAGTAAAGATGAGCAGTGCATCTATCATGGCGGGGGATTAGAAAGAAAGAAGAAAAACACAATTCTCCTCGAATTTCATACCATAACGTCATGGACTCGCCTTGCGTGTACTTCAAGCATGAAATATGAAGAAGCAAAGCACAGAGCCTCAAAGCCCGCACTTCCGCAGCTCCTCGACAACTCTAACACAACCACAACATCAAAACCACCACAAGAAACCATTGTCATTGTGACCTAAGGAGGGGAGTCAACGAGTGGACAGAAAAACACCAAAAAATAGGTAAGGGGTGTGATAACCCCCAAGAGTAAGGGATCACTGTAGCACCTCTCAATGTGGAAGTAAGGTATCGATCCGCAGGAGTAAGAAGAAAAAGTTATCTATTCCCTACAACTAAAGTGTCACAAGTTTTAGTTGATTATGCACTAAACAAGTTTGGAGAACAAGGTGGTTGATGGAAGTTCGATGTAGCAAAACAAGAATGTAAAAGTGTCCGAATCCTCTTCAACGCAAGAGGACACGACAAAGGTTTTCTCTTCTAGAAACAATGGACATGGGTTCACTTAATCCTCTCTCTCATCTATGGTGATTATCATGTTATAGATAAAGTACACACAATTGTCATGTTTTAATGGTAGCTTTTATGACAGCTATATGTCCTAAAACACATAGTTGAAATAAATATTCATTTGTGTTGCTAGGTCACCCTCGTAAGGCTAGCGTGGCTGCTCTCACTCCCACATCATACACTTTATTTTTACCCCCAGATGAAGGATGTTGGGCGGTGTCACTCAATACCTACGCCGTGTCACATCGGCCATCCCGTACCTACATACATCATACTTCTTAATGGACAATATTCTAAACACAACTGCAATGATTTATATTTCGTGTGTGTGATCACAACTCTCTCATCTATCTACACTTGGTGGTGTCAATCACCTCATGACAATGATAAACAAGGCATTATTAATAAATCAAACCATCACATGCATCATAAAATATCTCCAAAGTATGACAAATCACAAAAGCTCCAACACAACGGTAAATGCATAACAAATCATCTCATACCACAATATTCACCACAAAGGTATTACATAGATGACCGTAATCATGTTTAGCAGCTCATAAGGTACTAATTAGTGAAGCTCAAGAGAGAGGAGAGATACATAAGTTACCACCACAAACCCAAGTCCAGGGGTGGACTACTCCCCCTTCATCATGGTGATGATGGTGGAGATGTTCTTGCTGTAGATGTTGATGATGAACACGCCGGAGGGGGGTGGAGCCCTCCGGAGGTGACTCCGGCGGCGTTTCCCCCTCTGATCTTCTCCGGCGGCAGCCTTCTGACTCTCTGTTTCGTGGTTCTGTGTTTCTCCGCCGCCTCCTTCCAGAGAACGTCGGGGGACCTTTTTTATAGGTGTTTTAGGTCAAGACGGAGTCGGTGGAGCAAAGATCAACGGCAACGGAGCCTCGAGGGCCAGATGGGTGGGTCCCACGCGGCCTGGTACTGTGGTCGCGTGGGCCCCCCTCTTTTGGCCATCGGGCCTCCGTTTGATCGCTTCCTTCGCCCACAGGTCTTCTTCCTTCCAAAAAATGACGCCCCTAAATTTGTAGGTGATTTGGACGACGTTTGGGTCCCTGAAACATTAAAATACAAAACTAGGGTTTTCTGCCTGTGCAGGGTTAATTCCATAAAAATAGGAAATCATTAAGATATTTCCAAAATCATGATAAAACATTGATATAACCCTTATATGATGCAAATATGATTGAAAATGAGTGAATAAAGTGCAAAGCTCATGTATGCATTTTACATGCATCAACATCCCCAAGCTTAACCCATGCTCGTCCTCGAGTATGAAGGTGATAAAACTAACATGGACTTTGCAATTTAATACTAACAATGGATATCAAAGATGATTACAATTGCTACATAAAGTCAAATGATTCATTCTTCAAAGGAGTAGCAATATGCAAGATAGTTTATGAAGTGATATCAAGTATTCAAGACAAGGATGTTCATTGATAGCTCATGTCGGGGGGCTGCCCCCGGGTAGGGCAAAGATGATGTGTTATGAGCAGTTAAGGTCTAACCGGATCAAGGAAAGAAGAGCCGGCTAAGTTATCCGGGTCGGATCTCAAGGCGATTCGGTCAGTCCTACTTCAAGCCAGTGAAAGAAAAGACCAAAGGGGATCCGGTGAGGTTTAACCGGATCCAGGAAAGAAGAGCCGGCTAAGTTATCCGGGTCGGTCAGGAAGGACCCGGGTAGGGCAACTCGGATGATGCACAGGGGCCAAGTAATGTCAGTAAAAGTCACGGGCACTGTAAGGTTACTGACCGGGGCTCAGAAGACAGCAAGGTGCTGCCACAGGTTTTCCGGGTCACAAGCCCCTAGGCGCTGACTCGGCCTATTCGGGAAAGGGGCAGTGGCTAGGCTACTGTGGTCTACACTGCCTTAAGCTCAAAGAGGAAAGATAAGCCTGTGGTGAACAGAGGGTGAGCTGGGCTGAGTGACAGTGGCCAGTGTTTGTCCTGTTCTCCTTGTCCATGCCATTGTCCTCTGCGGCCAGGGGCAAAAGGGTAATTCGGTTACTGTATATAGGCAACACCACCTCCTTCTGTGGGGAGGATCGACCATTGTGAGCATCATTTCCCCCCCAAGCTTCATCTTCTACCTAGAGCCCGTTCCTTTGTTCATCATACAGCTCAAGGAGCGCTCTGTACTTGTAAACACTTGAGATATAAGAGAGTAGGCTAGAGCTGCAGTAGGGGTGTTACCTCCACAAGAGGGCCCCGAAGCAGGGTACATCGTGGTGTTCTTCGCTGTTCTTGGTTTGCTTTGTTCTTGTTGATTCCTGCGAGGTTCTTGTTTGGTCTTCATGCGTGCTTCGTAGGCGCGCAAACCCTCCCCGGTTCCCCCAACGCCCAAGCGAGCCCACACTTAAGCCATACCCATGGCATCTGCCGTGACACCACCACGACAGTTGGCGCCCACCGTGGGGCAAGCATTGGCGTTGGCTGGGGTTTCCATCCGGACGGGCTCCGTCACTGGTGCCGGCGAGCGGGTCCTCTCCGGGCTCGTGTGCAAGCTCGGCGAGTTCAACTTCATCAGCGACAACGCGGGGTGCTTCTCCAACAAGCCCTTCCCCGCGGATGGCTTCCTCATGACGCTGGGCAGCTTCGTCACCTACGTCGCCACCGAGCCAGTTCGCGAGTACCCGGCGCAGGTGCTCGTGGCTGCGGATCCTCCCTCTTTCCGCGCAGCTCGCGGAGGGCGTAGCGCTCGCCCTGGGAGCAGCGTGGAGGTCATGGTGGCTGCCGCAAACGCTGCTGCAGGCAAAGGAGGTGCCAGCACGAGCGTGCCAGAGGAACTGGCCACGCCAGTCGATCCGGCTGACAGCCGACTCGGACAGCTAAGTTCCCTAAGGAGAAACCCGATCCGGTTGGTCCCCTTGGCATGTCAAGCAGGGGTGCTTCCTTAGAGGGTATCTTGGAAAAGCTAGCTCGGCCAGTGGCTCCTGGAGCAAATGTTGATCTTACTGTAGCTCAGCTAGAGGCAGAGCGCCTGAGGTTGCAAAAAGAGGCTCGGTTAGTGATAGAGTCTAGGCAAGAGTTTGATAGAGACCTGAGAGAATACAATGCTGCCAATGGTATCACAGATGGCTTTACTCCTGTAGTGCACCGCTCGCGCAAGAAAGCCGAGCTACGTAACAGAGGCAAGGACCTCAACGACGAGTTGGCTAGAGCTGCAGGTTCGAGCTCAAGTAAAGCCACTAGTCATAGGTCCGGAACAGGCAAGCCGGTTTATAGCTCCCCGGCTAAGAATCTTAGGGCTGCAGCAGCAGCGCGAGCTGAATTAAGTAACCTGACCGGGGATGCTTGGCGCAAGCAGGCGGAGAGAGTGAATGAGCTAGTGGATGTGTGCAACAGGCAGAATGAGGCCTACAGGAAAGCTAATCCGGATGCTGGTGGTTCCCGGGTAGTTGTCTCGGTTAGGGCTGCTAGCCAGAAGTCTAAGGGGCAAGCGTCCTCTCCGCATGTTGGGATTGACCGAGCCCAAAGTGTGAACTCGGGTAAGAGCAAGCAGCTGCAAACTTATGATGCGGTATACGCAAGCAAGCAACTTGCAGCCCAAGGAAAAGGCGGACAAGGCAGAAACAGTGGTGGTCAAGGCAATCCGGGTACTGGAAGGGAGAATTCGGCTGGCCGAGGTCAACCGCCTCGCCACCCCGGACAGCAAATGATGGCACAGGTGCAGCAGCAGAGTGGTGGCCAGGTGGGCTACCGTTATGACGATGGCAATTCGGCTATGGCGCGAGCCGGATACCAGACGTATGACAATGCACTGGCGTCGAGACTGGGGCCTCGGATGTTGGATCCGGATGATCAGCGTCTCAAATTGGACAGAATCTACCAGTCCGAGAAGCTGGAAGAGCAGGGCCCACCGGGTCCACCATGCTTTGGACCTCGGATAATGAATGAGCCAAGTGTGCCTTTGTTTCAGCTCGGCCGCAACACGAAGCCGTATAATGGGAGCACCAAGCCACAGGATTGGCTGACGGACTATGTATCATCAGTGCACATTGCGGGGGGCAATCGCCGATGGGCGGTCCGGTATCTCCCGCATATGTTAGAAGGTCCAGCCCGGATCTGGTTGAATAACTTGCCGCCGGGTAGTATCAATTGTTGGATGGATTTGGAACAGGCGTTTAACAGCAACTTCTCCAGCACCTACAAGAGGCCAAACCGACCTCAGCTCCTGGCTGCGTGCAAGCAGGAAGAGAGGGAGACAGACCGAGAGTATTTGACTCGGTGGAGCAACATGCGCAATTCTTGCGAAGGTGTAGTGGAGGAGCAGGCCATTTCATGGTTTGCACAGGGATGCAGGCATGGTACACCACTTTGGCAGAAACTCCAAAGAGATATGCCGAAAACCCTGGCAGATATGATCCGGATAGCAGACACGTATGCGCTGGGTGATCCAACACAGCCCGCATTGGATGCAGTGGGAGCAAACAGGAGGCAACCAGTTAATAACCGAGTTGGACCATTAAGGCCTAGTGACCGACATGAATTCGGTTACAAGAGAAGAGATCCGGATTACAGATACGGTTCTGATCAAGTTGCTGCGGTAAACATGGATCAACCCGGTGGAGGAGATGCGCAGAGGCAGAAAACTGATGGTCCAGCTTGGAGGCCGAATCAAGGTGCTTGGCCGAAGAAAGTGTGGGAGGGACCAAGTCCACCTCTGACTTTTGAGTCCAGATTAGATGGGCCTTGCTGTTATCACACCACCGATCCGCGCAAACCGGCTAATCATTCGACCCGGAACTGTAGTTGGCATCACCGCATTCAGGCGGAAGGTCAAAGAGGACCACCTCAAAGAGGTGCTCCTAGACCGAATTTCAGGCCAAACATGCCGCTAACCGGAGCCAATGCGACCCCGGTCAACGCTGGAACTCCAAGGCCAGCAGCAACGAAGCCGGTTAACCTGGTGAACATGGGAGGCAGTGACAATGGTGATGGCCCAAGTAGGCAAGGTGGATACCCTGGGAATGATTACAAGGAAGCACATCAGAGTTATGTGGTTTTCGTGACCGAGCCAACTGACAAGAAAAGTCAGTTGAGACGAGCAAAGGAGGTGAATGCCGTGATGCCAGCAGTTCCAAAGTACTTGAACTGGTCTGAGCAGGAGATCACTTGGAGCAGGGCGGATAACCCAAGGATCATGCCAAGCCCAGGGAACTATGCACTGGTGGTGGATCCAACTTTGGTTGGACCCAAGCTGAACGTGAAATTTAGCCGAGTCTTGGTCGACAATGGCAGTGCCATAAACATCATGTATCGGGACACAATGATCAAGTTGGGTATTTCGCCGAATCAGTTGCAACAGAGCAGCTGTACTTTCCATGGCATAGTACCCGGGGTATCTTGTTCCCCCATGGGTAAGATCTGGGTAGATGTGTTGTTCGGTACCAGGGACAATCACAGGCTTGAGAGTCTCGAGTTCGAGGTGGTGGATTTGGAAAGCCCATACCATGCTCTGCTTGGCAGGCCAGCATTAGCCAAGTTCATGATATCTACTCATGTGGCCTACCTCAAGATGAAAATGCCTGGCCCGAATGGTGTTATCACCGTTGCGGGAGACTACAAGAAGGCCATACAGTGTGCTACAGTTGGTTCCAACTTAGCCGAATCACTGGTGATACAAGCTGAAAAGAGCAAGATGCACGAGGTGGTGGCAATGGCGAAGTCGGCTCAGTTAGGCGTGCTGGCCATGACCAACCCGGATGGCGGCGCAACCTTTGAAGTGCCCAAGGAGACAAAGAAGATCCCCATTGACCCGGAGAACCCAGAGCGCATGGCCATCATTGGAGCCGGTTTGGGCGAGAAATAGGAAAGCGCGCTCTGCCATTTCCTCCGTGAGAATCGGGATATCTTTGCATGGTCGGCTAAGGACCTGCCTGGTGTTCCGAGGGAATTGGCAGAGCACTCTTTGTTTGTCAGGCCAGAAGTAAAACCGGTTAAGCAACCGACTAGGCGTCTCTCAGAAGATAGAAGAAAAGTGGTGCTCGATGAGCTGGCTAAGCTACTGGCAGCCGGATTCATTATGGAGGTGCTGCATCCAGACTGGATATCCAATCCGGTTCTGGTAGAGAAGAAGGACGAACCAGCTGTGGTCAAGGTGTGGCGCATGTGTATAGACTTCACCAATCTGAACAAGGCGTGTCCGAAGGATCCATTTCCTTTACCTCGGATTGATCAAGTGATCGATTCCACTGCTGGGTGTGAGTTGTTGTCTTTTATTGATGCGTACTCTGGTTTTCACCAGATACCACTGAACCCTAAAGATCAAATAAAGACTGCTTTTATTACCCCGTATGGGGCGTATTGCTATCGTGTCATGTGTTTCGGTTTGAGAAATGCCGGTGCTACTTATCAGAGATGTATGCAGAAATGCCTACACTCCCAGATGGGCAAAAATGTGCAGGTCTATGTCGATGATATTGTTATCAAAACTAAAGAGAAACATACTCTCCTCGGGGATCTCGAGGAGACATTTGTGAACTTGAGAAAATATCGGTTGAAATTGAATCCGGATAAATGCACCTTTGGTGTCCCGGCTGGAAAGTTGCTTGGCTTCCTTGTATCAAGCCGAGGCATTGAAGTTAACCCGGCTAAGATCCGAGCCATAGAAAACATGAAATTGCCTAAGTGTCTAAAAGATGTGCAAAAATTCACCGGGTGCTTAGCCTCATTAAGCCGGTTTGTGAGTCGGTTAGGAGAGAAAGCTTTGCCCTTATATCAATTGATGAGAAAGAGCACCGGGTTCACATGGACCCCACAGGCAGATTCGGCTTTCAATGAGTTGAAAAAGATGTTGTCCACTGCTCCAGTTTTGGCATCACCTTTGCCGAGTGAACCGATGTTGCTTTACATTGCGGCCACTAACCGGGTCGTAAGTGTGGTTATTGTGGTAGAAAGAGAGGAAGAGGGCAAATCCGTGCAGAGGCCGGTGTACTATTTGAGTGAGGTGATCTCAACTTCGAAGCAAAATTATCCTCACTACCAGAAGATGACATATGGTGTGTACCTGGCGGTCAAGAAATTGAAACATTACTTCCAAGAGCACCCGATTACAGTGGTGTGTGAAGCTCCAATTGCGGAGATCATTGGGTGCAAAGATGCAACTGGCCGAGTTGCCAAATGGGCGATAGAAGTGTCTCCTTACACACCGCATTATGAGAGAAGAGACGCTATCAAGTCTCAGGCTTTGCCGGATTTCCTTTGTGACTGGGCTGAGATGCAATATGAGCCACCTAAACCGGATTACAATTACTGGAGGTTGCACTTTGACGGTTCCAAATGCAAAATCGGGCTAGGTGCTGGAGTGGTGCTCACATCACCAAAACAGGATCAATTGCGATATGTATTGCAGATTCATTTCTCAGCGTCAAACAATGTAGCCGAGTATGAGGCACTGATCCATGGGCTTAATGTGGCTCGGGACATCGGCGTTCGCCGAATTGAATGTTTCGGTGATTCGGATTTGGTCGTACAGCAATCTTCTGGAAATTGGGATGCTCTTGATGCCAATATGGCACTGTATCGGTTTCATGTTCAGAAAATTTCGGGATTTTTTGAAGGCTGTGAATACAAGCATATACCTCGGCTGGAAAACCAAGCTGCAGATGTTCTGTCAAAACTCGGGTCGTCTAGGGAGGCAATCCCACCCGGAATATCCTTGAATCATCTAAGGGTCCCTTCAATCAAACCGTCGCCTGATTCCGAGTCGATTTTTATTCCCAAGCAAGAATCCGAAGCTATTCCTATGAATGTTGACGTTGAGTATATCGAGGAAGACCCGGGGACTGCATGCCCGGACTCGGGGACTGCTCACGCAGATTCGGAAAATGCTAACCGAGTCTTGGGAAAGAGGAGTAGAGATGATGATGCTAACCGGATTGTGGGGAATGGACAGAAGCTGATAGAAGAGATAATGGCGGCCAAACCTGTGGAAGAAAATGAGCACTTGTTCCCTTTGCATCCAGTACCAGAGTGGGCTGAAGAGATCATGAAGTTCATCGAGGAAGGAAGCTTGCCAAGCGATGAGACCAAGGCTAGGCGTGTCCAGAGGAGATCCAAGGCTTATACCATCATCAACAAGGAGTTATACAAAAGAAGTGTAACCGAGGTGTTGCAGCGCTGCGTGGAGCCAGCAGAGGGCAAGGAGATGCTCCTAGAGATACACCAAGGTGAATGTGGACATCATTGCAGTACAAGAGCCCTGGTGGCTAAAGTGTTCCGGCATGGATTTTATTGGCCCACTGCTCATGCAGATGCGGAGGACATAGTCCGCAGGTGTGAAGGATGCCAGAGATTTGCTAAGCAAACACACTTACCCGCATCGGCACTGAAGACAATTCCTATTACTTGGCCATTTGCGGTGTGGTGTTTGGATATGGTGGGAGATTTCAAGCCGGCTAGGGGCAACATGACACATATGCTGGTGATGGTGGATAAGTTCACCAAGTGGATAGAGGTGAAACCAATACGGAAAGTGGATGGCCGTTCGGCTGTAATCTTCTTGAAAGAAATCATTTTGAGATACGGATACCCTCATAGCATCATCTCGGATAACGGCACAAACTTTGCTGTCGGAGAGTTTGCCCGATTCTGCATGAATAAGGGGATCCGGTTAGACATAGCCTCAGTGGCACATCCAGAGTCCAATGGGCAAGTGGAAAGATCAAATGCTCTAGTGTTAGCCGGCATCAAGGCTCGTCTCATTGAACCATTGTTGAAAACTCCAGGGTGCTGGATAGATGAAATCCCATCAGTTCTATGGGGTCTAAGGACTACACCGAATCGGTCAACAGGCTATACGCCATTCTTTCTGGTGTATGGGGCAGAAGCTGTCCTACCCACTGACATAGAATATGATGCACCAAGGGTGGCAATGTACACTGAAACCGAGGCAAAGGAGGCCCGGGAAGATGCAGTGGATCTGCTAGAGGAAGCAAGAGAGTTGGCCCTGTCTCGGACAGCAATATACCAGCAAAATCTCAGGCGTTATCATAGCCGGAAAATCAGTCCTCGAGTGTTTCATGAGGGTGATCTAGTGCTGAGGCTGGTGCAGCGCAGCAAAGGCCGACACAAATTGTCACCTCCATGGGAGGGACCATTCATTGTGAGCAGGGCTATGCACAATGACTCGTACTATCTTATAGATGTACAGGAACCAAGGGAGGATGGCTTGGACAGACCCGGACAGGAAACCAAGCGACCTTGGAATGTAGCTCTGCTTCGACCCTTCTACTCTTAAAGGGCGCAATGTATGTATTTCAATTTATCATGAATGAAATCGCAGTAATCCGAGTCTGGACTCGGGGACTGCTTCGTCCTTATGCGTGTGTTGTTTATTACGGCTTTGTTTGTTGCCGTTCATGTGCCGAATCGCTTTGAACCTTGTTCTGAGTTTCAGTAATGTATGTTGTGTTGTTGATCTCGTGACTCGACTGACAAACACCAAAATGGTAGTCAAGAGCAGAGATGAGGAATATGGGAAACATGAAAATGGACACGGGGACTCGGTCCAAAACCGATTCGGCACATGTCGTTTACTAACCCCTGTTATTTTTTTTTTTCGTTTATGTTGAATGATTCTAAACCACAACTCGCATGTTTCAAGTACTGTATGCTATGATTCCTATCTTGTGACTCGACTGTCAAAACACCCAAAGAGGTAGACAAGAGCAAAGATTTGGCAAAAGTAGTAAACAAGAAAACAGACTCGGGGACTCGGTTTAAGATGATCCAACATAAACCTTGTCCGGATCACGTTAAGCATGATAAGCATAGTCTCGAAAGAACTTAAAATAGTCTATTACATCTGCTCCCGGCATACCGGGGATTTAATGTTTTTGTTAAGTACTTCAGGGGGCAGCGGACTCGGTCGCGGCAGACTCGGTCATAGGAGTTTCAGTTGCGGGAACTTCTGTGGGAGGAGCTTCGGTTAGCGGAGCTTCGGGCGCGCGAACCTCGGTTACGGGTATTTCGGTGGAAGTGGACGCGGTTACGAGAGGTTCTGTTGCTGGAGCAGATTCGGAAGATGGTGGCGCTCCGGAAGTAATCTTGACTGGAGAGCTTGAAGGATGGGCGGATTCGGAAATTTCCGGATCGCGTGAAGCCTGTTTAGTAATCACAGTCAAGTTAGTGGCTGAAATCACAAAAGACTCGGTTGGAGTTTGTTCGGTGAGCTTGGCCGAGTCGGAGGCTGGTACCTTGCTGGATTTTTCTTCATCAGACTCGCCCTCTGAGTCGGCATATTCTTCAGCGGAGGCGTCGTCTGATTCCTCTTCTTCAGTGTCTTCTCCATCCGAGTAGACTGGAGCCTCCAGATCAAGATGCTTGGTGCGTGCAAATTCGGCCATGAAGTTGGCGGCTTCTTCACGGATCTTGATCCGGATAGGGTCTGTAGCCCATGAAGAACCCTCGCGAAAGGAGCGCACTTTGGCAAGGTCAATCAGCTCGTACCAGGACATGATGAATAACAAAGCTGCGTCAGCACCAGCGCGGGCAGACGAAGACCTCCACTGTTTTAACCGGGTCATTGCTTGATCCAGGTCTCTGATCAGCTCCTCCACGGGCACAACTTGCCGCGCTTCAGGAAACAAGATTCGGTGAGCCTTGAGACTTGCATTAAGCAGACCAATGTGGGAATCCTTCAGAGGAGCAATCCGAGCCTTAAGTGCTGTAATATGATCTTCGATGTCCCATGTCTCGGATAGGGGAGCCTCGGTTAATTTAGCTCTCTCAGCTCGGGCGTTTCGCACAGCCTTGGCGGCTTGAAGCCGAATGCTGGTAAACTCTCCTACAAACAAATAAGCTAATACTGAGTTCAGCAAGAAGGAACACAAGCATATGTATCGGTTAAGAGCAGAAAGAAAAAAGGGGATTCGGTGAACTTACGATCCATGTCATCGTTAAGGCTAGCAAGTTGAGCCAGCCATTTCGCACTGGCCGCTTGGTGAGCAGCCAGTTCTTCTTTAGCAGCTTTCAGTTCAGCTTCAGACTCGGCCACTGTGGTTTGAATCTGCTTATCCATTTCGGCTCGCCTCTGTAGCCCGGCGTGCAAAGTGTCTCGCTCCTTCTGAATTGTATCTTTCTCCTTTTGGAGCGTGTCTCTCTCCCTCCGCAGTGCATCCCGCTCTCCTTTAACTTTGTTCTTCACTTTTTCAACCCGGTCAAGCTCCCGCTGGACTCGGGCTACCTCTGATTTTTCCTCGGATAAAGCACGCTTTTGCTCTTCCTCTTTGCTATTCATCTTGAGGACCAAGGCATCAAATGATTTTTGGAGCTTGTGGTACTGGTTGGCAAGCTGCTTAAAGAGGTCGCTGCGAGTGCCCGTGCTTTCCTGAAAGAAAGTAGATAGCGTCAAAAGAGACTCGGGGACTGATACCCGAGACAAGGTGGAGCCAAAACAAATCTCGGAGATTGGCCGAGACTGACCGAATCGGTTAAAAAGAAACCCGGGGACTGGGGGTCTCACAGTTTTTTCAGTTAAGAAAAAGATCATGATCAAATTTTTTAAAAGATTCAAGCCGAATGACTTTCTTACTCCAAAGAGTATCAGTCGTTCGACCCGAATCTCGGGGACTGGGTGTATACTATTTGATCATGACGAACTAAAAGCAAGATTCGGCAAACTTACCTCGAAGACTTGGTGCGATGCAGTAAACGCAACCTTCACTGAATGAAGAGATTGCATCATTCGGCTAGGACCAGCAGGGTGCGGCGTTGCAGCGGAAAAGCCTGGTGCAAGGTCCACGGCGTTCCAGGCCTCAATAAAGTCATTGGCAGTGCTGAGCTTAGGCTTGGCTTGGCCGGATTGAATGGCAGAGGAGGTAGCGGTGGTTTGCTTGACAGCAATCACTTGCTTATCCGGAGTGGAGGAAGTTGTGCCAAAGACAACTTGAGTCGGCTTGGGTGGAGGTGATGCACCCGGGGTCTGTCTCTGATGTTGCGGTTTCTGTGGTTTCTCGGAAGTTTGTTGCTGTTGTTGCTGCTGTTGCTGCTCTTCAGGGGTTACTTGTGGTTGTTGCTGCCTCGGTTTCTTCTTCTTCTGCTGCTGCTCTTGGCTCAGTGCAGATTGAGTTGCAGGAGCAGGACGGGAATCCGGCTTAGGTGTGGACTTAACCGATGTCTTAGCCTTTTCCTTCTCCAGCTCCTTCAAAGGACGTGGCCAGCTTGAATCTCGGATTGGAGCCGAGGTTTCCTCACTCTCCAAGTCGATAACCGGCTCTGAGATGGGAGTCGGCTGGGGAATATTGGTAGTTGGGACACGCGTGGGTGAGGTGGCAGTTCGGTCAGGAGACTGGGTTTCCATGGCCGTATCCAATGGAGGAATGGGAGAAGAGATGGATGAATGAGTCTGCGCGGTGATGAGGACATCACTGCATAAAGCAAAGCAAACAGTTAACTCGGATAGATATGACTCGGTTAATAGAGGAAGAAAGCAAATAAAGTTCGGTCAATGTTACCCCTTGGTGGTGGGCATCGGTTTGACACGGCTCGGCTTGTCGCCGGATTTCTTTCTTCGCTTGGTCTCTGGGGCATTTGTCTCGGGCGCCTCAGCGCGTTTCCGAGATGTCTCTTGGGTATCATCTTTGGCTGGAACATAAGGTGGTGGTAACCATGAAATCGGAATAGCATTGATGGGTTCTAAGATGCAGCAATCTTCATCTTCCTCGTCGGAAAGGTTGTGAGTGTTTGATTGCTTACCCTTGCGGACTGGCTTGGCACGGGGAATGGGCAAATAGTCATCCGTATCCGGATCTTCTTCGCCCTCGCGCGGCGGGCTGAGATCCGGTGTCCATGCCTTGGTGGAGAGATCTCCGTCTTCAGTAAGTTGGCGATCAAACAGCTACAAAGAAGGTAATGCGAATCCGGATCAGGCCGGGTTATGCGGATGAAGTAGATTGGGTTCGGAGAGTGGTGAGCTAACCTGTGGAGGAAGTTTTTCCCGGTAGAATGGCTTTACACCCCACCGCCATTTGTCCGACATCTCATTGACAGCAATGGCGTTTACCCGTCTGAAGACGGAAGCTTTGTAAGCTCGTGCTTGCTGATCCGGGTAGGATCTAGTGCGCCACGCATGTGGCATATCTTGTGGTCACGCCTTTGAAGAGGGCTGACCCGGCGAGAGATGAAGGTCCGGAGGAGGTCGTCAGAGATCATGCCATTCTTCAAAAAATCCTCCAGAGCGGTGTGCACTGTCTGGAGTTCAGCAATCGTTTCAGCCGGATTGTAACCGAAGTTCAGCTCGGCTCTGGGCGGCTCCATCCTGAATTCGGGCAGATTAAGAGCGTCATGGCCCTCAGCGCTCTTTATGTAAAACCAGGTCCTTTGCCATTTCTTCACCGTGTCTAGGCCGGTGACTCGGGGAAAGGCGGATCCCTGCCGTGGCGTGATGCTAACCGAACCGCAAGCGGTCAGCTCTTTCGGCTTGGTACCTGGGATGGTGTGCTTGCGAAGGTGGAAGTACTTTGCCCATATATCCACACTCGGCCAAAGACCGAGATAGCCTTCGCAGAAGGAAGAGAAAGCTGATAAAGAGACGAAGGCGTTCGCCGGGAGGTGGTGAAGCTGTAATCCGAAGAAGTCCAGAAAGGCCCGGAAGAAGTCACTGGCAGGTAACCCGAGCCCGCGCTCGAAGTGTGCTATGAATACCACGCGTTCACCGGGTTCGGGCGCCGGTGCGAGTTCTTTTCCGGGTCGGCGGCAGATGGCTTGGGGCGTTATGCGTCGGGTGGCTCGTAGCCATTCCAAGTCATTTTTGGTAACATCAGATCCTTCCCATCGGCCAGGGGGAAGTTTGGCCATAACCGAATCGGTCCTGCAGCAAAGAGTCGGATAACCGGGTCAGGAAATTCGGAATCCATGGGACCAAAGAAGAATCGGATAACATTAAAGCCGAATCAGATCTATGGTGACTCGGCTAATCCTATCCCGGGTAGGGTTAACCGGGTCCGGTGGAGAAGGTGAAGCGGTTGGAAGTCGCAAACATCTTTCCGCAAGTTTCTAGGGTTGGGAAGATCTACAGCGGTGGTAAAAAAGAAAGAAAATCACGGGTAAAAACATGGTTGAACTGCTCCAACGGGGACAGGTGTATCTAGGCCAGTCTATTGCGGAACTTGGACAGAAAATTTGCGGAGTGTGCTACGGCAGGAACACGGGCTTAGATACGCATCAATCTACCAAGAACAGGTGTGTGTATTCCGAGAGTATGAACTCGTCACGGTGGCTATGGCGAGAGGAGGAAGAACTTACAGTGCGAGTCGCTCGAAGGAGGAGTTCGACGGAGAAACGTCGGAGATGGGCGCGAGGCGCGGCTCCGATGGTCTTGCTCTGGTACGCTGTGCGTCCCTGGCGCGGCAACCTTGAATGGCGAGGTTGCGGCGGCGTCGATGGAGCGGGTTAGTGGGAGTTGAGAGGAAGAAGAAGGGGAAAAACCACCGCGCCCTCTTTATAGCCTCCAGCGGTAACTGCCCCCCACTACCGCGCGGTTACCGGAGCACGGTTAGATCCCTTGCGTCGCGGAACTCTGTGGCAGCTGCTGTGGCCGTGTATTTCAAGCACTCGTGGCCACGCCGCAGAATTGGAAGCGGTGGAGCGGATCCTATGTGCCGGTCAACGGAGAAAACGAGGAGACGTGGTCTTCTGGTCAAACACACTCGAGTACCCGGTGGATCCGGATAACGAGCTGACAACCCGGGTTATACGGCTTTGCACAGGCTTTTCCTGCCAAATGTCCCGGAAAATTCGGTGACAGCTAGAGGTGATCCGGTTAGTGATGTTGGTTTAGAATCTGGAACGGCCCTTCAGCCGATGCCGTAGGACCGCACCAGCTTCGGGGACTACTGTCGGGGGGCTGCCCCCGGGTAGGGCAAAGATGATGTGTTATGAGCAGTTAAGGTCTAACCGGATCAAGGAAAGAAGAGCCGGCTAAGTTATCCGGGTCGGATCTCAAGGCGATTCGGTCAGTCCTACTTCAAGCCAGTGAAAGAAAAGACCAAAGGGGATCCGGTGAGGTTTAACCGGATCCAGGAAAGAAGAGCCGGCTAAGTTATCCGGGTCGGTCAGGAAGGACCCGGGTAGGGCAACTCGGATGATGCACAGGGGCCAAGTAATGTCAGTAAAAGTCACGGGCACTGTAAGGTTACTGACCGGGGCTCAGAAGACAGCAAGGTGCTGCCACAGGTTTTCCGGGTCACAAGCCCCTAGGCGCTGACTCGGCCTATTCGGGAAAGGGGCAGTGGCTAGGCTACTGTGGTCTACACTGCCTTAAGCTCAAAGAGGAAAGATAAGCCTGTGGTGAACAGAGGGTGAGCTGGGCTGAGTGACAGTGGCCAGTGTTTGTCCTGTTCTCCTTGTCCATGCCATTGTCCTCTGCGGCCAGGGGCAAAAGGGTAATTCGGTTACTGTATATAGGCAACACCACCTCCTTCTGTGGGGAGGATCGACCATTGTGAGCATCATTTCCCCCCCAAGCTTCATCTTCTACCTAGAGCCCGTTCCTTTGTTCATCATACAGCTCAAGGAGCGCTCTGTACTTGTAAACACTTGAGATATAAGAGAGTAGGCTAGAGCTGCAGTAGGGGTGTTACCTCCACAAGAGGGCCCCGAAGCAGGGTACATCGTGGTGTTCTTCGCTGTTCTTGGTTTGCTTTGTTCTTGTTGATTCCTGCGAGGTTCTTGTTTGGTCTTCATGCGTGCTTCGTAGGCGCGCAAACCCTCCCCGGTTCCCCCAACGCCCAAGCGAGCCCACACTTAAGCCATACCCATGGCATCTGCCGTGACACCACCACGACAGCTCACAAAGTGTAACATAGAAGCAAGTAATATGGACCACATGTATGCATAATGATAAGCAAGAACATCCTATAATGGTCATAGAGTGTAGATGAAAATCTAAATATGAAAGGTGTACACTTTGGAAAGATGTATATGTGAGTAGAGGTAAAGAATGCATAAGTTTCATCCAACTTCCAAACTCTTCTACTTAAGTTAATGATTGCAATATGGTATTCATTGGTGTCAAGCTCTCATTGCCCCTATCATAGCATCTTGAATGATTAAGGTTAAAGTGAAATCAAATATGAGTAGTGTGCTTGACAAAGTATAGGTTGAATGTCTCATGCCCCTTGAATACATGTACTTACACCATGTGTTACTCAACTTGGGAAACAAAGCAAGTTCAATTAAATATCATTGTAAGTATAATAGTATCATCAAGAGCGTCAACTGGGGTACCTCTTGTCCCAAGATATGGAACAAGCCCATATCAAAATGACAAGACAAACAAACAAAATGAACTATCTCAACACCCTTTTTATTTACCATAGGAATAGCTTTTTATTGCAAGGTGTATCACAGAAGGTTCACCATAGTATGTAAGTAAATTTCCACCATGAATGATGCATGGCTTAGATTAGCGGCCCAGTCGTCTCTCTAACCATTTACACAAACTCATTTAAACTTACTATATCTCCACATTTATTTCAACATGATAAGCATCCATAGACAAAAGCACATGATATCAACTAAATGAAATGAAGAGCGTGTTGAAAGCTTGCCATGTGACAGCACATATGAGCTAACTTCCAACCCAAAACATTTATCAAGCCACTAACATCATAATCTTAATCACAATGGATCATGTTTTATTAATGCAATAAAGGTACATTGTGCATCAAGTTCGTGAGAGCTATATAACCAACTTTTTTCTATGGCAATCAATAACATAAACATTTTCATTCAAAGGTAAGATAACACAAACATCATGTTAAACATACTCGGAATAGCATAAATCCAATAGGTAGATATGGTGGACTCACTGGAATAACTTTGGTTGAAGGTGCTGGAAACAAGTTTTCACTTGTTGGAGTTTTTGGGCTAGCAAAAAGGGAGAAAGTTGACCATCTAGATGCATGTATGAGTGTCCATAGAACTAACTAATCCATGTTAAACCAAGTAAAATAACAATCAGCACCAAAACATGAATAAGTGATAGCTCTTCAAAAAGAATTTGCAAACTACTACTCATAAAAAAGCTCATGAATCATGCAACTATATGTATCATTAAAAATCAACTCAAATATCCCTTTTCCCAATCTTATAAAAGCATCCAACATATTTCAACCCATATTTCTAGTAGCTCTCCCATATATAAATGATAGTGTGGTGGTCTCTCAAAGAAAATCAAACCAAAACAAAACAAAAGACGCTCCAAGTTTATGCGATAAAATATTTCGATCGAAAAACAGAAGTTGGACGTGTGCAAACCGAGAGTGTGTAGATCCAGCGGGGTTGTATTCACATCCCAAAACTTATGGTCTTCACCATCCTTGGATAACTCTTGGTGCATCTCCTCCAATCCCTGTGAAAAAATTTCAAAACACCGTTTCTCCCATTTCTTTTCTGTGGGGTGCATTAGTAGTGATAAACAAATAGGTTTCTTGCTGCATATAATCCTTGAACAAAAATTCATATGATATGTCCAGAAAGTGTATAATGTTTGTATGCCTACTCATAAACTCAATTGGATTAAAAAGATTCAACTTAAAAGCTCAAAGCATGCATCAAACAAAATGTGACAGAATCTGTCCAGAAAAAAACAGCGGCAAAACGTATTTTTCTACCCTACCAACTTTTTCTAAAAATTCCGAAAAAATTCATGCATATAGAGGATAAGAAGTTGCAACTACAGTTCAAATATGAGCTCATTCGGAGTTACAGAATAAGAATTAAAAATCATACCGTGCACAGATTGGTGCAGGAATAAAATCTTCAAACTCAATAAGCAACTTTTCAAGACCAAAATGGGTAAAACTTGGCACTTTATTAAAAACTCCAGAAACTAACTAGACACAAAATCTCTTGTTACAGCAAGAGGACACAAAGAAAAATCACACACAAAAATAACCGGGTTGCCTCCGGCAAAACGCTTTCTTTATAGCCATATAGCTAGGCTTCTTATTTGGTATCAAGATGGTTGAAGTGAGGTGGACTGCAAATATCATATTCATCATCAAAAATGGGAAACATAGTATCATTAAATAAGTTAAAGAACCTCCCCAAACTTAGATGATTGCAAGATATAAAAGGAACCTCCCCAAGCTTAGTCTAGTGCACATAAGAATAGAAACTTAAGCGCTACGCTCCCCGGCAACGGCGCCAGAAAAGTACTTGATAACCCCCAAGAGCAAGGGATCACTGTAGCACCTCTCAATGTGGAAGTAAGGTATCGATCCGCAGGAGCAAGAAGGAAAAGTTATCTATTCCCTACAACTAAAGTGTCACAAGTTTTAGTTGATTATGCACTAAACAAGTTTGGAGAACATGGTGGTTGATGGATGGAAGTTCGATGTAGCAAAACAAGAATGTAAAAGTGTCCCAATCCTCTTCAACGCAAGAGGACAAGACAAAGGTTTTCTCTTCTAGCAACAATGGACATGGGTTCATGGATTCACTTAATCCTCTCTCTCATCTATGGTGATTATCATGTTATAGATAAAGTACACACAATTGTCATGTTTTAATGGTAGCTTTTATGATAGCTATATGTCCTAAAACACATAGTTGAAAGAAATATTCATTTGTATTGCTAGGCCCCCTCGTAAGGCTAGCGTGGCTGCTCTCACTCCCACATCATACTCTTTCTTTTTACCCCCAGATAAAGGATGTTGTGCGGTACTGTGTCACTCAATACCTACGCCGTGTCACATCGGCCATCCCGTACCTACATACATCATACTTCTTAATGGACAATATTCTAAACACTAGTGCAATGATTTATATTTCGTGTGTGTGATCACAACTCTCTCATCTATCTACACTTGGTGGTGTCAATCACCTCATGACAATGATAAACAAGACATTATGAATAAATCAAACCATCACATGCATCATAAAATATCTCCAAATTATGACAAATCACAAAGGCTCAAACACAACGGTAAATGCATAACAAATCATCTCATACCACAATATTCACCATAAAGGTATTACATAGATGACCGTAATCATGTTTAGCAGCTCATACGGTACTAATTAGTGAAGCTCAAGAGAGAGGACAGATACATAAGTTACCACCACAAACCCAAGTCCAGGGGGTGGACTACTCCCCCTTCATCATGGTGATGATGGTGGAGATGTTCTTGCTGTAGATGTTGATGATGAACACGTCGGAGGGGGTGGAGCCCTCCGGAGGTGACTCCGGCGGCGTTTCCCCCCTCCGATCTTCTCCGGCGGCAGCCTTCTGACTCTCTGTTTCGTGGTTCTGTGTTTCTCCGCCGCCTCCTTCCAGAGAACGTCGGGGGACCTTTTTTATAGGCATTTTTAGGTCAAGACGGAGTCGGTGGAGCAAAGATCAACGGCAACGGAGCCTCGAGGGCTAGATGGGTGGGTCCCACGCGGCCTGGTACTGTGGCCGCGTGGGGCCCCCTCTTTTGGCCCTCGGGCCTCCGTTTGATCGCTTCCTTCGCCCACATGTTTTCTTCCTTCCAAAAAATGACGCCCCTAAATTTGCAGGTGATTTGGACGACGTTTCGGTCCCTGAAACATTAAAATACAAAACTAGTGTTTTCTGCCTGTGCAGGGTTAATTCCATAAAAATAGGAAATCATTAAGATATTTCCAAAATCATGATAAAACATTGATATAACCCTTATATGATGCAAATATGATTGGAATATGAGTGAATAAAGTGCAAAGTTCATGCATGTATTTTACATTCATCAGGGTGTTGTCTACAAAGTGCTCGAAGTGATGCCTATCGGGTCCATGTAGTCATGCATACCGGAAACACTATCTTTGCTCCACCACCACAACAAAGAATGTCACCATCACGTGCCGCCATGTCAGAGGTCTCCACGGGCTGCTAAGACAGCGCCTCCAAGGAGGGAATAATTTTGTTGCATCGCTGTTGACCGATTCAGCGTGCCAAACTTAGGGTTTCCATTAAAACTCGAAGAGGAATTAAAATCTGATTTAGAGGTTGTGGTGACGCCTCCAAAAAGGTGGCAATGCGTGAGAATGGTCGCCTCTACATTAGCATTTTACCCGTAAGCCTTGCCCGTGCCAAAAGAGCGAGGGCACACATGAGACAGTGAGGAGCTCGTCAAATATGCACACTCCCGAATAGAAGAGAGACCATGTTGTTCCTACCAAAGAACATGGAGAGGCATCACTGCGCACCAAGCCGCCAGAGCCCGGGGGCGCGAGATCCAACAACCAAGCCAGCAGAAGTCCCGGCTCCACGAGTAGAAGCAGGTGACGACACCGTCCAGGGCAACCTATATCTTGTGTGACACCGCTAGCCCATGTGCCCCCAGTCCCCGCTAGGGTCCGACGATTATGTCCCCGCCACCCAGAACCGGTAGACACATAGATGACTTCCATCGTGCAACCTCTGTCAGGTGATAATAACCAGGGAGGGACAGAGGAGGTGGATGGTGTGCTAGGGTTAGTCGCCCCTAGAGCGACGTGGGAACTCTTTGAACCAGCATGATATCTCTAAAGTTTAAACCACATAATTTTGCTTGAATCTAGTATTTACACAAAAGTGGACTCTCTATGTCCAATTCTTTCTTCGAATAGAGTTATTTTTCTAAAAGAGCTATTTGTAATCCAGCCTAAACTGCGCCAAAAGATCTTCATCAGTGTCTCTGTAATCTCGACGGGTGTAGCTGATGGCAATGCTTCAACGGGCCAAGTGGACAAACTAATTATTTATGGCAACAACATGCATATTAGCTGTCATCACAATACCCAAAGGACAGCTCAGGAGCTGCAATTGACTCTCATGTGCGTGTATAATTGACTCGTCTTGTTTTCTCACAGTAACAAAGCAGATCCAGAAATTATAAAACACCACATGCTCTCAGAATAAAATAATGTTAAGAGGAAGGTTTGTTTCTTAACCACCTCATGTGACATAATATTCTCTCTGATATTCCATATACTGTCAGGGTGGCAGTGCAAACAGTAACAAGGAAAATGAACATAGCAAGATGAAAAAGTTTGCAAACAAAGAAACGATGGAAGGGCACGTGTGTACTGAAGTCGTCAGGGATTGCATGATTGAGCGATTGTGTGGACTATATAATATTTAAAATGAAAATCTGGAAGAACTCCGCAATTAGATTTTTTTTAAATTTAAGAGCTATCTAGTAGATCATAGGAGGTAGGTATTCAAATTTGGAGGGGATGTATTCCCCTGCAACCAATTACACAGAAAAAACATTATAAGGAGTTTAGTGCTCGCTTGCTCTCTCCCTCATGCATTTGTTTATTTCCTTTGAACAGACACTAGTAAAAAGTCTCATGTTTCGAGATTCCGAAGGAATTCGTACTACTGCTGATATCTGAAGGGCAGTAGGGAAAAATCCAGCAGTGCTCACAAACTTTGGGCTGAGATGGATCCCTATGCTTCGCTTGAAGCGAGTTGTATGGCTCAGCGGGACTCGCCCGCACGAGTCGCTCCCAACGGAAGGCCCATGAAGAAGAAAGCCGTTGAAAATGTATTTATCTCTCGAAGCGAGCAGCGCAAGCCCAGCACTGGCACGAGTCGCTCCCATCTGAATTATTTTAAAAAATAGGTTTGAAACATTATAGAAGACGCAAAATGTAATGGTAGAGGATGAAGTGGCTCAAATGATGAAACCAAAGAATGAAATGTTCCTATAATTTTTTAAAGTGTTTTTAAAACATTTATCGGGTGTTTGAAAATGGTTCACTGATGGTTTAAAAAAACTGTTTATCATGTATTCTAAAAATGTATTCATGTATTCAAAAAGTAATCGTCTATTTAAAGAAAAAATATCGTATAAAAATGCTCATCCTGAGAAAATTTCAGCGCATATTTAGAAATTGTTGATCATGTGTCTAAAATATGATCACAGTGTATTAAATATATTCATCATGTCACATAGTTTAAATTCACGGTGTCAAAAAAGTTTGCGGGTTCAAAAAAGGTTCATCGATTCAAAAAGTTCAATTATTCATAATAACATATTCATGAATTAAAAAAAGAAGTAAAAATAAAGTACGAAATAAAAAATGAACAGAAATAAAGAGAAAACATAAAACAGAAAAAAAGGAAAGCGTAAAAAAGAAAGAAAAATGGAAAAGAAAAGAAAATAAACAGAATAAGAAAAACTACAAAAAGAGAAAAAATCAAACTAAAGGGCCGGTCCAGGCGGGGGAACTTTGCGGGCGAGTCGGTGCTAGGGTTCCAAAGAGCGATATATAGTGCATTCGGCAGAGACTACATGTGTACAACACATGATTGTAGAAAAAACATGTCTACATCCTTGCTACATGAAATGTGGGCCTCTATATAGATTGGGTTCTGGGCCACCGCACCTATTGCTCACACTGCACGCGAAGTGGCTTGCAACTAGGTCTAAAAATAAAACTCAAAGCTAGTTCCACGCGAACATGTGGACTTTGATGAACACAAATTGGATATGGAGTGTTCAGACCATGATGTGGGGTCAAATACCATGGTCAATAGGGAGAGGATTGAAAAAGATTATGCAAAGGAGGATTTTGAAGAAGTTTCGAACCCCCAACCTAATGGGATGAGAGAGTGTGCATTGATAACATTATCAATAACTCTACGAATGACATGCATGTTGACCGGAGTCAGAAAACTTTTGGTGGGAAGAATGTTGTGATTGATGAACAAAGGAGCAAGACTGCAAGAAATGTCTGTGATAAACCTTCCATGGACAAAGCCAAAGATAGGGCCATGTTGAATAACTTGGAGGTGTGAAACGACAAACGCAGGTCATCGCGACACCGCCTTTGTCCAAGGTGGCACATAAAGCTTTTAGTGTGAGGCAAGGTTGGGTGCCGACAATGAAGCAAATTGGTCTGGGGTGAAACTGATCAGGAGTTTGGAACTCCATGAAACAAGTTTTTTTCTTTTGTTTTTCATTGTTATGTGATTTGTTGTTAAGTAGTGGTTTTCTATAGGAAATGGTCTGTACTGGTTGCAATGGACCTTTTGTTGTTTCGCCGGTAGTTGGATACAAGAGTTTGCTTTGTAAAACTATGAATATTGTCTTATCGGCGTCATTTGCAATGCAAGCTCCTCAATTCGAAAACAACAAGTCACCATCCAGAAGTAGCACTAAGACAAGGTGCACACCCAATGCATCCTTAGAAGCTACCATCGAGGCGCACCACTGCTTACACGACTCTCGTTCTTCACGCATCGCTGTAGTCAGATATTGATCACTGGCGAGACAGTACTAGTATACCTAGATAAACTAGTTGAGTGCCCGTGCGTTGCTACGGATTACAAATGAAATATAGATGGATTGCGCAGGTCGTGTTTTACATTGTGTACATATCTATATTTTTTATTTCCCTTTACCTTCCTTCTCCCTCTAATCCTCCGTCATTCACTCCAATCTATTGTGATGTCACCTTGTCGACTTTCATTGTTCATGTTCGGTAATTCCAGGGGATGATTTTGGTCATTTTAACTGATCATGTATTATTATCGAAGTGTGCTCTCGTAATCTGCTTGTGCCGCAAAAAATGACCATTGAGATCACATTATTGTACTTTTCATGCTTAAAAACTGGATTAAAATTCCGAGCAACGACACACATGGAACAAAGCATAAAAATAACGATCTCCGAATCAGTTCTGCCAATACCAACAAATGTGAGAACTGAAATAAACCATTCATTTAGAGTAGCACAAATTTCAAAAGCAAACAAGATGCATTTTCCTGATTGCTCAAATCTTATGAATCTCTAGCATATTGTTTCCAATATTAAAAAACTCACAGATTCAGAACACAGTTGTCAATTTTTATTTCAAATGCGAGGACTTTACAATTTAGGGGATATACAATTATCCACATGTACATATCAGAGCTGATGGAGAAGGATACACCAAATACATCAATCTTTGAGCATTTGAATGCCTTCTTTGGAGCTTTATGTTTTGCCTAATCATATCAACATTCGCAATTAAAAGACATGTGAATTCCCACATTTTGAGTTCTTAAAACCTGTCATGCCAAGAGAAATATATTGTTTAGGCCACACAAAAAAATTATTTAGAATGTGCAGTAACTTACGAATGAACGATCAGGAAAAAGATCTGCCCATGACCCAAAGCACTGTGTAAACCAGAATTATAGCTCCAGTCCATTAGGCATGTTTTTTTAGCATAATAATGCGGGTTTCAAGACTTTCAAGCAAGGTATCCTGGTTGGACCGGCTCTCCAAATTATATACACCACTAAATTTAAATCATCACTTCATCCAATGTAATATGATTTCAACTGTTTATGGTTGCCATCAATATCACGGCTAAGTGGTACCAGGGAAAGGGAAGGTCTTGAAAAATATCACATGATAACAGTTTACCACCGGAATATAATCAAGAATTGCAAACTGCTTTCAAGCTGTCAAAAATAAAAATCGTCAAGGATCATGATTCTCCCCAGGTATCTTGGTAGCTAAAACCAGGGGCAACAAAATGAATTCTACCATACCCCATATCCCACTTTTCCTTTGGAAGATATATAACAGAGGTTCATTTCAGAAATGTATCACAAAAGACACAGGAAACACAAAAGAAAGAAACATTTTCTCGCCACATGTCTTGACGATATTACAAGTTATGGCATATCATGCATCCTGTTGATAGCATACTACAGGAACAACCTTGCTACCAGTGATCTCAAATGAGGCTTGTATACAGATTACTGAAATAACAGAGAAAGTAAAAACATGTATCCTAACTGGAAATTTGCATAGAACGTACACGCCTTCAAGTTGCCTGCTCGCCTATTTGTCCACTTCTCAGAAAATAAAGTATATACAGAATGTGATGTTTAACAAGGATTATTAATTTTGTTAAGAAACACGGATTATTATTTTGACTTGGGAGTATGTCATCATTTATCTGCATGAGGACCATGACATTGTTAGGTCGTTGTCTTTGCAAAGGTCTGTGGGATTAAGAACTCATTGTGAGGCTACATCACAGAGGAGTATATGGTCCGGTCACCCCGACGAAAGGACCGTGACTCATGAGAAGCACATTCATGCCAATGCAAACACAAAAAAGTTTCAGATATGAGGATAAGAAAAGGTAAAATAAAAGCCCGACAACCAGCCAGTTTTAGATGCGACCATATGAAGAGCATGCAAGCAGAATGTGATGTTTAACAAGGATTTTTTTAAAACAAGGATTATTAATTTCACTTGGGAGTATGGCATCATTTACCTGCATGAGGACCATGATTGGTAGGTCGTTATCTTTGCAAAGGGTCCCTGGAAATAAGAACTCGTTGTGAGAGCATATCACGGACGAGTACAGGGTCCGGTCACCCTAACGAAAGGACCGTGACTCATTAGAAGCATATTCATGCCTATGAAAACAAAAAAAAAGGTTTCAGATGTGAGGATAAGAAAAGGTAAAATAAAAGCACAACAAATAGACAGTTTTAAACGCGAGCATATTCTATGTGCAAGCAAGCACATAGATCAAGCACAATTGCTTATGTATTCGGCACACAAAACAAATATGAACTTCAAGACTATTCCTTGTGAGTTATAGTCTTCTTATATGCATATGCATTACTAACCGCATATCCTGCAACAAGTTAATATTGTGTCATTATAGAACATGGTAAAGATTAATAATACTTGGAGGTAAAGTCAATCAAAAGAACATGCACATGGATCAAGCAGGAACTAAAATTGATACCTTCTCAACCATGGCGCTCTCTATCTTTGGTTCTTTGCTGCTGGCAAGTAATAACAACATGGCAAGTAATAACAACAGTAATGCAGCAGATGAAACTCAACTGCATTGAAAGTAATACGCCCCCTCAGAAATACAGTCTGAACTCCTGAAGAAAAACAGAAAACAGCAGTCAGCTTCATGTTATTGCCAAAACAGGTGAAGAACGACAAGCAAGCACATCCCACAGCTCAAGTAGGGACTACAGAGAAGTTCCAACAGAGCAAAAGGAGGTCGAACCAGTAATGGCTATCAATCATCCCTGTTGGGTTAGTTTCTTTTTTGCTTATACTTGTAGTTCTGTGAGTTCATAGTTTGAAATATGATAATCTAATTCTACCAAGATGAGCTTGTTAGCAACCATACATTGGGACTGAAATATGATACATTTCTACAATAATCATATGTTCTGCACCAACGGAATGAGACAAAATATTATACCGGTTATGATGAGAATCATGTTGTTGTTGATCCGCACAAATAATTAGCTCCAAGTTCTGCAAGGGAGAAAAATATCTTTACTATTAAATGGGAGTTCGTACGTTGGTACGTCTCCCAGTTTTCCGCCGATCGTTTTCTGCCGATCGATCCATCTCGCTGTACCATCGCTAACATGGGCGGGCCCATTAAGAGGCGTTTCCTTCCCAGGAAGTCAAGCTATCGTTACTTGCCAAAATAACTATTTCCTTTTCCATAGTATAGACACGGGTGATACAGGTAGTCAAAACAAATCGTTACTCACCAATATAACTTCCATATCGCAATCAATCAAGAAATTTTGGATACAGCAAAGCTGTCGCCCTGGGCTCGCGGAGCAACCTGTCGCCGTTGGCCGTTCCGGTGCCCTGCACTAGCTCCGGTGTCCACCGAGTTCTCGACCTGGCTTCCGCGCCGTACCAACGACGCCGGTTGTCGCGCCGGCTCTAGGACACAGGTTGCCATCGCGTCCTACCTTTAGCGCATTTCAAGTCCTGTCATCGAATGATACTGCCACAGTGAGTAAAGTGCAAAATCAGTCCAGTACTTAACAAAAGTATCCTACAGGATCAGATGGATGCCTTACAATGGCAGATAACTTCGCTGTATAGATTGTACAGTTGTAGTCCCTGATCTCCATCAAATGCAATGAAAGAAACAAAACACTGCCAAGGGAAACATGGGAAGGGCTACGTGCTAAACCATGCAATCTTACCTAGCATTTTCAGTTACTTTTCGGTCTAACAATCATAACAGTAACAGTCTCTGAAGCTGTGTGTAGGAGAAAACTGAAATCTACACAAGGCTCCATCATGGCAGAGGTAAGTATATTGTTTACATCATGGTTCTTCTATCTTTGCCTCAAAAAAATTCGGCATGGAATCAGTTATTTATACAACCCATCTTCATAAGTAAAACATATATGTTGATTGTATAAAGGATTCTGATCCAAGCAAACAATCATGGGTAAATAGAAAACCTAAATGAATAAACAAACTGCTGGGCTAATGTTGCGAGCTCAAAACAATCACAAAACAGTGGCTAGAGATCTGATTACAGTTGTTCTGGAATGAAAGTAAAACTCTTCTATTGAAATGCTCCAAACATCCAGGTATCAGTTCATGAATGACTCTGATCTCAACTGCTACACAGGGTGAGTCACACCTACTATTTGATCTTGATTGCAGGAGTATCCTCTATGTGCTTGTCGAGATATCTAGATATTGTTTCTCAATATCCTATAGTAGAAACTATTTCCCTAAATATAAATGTACTTATGCAGTCTATTTCTATCGCTACATCTATACCTAATAATAAAAGCATTAAGGCTTCTTGTTGTACATCATTTTTATTTCCCGTTTTGCCCTCCCACCAAATCACATAATACATCACGTTGCCACTGTACCGCTTCGGTTCTTTTGTTCGCTTCTCCCCTCGCTCCCCAACCTCCCTCTCTCTCTCCTACCGCTCGACGCCGCCCATGCTCCTGCTCTTGCCGGACCGGGCTGCCGCCGCCCCCATGCTCCTGCTATTCGCCGGACCGGTCTACGGTCCTATCGCTCGACGCTGTCCCCGTGCTCCTGCTCGTCGCCGGATTGACCTCCGCCGCAGCCGGAGTCCCTGACCAGTCCCCAGGACGGACCACCAACGCGCCGACCTGCGATGGCAAACCAGAGGATGGGGAGGAGCGGCAGCAGGGCTCCCAAGGTGCCGGACAGAGGGCAACCAGGCACGGCAGGAGCTTGTTGGCCGGAGGCGAGGCGAGGCGAGGAGGGCAGCGATGCCGTCGGTCGTCGCGAGAGCAAGGGGGAGCTGCGCGTGGAGGGCGTAGTCGCGCGCGGTCCCTTGGCAGCGTCGACCAGGAGAAGAAGTAGAGGCGCAACTGGACCTTGCCGACGATGAAGGTCGCCGGCCAGCGCTTGGTGCTCCAGCAACGACCGGAGCAGGGGCCCTACTGGCCATGGTGAGAGAGATGGAGGCGGAGAGGTCTGGGGGGAGGAGGAGTCAGAGAGAGGGGCACCGGCTGGTTGGGTTGCTCGCCGGTGGTCACGACGCGACCGTGGAGCGAAGAGGGAGGCCGGAGGCACCATGTGCGTGTGTGCATCTGCTGGTCTCTCGCGTGCGTGCTCGTGAGTGTGGTGGTCTGAACCAGAGAAGGAGAGATGGGGGAAGGACCCAATCGCGAAAAGAAACGAAGGGGCGGGGGTGTAGGTGCAAAATGACCAGGGAGGCTAGGGTTTCGTTCATGTTTGGCTGGGCCTTGAGCGTCTCCCAGGCCTGGTCGGGCTGAGCGGCTCTCTCTCTCTCAGATTCTAAAACCTTTTCTTTTATTTTTTTTCTTTTGCAACAATTTGACTAAACAATTTTGCAAACGGAGACAAATTGTTGACAAAATCATTTAGGATAAGTTTAGAAATACAAAACGTAGAGTCCATGAAAAATAATTTGGATGGAAAAAAATGTGTGATGACATGACAAGTTTGAACTACTCCCGTTTATGTGATCAAGTATTAAAAGATTTACTGTGATAAAAATGTTAAAAGAGGATTGCTTTCAGCATTGATTTTTCTGCTCGAGTATATTTTTAAAAATTATATTTGAGTTTCAAATTATAAAAAAAATGTGATTTTCCCGAGTGTTTCGTGCTAAAATCGGATAAGAAAAAAAAATACTAGAAAGACTAACCATTTTTTCTCTTGACTGGAATATTTCACCGATACAACTAAGACGTTAGTTTTGTGCCACGAAATGACACACCAAGTGGATTCTAAATTTATTGCTTTTGTATCCCGTTGCAACGAATGCCACAGATTTTTTTATCCCGTTGCATAGCACAGTATTAAAAGATTTATCTCTATATACTACCAAAAAGAAACAAGAGCATTTCATTTCAAGAATTTTAAGAAAAACTACGACATATTATGATTTTGAAAACAACATCGAGACTTAAGACTTTTTTATACCTTTTTCAAATGATAATTTAAGAAATTCACATAAAAATCCCTAGACTGCATATTTCTACACGAAATATAAACATAGATTGCCCAATTATGAATTATCGAATCAAAAGTGTTTGAACTGAACATCGCATTATACGGTTCTATTTAAAAAAATGTTACGTGAATTAGAAAGGAATTAATAGGGGGTCGCAACAAACAAGTTTGTTTTTTAGTTTGTCATCTTCTCAACAAATTCAGTGACATCGGTCAAAATTAATGATTGTTCGTCAGCGGAGTCGGTGTCGTCAATGTTGCATAGGACGATTATGAGTTTGAACGACGCGAAATTTTTCTCCCGTTGCAACGCACGGGCATTTTTTCTAGTATCTATATATTTGCACTTTTCTTTGAAATAAATTAAAGCAAATAAGATAAAACAGTTCACTTCTTATCATTCGGTATTGCAGATAAAAATAAAATATGATGAAATAATTAACTGCTAGCAGGACTCAGGTCTTCCCAACAAACATGAATGTGAATCAGAATAAAAACAGATAATCCACTGATAAGGCTTTTCCTACTAGTGATGTCTTTGTCCAGAGGGTCGTGTGGTGACCTGGACGTCAGAGGTTGACGATGACCTGTTCAGCTCCTCGTCGGCATGTGTGACTCCTCCCTGTGTGTTGCCATGGTGAGTTGTAAGATAGGCCCCAATAAAAATTCAAATAGAAATAGATTGCCAATAAAAGTTACAAGAAATAAGATCTGAAATTAAGTTCGCGCATCAGCGATCAACATATGGTTCAGAAAGCAGTGAAGCATATGGAGTAGGATCTAGGATGACTCTATTTGCTTCAGAAAGGGAGATTACAATTTATATCTCCAAGATTGTTGACGGCATGAGTAGCAGCTCCAGGAGGTGGTTACTGGAAGTCTATGGCATGAACACCTCGGGCATGTGACCACCAGCTCGTCCTCGGTGCCTCCCGCAGGCCGCAGCCATTCCTACGCCAGGGCGAGCTCCTTCCGCCCTCAGACCTCCCGTCCGTCGCCGAGAGCCACCGTTGCCCAGTCACGCCTTGGTCGTCCTCGTCGGCTAGCACACCAGGGCCATGTTTAGAGCTCCACCGCCTACCCTGCCCTCGGTTGATCGCCGTGACGCGGCCGGCCGATAGCCCGTACGCTCTAGCACGTCCTTCATGTGTGGGGTGTTCCATGGTCATCAGGAGGAGGGGAAGCGAAGGTGTCGGAGGACGGCCGATGGTTGGAGGAGCAGAGGAGCTGGGGCGGGCGGAGAGGTAGGTAGAAGAGGCGGCGTCACATTTGGATCCAGAGCGAGGGAAGGGGATCAGGACGACGGCACAGAGAGAGAGGGGATCGGGAGGTAGGTTTCGTGATGGTCCACCTACATGATCTGAGGTTGTATGTTCGAGCGGAGGCATGGAGAGATGATTTAGCGGTCATGATGTCTCCAATCGTCTGCCGATGAGGCAGGACGTACCAACATACGTCCGACGTACCATCACGACCACAGACTCCCATTTAATAGTAAAGACTAAATTGTCTTCCGTTTAATCCATCTATAGCATGAACACTAGTAGCTTCTTCGCCTCTCGAGAGTACCTATTTTTATCTAGTTCTTGTCCTTGTCTCCGAGCATGTCTACATGGGCAGGCGGATGCACTCTAATTGCTTGATCTTGCTTTTTTCGTACGCGCTAGTCTCCTGGAGAAGAAAAACATTTGGGATGATAAACTTGAAGATTGGTGCAAGACACGTGTCAAATAGTTCAATGGGTATACAGTGATTTATAAATAGATTAGGTCTTATAGAAGTTTTCTCCGTGAGGCTTCATATTACTTGCATAACATATCCAACAATAATTGGCCAAAAAAGGCAAATATAAAAAATTAAACTGCAACAATTAGTATTGCTTTTATTGCAAACAGATTTCGCCCATCAGTCATATAATATGACTTGGCACTGACAAATATGTGGGTGAAATTGACTAGGCAAGAAAAGGAGCAAAAGGGCTTGCCCTTGCTACTGTGTCTGAAGTAGAGGATTCTGCACATTTTTCCATGCACAAGTCCATGTTATAGTAGCATTCGTCATTGACTAGACAACAAAAGCAATTTTCAATGCACTGTCTCTTGTTCTCATAGAGGCACAACCCGAATGGAAGATAGATTTTCTCGTTAACCATGTCGGAGATGATTCGACCCACGTTATAACAAATAACCATTGGTATGCAATTATCTTAGATTCACTAACAATGAACAAACAGATCAGGAAAGAAACTACATTCCCTAGAAACACATGCTTCCGGGAGAACTATAAAATCACACGTGAACCCCTGGACTAACTTATTGATGTTGGAGGACAAGTATAGTAAAGATAAACAAAATCAATTAGCAAGAGAAACAATAACTTCGTTGCATACTTACATTGGGCAATAGTAACAGAGCATACGAGATATAGAGACAGTGCAAGGATGCGAACTGTGCTCTTGCACTAGGCCCGCACTTGATGATTTGCCGATGAGATAATATGTGTTGTGCTGTGCTACGAGAGTGATTGCTATCAACACATGACTCGTATATATTGAGGGATTAAGAGGGGGATCCGGTGCATCCCGCTCGACCACGGGAAAGATCAAGCAATAAATTGGAATGATTTTGTATATTTTCAGCTTTGCAGTGTACTCTCAGAGAATTCGGGGGATAAGACACGATTCGTAATTATTGCCCCGATTAATTACCTAGCGCGTTGGTTGCCCGATTAAATCGGCTCTGATTGGGCAGTTAGAGGGGAATCTTATAATAGACCAGGATTTTTCGTACTGCACTCGAAAATCGCTAATTCTTCACCATGCCGGCGGCAGAGCTAGCCTATCTGTTCAGACTTCAGACGGATGTTTACCCTGGACTTTGGCTGTATGGAGCGCACATCTTCGCGTCGTTCAGGAGGCGCACACTTGCCGCACGGCCGCCAGGCCGCCATGCTGCAAACAGAAGAAATTACGATGATGGCCAGGCTCTGCACACATAATTTACTACACATGCATATCTTTTTATCTATATACTACCAAGCTAAAATCTCTACTATATAATATGTCTTCAGATGATGGTACATTTTTTAAACCAATTTACCCCTGCATTGTTAGGCCAAGTAAGAAAATATTACACCTTTGCCACCGCCCAAGTGAACTTACTGGTTCGTCCGAAATCAGGCAGCTGTACCGATCGGTACTCAGCTTTGCCGCGTCGCTTCCTCCTGCGGATGCAAATCAACCCGAAGCTTCGTCGAGGACGCCTCGCCGCAGCCACTGCCCGCATCCTCACGATTCCTCTGAACGACGACACCATAGACCAACGCCGACGCGCTGCTAGGGCAGCAGCTCGACGCTCGCGCGCCGCCAGGGCAGGAGGCAGCAGCTTCACGACGCCAGGACGCCACTGCCCGGATCCTCACGATTCATCTAGACGACGACACCCTGGACCAACGCTGCCACGCCGCTAGGGCAGCAGCTTGAAGCCTGCGCCCCGCTGGGGCATGAGGCAGCACAGCTCGACGCCGCCAGGACAGGAGGCAACAGTCCAGGATTGGCCTCCACGAGAAACCGTGCGTCGGAGCTAAGAGGATCTAGCGTGAGCTTCTGTACAACAATTAACGCTGCTTCTGTACAAGAACCCAATACTTCAACATCTCAAGTGAGCTTCTGTACAGCAACTCAATACACATCGATCTGAGGTAAGTTTCCACAGACTGAATATTCCATGAGAACACAATACAGTACTTCTGTCCCCCTGTTACTCATAACTGGACAGATATCGCTTCACGCGCCAAAACCTGCGAAAAAGATTGGGAAATAAGTAAGAGTCTTTAAAGTTAATTTATAGGCTCATAGTTCGTACAGGACAACATACACATATTCATTTTTCTGTCCTAAAAAGATAATTAACATACCAACGGACAAGGGGCTTGGTTAAAGAGGGCACAAGCACAACACGGAAAGGGGTCGGTGTTTCACTGAAAACATTTAATTTTCTTTCATATTAGTTCCTACCCTATAGGTTTTACTTTCTCATATAATACTTCTCTGTCGCAAGGCTTGCGTCGCTCGACGTGTTGGCTTCGGCGCAGGCGACGACGATGATGGATATCGGGGTCATACTGCTTCGGTCTGATTCTTTAAACGGCAATGGTTTTGGCACTCGCAAAATACTTTCGAGATTCGTAAAGTTGTTGATCAGCGATGTATGCGCGTCAAGCTCGGGTGAAAAGGTGATATGTCATTTTTGCTTTGGTGGCTGCTACCGTGGTGCCGATGGAGAGAGACATGCGTTGCCTTTTTGCATATGTGTTATTATCTTTTCAGTGATCGATGTTTACATGCCTTGTAAATTGATCTATATTTCATACATGAGACATGTATTATCATAAAAGAATCTTACTTAATAAGACATATCACTTGGGTCCATTATTTCTATGCATACTGTTGCAACACTATAGAGAGATTTTATACAAGTATGTGTACTTCACGTGTAATATTATATATAGTAAAGAAAATTGACTGACTGTGGCAACGCACGGGCACTCAGCTAGTACATATAAGTCGTCTATGCGGCCGGCCGCAGGTAATTAAAGATAAGGCTATGGTTTCTATGCAGGTGCAGTGAAATATAGGTACCCTCGAGATTGTAGTCGGTTGTAAACTTGAGGTACATGTTCTATGCGTGATAATTATTAATGTGTTTTGTTATTGATCGATCAGGAGGCTGGAAGATATACTGGTGCAAAGCCATGACTTAATGAGGAGGGCTGGGAGATATTTTCACTTTCCGCGGCCGACGAGACTGGAAACCATCATGTCTTGACCGACGAGGCTGGGCACGCTTCGTTCGCGACCGTAAGTCCGAATACTCATATTGAGTCTTTACTATGAACCTGGTACCAACGAGGCCGAACGTTTGTGGTGATCAAAACAAGTTTTTGATATTCAGTTGGGGGCTAACCAACAACATTAAATTGTCTCACCAAGGTGCGACATACATTTTAGCATAATAACTAGTTGAATGCCCGTGCATTGCTACGAACTGTCAAATTTCTTTCTTCACCACTAACGTGCTTAGTCGCCTCGTTCCAACAACGTCGCCACTGTACGTACTCCAACAACATGTTACTCTTCATTGTGCGTCGATGTTTTCTCCAGCTGTACCATATCGTTCCCATTCCCATGACTTTGATGTTTCTATGGAATAACAAAATAAATAAATATAGATGCAACATTCAAATAGCATCCGTATAATCATGTGTGTGCTTTCTCAATCTTCGGTAGATAAAAAATAAGAGTTCCCTCACAAACTATAATTCATTCAAACTCAGGACACACGTCTTAATAAACTGAAAATGGTTGAAACTAAAAAGAGACAGTTGTATAGGTCAATAGAATTTGGAATATACACGCCCCTCCCAAATGTGTGCCCCATAATTTAAAAGGCCACATGAAAAGTAAACCGAATGTATTCAGTGCCAGCATGTATTCTGACTACATGAAGTGCATCCGCCTTGACGAAACATCCATAAAGATCAATCAAATGCAAGACTACCTAGATTGAACTAATTCGTTTTACACTTTGGGCTTGTTTGTACAAGAAGTGGACTATAACATTATGCCTAGAAGGTCAAATCAACACATGTTTGTATTGATCAATTGAGCATGTCAGTACTGTTAATAAAACAGTCATAAATTCAAGAATTTGTGATTTAGCAATATTATATTTTGCCAAAAGCTAACAGTAGTGCATAAAGCATAGGAAAGAAGTTTATAGTCCAATCCCTCAAAATACATATCAATCCAAACTCTGCCCTCCAATCAAATAAGCATCCATTAGGATTCCAGCTCTGGGCTTGCTCATCAATATGTGAGTGCGTCAACTTTTGAACTTTGTTAATTCCTTCAGGATCTTCAACATCAGCCTAACATCCTTGTTCAGATTATGCTTCTTATTACCTTCTTACACCTGCTGACTTGTTGAGTAGCTCGTAGGGAGGGGTTTCTTTATTTTTCAGAATGTTGTCAAGGTCATGTACCTTGTTCTCAGCTCAGGCTCTCCTGAGAGCTGCCTCTATCTCTTTCTTCTTAATATACTCCTAGCTGTCTTCAACTCGTCTGAGAATAGAAAAGAATACGGTGTCAGGTTTATATTGATGCAACAAGGAACTGCTATCAGGTACGAAGCTTGCTTATCTAATCATAAACAAATACTACCAATGCTCCTAATAGCAAAGTACAAAGTTTCTTTTATAGACTCATGGAAATAATACCGTTTAACTGTTGTTTTGTCTTGAGCACATGCTTTTATTTTGTAGCTTTTTTATGTCTCTTTTCATCGTAATAGTTCCCTGAAGTACATAGGCAGACTTTAATATTTTCATTGGTATGTATTCTTTTAATAGAACAATTAGAAACATCAGGAGACTCGAATGGTAATTTTGTTTGCTCCAGAGAGGACTTTTTGTAACTTAGTATATGTCAGTGTAGAGTTGCTGCCATCATAGAGTTCATGTCATACCTCCTTATAGAGTTGTCCCTGAGCATATCCTTGTCGATCATCCGCCCAGCGCCATCGCCCCTTCCAACAACTTTTTCGAATTGGTCAAGACTCCTATTCATGGAACTCATTCAAGCCAAATCTTGTCCCTTGCTTCGACTCCGACAAGAGCAACTTGATGGCAACTTTTAGGCCATTCTTCATTTTTCACTGCAAAATTCAGACCAGAGCCAGAGCACTCATGAAGATGGCTATTTAAAGAATGGAATAGTATGAATCTGGAGGGTTTCACAATGATTCAAAATAAGAAAAAAATAAGATGTGCAAATTTACCTCTGACCTGCTGCACAATTTGTCTTCTAAATTTTCCTCCACCTAAAAGATGAACAATTTGGCTCCCATTTCTGAATTTTTGTTCTACCGGAGAGCATGAAAACAAGACATTGCTAGAGCATGGGAATTTGCTTCTTTGAAGCTTCAGATACGTATTCAGTAGTTCATGCAAACAAGAGTTTGATAATAACCTGAGTCCTGAGGAAAATAAGAACTGTCAAATGAATAGTAATAGAACACATCATTTTCTACTTTCGACCCTTGTGTATTTACATTCTTTAAATAGCTATGCAATTATAATTTCACGTTCAGATTCAGTATAGCTTTCCCCGGAGTAAAGATGGTACTGTCCAATGATCCATCGTTGTGAAACTATAATATCGTTGCCAGTGGTCGATATATGAACAGGAAGTGAATAAGCAGAAGGTGATGGATCCAATTAATTCTGCTACGATATGTGCTTTAAAAATTACAAGGGTCATTACAGACTTGAACTGAATATATGTTTGCAGTTTGTAGCGAAGCAACGATCAGTTTACGATGGTTCAAAATGTAAGCTGTAAGCAAGAAACATTTCTTTAAGTGCACACTCATCATCATGGTTGTCCATTTCAGAAATGGGAGCACGGTGCTAAAATACCAATAACATCTAGCTAGCAAAATAGTTCACATCATGACTGTCCAAAGTAGTATCTAGCTAGTAAAAAATGTACTGACAGATCAGTTCCATGCACACGAAATGATTTTAGTTCAGGTTCTCACAATCATTTAATTGGTCCATGTTCTTACACAAATAATACATTTTAGCAGTTAGCTTATTTTCAATTTTTAAACAGAAATGCATCTCTGCACCAATAAGAAAGATCAATATTTGTATACGAGCCTAAAAACTGAGAAGGGCGTGAACAAGATTCTTGGATAGTTTTCTGAAAATATATCTTGGACAGATAGTTACCTTCCCCATCCAAAATCTGCTATCTTTACATCACCCATACATCCGACGACAGACATACACCAGGTTACCAATTGTATTCAGAAAACTATCTTGATGAAGATAACACGCACCTGAACTGAACCAAGTAACCCCCATCTTCTTCAACGATGAATCCACCTCCATTGCCATGAGCACCATCAACCTCCAAATAACCGACCTCGAGCCCCTCATGCGTCTCCTTTCCGAAGGACATTATTCCACCTATCAGCAATTCTTCAGCTTTGCATAACTTCTTCAGGACCACGACATCAAGGAAAAGACCATGAGACCACACAAACCTGCAAGATTAAGAGAGGATTTTAATATCAAATAGCAGATAAAACAATCAGAACATTAGTTATACATCCATACAGCCACCGTAAATCCGTATGTCAATATGTCCACCCGCCATGAAGAATGTAAACACGTATGGAAAAGATTATTCTGAACCTATTGCAACAAACCTGCTATTAAATAGGCAACATACCACAACATAACAAATCCTGCAACCTCATTGGAATACTGTCAAACACCCTATAGGCACAGATAAAATAACATCTGAACAAACAGAGAAGAGGATCTATGGGGATTAACAGAGGATGCAGGAGAGCAGAGGAGGCTCACCGACGTGCCACCTTCTGGTACGGTTGCTGGAAGGCATGCTCTCCCTTCTCGCCGGCGGTATACCGAGCTCAACGGAGGAGGCGCTCAGAGGCAGAGCTGCACAAACGGAATTTTCCCCAACATGAGGCACAAACCATGAACACCAAAAGCACAAAAGAACAAATGATTTAACATGTAGGATCACTGAATGGAGAAGTAGAAACTAGGGAAACATGTATGTCCAAGATCTTGGGACCAAAACTCGAAGAGGAGCAGGAGGACGCGCCAGACGAGGTCGTCTCCAGAGCTTGGCGGCGGTGAACCGTGAACGGCACTGCCTGCATCTCGTCCTGCCCGGAATTCCGTGGCTCGCATCGCCGCCGTCGCGTCGTGGTGGCCGATAGCCCTCGCAGCCACCGGATCCGACACGTCAGGCCTCGCAGCGGGCTTACGGTGAGGGAGGCGGCGACCTTGGAACGTTTGGTGACTTTGTAGCGGTGGATCCTTGCGGATGGACGACGTAAATCATCGAGGAGGAGAGATGGAGGAGTCGCGGCCGCGGCAGTCACGTGAATGGCGACCTTGAGGCGCCGGCCATGGACGAGAATCGAGTTGGAGGTGAGCGCCGCAGGGCACGTCCATCGCTACATCGAGGCAGAAGCCGTGAGCGGGATCTCGTCGGTGTTGCGTGTGAGCGGGGGCGCGTGAATGACGACCTCCAGCGGCGGCCGTGGCTCAATCCGAAACCTAGGGATTTATGCTCTGTACGAGAGGCGGAGGAAAA